>OY756148.1:0-600000 GCA_963576785.1 Chlorophyllum brunneum
AACCCTAACCCTAACCCTAACCCTAACCCTAACCCTAACCCTAACCCTAACCCTAACCCTAACCCTAACCCTAACCCTAACCCTAACCCTAACCCTAACCCTAACCCTAACCCTCTATATCCTGTTGCGCTCGGTCGTCCCTCCAATCTGTGATATCGCACTCTTGATCATGACCATTCCTGTTATGGCCGTAGTCGTAGCTGTAGTTGTGGCCACAATCGTAGGGGTAGTAGTGGTCATAGTCGTACCGGTCGAAGACACATCTTTCCTGACTGGGTCTGCGGGGGGCAGGCCTATGTCAGGGCCTCTGTGATTCCAATGCACGTTGAGTGACCATGGGCCTGCTCAGTGACTGGAGAGCAACAGTATGTCTGCTCTTTGACCATAAAGCAACAATATGTCTGCTCATTCCACAAGGGTGGTCGACATCCTGCTTGAGGGCGGGGTAGTGGACATGGGGGGCGAAGCAGGTATGATCGGGTGCGGATCGCGCTCGATCGGACGCTAGCTGGGGTGGGTGGTGTTGGTAAATGAGCACCCCATCATTGTTGGGGTGTCCGATGTGATTGGTGAGGCCATTTGTGCAGTGTGGTATAGCAGGAAGAGGCTAGCGTGGCCGTAGTAATGTGAGAGTGAGAGGGAGAGCAACGAAGTGCTGGCATTGATGGTTGATTGCCGAGTGATCGCCGTACCGATCATTTTGGAAAGGTCAGTCCATATGCGGAGTGGCTGTGTGATCGGAATATATCAATTATTTATTGATTTTTTGTCGCCTAAATTCGAGTATTTTCGAAATGGCGCGAGAACGCGGGCTTCTCGGGCTTAGATAATGGCACTAAAATTCATTTTCTAATTTTTCTCGTTTTATTGGTATTTTTTCGCTATTTATTACTAATATACCAGAGGTGGTTCTGAAATGGTCCTGAGGTGGTCCTGTTGGTCCTGGGTGACCGTGGGAAGAATCTGTGGGGCATGGGAAAAAAGTGGTCCCCTTTCTCACGGCCAATGAAGGACCAACGAGGGTGTGGTCCCAAGCCCAGGCATCTCGGGGAGCCAACTCGCTGTGGTCTTGGCCTATGGGAATATATTTCGGCAGTTGCCATGTGGTTCCGAGGTGGTTCTGGTAATTTTTTAATATTGTAAATTCTGTACAATATTCAGGTATGATCCAGATGACATGATTTCATATTCAATAAATGCAGAGAAATCAGAGGATTCCAATGGTGTATATACTTAAGTGAAGGGGTACTATCTGAGGACACTCTTAGTACTGACACCAGGGGTCTGGTGTCAGTACTAATAGTGCCAGGGGACCTTCACAACGGTCTGGTCTGTCAGGTCCAATCAAGGGTCCACAACTCATTTGGGGAGGGAAACATACCTTTTAGGGCATTAGTTGCCATTTTCCATCGTTTTTTCTCTTATTCTGATGACGGGTTGCCTTAACTGGCAATAATGATTGGCAGGCACCTCATTTTGATGACAGGTTGCCTTAACTGGCAATAATGATCGTCAGGCAACATATAATGCACCTCACATTATAAGAATCAGATTATTAGGTATCAATATTTTTCCGATTTATTTGCTATTTTTTGTCCTGTATTTTCCAGTATTTTCCATTTTCTGAGAGAACAAATCCTTCTTACCCTTTTATTCTTTCACTAAAATTCATTCCCAAATATTTCCTATTTTCTCCATATTTTTTCGATAATTCTCACATGTGGTCACATAGTAGTGTCACATCACTGGTCGACTTTGTGCTGACAGTGACCAGTGATGCCATCACTAATGCTCTGATAATACTCTAATGGTATCCCTAATCATTGTGTTGGTGTGGGTACACTTACAGTCATCTCGGATATTGCATATTCAATATTTTCTTCATTTTTCCCTTATTTTTCGTCGCCTAAATTCCAGTAAATTCAATTTTCCATGTGAATGCGGCCATTTCGGCCCCTTCTCACTTCACTCAAAATTCCTTTTCAATTATCCCCGAATTACTAATATTTTTCTGTAATTATTCCCAGGCGTGGACCATCTCAGGTGCCATCCAGTGCCATGGTATGCACTATAAATGCCATGTGGGAACATGTGCCCATTTGCGGACCATCAATTTGATGGCCTATTTGGCTTGCCATCAGTGATGAGTGATGGTATCACTGATGATCGATGGCACGCAGCGGGTACCGTGTGAGTGCAATCAGTGATGACCGATGGTATCACTGATGGCACCGAGTTGATGGGATGAGAGCGTGCCATCAGTGGTGAGTGATGGTATCACTGATGGCTGATGGCACGCACCAAGTACCGTGTGAGTGCCATCGGTGATGAATGATACTATCACTGATGGCACCTTTTCATAGGACAAGAGCGTGCCATCAGTGATACTATCACTCATGGTTGATGGCACGCAGTACCGTGTAAGTACCATCAGCGATGAGTGATACCATCACTGATGGCACCGAGTTGGCGGTACCATCATCCTCGGCTGTTTCCGGATGGTACCTGGTGGTACCCTATATTCGTGTTTAATAGTGTTTATTCTATATAATATTAAAGAGGCCACGGACTGGGACGGTTGTGGGCTCATTGGAATCGCATTTAACAGCGCTATTTATTGGTATATAATTGCAATTTTCTATATGGCCTTGTATCCAGATACAGGCATTGATGGCACCCAGGGGAGTAGACCCCTAGTTGGAGTGGTAATACTGCTAGGGAATGCGTGGAAAGGACCTTTCATCATCACCTGACCCCTAGGGGACAATGATTTTGCTAGCTAAAATAATGACTAAGCTGACCAAAAATGATGATCATTTGTCATCCCCATCACTCCCAGGAGTTGTCCCCTTCTAAAGACAGACCACCTGACCCGTTACTCCACTCTAAATAGATAGAGAGATACTTAGAGATACCGTTCGGATACATTGGTAAAACAGTAGGGTTAGAGTTTGCATAATCCATCGCAAGGTTGTCTGCCAGAGTGGACGCAAGAAGTTCGTCAAAGGAGGAGCTTGTATGGTGGAGATCGAGGTCTTCAACAAAGCGATCGCTGGTAGTGTTCAACCCGACGCTGACTTGAACTTCCCGGCGGACGTGGATCTTGTTGCTACGAACGTCAAAGTGGTATTGTCGTAAGAGCGCATGATAGTCTTCGCCGAGGGTCCAGAACGCAAACTGATGTGATAAGTAAAGCGACCGAGGCAGAATATGTGGTGATCGAGAACAGGTGGAAAGCTCGGCTCGAGCAAGCCAACTGGGAAATAATGAGTCACGCGCACAGGCAAAAAGCTCAAAGGAATTCTTACTCGGTGCCAAAAACTTCCTTCGGCTGGTCAATAAATCCAATATTACTGCTTACAGGCTTTCGAATTTCTTCCCAGTCCCTCTTCCTCTGCAAGTTCCATGTCGCCATGACCGCTTCCTGTCCAACCAACTCCATCACGACATCATGTCCGCTCGGACCGCTTTGAACAGCTCCTCCACCCCCGGCAGTGGTCGAAGTTGACGACGTACGGCTGACAGCACCAGGGGAAGCACTGAGCCGCACGGGACTCCCAACGGCTCCAGGCATCGATCTAGAAACAACGCCCATCGCTGTGGTTGAAACTGACGCGAGGCTAAGCTGGTCGCGAGGTCGTTGGTCACAAACGATTCGACGAAGGGAGGGTGTCCCATCGGCCGGGTCGGATCAGTGTATTTGGAGGCTGGGTGGGGAGTAAGCTCGTGGGGATACGGACGTCGCCCGGATGAATGAACATGAACGTGAGATGGGCACGGTATTGCTCTACTGTCTTGAAGGTATTTGGTGGTCGAAGACGAACGAGGGGCGCAACTTCAACAAGGCGCGGCTGCTGGAGAGCGTCAGACAAAGTATGGAGGAGATATCTCAAGACTCACCAGCTCATCGACATTCTTGACATTCCTTTGTTGTGGACGTCCGCCAAATGAATTCGTTGGAAAACATGAACGGTCACATTCTTCGTCCCAATCCAAATCCATCTGCCATCCCTAGCACTCTCCACACTCTCAACAACACCGACGTCCGACCCCTCCGTAAGTCATACAGTCTGACTCCATCTCCAGCCTTGGCATGTCGTGGGCGAATACCAAATACCTTTCTCTGGAACCGAGATAAGACTACACCCATCCTTCGACAGGCCAGCATTACGATCGGTTGACTCTTGGAAGTCATAAATTCGGCAACCTTGACTTGTTTGTCGTCTACGTTGAACAGACCGAGAATCGTGACATAGAAGCCAGATTCAGTGATGATGAGAATGATGGTTAGTCAGCAGTGTGGGTGTGTTTATTATGCAGCTTCGCAGTTTTGCTCTGCATGGAGGGCGTGGTGCCTCTGAAGCGCAAGGCCGACGAGGACGCGATCCGCTGCATCTGCGGCTTTGACTACGACGACGGCTTCTCCATCGCCTGCGACTCCTGCTCCCGCTGGTCACACGCCGCCTGCTTTGGCATCGTCGACGGCGCCGTCCCCGAGGAGTGGAGGTGCTGGATCTGCCATCCCCGCCCCGTCGACAAGCACGCTGCAGAGCGTTTCCAGCGCGCAAGACTCTACCGCCTCAGAGACGACCACCGCAGGCGTTCTTCCCCAGGCATCGACCGAAAACACCGCCGACTTTCCAACATCGCTGACCCCCACAAACGACGACAAAGACCCCCCGAAGACGACCACGTCGACATTGAGGAGCCCTCGACCCACGCCTACGTCCCCATCTCATCCGACATCGTACACCCAGATGCCCGAGAAAAGCTGCGCCGTCATGCCCATCACTGGAGAGGCATCACAGCTCTTTCAGACGACCCCTCGGCCCCCGTCTTTCTCTCCCCAGACTACCAGCCCTCCCCAACTACACTCAAACAACTCCCCTCCACCCGCTCGTCCATTTCTCTCTTCACAAACCCCGCTGTTCTCCCTCCCGCATACGCCGTACATACCGCCGCTCCCGTTCCTGAAGACCATTACATCGCACCCTTTACCTCCTCCATCACCCCCTCCTCGTCCTACCTCGCAGATCCCCTCAACGCCTACGCCCATCTAGGCATGCCAAAGCCTTTCGTCCACCTCATCGGCCCTCCCCTCGACCTTGCCTTGGACGCTCGTATTGCAGGTGACAGTTCTCGCTTCGTTCGCAGCGGCTGTAGACCAAACGCCATCCTTCGTCCCGTTCTTTGTCCGCGAAAAGACTCGGACGCCCTTTCCTTTGGCGTATTTGCAACAAGAGATCTCAAGCCGGACGAAGAAATCATTCTTGGCTGGGAATGGGACGACGGAAACGCCGTCCACTCCCTTCCCGCTCTCATTCAAGCCCCTCACACCTTTCCGTACGTCCTCTTCCTTATCTTTCCATTCTACCACCTTACCCATACCTTAGCTTCCCATACCCCTCTGACAGGCCTCATCAGATCCAGCGCCTCCGCAATCAAATGTCCAACATTCTCCACGCCCTCTCCTCCACATTCACCACCTGCGCCTGTGGCTCAAACGCAAGAGATTGCGTCGTCAATCAAATGGCCGCCTTTGTTGACGACGACCATTCAAAGCTCCTCTCTCCCGACAACCTCGATCTCGGTCCCCTTATCGGAAAACGTCGTGGTTTTCGTACCCGCGAGCGCATTCCCTTTACAAGCGGAATGAGTGGTGTCGAAATGTGCCTACAACCGCCCTCTCCCAAAGGAAAGGCCAAGGCAAGGCCCAACGGCCTCGTCCACGACGACATCATCGCCAGATCCACTTTTCCCCGTAAGTACACTTCTATTTTCATATTACTCTATTAACCGTTGTTATCAGCTACCCACACACCCATCGCCCCACCCCGTATCCGACGTTCTTCAAGTCGTACATCCACCTCTTCCGATAACAACCGCCCTCTCCCAGAACCAGATCCACCAGATGACGACGACGAACCTCTCACCGAAGATCGTATGCCCCCCAAGATGCGTAAGCGATGGAAGCAACAGCTCAGAGCCCAGAGAAAGACGTCCCAAAGTCCCGCTCCCAGCGCCGTCAGTATCGACGAGCCAGCGGTTGGTTTGGGCATTCATTTAGACCCAAGCAGCTCAAAATCCACCCGTCTGTTTTTAAAATTTATCTCTTCTATTTCTCACTCACTTCATTTCTAGCTATGCCCCCTCCTCCACTCCCTTCAACCTCGTCCGATCTCGCCCACCTCGCTTGCTTCGAGGGAACCTCTCCGTCGGCCGACTTTTCCCGTCTCTCTATCATCTCTCCTCGTGTCGAACCCACTCAGAGTCCATTCCAATCTTGGGCGCCTTTCGAGCGCAAAGAGTCGCCTAGCACCAAAATGGATGTGGATCCGTTACCAC
Source organism: Chlorophyllum brunneum (assembly GCA_963576785.1). Classification (NCBI taxonomy): domain Eukaryota; kingdom Fungi; phylum Basidiomycota; class Agaricomycetes; order Agaricales; family Agaricaceae; genus Chlorophyllum; species Chlorophyllum brunneum. The sequence goes on from OY756148.1 coordinate 6,346, forward strand.
CATCACCGTCACCACGTTCACCTCCCGTCTCCATCTCACCTCCCCGTTCGCGCTCGCAATCACCACATCGACATCCTTCGCCTGCTTCGACCGCAATTACGACTCCTCCATCACCTCAAGGTTCCAAACTCCCCGATGTCGTTCCCCCTCCACAGCCGATATCAGACTCGCCGGAATCACCACCTGAAATTCGGATTGATACGGCTTCCCCCATATCACCCGCCACTCCTACGCCACCACCGTTACCAGAAAGGATGATAATCGACGACACTCAACTTTTGACCCCACCTGGTCTTGGAGCGCCAAATCCCTGGCAGCGGTCGGCTACACCGCTCCCTCCCGGATCGCCACGACTACAATATCCCCCACAAACTTCACCCGGTGGACCTACCGATGACCTTAAACCGCCATCGATCGTCGAGGATCCCGAGGTTCTTTCACCGGCATCACCACCACCATCACCGCCGCGTATACCCACGCCATCACCTCCTAGCCCTCCTCCAGCTCCATCTCCACCTCCAGCGCCCAAAGTTAAATTATCATTAAAGGATTTCGCAGCTCGGAAGAAACGACAGAGAGAGGAGAATCCTGGTGTGAAGAGTGAGGGTGAAGGATCGCCGATGATCGAGACGAAATCTTTGGTGCAGGATTCTTCGATGAATACTACCAAGGTGCCGGGATTCGTTCCTGCTACGTCTTTGACTACTTTGGCTTCGAATTCGACATCAGCTTCGTCTTCGTCGACGGCTTCGGCGATCGTTAATGCCATGAATGCCAGTCCTGGGAAGACTTATAATGGGTCTTCTGGGAAACCATATGTCGAGGTACGTGTACAGTTCTTATCGTTACACCCAAGGCCGATTGATTTGTCAATTAGATTATGCCACGGTCAGCTCCTAGTACATCGCTTCCTGTCAAGCTACAATCGGAGATGAGGCATGCTGGATCCCCGTCTCCGGCGACTACGTCGTCGAAATCAATATTGCCGTTGTCAGCATCATCAACATCATCCGTATCAGCGATAAAGCCAACGGTAATACTGTCATCATCCGCCCAGGTAGCAGCCAGGCAAGCTCGTCCTTACGTGCTCGCTTTGGATAATCCGTGGTCATTGTTTGCGTGTGGTGCTTTGGAGAAGGAGAAGAAGGAGCGGGATGAAGTTGTTGAGAAGGACAGATTACGAGAAGAGAGAGAGAAGAGGGAACGTGAAGAGTTGGAGCAACGAATCAAGGAGGAGAAGGAGCGAAAGGAACGTGAGGAGGCGAAGGCCCGCCTCGTTGCTAAAGGTACGTCGCCGTTAAATTTTAATCCTTGTTAGCTAATTTTATATCAATAGACGCTCAAGAGCTCAAGACAAAGCAAGAACTCGTTGATGTACCGATACCCCCTCCCCCATCCGCTCCCATCTCATCTCAGGCCTCACCTCCGCTCATGAATACGAGGGTTCCGTCTCAGGAAGATGGTGAGATTTCTTCAAACTCAACCCCAAGTTTACTTCCCACTCCCTCGGTATCAGTTCCCACTACGTCAGCCATTATTCCAAGGGGCCTACGACCAGGAGGACATGGCCAGATACCGACAGCACCAAGAGCTCATCGGTTGGGATACACGTACGCGAAGAATACTCCAACGGGCCCTAGAGCGCTTAAACCCTCCGAGACGGCGCCTACTGGACCTGCAGCTTTTAGGGAAGCGATGGTTCCGAGTTTTCGAAAAGCCGGTTTCAGTGAAGCAAGGATTGGTGCTCTTCTGAGACCACCGCCACCTCCTCAGCCGAATACGTCTCCTCCGCCTCAACCTCCTCCACCGTCTATCGCGCGTGCTCGATTTTCGCCCTCACCTTCGGTTGCTTCGACTTCGACTTCGGCTTTGGCTTTACCTTCTCAATCCACAGTATCGTCTTCATCTCACCCCACGCCATCAACTTCGAGTGGAAACGTTGCTAGTAGGAGTAGTAGTAGGCAACGATCGGTGTCTGTATCGTCAACCTCTTCCACCCCGGCTCCTCAATCGACGAGGAGCTCGAGCGAAAAGACGAGTACATCTACGACCACTCATCGTCCGTCTCTATCTAACATCAACACGGTCGTTACAAATACGTCGTCGAAATCGAATACTCCTACTTCGTCCACACCCGCTACACCCACGACAGCCATGTCGACGACACTACCTGTTCCTCCAGCAGCAGGATTACCGCCACGTCCATCCGTGACTCTGGGGACTGGGACCGGGTCGAATAACCATCATCATCATCATTTGAGTTCGTCACATCCGATGAGTGTGATGGCTATGGGGATGGGTAGTAGTAGTTCGAAACGGACTGGGGTTGAGAGGGGAGGGAGGTATACTCATAGGGTGGGTGATGAACGAGAGCGTGAGACGGATAGGGAGAGAGATCAGGATTCGGATAGGGAGAGGGAACGTGAGAGGGAGAGGGAGAGGGAGAGAGACCGAGATAGAGATAGGGAGAGGGAGAGGGAGAGGGAGAGGGAGAGGGATAGGGACAGGGACAGAGACAGAGACAGAGACAGGGACAGAGATAGGGATAGAGATAGGGACAGGGATAGGGATAGGGATCGCGTTTGGAAGCCGCGGGGATGGGATTCCTGGTCGGGTCGATAAGATGTATAGGATATGGATATGGTTTATATGGGTTTTGTTGAGTTTTCCTTTGCTTACGCTTTCAAATTGCAATTTTTTATTTTTTTCAATGGGGTTCGTCTCGATTTTTGTTTACGGACATGATATATACAATTCTTTTCTCTTGTATCACTCTTCCTCCTCCGCTGTCTCCTTCGCACCTAGCTCTTATTTTTTTTTCTTTCGTTGCTGGTATAACTTTTGTTGTCGTATTGGAAGTCCTTTTATTGAATGGTTGAATTACGTGAATTAATTGCTTTCTTTGCTCTGTCTGGGTTCGGAATTGTATATCCTTATTGGTTCGTCGTTGTGAGAAGCACAAATACTATATATACTATATATACTATGAATACAATCAATACCACGAATGCCACGTAATCAATTCAACGAATCAGACGAATTAGACGAATTAGACGAATACAATCAATACCATGAATACCATGAATACAATCAAGAATCAATCTAGGAGTCAGGTACATTTGTTGAGATATCCAACTCATATGATAACCCTTGGCATAGGACGCCAAGATCTATGAGCAGCCTGGGTTTTTGATCTTGATTTGATGTTGCGTCGGTGCTGCGGTGGTTCCGATCGTTGGGGAAGAGGGGGTGAATGGCTTATCCGGTGGGTTTAGGGGGAGGGTGTGTTGGTTGAGTTTTGAGGAGAGTTGGGATGGTTCGTGTTGATGGAATGGATTTGTAGAAGACATCCGGATTCTCGAGTACGGCTAAAAATTCATTGAAGATACAACCCAACCCACCCGGGGGACTGCGATGAATGGTGAGTGGATGTGACTTCAGAACGTAGACATTCGGGAATTTAAGATGTGGAAAGTCGACGCCACACAGCTAAAATTCATTGATTCTTCGGATTGTATTTTAGAGATTGGCGGCTTGTAATCACCGACCGTTCGTGCCTTTGATTGAGCTAAGAGTTGATATAAGCCTGAACCTTACCAGTGAACGAGGATGACGTGTAAGGTTTGTGTACGTCCCTCTCTTCTTCAACTCTTATTCTGATATTTCACGTCCCGACGTTCATCATAGTCCTTACTTTTCGGTTCTTTGATGGGTCAGGTCTGTCCTCGCTGCAGGCGCTACAGCTATGCTGCGATGGTGCCTATTCCCGCCCGTTCACACCACGATACAAGATTTCCTGATAGTTGCAGTGGCCTCCTCCAGAAAAACCCAGATTGTGGAAGCTCTGCCGAGCCTAGTACAACCCATGCCGAATTCTGTGATCTCGTAGGTGATCGCAATCACGATATCAAGACTTGATGATTGATGATGGGTTATGTCTTTCATGTGTTCCCGGCCGCCGTAACCGCCTTCGCACTACTACATTTTGAAAGATCCCGACTGGATAAATGTGGACATCAATACATCAGACCTATCAATTCTCCCTTGACGCGTTATTGGCCTAGGACTAAAAATGTAGGTGTTTCTCAGAACGGTCCGTCGGTCCCCCGGCTTCCGCACACATACGCTCACAACAATCGCTCCAAGGCCTGCATGTCACTGCCGACCGGCATTCCTCCTCGAACTATCACACACCACTCGCCCTTATATAACCGTTCACATGTGCCGAGTAGCATCACCGTAACCGCTCGTAACAGCTTTCTGAAATAAGTACAACCTAGCTTCTCTCAGCTTCTGTTCCGCAGGCGAGATTCCGAATATTAAAACTCGGCTCAATTCTATCAACCAAAAATGGTAAACCCCAACAAAAATTCCTGACGTGCGAGGAACTGTGTTCGTGAATGGAAGCTGTCCAGATGCGAGTAAAAATACTCCGTACGTATTTTAGAACCGGCAGTCGAAGATTGATGGTATGGTTCTAGGATTCTGGGTATGACTATAATGGCAGCAAAGCCCAGATATGGTCTATTCTTCGCGGAAATGGAATGGTCCGCCTCTCGGAAACAAATTATTCTCTTGACCCCGTGTCAAGTACGTGTGTACAGTGAAAGTTCACAAGCTTTTCCAGTATTGATATTTCCCTCGCTTATGGGCCTCGTGAATGACGCCAAGGTGAAGATTTGAGTGTGCGACAAGGGCCTTGCTGCCTAACAATGGTACCGGACTGATAAAAATCGCATCATTGACAAGAAAGAGTATGTTCAATAGGATCATCCGTTCCGCCCCAGGTCTATTGAGGGGTTAAATGGCGATGGAACCGAAACATGGCAACGTACAGATGGAAATCACACTCAAATTTGAATCTAGGTGATAGTACTCCTGTCGGAGTAAGCAACATGGACTGTTCCCACAAGTCGGACCAAATGTACGTAAGTGAAATAAGCTCTTTCTCCGTAATGTAGCACTGTACAAGCTAATGATTCCATATTTTGATGATGGAATGTCGAGTCTCCTTTTTGATGCGCTTGCGTTTCTGTGTGTCTGTGGGTATTTTTGCGCAAGTAGAGAATTTATGGGCACATACGGTAATGAGGTCAATCATAAATCACGGACCTCGACCGGTGGTTGCAGTAAAAGGCTCACTGTCTACCCTATGATGATTCGGATACGCGGGAGGTGGGGCCGCAGCGACAACCTCATCAATATTGCGAAATTCGGATGGATGGGGGGCGATAACCCAAGCTCTATTTGATGTTGACCCGTTGGTAAGGTCGAGTGTATCGGTGGGGAACGTATCGCGGGATGGGGGAGACCTTAGGTGACGCATGTGCGCTGGCAACTCCTCTTTCCGCGCCACTGGCGAGCTAGAAGATGACGCAGAGAAAGGTTCAGCGGCTGTCCTCCGCCTTCTGCAATACCACAGGATGAAGCCAGCGGCAGCAGCCAAAACAACCACGCCAACGACAATTCCCGCGATAGCACCTGTAGGGAAGTGTGATGGAGTTGAAGAGTCATTAGGAGTACCTGACGTCGCTGGGGCGTCGTTTCCGGAGGCGAACGAAGGGATATATGTTATGTAGTCCAGGGCGAAGCGTTGATTTGTGCAGTCCGTAATATTGACCGTAATGGTATGCGGTCCGCTTGTTAGCCCGCCCTTTTCATACAGAAGAAAATTGGTCTGAACGCCATAGATGCTGTTCTGAGACGTAACAGTCGCTTCATATGGTTTTTGCGCGTCGAAACCCCCATCTATGTAATAGGCGGCACTAACGCTACCCACCGACTTCCAGTCGAAAACGCCCCAGAGGCTGATGGAGGAACCTAAGGTAGGCCGTGAGCATGGACAATACATATTACGGGGGGAAAACGAACCTGAAAATCCAAGCGAAAGAGAATCGCCAGGATTGCAGGTGGATCGGGTACTGTAGTCACCGATGAACATAAAAGGCTCAAGGGACAAGAAGCTCTCAAAGTTCTTTTTCCAGTCTCCGATATACTTGATCAGTGGGTCAGAGTCGCTGACCAAGATTGGCATATGTTGGAGGTCGGTCGTTGGGTCAACGTCCACAATAATGTAATCAAGTGTAAGTTTCGGAACATTATTGATTACTACTGTGTGTTCGCCCGGCGGAAGTGGGGGTGTCTGATACCATGCACCGTACGACGGTGGGTTCGACCCGGGTAATGCGATACTTGGTTGGGGAACGTTGTTGATGATTGGGATGAACTCCGAATTATTCAAAGCTGCACCGTAGAAATTCGCCCCTGTGCCTTTTGAGTTTGTCAGCTTGGTGCAGAAATCGCGACTGGGTACAATCACCATTGAAGGTAAACTGGAAATTCGCCCCTGGAAATTGATTGACAAGTTTTGAATGCCCACTCGTCCATAGCTCCGATGAGTTATCAGCCCAAGCGTTCGAGGGGGTACACTGAACCCCGAGTCCCGAATCGTCGAAGTAAAGCTGGAGCTGGGACATGTATCAGAAGATTAGGAAACCCAACGCCATGGAATAGGAATTTAAATGTTTTTCGGGCGGCGCAGCCATGATTCGTTTGATGTTGGTGTTGTGTATTCTCATATGATGAGATCGTCTCCATGTCTGATAATCAGAGCTGAGGGGCACAGACGACCATTCGTGAGTAAAAAGTCTCTCTCTCATTCCTGAATTGGAGTACGAGGAGTCTTCGGATAGGTTCTGGCGCGGGCCTCAATCTGTCCGCCACTCCAAGTCATCTAGTAAATGCCGTGGGGTGGGTAAGATTTGCGTATGGATTCATGCGAAGTTACATTCCTTCTTGGTAAATCATTCTTGAGTCCCTTCTGACATACCAGAGAACCGGAACACTACTGAAACCAGATATTCGACAAAGGGTCACCGAGGGTACGGGATGTCGACAGCATCAACTTCCTCGCGGTTTTCCGGAACTGAGAAAGCACCAAATACGGAAAGATTATCCTGGGGTTGGTCGAGGCTATTTTCTGCCGTGTGTCGAAAGGACCTGAAAAAGAAAAGTATCAAGATTCGAAACACGCAGCCACTAGAGTTTATGCTAGTGACATCGCCTGGCATTGGAGATTACAGCGCCTTCTATTTGCTCATGCTTCCCAATTTCATCACACTGCCGAGATAGATGCCGTCGTCTTCGAACAAGCAGAGCTGCTGGATGTCAGTGCTGCTCGCCTTCCAACTTATCCGATCTCCCCAAATCAACATGCGTATGCCACTTGGTAATTCCAAGCTGCCATGAAGACAACGCCTGCCGCACTGGGTTCACTGACTTATATTTTTCTTTCTCCGTAGCACACTCTGTCCTCCCCTCAGTCCCACCATGAGTGACTCATCTGGCGAGCAAACTGTATGTACCTCTACCTTCGTCCCGATAGTTTCATGAATTATGGTATAGGTAACGTGGGAAGACCAGGAAACCTTCGCCATCGCGTAAGTGTGATTTTATGCTCAAGAATCTAATGCTCAGTTGTTCCTTGCCAGGGTGATGGGACCGACGGGTACTGGAAAATCAACGGTGTGTCTCAAACTTCCGAACCACCACCCATCACATCTCATTTTGGTCGTGCTAGTTTATCAACCTCGTCACTGACTCCAGTCTCGGAGTTGGAGACTCCCTCGAGTCATGTACTGATTCAGTACACTTCACCTCCCCGTTCTACATCGACGGGAAACAAGTCATCCTCCTCGATACCCCCGGTTTTGATGATACAAGAACCACGGACAGCGATGTTCTAAAGCTAATTGCTGCTTCTCTCTCTCTCTTGTAGGCCCTCAACGTTCAACCCCCCCGTTCAATGCGCGTCTTGACTTACGCTCTTCTTTCCAGGCGAGGAAACCACTTTAAGCTTGCCGGGGTCATTTACATGCATCGCATTATCGATAACAGGATGGGTGGTATATCCAGTCGCAATTTCCGTATGTTTCGACAGCTCTGCGGAGATTCGTCACTATCAAGCGTGGTGGTCGTTACCACGATGTGGGATCAGGTCAATGTGACTCTAGGCGAAGTGCGCGAATTCGAACTTATGACAAAATCGATCTTCTTTGAACCCGTTGTGAGTCGTGGAGCACGCATGGCACGTCACAATAACACGGTGGAATCGGCACATTCCATTATCCGTTCCATCCTGTCCCGTCCGTCTTTACAAAACACACTCCAAATTCAAGAAGAGCTAGAAGCCGGTGTTGACATTAGTGCGACTAAGGCAGGTCAGGAATTAGACAAAGACCTGAAGGAACGGTCCGTGCGCCACAAAGATGAGCTGCGAACGGTCGTTGATGAAATGCAAGAGGCAATCAGGCTGAGAGATGAAGAATCGCGCAAAGAACTGTTGCTGGAACGAGAGAGACTAGAGCGGATGATAAGGCGGTTGGAGCAAGAATCTACTAGTCTTGCAACGGGTTACGCAGACGCTTTGGCTCGCCTCGAGGCGAAAATGCAGCCGTATAGGTCCCTGCCTCTCCGACCATCCGTTCCCCCTAATGGACAACCCGTGGTCGCCGCAGCGGAGACAGAGAGCAACGCGATCCTGGAGGGAAAAATTGCAGCTGCGTTCCCTATGTTCGGATTTTGGGGTCGCCTCGCTGTTATGTTGGCGCCGTTTTCTCTCAGTTGGAAATGATATATCTATAAACCCCTACCTGACATTAAGTAGTTTTCCAGCGATAACGGGTGTGCTCAAGTATTGTGCCCAATAATTAAGTTTGACGCAGTGATCGTGATCCCTTATGAAAAGAGAATATGTGAGAATCAGAGGCCAGATCAGCGGAACAAAAGAGTCCAGTAGAGATGTCGCTGGCGCATACCTCGTTGCAATCACGGGGTTGTAGATCACACCCGAAAGCGGTAGTAGTGGTCAAAGGTCTCCGTTCCTTTTTTGCTTTGATACAATTGCTTTGGCTGATCTCCGCCTTTTCTTAGTCGGCAAGTCCACTTGTTCTGATCCACCCCTCAATGAAGGAGTAGGAATTTCATCCCCAATATCCTCGTCGACCCGCTTCCTCTTCCTATCCAAAACCAAACCGCTCTCCTCTGTGGGAAGAGCGAAGAGGGGTGCAGCAGATCCTGCCCTACAATGCCCTTGTACCCCGGCTCCAGCTGTTTCATCTCCCGGAATGAATTTGGTTTTTGTGCTACTACCAGAGAGCTCAGGGCCACATATCTTGGAATACTGCAAGCAAGCCCCCTCGATTTTTTGTTCCGCGCAGATCCCTAATTCCAGAGAAAATAACGCACATGCCTCCTCGAAGTCTTGAGGCCAAGAGCTGGTTGTGCCTAAGAGGTGTGCGTAGTCTGGGTCAACCTCCTCGAGGTGTCTCCCTGGAGCTCCAGTGCTTTAGGGATATTTAGACGACCTCTTTGGATAAACCATACCAAGTACAGACACACTCACAGATAATTGAACTCCTCGTCTAATAGTAGGAAATCCGCTAATTCGGAGTGCTCGTTAGTCCTTACTTGAGCTCCCCCATCTTTTGCACAGCGTGGTCGATTTCCGGACGATTGTTGAGCTATTGCTGAAAGTCTGAGGGCTTCGGAAAAAGCAGGGTCCACTTTGTAAGTTGGTGAATATGACCCCAGTAAACCGATATATGGTTCCACACGCTCTTCGGATCGGGAGGATAGGTTCTGATCGTCTACAAAAATATTCGGCCGCCTAGTTGATGTATTCAATCCTTGGTTATATGGCTGACCATTCTCCAGAGAGCGGACTGATGAACCAACGGGCCCACGCGGTGGTGCTGGGGTAGGAAAATAAAACTCTTTTCGTCTGGAATCTAGTTTTTGATCATCGAAATGGGTGCCGCCGGGATCCACCGCGCAACCATCAGGAGGGTGGCAAGGTGATAGTCTGGGGGCTTTTGATTTTCGGGGCAAGGAGTGAGTCTCCTGTGTGATAAACAGCGCCGAGGGTCGCGATGTATCATCTGGAAGTCTTCTCTCTGATGCAACGCTCGGTGACTTTGATGACATCTGGAACTGGGAGGTGCCGGGAACAGGACGTCGTTGGCCTCTAGCCCTTTCAGGTCCCTTAGGGCGGGCCCGAGTGTTGTTCTCTTTCTGGCCCAAACTCCTTGCTTGCGATCTTGTCCGTGCGATTGATCCTACATAGCTAGGTTCAACGATGGATGTATGTTTATGGTCCAGAGTCCTCGCGGCTGCTCGGTTGTGGAGATCGAAAAAAAAATGCACTCGTTCCAGAAAAGGGGGGGAGTTGTATAACTCTTGTATCTCAAGCAATTTCCTTGCCGACCACCTCTGTTGGTTATCCCGACTATCCGCAGCTTGTTGACCCAACTCTCGAAGGTGCTCTAGTAATCTCGGTGCCCACATCATCGCGATATGGTCTTTCTCCTCCTCCGTGAACGGTACACTATCATCCTCCTTCTCGCTAAGGGCCGATCTAGTCGGTTCTTTCTTCAGAGCCATTGGGAGGTAGAAATGATATAAGTGAATGAGATGGAGAGATAGAGGATAGACATACATATACATGGTAGAAAACCGACGAACCTTTATGGCGGATGGGAACAACAGCGCTTCCAGAACCGTTATGCTTGTTTTCCATTTTGGGTTCCGATGGCTTTTCGACTCCTTGTTACGCTGTCTCGTCTTGTGACAACAATACTAGGCTTAACACAATTGGACAACACTCTGGTTGCCATGAAGTGATAACACCAGGCTCGGAACAAAGAAATTGATGCTGTAGGAGCCTGAGGCCTAAAATGTGGCCGATAGAGCTCCAATAGTCTGGTGGGCCATGAGTTGGATGCTGGGTCCCCGAAATATTTCTCCGAAGCCTCTGTTGATTATTAGTGCTATCCCCCGTGCGAGAGTGACCTGCTCGACGATGATGGTCATGTTCCTATGATCGCCGCCGGAACTGATTACATCAATCTCTCGAATATCTTGGTGTTGGAGCTCATGGTGTCGAGCTGAAATGAGATTCATCCTTGTGCTTCAGAAGGCCAGGTATCATATACCTGATGCTTCTGCCACGAAATGTGGAGGGGACGGTACCAGCGACAGAATTGGTACTCAGGCTCACGTGATGCCTTTCCAGGGTGCCTCGCAGTAAATCCGCGGACTTAAGATCGCGTTGTGTGTGTCATTATAGAGCTTGTTTATCATAGAACCGTGGTATCATTACTCCAATCGTAGCTCTATCCGAAGTGTACGGTATACGTAGACCATAAGTCGGGTTAGGCTGTAGTGCGTCCTGTGTCTGGGGTGTCCTTAGAAAAGAACCCCAATATCCTTGGTTCACATCCCGAAGCCTAGCGCCCTTGATAGTGCCGCCCCCCTGGTTCATGGGTTGAGGACCCACAAGCTCGGGTCTTCTATCCAACAATGGGTTGTGATACATGTAATCGCCCGTTTCAGATGGCCCAAGTAGCGGAATATTCATCATTAGAAATCTATGCTTCGAAAAGATGAACAGTTCGGCGAAACCTGGAGTCGACCAGTTATTTCACTACGTTATTGATCCTTCGCTCAAAATTGATGTCACAAAGAGACCCCTGACTGTTCTGGTAGACGATGGTTGTTTAAAATTTTATAGGGTTAACATGGCAATAGCCGTTAGATGCGGACGTGGCGGACAAGGACTCGAATGTTGATTGCTTCCAGATCCCTGGAGAATTCCAGACCTCGGCAGATACACTAACTCCAGCAGTCCGGAAAATGTAAAGAAAGTGTGGGACGAGGGTCCACAGTGGGTGAAGGTGAACCTTGGGCCAAGAGCATCTAAGACGCCCAAGCACAAGGTGGGTAGAGACAGTACCACTTCGCAGGCGCCTAACGAATGAGACTCTGAACATCTGCCTTCCGAGGAGCCATTCATTTTCTGCAATGTTTTGTGGAGAAATCGTCGAGTGGCATTGAAGCTCCGGTATATGTCATACATGTAACGGAAACGTAACCCCTCATTCGAAGGTGAACAAGTATACGAACTTCCACTCCGGAATTACTCGATTTCGTCTCCCAAAGTAGCAGTCAGCTGTTCCTGATGTTTTGCATTGGCCGCGCTGAGATAAGTATCTTGTGGGTTTAATTAGACAAAAAGATAATGAATCAAGGTAAGTCACTCACTCCAGAAAAGGCTGACACCACAGATAGTGACGAGGCGAAGGTGAGGGGGTACGAGTGAGAAATTAACTATCTGAGTTGGAATATAGACGGCCCTAAAGAATAAGTGAGTACGACGCGTCTCTGTTTCATCAGGGGGCCCACCAGTTGCGAATGAGAGTTGGTACATATGCCTGGTATAGTCTGAGTTGAAAGTATATGAAAGTAATCGGGATGACATACAGCCTGTATTTTGGGTATTGCTTCGTCAATTTTCCCTTCCAGCAAGCTCATTGACCCATAGAAGTATGGGACAGCGACTACGAGGCAGTAAGCATTATACTGCAACATAGGGAATGGGAGCTGATTCCACCTGGCGTTAGAATGGCCTGATCAAGCCATACCTACTTTAGACCATCAGCCTACGACTCAATCAATACAATTTGTTAAACATACTCGGTATATGAGGCCTCGAGTCGGACTGGCGAATTTAAGCCTGTTCAAGAGGCTATACCATAAGGTCATAGGAGGCCCGAAGAAAAGAGCTGAGAAAGAGTCAGGAACGTTGAGGCCAACAAGATAAGGACGCGAACCTCCGTAGATTGTCAAACGTGCGGATCGTACGAACTGCGGAAGTCTGATAAGGAGAAAACGAAAGCAAGAGACCTCATAGTACACTCACATCATGATTGTCGCCTTTCTTCTCCACAAACTGTTGAGCAATCACGTCGCCAGATCCGAAGAGAACAGCAGCTGTCGCACATTGAACATACAAAGGCCGTCTAATCAGAGCAGCACTGTGGCAATATATTAGTTTTAAACCAGAAACACCATCGACTGGCAGCATACTTGTAAGCTCTGAGGAAACTGGCCATGGACAGAGAAGTGGAAGGCTAAGCGCCCAATGACAAGCAGAAACCGTTCTCGGGTCGGCCCGTGATTTACCGTCGTCCAATCATATGATCCCTAAAACATATCAAAGACTAAGCAATTCAGTGGAAGCCACTGGATACTTATGGGGCCAGCATGCCCAACTCCGCCATGCCAAAACAGTTATTCCCCATGAGAGGTGTAGCTATGGTCGGATATAAAAGGCCCCGCAGCTTACATCCTCACTTTTCCCGACCACCACAAACACGGACTTCAGGATGACTTCACCTACATATATCCCTCTTGACAAATTTCCCGAGGTACGCTTTAGTCTCGATTCAAAAAATAACACTTTACCGATAATATCATTGATGGTATCATTCATTAGATCCGAGCCTCCCTCAAGAAGACCTTCGCCTCTGGGAAGACGAAAGCTATCGCCTGGCGCCAGGAACAACTCTTGCAACTTGCTCGTCTAGTACAAGACCACGCAGAGGCCATAGTTGATGCTCTGCATAAAGATCTAGGCAAACCTCGTCTTGAAATCTATCTAGCGGAAATAGGACCAATCGTTGAACGTTCGATCATCTGTGCAAAGAAGGTCCCAGAATGGGCCAAAGACGAAGATAAATCCAGTGAAGTTGAGGATTGGATGAAAAGCTGGCAGCCAAAAATTCGCAAAGAACCAAAAGGCGTCGCTCTGATTATCGCGTACGTTTTATGATACAGCAGAGTCAGTTTCTAATTTATCGACTTCAGCCCGTGGAACTACCCTGTAGTTTTGTCACTTCAACCACTCTATGGTGCCATCGCTGCGGGATGTTGCGCTGTGATCAAGCCATCTGAGATCGCTCCCCACTACTCGAACCTTCTCTCCGCGCTTATACCCCAATACCTTGACAACGATGCTTTCAAAGTCGTAGAAGGAGCCGTCCCTGAGATAACGCGTTTATTAGAATTGCAATGTAAGTTCTTTACCCAACGCCTCTTAAACACCCCCATGACACTGGAGATATAATATCGAGGTGACGGCACACTCCCACACATTACGATTTTCCGCCTCTCCACCCTGTCCACGCGAAACCACGAGCTGATTTTGTTCTCCAATAGGGGATCATATATTCTATACTGGAAACGGTCGTGTAGCCCGTGTCATCTCCGCGGCTGCAGCCAGACACTTGACGCCTCTTACTCTCGAACTTGGAGGAAAATCACCTGTGATAATTGATCCCGAAACCGATGTTGATCTCGCAGCCAAACGTGTTCTATACGGGAAGAGTCAAAACGCTGGTCAGGTGAGTCATATCATCCATCATCAGAGTCTGACATATACCTAACCAATATCAGCTCTGCGTTTCACCAGACTACGTCCTCTGCCCCAAATCCGTCCTCGAAACTTTCAAAAAGTCACTTTCCGAACACGCAAAGACCTTCTGGCCAGATGGAACACTCAAATCTTCATCCTTCGGACGTATTGTCTCTAACGCTCACTTCTCTCGTCTTTCTTCCATTCTCCAACATACTCGTGGAAAGATTGTATACGGGGGTGGTAAAGATTTTGAAGGAACTATTGACCCTACGCATAGAATACGTGGATTGGAACTTACTGTTCTGGAATTGGACAAAGAGCATTGGGATGATGATGCGTTGATGAATGAGTGCGTACCTTTCGTAGAGTCTACAACTTCTATGCCTGATGCCCACAAAAGAGAGTTATTCGGCCCGTTGCTGCCGATTCTACCTGTAGAAGACGTCGATGAAGCTATTCGTTTTGTCAATTCCAGGTGCGCTCATACATTCGGTCGTGCGGTTACTCGAACACTTAGGAGTTACAACGCCTAGGGATCATCCTTTGGTCTTATATGCCTTTACTCCGAATGAAGAGGTCAAGAATAAGAGTCAGCACTGTTCAGTTCTTACTCCTTTCGATCGTTTCTGATTCGTACAGTCTTGAGTAATACGTATAGTGGAAACGCTATCTTTAACGATACTTTCCAACAACTCGCCGGTGTGTCGCATAGTTCAATCCACAAAAAGTCCACTCACTGATAAACGATAGTGAACGAGCTGCCATTCGGTGGTGTTGGTGAATCCGGATGTATGTGTTGCGCACTGCTGTTACAGTATTCAACACTCAATCTGAAAAATCTAGATGGACGACAAGTTCTCCGATACAGCTTTGATTTGTTCACTTACGAACGAACTGTCGTGGACGTACCCAAAGAGTACTTATCCCTTCTCCCAACATCTACTCCACTCACTCAACGACAATTTCCAGAGTCGAACAATTCCTCGGAATCCGCTACGCTCCATACACCGAAGAGAAATTCAACTTCCTCTCTGGTGCCGCCAAAATGCCAATTCCGAAGGTCGGAGAACTGTGATTATAAGATAGGATCTTCTGATCACGGGAAAGAGACATTGAATGCAGGTTCCGGAAAAGAACCATGTAGAATGTATTAATATATATCTTCTTTACCATGCATTCATGTGCCTCTATCAGTGGCGCATATATGACCACGATATTCGGCCCCACAGTAGATATATATATAATGTCATGTCGCCAACACTTGACGGTGAGCGCTTCATCCAAACTGTCCATCCTTTGAGCGGAAAAGCAACAATCATCTCGTAGAGAGCGCTTGTCCTCATCTCATTTGACTTGATTTGTCGTACTGACTATAGATGCGAGATTTTCTTTTATGTCAGGAAATGGCTTGCTCGTCACATCCGTCTCTGAGTGCATAATTATGACTGAGTAGATATTCACACACATGCAACTCGGGGTGTCGCCACTTCCATCTTGTACGATCCCCTGGAGGCACGCATTACCTAGCCTGCTAGTGCGTTAAGAACTCTGGAGGTTAGGCATAGTGAAGAGGTCGCTTAGCGGGGATTGTAGCCGTCGTGGGCTAAAGAAACCAATGAATTAAATGGCCTAGAATAGGTAAGGCATTAGGAGTAGAGATAGTTCGCAGCTTATGTGTTTGAACGTTCCTTGGCAGAAACACAACCGTCAGCGGAATGGTTGTCTATGTCATCAAGGCGTAAACAGCGCGCATCACATGAGGAAATGATATATGCCAGCTCGACAAGACACGACATGGATCATCAGATCACAGCACTCGACGGATATAGAATGCATTGACTATGGACAACGACAGTCTCAAAGGGGTGCCTAGCGGAATCGGATAGAGTGCGGGCCGAGGGGAGAGTCACGTGGGAGGGTGGTGAGGGGCGCAAGGGTCGGGTTTGGCGAGTGTCAATACATCTGCCATCTCCCTCGACAATCACAACCAGGGCGCTTTCAAACCCATCTCCTCACCGGTACAAGGCAGGCACTTGCTCCTTTCTCAAGAAACATGCTCTCGTCACGGCCATTTCCCTCCCGCTTTCTCACATCCCTGTTCCTCATTCTCCTCACGACCTCTGTATCAGGTGCGCCCTCTTTTCGTTTAAAATCATATACAACTGCTCACTTAGGCTCATTATCTAGCCTACTTTCTTATTGACGAGCCACGTCGTGACACCCAATGGGTAAACAATCAAGCATACTTAATGCAGTGGCAAAAGGGGCGTCTGGATGGCATAAATGGCTTCGACGTCGAGATGGCTCGTCTAAGTACAGACGGACTAACATTAGTCGCTAAAAACGTTCCTGCACTACAAGAATCCCTCAACATTCTCATACAAGACATCCAACCAGGCGATGATTATTTTCTCATCTTCATGAACTCTACACACGGCGTCATGCATGCCACCTCACCTAGATTCTCAATCCTCGCCTCAGGGACCAATCCAACACAGAAAGGTCTATCACCGAACAACGCTGTGCCGACTGTTACCGTTAGTGGGGCACCGAATCCTACCAAGGCTTTCGCTACGACGTTTCCTGCATTACCACATAGTGGTGCTGGCGGATCGAGAGGGTCGGTACCAGGAGGCGTAGAGTTGGTGTTGATGGTTTCAGCCACACTAGCGTGCATTGCGGCTGGTGGCGCATGGACGATGTCATGAAGTATTAGACACACACCGCTGAGGAACAACACCAAGTATTTTTCCTTCCCTCAGCAGCTCGGACAACAACCTTCATCGCATATCATTTTTCATTACTCTCCTTCATAGACATTCATTCGACCCACACATCACCGTCGTATATCTTACTACTACACACGTAACCCACCTCCCGACGGATTTTTCTTGAAACACACACACACACAACGGACTTCTTTCGCCGTCAATCCCCCCGTTTGATCCTATCAACTTCGGCATATCAATTTCAACGTTACTTTATTTTCGTTTTACCAAGCACATTCAATACCCGAAACTTGTTTCTCTCGCTTTATTAGATTGGTGTACTCCCCCCCTCCTCCAATTGCTTTCACGTTCTTTTCGCGCGCCCGTATATCTGTACTTTGCATACCTATGGACTTTTGATAATCAATAATCTCGGCTATGTAATATTGGTTTATACATGACGTTGGGGTTCCTGATGTAGTTGAGGTCCCTGGTTACTACGACCAGCGCGAGGAGTTGAGGTGATGAAAATCTTCTTCGGTTTTGCTCCTTGTAGTTATCAATGGATTGACACACCGGCCGAGTTTAAGCACTGCATATAAACCCCATAAGGCTTAGAGATCCCGACTAGAATACCTCGGCATCCCGTACATGCATAGCATCGGGCGGCGTACACGCTGGTCATATCTGGTCTGTACCATCAGATGAGGGGCTTGAATACCCAAGTAAAATATAGCGTATACCGACCAAATAGCGCTGCTCCTCATCATTATATACTACTTGCTTAACTAGTGTCCGCAAACCATAATAGCAGTGCAGAGTATCCTGCGTGGACTCTTCCTCCCGTGTTTACCATGCTGTTGTACACATTGCCACAATAATATTAACCCTCTCAATTTAGTGATACGTTGATTCTCTCAGAACTACCTCGACCGCGTGGCTGGGGAAACTACTACGTGATACAGGGTGGAAAGGATGGACATTAGGGGGTGAGGCCTATGCTATGCAGTCGGTGCTGAGCTGTACCAATTGAAAGTAAAATCGTAATGGTAAGCTGCGCTCCATATTAGCTAGTACTGTATATCAGTAATACACTCGTGTCTGATAGACTGGGAACATGATTTTGTTGGACGCTCTTGGAATTTTACGCACCCTCCTTGGATGATCAATGGCCGAATTCTGCGTCCCGTGCGGTGGTGGGTCACATGATCACACATCTTCAAGTGGTGATACACAGAGCGAGGTCAGATCCATATCAAAACTCATAAAGCTTTAAGCCCTCACTGAACCGGGGCCTACCACATCAAAACATCATGATCCAACTTATTCTCCTCCCTATTCTCCTCCAGATAACATTCACACTCTGTTATCCCCACTCCCAACCAACTCAATCAACAGGACAAACACCTCCTACCGATTCAGATCTAAACCAAGAACCATGGACGTCAAAATACGGATTCCAAACCGACCTAGAATACACAGGTCCACTTAGTTTAATGCATATGGAATACCAACGGTGTTTAAGCACCAGTCCCAAAGACATGGATAATCGATTTGATATTGGGGTAATTGGAATGCCATTTGACACAAAGACCTCATATCGTCCTGGTGCGCGGTTTGGTCCTTTCGCAATTCGTTCGGGGTCGAGGAGACTTTCGGATTTTGTGTATGATTTTAATTATGGGACGAGTCCTCGTGCTTTGGGTGCTAAGATTCTCGACTGTGGTGATGTATGTATTTCAATTTGTGTTTTATGTTTCTATAGATTGAATATGTGGATATAGGTTCCAGTGTCTATATATGATACTGCGAAAGCTCTTGATCAGATGGAAGTTGCGTATAGGACCTCAAGCCATAACATATTCTATAGGTCATTCATTTCGACGCACACCTCGGTACGCAATTCACTTCTTGAATCCCAGGATAAAAGCAAACATATTTACAGATACCTGGAATCCACGTCTCTTTGGGAATACACCCGAGGAAGAGATCACACATGGCACTTTCTTCGCTATAGCTGCTCGAGAAGGACTTATGACCAACACATCCATACATGCAGGAATTCGTACAAGGTTATTCGTACGCTACCTTCACAGTCTCATTATCTTTGCACTCTGATAATAGCTTAAACAAAAGGGTCCGCAAGACTTGACATATGACAACGAGACTGTTGGTTTTAAACTCATCTCGACTGAAGATTTGGATGATTATGGGATGGTGAAGATATTGGAATATGTCAGGAAAAGAGTCGGACAGTCACCCGTTTACTTGAGGTATTTCTTTGCTCACACTGCTTAATCAATATGGTGTATTCATGATACAACAGCCTGGATGTAGATGTAATCGGTTTGTGGATTCGGATAATCTACTTTCGAAATACTAAATAGAATGAAAAGATCCAAGTATGGCTCCAGGAAGTACGTTCCGAGCGACTTATCTATAAAACATACCCTAAAGGTTTGCTATTGACAGCCGGTACACCCGAAGTCGGAGGATGGACAACTCGTGAAGTTAAACGACTAATTCGTGGTCTATCCGGTTTGAATATTGTGTAAGCCTAACCCAGTTTCAATCCAAACAAACACTCATTGATTTGAGAAATATGATATCAGTGGCGCTGACGTCGTTGAAGTGTCTCCCTCGTATGATCATGGTACGTTTTGACTCCCTTTCAGAAAAAGTATAGAAGAAAATGATGTTGACTGTAGCGGATATCACGGGAATTACAGCTGCGGATATCGTTTATGATATCTTGAACATGATGCAAATGGATACTCCCCCGTCGGTGAGAAGGGGTCCATTAAACTCTCAGTAATTCCCACGCCGAGGATGAGTGCCACAACACTGGCAGCCCAATCTCCTCGAGTAAACATTCACTGTGACTCTCGAAATACATTGAATTTTACGTAGACTCCAAAATCGTGTTATCGTTAATGTAGCTGAACAAGGCGCACCATTTGCGCAATCAGATGTGGGACAGTCACGAGATTAGCCTCGTCCACCTCATTCGCGTCCGACTTGACAAGATCCCTTAGACAGCACCAATTATGTCCCACCCACCCATCACAACCCTTTCCCCTATTTATTTACTACAAAATTAGTAATACATGATCTGACAAACCAGACGTTCTGGCCGACCTCCCCACGTCCCCTTCTCGGGCTGACACCCTGGTCAAAACTAGAGTCACCCCCTCTTCGGAATTCCAATCTGCCACTGATACTCCGTACGGTTTGCCTAGACCTTTGCCAGTCCCAGTTCAATATGGTATATATGCGACACCTTCTCTTAGGTGTCACCCTGACCAAAGAACCACTTTCTATAGCATCCTTGCCGTTTCTCTATCCCATCATTCTCCTGAATTCCGAAATCTTCGTTATAAAACAATATCAACTTGAGAATGTCGATGTCTTCTAACTCGTCGATTCCTTGATTAAAAGGAGGAGTTTCCCCAATAGGAGATAAAGTCATCAAATGCAGTCCGTATACCAGTATCAAGATTGGCACAGAGGCTCTGGGCCAGAACGAGTCCAGATCCTGGGACCTGTTGCATAAGAGTGAATAAGAAATGATAATAAACCGAGCCGCTCGACTTACTGATTTTTTCAGAGGAATGTTATCCCTCCGACCTTCCCAATGATAATTATTTATGCGGATACCGGTATTGGCAATCTCAGTCTTCACTGACAAGAACGTTTCCTCGAGCTCTTCCACCTGTCGACTGAAGTCTTGTAACTGTTCCGACACCGATACATACTTTGCCGAAGCATCTAACAATGAGGGCATTATATTGGAAACTGGGCTCACATAGACAGTTAACGTACGGGTGTTTTGAATGGCGATCGCGCGCAATTAGGCGTCCTCGACCAACTCGGCAGTGACCAGACCAGGGTCACTATCATTCTCTATTTAAAGGGAAGGACATCGTTGCAAAATAGAGGAAATGTATCACAAAATCGCTCACCTCGGAAACACCTTAGGTGATTGACTGTGGTCAGAGCACGTCGAAAATCATCTGTGTCCAGAGGTTGACCTTGTTCAATGGGGTGAGATAAATCCATGCCATAAACTATCTGGGGCAGGTCAGGATTTTTCTCGAGTAGAGTTGGTATTTTGAATGGGTAGACGACTGCCATAGTTGTATGAAGTAGGAGGTGAGTTGTTTCACGATTATGATTATATATATTCCAACGATGACTGGGATGGTTCTCCATAGTATCACGTGTAATCACCTCGCATTCCCCAGGGCCATACTTCCACAGGCCTTGACGAGGCCCATTGTAGTCCTTGGAGAACCAAACATTGTTGCAGATACACGGAATCCACGTCTCTTTGGAAACTCTAACCTTTGCCAGTTCCGACACAAATATTTTACCAGTTCCGAGAATCAGCGGTGCTGACGACTGTATCGGATATCACGGAATTGCACCTGCGGATACTGTTTATGATAACTTTGGCATATATCATGGATACTCCTCCGTCGGTGAGAAAAGTGCTGTGTAAACCAAGTTTTTTGTAACGTTTGATGTAGAATCTCACATCATGTTATCATTGAGCGTAGCTCAACATGGCTAAGCTACTGCACCGACAGGAGTGCGAAATACCTTCGCACAGGCTGTTTGCGTTGTAACAATTCACCATCCACTCGGATGCTAAAACCGTCATTGTAATATAATACCAACTTGAAATGTCGATGTGTTGTAAAGCGTCAACCTCTATCCCCTGTGGAACGAGGGGCGGAACGGCACCAACAGTAATCGCCAGCCCCCATCTGCGCAGAGAGTGCCACGACTAGATTAAGTGCAGACCCCGGAACCTGTGCCATAAAAGATGAATGGAAGGTAAGAATGAAATGCATTGTTTGACTCATAGGTTTTCTTAGCAGAAAATGGCGCAGCGAAGGACCATGCTGATTTTGCACGGATCGAGTTGTTTATTGGATGGCTGGTTCAATCCGCCTTCTGGGGCGTACTCTGTGACGGCGACTAACAATGAGGGAATTAAATTTGAAACCAATTACATAGGCAGGTAGCGCACCAGAGTTTCCAATGGCGGCTGAACGTAATCCCCCACCATGTACCACTTCGGCAGTGACCACGTCAGGGCGGATACAGAGCTCTATTTACATACGAGAGCATCACTGATATGCAACGTAAAGTAAATATACCAAATCGCTCACCTCAGTAACTCCGTAGGGTGTTAACCACATTCGCAGCACGGCTCATGCCATCCACGTTCAGCGCCAGATTATCTGGGGGAGGCCTTGGTGTTTTTCAGGCAGGGATTGGATGCCAAAGGTAGTATACAGGTGGCATGGTTTTAGGACGAGGTTGTTGGACTAGGAAGAGAGTTGTTGCGTAAATACATACACTCCTTATAGGATATATGTGATCCCCTCTTTCTCTTCTTACCGGACTACACTTTCCAGCAGGGCTTGACGAAGACCACTTGGTGACTGGCTTCTCACGACACTCATTGGTTAGTTTCTACGATATCTGCCTGACAGCCACATAGACTCTTGAGGATGCCAATATGTTCTTAAATGTCAATCTTCTCAACGGAGGGAGGAGTTTCCCCAACGGGAGATACGGGATTGGCGTTCGCGAAGTCGTCAAGTTCAGCCCATACACTAGCATCGAGATTTGCAGAGGCCCTGAGCCAGAGCGAGACCAGATCCCGGAACCTGGTACATAAAATTGAATAGAAATCGATGATGGACTGGGTTGCTCGACTCACTGATTTTCTTATAGGATACCAAGCCTGCGAGGTGGTAAACTGGCTTAGATTGCGGATAAGACTGTTGACAGCCCCGATCTTGGCTGATGCAAACTGTCCAGTGAGTGCTGCTGTACCTTTAACGCCGTCGGCTTAAATAAGCATGTGGATCCTTCCGAACTGGTCCAGCTGATATTTCGACATTGAACATCGGACGACCACCTTTCAAAATGGAGTTCATAATTTACTACCTTCACCCAGAAGAATCAGATTATTACATAGGAAACTGCGAGAACCTCGCCAAGACGTCCATGCTCGATTTCCTCCGTCAGGCTGGCTTGCCACTTCCATGTGATACAGGCCAAAAAGTCCTTGTTCTGAAGGTACGTACGCTGCTTGATGGATTTCATACTTTTTTTTTTAATAAAGAAACAAAGCCTAGTGGTTTATCTTTCCTTCCATGTTCTACGATGCGTGATCATGCCCATGATTGGCTCCGAAATAATGTTGCGAATAAAGATTATCAATTGGATTGGGGATTGACTGTCCATGATTGTTTTCCCCATGCTTCGTCGGAAGGAGTGGCAGAAGTGGATATCCTCGTGGTACATCCGCAAAGTATGCTTCTCATCCTTGATGATGCCTTATGATCGACCGATCTGCCTCCTAGTCGTGAAGACGCTTGGCTCTTTCATCCCCCCAAGCCTTGTTCCGGTGCCGTGCCCCGTCATTCCCTTTACCTGATAACTGACTGATCTTTATTGTGGAAGGGGAGCACATCCACACGCGCCATGACGTGTGCATTCCGAGCGGACGCTGTCTGGTGGGTGAAAGTACTACCGTTGTAGCCTCGTCACCGACGCTTGTGCTATAGAAACGCATGTGGCACCGGAAAAGCTTGATTTATTACTTTGTATCCCGTAATAAGTACATTTATGGTCTTGAATTTGAACGTGTAGGATCTCGGATCCTCAGACCAAAGTTATGCCTCGTCATTGCCCCCTATTGCCGCCCACCCAACAACCGTACCAACATCGGCCCCCGCAGGATGCAATTCACTATATTCAATAAGCTCAGCGTAGCAGCTTAATATTTGGTACGATACATCCCATTACACGGCTCTTCAACCCTCTAACCCTCCAGTCCAAGGGGTCGTGGGAAGGATTTTGATCACGTGCGTGTGAGATAAAAGGCAGACGCGAAATTTTTTTGTTCCTTCGATTCTTCCAGTTTCAAACACGCCAATGACGATAAACACTGGTGCAACGAGATGAGCTACGCGTCCCAGGCATGTTCATGTCTGGTTGACTTGCGGAGCGCTGATCTCGCCCGTTCGGCACCACCATACCTTGTTACCTTCAAAAGGGACGGGCTTTACTTATCTGATGGCGTCCACTTTTTCCTTGTGTACATGCTCGGTTGGCTGTCCTAGTCATGAATACTATTGCACGAAATACATATACGTTGAAATTTTATTCTGGATCACTGGCCACTTGCTTATTAGCTCAACTCGACAATTTCTCGTTTCGCAGTATTACGATGGTCTTGGATGGCTGAAGAACACTCATCAGCGTCAACAATCCAGGAAGAAAAACTGACCTAGCCAAACCAGAGCCCAAGGCAATCTCAGGCATGATCTCCATCCCCTCTGGTCCAACGGATCCCTTCCCACCAAGAGAACCCAGTAATATACATCGTTATTATTTTATCTGCCGTTGGAACTTGGCGCGTTGATTGAAGAACAATTTGGGGTCATGATATTGGTTGATGTACCGCCATGGGATCGCTGAGCGACTGCGAGAGGACCCTTGGTTCTGGGGCCCTTCATAAACATCACCTTCTATCATACGGTGGGGAAGGCCTCTTCGTAAAATTCGATAGCTTGGATGAGCCGCCCCTGTCACATGGAAGTGGCTGCTGAGAAAATCGAACATGGACGACCTAGCGAGGTTCTCGCAGTTTCCCAAGTAATAATCTGATTTTTCCGAGTGGGGGCAGTAAATCATGAACTCCATTTTACGGATTATCTTTGTGACCACCCTTCCATCAATAGAGAATATGCTATAACTCACGAAGAGATTATTAGCGATGATGTTTTAAGTTAGTCCAGGACGTCCGCTGTAGGACCTTATTCCAGATCTGTGATGACCACCTTTTCTAAGCCCGCCCAACTTCATTCGGACACCATTCGTCCAATCAGGTTTCCTTGGGACTTGGTTAGCCGTTATAATATCATTTGGAAGAGATCCATCTGGTCTATAGCAATTACCGCTATCTGTCAGATTCCTCATGGAGAGTTCCCCCATTTACCAGATATATGTCTGGATGATTCTGAACTCCAAGATTTTTTTGAGAGAATCGAGTTTAGTGGGCCTCTCCTATGTGATTACCATTATTCAGGTTTCTTGTGTTATTTCTTCAGATGGCTTTGGTTGCGAGGTAAGCTCCATGTTTGGTTTGTCGTCCTGATATTAATACTTTGATAGGCACATTTGGTCCTTTGTTCGAACTGGTTTCTTTGTGGAGAGGGTTATTTAGATTTGAGCAGAAGTAATGATCCCAAATCAGTTACGAGATTGTACTGCATGTACCAAGATGCACAGATGGAGAGAAGATTTGATACTCCAATATGTTATACTTGGGAGGCGCAGGCCTTCATTACAGGTAGTTACACCTTTATCCTTCTAGAGGATCACCTCTACACTAGGAACACTTCACCAACCAAGGAATTGGTATTGTTTTTGGAGAAACTTTGTGATGCCAATCCGAATTTGGATGTCATTTTAGACTAAACCAAAGAAATCTCAGCAGGGAATATTTTATTATGTACTATATTATTGATAATCACTACTGTTATTCATCACTCACTTGAAAATCATGCTGTCATAGCAGTAGCTTTCCCCTGGGTGCAATTGCCTTGATCCATATGAGGATATCTGAACAGAGCCAAAGAAAGACTCAAAAATGCCTAACTGAAAACTTACATCTACTAAACTAGAACTCCAAACATATGCTGAGCTGTCCAGCTTTGTCAGTGCTGCACTCAGTGTGTGAGATCAAGTAGTGAAGGTTGGGCTGGAGGGTGTGTTAGCATACTGGACCACAGAGTGATGAGCCACTTACTCAGGGATTCACCAACTGTGGCCGAGAACATAGCACCAGCCCAACCTTCAATAGTTCATCTAGCTGCAATGTTGCCTGTGTGCTGGTTCACTATGAGTTTGAAACTACAGATGTAGGCCTCGTAGGCCAGTGATTTCCATCTGCCAACTAGTTGGACAATTTTGGGGTTGACCTTCTTTGCAAGAAAATAGGAAGCACCCCTGATCCAGAATGAGTGACCAAACATTGTGCCAAAACCCACTTCTATGGCAATGCCATTGATTCTCCTCATAGCTGTCTCCCTGGCCATAGGTCTAATGCATCTAAATTTGTCCCTCCAGGAGAATAGTGGATCATTTCTTCCTGCTAAGACTACTGTGGCCAAGTTGGATAGTGCATCTAGGGTACAGAGGTCCCTCTCCTGCAATGCAATAAAGACCTGCTGAATCTCTCTGGGCCTGGCCATTTTAACACATGGAAGGTCCAGCCTCACATAAGGTACTCTGTCATGGTTCTTCTCGAGTAAAACATCCTGGTACTTTAGATGTTTTGATCTGTTGAAATTGTGGGAGGTGGGAACTGATACCTTGCCAAATTGCATAATGCCCCAGAAGATACAAGGTGCCATGGCCCAGATGCAAGCATCAAATGGGTCTGATAAGGATAGGCTGTTCTTGAGGGTACATAGTAGGGTGATAGTGACCGGAGGACAAAAGGGATGTTTTTGGATGGGCATGGCATGCTCAAGATCCCAGAGAGACCAGCCCACTCGAGTTATGTCAGATGGAGATAGTAGCTCAGGCCATCCCTGTACTATGTACTATGCTTGCACCACTGAAAGATACTTGCATACTGTGCTAACAGCTACTAGCTCAAAGTGGTGCCTGGACCGTAGTTCAGGGTTGATGGCATCTGGATCCGAGGCTACCCAAAGTACAAAGGAATTAAGGACATAGAAAGGAGCTAGGAGTTGGCTTTTTTTGGCCACCAAGAAGATGTTGCAGAATAGGTGAAACTTGCAGAGCCCAGCACCATAGGCAGTTATATCCCTCAACAAAGTTCGAGATGCGACATCAGCCAGTATCTGGAGAACTGGGTCATCAATGGTTGATAGTGGTAGGGTATTAATACCTCTCCATTGGAATAGCCGATCACCAGCTTGGCAGT
This sequence comes from Chlorophyllum brunneum, assembly GCA_963576785.1. Taxonomy (NCBI): domain Eukaryota; kingdom Fungi; phylum Basidiomycota; class Agaricomycetes; order Agaricales; family Agaricaceae; genus Chlorophyllum; species Chlorophyllum brunneum. The sequence goes on from OY756148.1 coordinate 33,290, forward strand.
CTGAGTACAATGGGAATGGCTTGAGGGCTAGTGTTGTTGAGTGTATCAGTTTTGAGTGAACTCTAGTTGCCATTGGCCCTGATCTGATGGCTAGAAAGCATACTATAATGGTAGGAGAAGGGTGGAGAGATGGTCCAGGAGTACCATGGTACTATTTGGAAGGTGCAATGACACCTGTGAGAAACCCTGGAGGAAACCTAGTATATTTCCTCAAGAAAGGGCATTAGGTATGTTTTTGCAACTGGCAATGTGTGTAGTCCTGAGGTATATTCCTTGTAGTGTTAGGACCAAAGAGATGCTCTGAAGGACCTGATTGGTGGTGTAACTCCGGGATCATGCTTTGTTGATGGCTGATACAACACCTATGTTGTCTGATCTCACCAGAAAGGGGCCCAGGTGGGCCAGGCCCAAATTTATTACCATGAGAAATCCTAGCTCAATAGTAGCTGCTTCGGCCCAGCCAATGTTGTAGTATTGTTTTGGGCCCACTTTGACCCCTGGCACCCACTTTCATATCTCCCAGTGTAAACCAATCACAATACCAATGCCAAATGAGATACTGGTATCTCCCTACTAGCCAATATCGCATGGGTCTGGTGACTGCAAGGGCAATGTCTGAGAAAACAGTGGCAATAGTGCCTGAATCCTCAAGAGAGAGCTGCAGATGCTATGCGGAGGGTGTAGATATGCACGTGGAGAGGTGAACCTTTCTGTGAAAGCAGCAATCAGAGGTAAAAATGGGTGTATCAGTGGGTAGATGGCATATGTATGAACTAATTTTCCATGAAGGGAAGCCACCTCCTTGCAGGTGAAGCGAGCACCTTCTCTAAGCCATGTTGCTATAAGGTCCTTGAGTTTTAGTCATTTTTCCAGTGGGAAGCTGACATGTTTGTTACTTATATACTAGTCAAAGCCTATGTAATGCTATATTATGGCTAGCTTCCACAGTTTGTCCAAGCTCCAAGGTACTCCTAGCTGTGCTGTTAGATCTATGAACTCAGCCTTGGTCCATGTCTGCTGTGGACATTGGATGACTAGAAAATTGTTTATCCATTTACTGATGGGTCCAAAACCAGCAGCTCCGTAAATTGCTACTAGCATATCAGCTATAGCTCCAAAAACCCCTGCACTCGAAGACATCCTGAACATCACTGCTCTGTCTACCTATACTCATCCATTCCATGATATACAGGCCCAATTTTATTGGAGAGACAAATTGGTGTGAGGTGGTATGCTGATAATATATTGAAAGTTGTAGCATGGCAGCCTAGAGATAGGTTAAGTATCATGCTGGATGTTATATTGAAAGATCCCCAGAATGTGAGGAAATTGTCTAGGTTGATTAGCAAGTTGACAGATGGGATAGATGGGTTGTGACATGGGTACAATAGATCTTGTATTATGCAAAGCTTTGAGGAATCTGGTTTGGGCACCAAACCAATTGGGGAGGAACAAAATAGGCCAATGAGGTTTTCCAGCTTGTCTGGGGAAAAGAAGGTTGAGTATTGCTCAGCTGCCTCCTCTGATACTATGTAAGCTGAAATGAAGTCTGGATTCATCCATGATGATGAATGATTAGGGAAGGTAGTGCAATTAGGATGTGAGTTTAAACCAATGTCAAAACCATGTAAAAGGCTGTCAATTATATGTAGCCAATTATCAAGAATATTAAAATAGGATAACAGAAAATATATTTTAACAGGGTTTTGCAGGGTGACTACCCTTTGTAAGTCAGGCCTTACTGCAACAGCTTCCTGCACCATGGAAGGAGCCCCGGCAGAGACTGTAGGAGTAGTTGAAGGTACATGAGTGCCCAAATTTGCATTTGTTCTAAGTAGCAAAGGTGAAGCAATACTAGGTGCCATCTAGGGCTTATAGAGCCTGGCTACTCTTGGCATTGGACATGATTGGTGCTGGTGGTTTTCTAGCAGTAGTGACAGTTGTTGCATAGTTGGCTGGGAGGTAGTCTGATATGCTACACCAAAAGCAGTTCTCTGGATGGTGTTTTTTGTGTGATGGTGGGCTTGAGTCCTCCATCAAATGACACTTGGCTAGGGATAGAACTGAGGCCTGTAGCTCTTTAACTGATTGCAGCATGATCTTGGCTGCAATCACCAACACAATATTTCCATCGAGAGTTGAATAGTTGTGGGCTTTGTTTACAAAGGCCAGCTTGCACTGGTAAATGTTGTACTCAACTGCTACCTGCCACAAGTGTACTTGTGATATTCTGATCACAATCTGGTGGTGGGCATCAAGAGTGTCAGCTCAGTCATCACCATGGTACCTTCTGGTTTCATGTTCCACTATAGAGGCCATACCACACCAGTCCTGCATGCTAATGTTTCTATCTTTATTCCTGTCTACTGGTTTTGCTAGTAGCAATGAAAGCTCCGATATGATGGGTAATTCAGATACTGGGCTGAAAGCTGCCCTTCAGCATACACCCAATATGATCAAGGTATAAGATATGTAGTCTAGTTTCTGAATAGCTGCCAGTACCTTGGCCAGAATTGCTATGAAATATATAGCATTAGCCTTGGAAGGATGACATATGGAGTAGTACAAGATAGCAGCATTGCTAGTGATCTAGAGGCCTTTAGCCTGAGGTAGAGGTTTGGTCTGATTAAACCTGAGACAGCAAAGCAAATTGTGCTGCTAGCTGCCTACTGCTACTATTACAGATGAAGTCTTCAGTTTTTTATGGTTAGGTCTTTAGCCTCAGGGACAATGTGGCAAGCTTGTGGGCAGGAGGGACCAATAGCAAAGAGTACTTATAGATAAGTAACAAGTTGGTCTTATGCCCTGGTTTGATTAGGTCAAACTTGGGTTTTGGCATTTGGGAGGGTTCAGATAAGGTAAGGTTTGCCTGTTCCAGTAGGGCCTCATCCTCAAGAAAAAGGGTTTGGGGAAAGGTTTGTGGTGAATGACCTGGGCTTGAGGTGACCATGGGCCTGATGCCTGATCACTAGGATGATTTGGCAGCTGGTAGGCTTTGACTATTTACTTAGGTTATTGCTATTACACATACTAAGTCTTGGCTAGTAGGATCAGCAGGCCTTATATGGGGAAGAGTAGTCAGTTGTATGCCATAAACAGGGGTAGAGGCCCTGTTCTGGAATGGGGCCTATTGGCTGCTAGCAAGGGCAGGAGTGATAGGCCAGGAAGCTTGATAGGTGAGAGCTGGACTGTTGTTATTCAGTTGGACTGGCATCTGTGTAGACGTGGGTGTCCGCAGTGGAGGGGAATGGGCTTGCAAGGATAGGCCCAGAGAGCCACCTAGGTTGAGGCCATAAAGCTATTGGGTCATAGCAAGTAAGAAGTAAGGTACATCTAGCCAAGGCAGAGTTGATGTGGGTTATGGATTGGGTGTGGTGGGATACAAGAGAATGATAGTGATAAATGAATAAATAAAGGAGGGTAATAAAATTTAAGGAGTGTGGAGACTATTGCAACTCATCATACTCTAGTCAGATTAGAGTATTGGGATGAGATAGCGAGTGGCTGGTTCCATGAGCTGGCTACTCTGCTGGATACTAGGTGCCAGCAACTTCTGTTGTATGGCACCTTTGCTCCAGGACTAATATTAGTCAATATCTTATTAGCTTGTGGATGTGAATATTGGAAATTCTGATTAATACTTGTTGTATATTATAGCTACCTAGAGTAGGAAGTCCAAAACAATGATTTCCCCATGTATGCTTCTGTAGGCAATCTAACCCAGTTCCTTGTCAAATGTGAACATATCACAATGGCAGGATGAGCAATTGAGGCATTCCTCTCCATTGCTATAGACTTGCTCTAGGGTCAAGTTCCAGGAGTAACTGAACCTGAAACCATGCACTTGTGAAGGTGAGTATCCCTTGTGTAACCTCAGTAACAAGTAACAAAAGCAACTTGCTTATGCACAGGTATACATCTGATTGGAAACACATACCTCAGAATATGTATTGTTGTACATTCTTTCTACCAATAAACATCAATCCAACTATCAGTACAAAATGCCCTAAGACATACAACAAGATCAGTCATGAAAGAGAGGTTCCAGGGAACAAAAGAGTTGGAATACAGGTCTGACTTCAGTCATGTAGCCTTGAGGGTATCATTTCTTTCACATCTAATGTGCCAGATATGGATCCACTGGAACATATAAGTATCTTTATCTGAAATCAAGCCCAGGGTGAGGCTTGGTGGACAGTGAGTTGGAAAATGCATACCTCCTCCTGTGAAGGCAATGGTAAATTGTGATATAGGATATCCTGGCTCAATGTAACAGTCCATCAAACTTATATACTGGCAGTCTCCTAGTATCCTATGCTTAGGATCAGGGCCAATGAGATGAACTGGCTCAGGGTCAGCCAGGTCAAGGTTATAGTAATATATTGAGCTAAGGATGTCACCAGCTAGCAGCCAGTACCCTCCTGGGACAATTTGAGCAACACAAGGATGGTCAGCAAAAGCTTAGAAAATATGAGTTTAGGGACAAATGAAGGGTATTTTCTATATTTCATTGATAGTGAGCTACTTCTCAATCCATTCACGAACTTCAGTTGTTGATAGGGAATAGAAGAATTATATTTCTGAGTTGGGATTGTGCAGGTATTGCAAAGAATATTCTTCTACAACTTTGAGCCAGATTCTCTAGGTATTGGTAGCCTCATGCAGCTTCTTGCTTACCTGCATGATATATCAGTACATAGACAGTATCATAACATTATGCAAATTCACCTAGTACAGTGATACAATGTTGCTATATGGTAAGTAACACCCAACCTCTGAGAGGATCTCAACAGGTAGGTTTTGGAGTGTTATCTGGTAGATATTATATCCAGCACACTCATTGTAGAATAGATTTATGATCTGGTTCGACCAATGAGGACAGTACTTGGATACTATCAATAACAAAAGTAAAATCCCTGCCAACATGAGGATAGTTCACATGCTGCCGCCATTTGCTTGATTGGGTTGCAGAGATGACACATCATGGAGTAATGAGAACATCATGATAGGCAACAAAGCTGGGGATCAATGCTTCAGTTCACAAATGAGCTGGAGGGTCCCTTTCTATGGTATGAAGGTAATACTATATAAAGCCAATCATTGTACCACTCAAGTAGAATTACCATTTATCATTAATATATAGCAAGATCAAATCTGGAGGAATCTCTACGCTCAACGACACCTCAAAATCCCTCCAAAGTTAATCCATTTGCCATTTGTTGCTCAGTACAGGTATTTACAGTTCTTATTCTTTGGTGGGCTATCAGAAGTGCCTTGGTGGAAGCTACTGGAGTTGAATTTATGGAAATAATGTATATTATCTTTGGAAACCTGGGACTTCTCTTCCCAGAAATCAATAGCTAAAGAATATAACAACTAACCTAGAGTGGGAAGTCATGGACTATAATTTTCCTTCCACTTCTGTATGCAAGCCAACCAAATTGCTTGTCAAATGTGAACATGTTATAATAATAGATTGAAAGATTGTGGTATTCCTCTCCATTGCTATACACTTGCTCTGTATCCGAGTTCTAGGAGTATCCAAACCTGAAACTGCCTACTGGGGAAGGTAAATACCCCTTGTACAAACTGAGACCATAGATCATTGGCCAATGGTTGAAGTCAGAGAGCTTCACCATATGTGGAGATTCTTCTTGTAATGCTGGAATGATTAGGCTTAGAATCTTCTGTGCAGTACTCATTACTTGGCAATAGTTGGTCCTGTCAAAGTATAGCTGTGAAAAACTCATCTGCTCTCTGTCCCCAAGTAAGCAGCACTATGATAGCTGATGAAACATAATGTTGGGATGAGGATTGGTGACTTTGATGTACTCAATGTATTCAGGTTCCAGATTATAGATTTCTATATTATTGTTTCATGAAATAGAGAGGAGCCTATTGTTTCTGATGATATGTATACAATCCTGTAGGCATTGTCAGTGAAAAGTATGCAAAAGGGGGGTGTTTATGCATAGGCTTCCACGTGGTTAAAAAGGTACAATTTGTGACATGCGTTGCTGTACACTCCTTCTACCAGAAAACATCGATCCAGTTCCAACATCCATATCTTGTGAGATATGTGACCACAAAGAGAGGTGCAAGGGAGTAAGGATATCAGAACAAGAATATGGGACTGACATTAGTCATGTAGCCCTGAGGATACCATTCCCTTCACATCTGACATACTATATATGGATCCATTGGAATATCTGATCCCTTCTATTTGCAATCAAGTCCTGGTATTAGCTTTGGCAGATGGTGGGTCAAAGAGTACCTACCTACTCCTACAAATACAATGGTGAACTGTATTATGGGATATTCCAGCTCAACATAATAGTCAATCAAAGCTATAGACTGCTAATCTCCTGGTATTCTGGTATTAGAGTCAGGACCAATGAGATGAACTGGCTTAGGGTCATCCAGGTCAAGGTCATAATAATATATTGAGCCAAATGTACTACCAGCCAGTAGCCAGCACCTACCAGAGACAATTTGAGGAACAAGCAGACAGTTGGAAAAAGCTTGGAGGGTCCAAATTCATAGACGGATGAGGGAGATTATCCATATTTTACTGACTACAAGACACTTCTCAATCCATTGACATATTTCACCTGTTAATAGGGAATAGAGGGGTCATACTCCTGAGTTGTGATTATGCAGGTATCATAATAAGTATTCTTCCGCAAGTTTGAGCCAGATTATGTGAGCATTAGTGGTATTATGCAATTTTTTGCTTACCTTTGTGATATATTAGTGCATAGATAGTTTACAATAGTATCTAGATTCACCTGGTACAGTGACACAATGTCACTATATAGTAAGTAAGATACAACCTTAGACAGGACTTTGACTGGCAAGTCTTGGAGGGTTTTCTTGTAGTGGAATCTATGACTAGAGAGCTGGATTGCTACTAGCTATAATTTTAGGCTCTACAGAGGTATATTGATTTGGGAGGACTTACTGTGTAAGGAATTTATGATCTAGTATAACCATAGAGGACAGTACATAGATACCATCAATAGTGAAGTGGATTGAGATTACCACAAGAATTATTCACATACTCAGATCAGCAGAAGTCAGACTATTTTGCGAGTATGTCTTACCCTCAGTCTGATTAGATCTGAGTGGTGTGTGTGTGTGTGTGCAGCCTTCTGTGATTCTAAATAGAAGGGTATTATACACTACTCCATATTGTCAAAGCAAAATATTTTCCAGCTCCCTTAGATATTTAGAAAGCAAAGTAAATATCTTATACATTGACTCAAACTGAGAATTCAAGTAAATTGTACCAACATAAGTTGAGAATGCCATATATAGTCTGGTGCAGTATAATCAGGGATTTTTGTGGTAGTAGAGTTTGGAAAAGAATCATATAAATTTCCTGCTCATCTCTTGTGGACTTGAAAAAGGAAGACAATGTGTAAATACTCAGCTCAGCCACAAGATTACATAGACTTACCCAAAAGTGTAAGGCCAAAAGAATGAAGAGAACCTGAGCTGGGTTCTTGATCTTACTAATTTCTGTTATCCAGAATGGCACCCTGAGACTCTGCTCTTTCTCCTTTCCAATTAGCCATGTGGTCCAGACAATACCAAAAGTCCATTTGTAACTATTTGACAAACAGAATGGTACAAACTTGTACTCTGTTCAAAGATAACTAACTGGAGCTGAAGTCAAAAGTCATATCCAGTGAGCAATGAGTGGAAACTTACATACTGAGTGCCTTAGCCACAACTTGTAGTATATGGTCATGCAATCTTGTTCCAGGCCACTTTGCTTCCAAGATTGACATATGCACATAGTGGTTTTCAGCCACTAAATTGGCTATACCATGGTTTCAGCTCTTCAAGTAAGTACAAGTCCTTTTCTAACAGCAACCCATGGACAATGTTGATCCAAAATCTTGCACCATCAAAAAAACAGTGAAGTAATCTGTGGATCCATTCAAGTAAGTTTCCATACTATCATTCAACACTGATCTGCAGGATACCATGTCATCTTTCTGACATAAAAGAATAGTTAGCCATTGATAGTAACCAATTGAGTGAGTTTCTCACCTTGGTTGGGCAGCTCAAGACTCCAAACTTGGGAATTATGGCAGTATCTGTTTGAAACTACATGGCAAAAATCAGTTAGCAAAAGTATGGTTTCCTGACAAATGACTTATATAGGCTCCTTGCCTTCTTTACCAATGACTGCCTTCTTAAGGATAAGACTATTGTCGAGGCACCCAAAGAATTCATTGACAATATCATGAGCACTTATTTTGGACTACATAACTCAATTAAATAATAAGTCAAGGCAGATATTTCAATATACCCAGATGTTTTGAAAAAATTTTCACTTTCCTTTGAGCCTCAACATAAATTTTCTCAGTTCTGATGTTGCATTCTTCTGAAGCATTCTCTTGCCCTCCATCCTCTGTCAGATAGCACTCTGAGACACACAGAGGTCTAGTTCCTCAATGCTAAATTGTTGATAATCCTCTTTTGTGACCTAAGAGAAGCATAGTATCTGAAGTGGTCTTCAGATAATGCCAATAGCTTGAATCCACAATCAAATGTACTAATATCAACCTTTCTATCACCATTTGGTCCTCATACTACTTTTAAAGTATCAACCACAACCTTCACTTTCTAAACTGCTTTAGTGAGAGTCCCGAATGAATGGTAATCCTTGTCTTATACATTATCAAGGTTTTTATCATCCTCATTCTCACTAGTATCACCTTCTTTTCATCTGTATTGAGTTTTGTAGATGGTTGCTGGCCAACTCCAAAAGAGGCAGAGATCTGTGCTACCTATTTCTCAATAGACAATTTACATTCCCTAGGTTGGTTATCAAATATATCTACAAGGTCTATGAATAATCAGTAATTTTCTCCCAAAACATGTTTGAAAAGCTCACTCAGGTAACTAGTGGACAGTACAGACTCAGCTTGGTCAGGCCTAGGCCCACTGGGCTAGCCAAATCCCACCACCGTATTTTTGCCCAATAGTGACTGAAGCAACATCTTCTCAATGTCCAGAGTAAAGGCAAGAATTTGGTTTGAGGTTGGCTAGGGGTATGTGGATGCTTCTGGCTGATTCAAGAGCTTGTGGGATTAGATTCCTAGACATAAGACTGAATGTTGGAGGCATGAGATCCAGCCTGAGATAGATTGGATGTATTTCATGTGGTATATGAGGACATGGATATTGAGATTTATGGAATGGAAAATGACAATACACTTCATGCATAGCGGAGTATTTATTTTGATCTGCTTCCAACTGACTTACAATGGCCACTAATTTTCCACCCATCAAAGCAGCCTCAGCGATAGACAAAGCCTTTAGGCCTTGAGGTCTCCTATGCCTCACATGTAGTAGCCAGGCTATTTCTCCTTTGAGCAGTTGGCTTTGTTCTTTTGCATCACACATGATACATAATAATTCAACAGCTTTTTCACCTCCCAAAAATGGCATGGATGAGGCAAGTCAAACTCCCTCTTTAAGAACATCTAGAGTCACATGCATGAGTCTTGTGTTGAGGCATTACTCATAGTACCCTGTTTCAGAGTAAGGGAATTGGACATGTCAATCCTTAGATGGGGTTAATATACTAGATATGTGAGATCTTCTTATCTTCCATAAGGCAAAATGATGGGGTTGCCACTCACTTGAAAACCATGCAGTCATAGGTAGCTTTCTTTTGGATGTGATCACCTTGATCTACATAAACAGATCCTTGGAAATGCCTAACTGAAAACATACATCTGCTAAAATAGAACTCCAGACATATGCCGAGCTGGGACTGATATCAGTCATGTTGAAGTTTCGGACATATTCTAGAAATAGACTATGAAGTCATTATGATAATAATAGACTGATCCGTTACTTTCCAGTAACTTCATTCCATAGTAACTTCCTATGAGTTGCTCTGCATATGATGAGAGTCATAAGTACTTGATAGATTATTCTACATAGTACCAATGACTAGATACTACATTCCGCAGGCACTACGCTGCAGTTAAAGGGAGTCATAAGGAACAATCTATGCTTTACTAATATTTTATGTAGTATGACTTGTCTATGTTACAATATGTATATAAACCCCATGTAGCAGACCTAGTTCTGCATCTCGTTCAATTGAACAACCTCTTCATCATTGCCTATCTCTTTGAGTACAACACCTCCATCGATTTAATCAACTTTGACCTCTACGCCTCTGACACTGACCGCTTTATCAATAATATCTGTCTATCTGAATTACCTTTCTACAGGTATCAGATAGAAGCTTATTATCTCGGTGAGTAGACCCTACATTCTCTCCCACTGCATTTACTGCTGCCCCCAGCAAACAACTCATTATGGTTGTTTTCTCAACAAGTCAATATCTTATTGGCTTGTGGACGCAAATATTAGAAATTTTGATTCTTTGTGAACAATACTTATTGTATATTATAGCTGCCTGGGGTGGGAAATCTAGGATGACAATTTCCCCATCTACGTGTCTGTAGGCAATCCGACCTAGTTTCTTGTCAAGGGCGAATGAGAGGTATTCTCCATGTTTTGTCAACCGCAAGCCGCTTCTCGATCCATTGACGGATTTCACCTGTTGATAGGGAATGGAGGGGTCATATTCCTGAGCTAGGATTATGCAGGTGTCACAGTGAGTATTCTTCCGCGAGTTTGAACCAGATTATACGAGCATTGGTAGCCTCACGCAGCTTCTTGTTTACCTGTTTGACGCATCAGTACGTAGACAATATTACGAGGCTATTTAGACTCAACTGGCGCAACGACACAATATCACCATAGGGCAGGTACGACGTGACCTCGGACAGGACCTCGACAGGTAGGTCTTGTAGCATTGTCTGGTGTCCGGCAAGTTGAGCAAGGACCGCTATGGTATTTTGTTACATACCATAAAAGTAGACTGACTTGCAGGACTCACCATAGAACAGATTCATGATCCAATATGACCAAGGAGGATTGTACCCGGATGTCATCGATGATGAAGTGAAATTGAGGTGTCCTCCGGGTGTCCTCCAACATGAGGTAGTTCACACGCTGGTGTTTGTTTTGTTTGGGCTGCAGGGACGACACATACGGAGCTGCCGTGGTCACCTCGCAGAGCAGATGATAATGTGAAGACGGCACTAGATGGAGTTGGTCCCTGTACTACTCAATTATATCTACGACTAATCACTGGTGTCATTGAGACCGAGAAGGTGTGAAGCGCTACCGATACTCGTGTGGTCTAACTCTTACCAAGGAATTATAAAGGTTTTTAATTAAGGATTAATCAAGGAGGCATGACAGCCGTGATGATAACCTGTAAGAGACAGTAAAGGTTTTACTCAGTCACTCGTTAACGACGCGAGTACTGGGGAGAGTTTACATGAAGTCAACATACAACATTTAAGCACATCATAATTAAGGGTCATGAAAAGAAAATTTTTTGAATATCGAGGTATGGCGAGTTGTGGACAATGGTCGCAGGGTATGTTGTATGCGAAAAGGGTCGTCACCATAGGAAAAGGGTCGCTCGTCTCGTCCGCGACCACACTATCAGGAGAGATCACGTATAACAGGCGACGCATGGACTTGGGACTCGGATCGGTTTGTTATTTCAACATAATCTCCCTCCCAGTCGTTGCGAACGCATAGTTAAACAATCCCTCAACTACGGCAACAAACGTCACCCAATCCTCTTGAAGGAATTTCGAAGTGTCCTTGAGCGGACGTTTCCTCGAATATTGTTGCGTTCCCAAAATCCACTTTCAGTCGTTGATAGAGAACGGAAGGGAACTGGATCGTATGTATATAGGATGACTACCTAGATTGGGAAGTCCAGGACGACAATTTCCTCGTCTACGCTTCCGTAGGCAATCCGACCCAACTCCTCGTCAAACGTGAACATGTCATAATGGCGGGACGAGCGATTGCAGCATTCCTCTCCATTGCTATACACTTGTTCCGGGGTCAAGTCCCAGGAGTATCCGAATCTGAAACCGCCCATTTGTGAAGGCGAATACCCCTTGTGCAAACCGAGACCATAGATCGTCGGTACATGGTTGAAGTCGGAGAGCTTCACCACGTGCGGAGAAGCTTCCCGTGATGCTGGGATGATCAGGCCTAGAATCCCCTGTGCGGTACTCATCACTTGGCGATAGCTGGTCCCGTCGAAGTATAACTGCGAGAAACTCATCTGCCCTCTGTCACCAAGCGAGTGATACCATGATGGCTGACGAGACTCAGTATCCCGGTGAGGGTACGCGACTTTAACGTGCTCCACGCGTTCGGGTTCTAGGTCGTAGATGTATATATCATTGCTTCTTGAAATGCACAGGAGCCTATCCTGTCCGACGACATGTATATGGTTCTATACCTATCGTCAGTGGCAAGTAACAAAAGCAGCCTGCTTACGTACAGGTATGTATGGAATTGGAAAGGCACACCTCATGACATGTGTTGCCGTGCACTCGTTCCACCAATAAACATCGACCCAACTCCGACCAAAGAATGACCTGAGACGCGCAACAAGGTCGGTAGTGAAAGCGAACCTCCACGGAACAGGGACGTCGGAACACGGTACTGACATGAGTCGTGTGGCCTTGAGGGTATCGTTCCCATCACATCCAACATGCCAAATATGAATCCACTGGAATATATTATCTTTTTGACCTGGGATCACGCCCGCGTGAGAGGTCTGGTAAACGGTACGTTGAAGAGTACTTACTTCCCCCTACAAAGGCAATGGTATATTGCGATATAGGATGGCCTGTCTCAGCCCAACAGTCTATCGAAATCACAGACTGGCGGTCTCCTGGTATCCTGTGCTTAGGGTCAGGACCAATGAGATGGACTGGCTCGGGGTCGTCCAGATCAAGGTCGTAATAATATACCGAGCCGAATGTGTCGCCAGCCAGCAGCCAGCGCCCATCCGGGACAATTCAAGTGGCAAGCGGACAACTGGAAAAAGCCTGAAGGACCCTAGTTCGCGGGCGAATGAGGGGTTTTCTCCATATCTCATCGATGGCGAGGCGCTTCTCGATCCATTCACGGACTTCAGTTGTTGATAGGGAATGGAGGGGTCGTATTCCTGAGTTGGGATTGTGCAGGTGTCGCAACGAATATTCTTCCGCAAGTTTGAGCCAGATCATCCGGGCATTGGTAGCATCCCGCAGTTTCTTGCTTACCTGTATGACGTATCAGTGTACAGGCGGTATTTGAAGATCGGGTAGACTCACCTGGCGCACCGACACAATATCATTATAAGGCAGGAAAGACGCGACCTCGGACAGGACCTCAGTAGGCAGGTCTTGGAGCGTTTTTCGATGGTGGATGGGATGGCTGGCAAGCTGAGCAGGGATAACTGCTATGCATTTTTACATTCTATAGAGGTAGCCTGATTCAAGATGACTCACTGTAAAATAGATTTCTGATCCAGTATAACCAAGGAGAACGGTACGGAGCTGCCATCGATGATGAAGCAAAATTGGCAATCCTGAGCGGGGTTCCGCCAGAGGAGGTTCACACGCTGGAAACATTCGGACCGTGAATGTTTGAATCCTTGCCGGCATTGATATTACCAGACAAGTGGCAACGAGGAAGTCAAACAATATCTGAGTCAGTGCATCGTTGGGCTAGGTTCGTACCCTACAGCGTATTTGAATCAATCATAACTGAGTATATACTCCTACCCTCTCCGCGCTGTCCAGCTTGATCTCACTAATTATCTAGGCATCCCAGATCCCAAACCTCCCTTCCGTCCATTGTAGACTTCATGGAAAATGTGTAAACACTCAGTCTCGTCGCCGTATCACATAGACTCACCCAGAAGCGTAAGGCCGAAAGAACGAAGAGAATTTGAGCAGGGCCCCCAATCCTACTGATCTCTGTCATCCAGAACGGCGCCGTTAGGCCCTCCCCTTGATCCTTTCCAATAGCTGTCGAGCCCGCACGACTCCAAAAATCCATTCGTAGCTGTTTGACAAGCAGAAAGGTATGAATTCGCGTCCTATTCGAAGATGACTAGCCAGATGAAACATAACCGGATTCAGAGTCAGAATCCTGCCTGACAAGGAGCAAACAAGAACGCACACACCAACGGCCTCAGCCACAACTTGCGGTACGTGATCATGTAATTTTGCTCCAGGCCACTTAGCTTCCAGGATCGACAGGTGCACATTTTGGTTCCCAGCGATCATATCGGCTATACCATTATTCCACCACTTCAAATGAGTGCGAGTCCTTTTCTGGCCATGACCCACGCTCAGGGTTCCTTTAAAGTGAGGAGCCGTCAAAAGAACGGTAAAATAATCGGTGGATCCATTTTCACACTATCATTCAACACCGATCCATAGGACACCGGGTCCCCTTTCTGAAATGAAGAAATGATTAGTAGTTGGTTGTGACCATTGAGCGATTATCATCATCTTACCTTACTTGGGCGGTTCAGGAGCCCGAACTCAGGGATAACGGCTGTATCTATTGTGACCCACAGTGTGTATAAACGATCAGCATGCTTGCCTGACTAAATGATGATCCTTACCTTCTTGCCTTCCTCCTGCGTGACCGGTTTCTTAAGGATAAGACCATCGTCAAGTCGCCCAAAGAACTCATTGATGATATCGCGCGCACTCATTTCGGACTACACAACTCCATTAAGTAATGGTTGTCAAGAGCGATATCCCAACGCACCCAGGTATTTTGAAAAAAATTCCGCTTTCTGTCGAGCCTAGACATAAATTTTATCAGTTCTGATGTTGCATTTTTCTGAAGCATTTTTTCGCCCTCCATCCCCTGCCAGATAGTGCTCAGAGACACACTGAGGTCTATTTCCTTGATCCCAAGTCTCCGGTAGTCCTTTTTTGTGACCGAAGAGAAGCACAATATCTGGAAGTGTAATTCAGATATGTAGATAATCGACTATTGAATATACTCACATCAACTTTCCCATCGCCATTGGGCCCTCGTACCACTTTTAAAGTATCAACCACAGCCTTCACTCTCCGAACTGCTCTAGTGAGAGTCCGAAATGAATGGTGGTCCTCATCTTGCACGTTATCGAGGTCTTCCTCGTCCTCCCCACTGATATCACCCTCATTTTCATCTTTATTGAGCTCTGCCGATGGTTTCTGGTTGACCCCGAAAGAGGCGGATATCTGTTCTGCCCATTTCTCGATAGACGATTCATGTTCTCTCAGTTGATTGTTGAACATATCCACAACACCTAACGAATGATCAGTGATCTTTTCCCAAAGCATGTTCAAAAACCTTACTTGGATACTCGGTGGACAGTTTGGGTTCAGGATCAGCTCGGTCTGGCTTAGGTTTGCCAGGTTGCCTGGATCCCGCCGCTGCATTTTTGCCGGATAGTGACCGGAGCAACATCTTCTCGATGTCCAGAGCAAGGACAAGCATTTGGTCAAGACTTTTGGAGACTGGATCCATGACATCAGGTGGGACGGTACCAGAGCTGAGATTGCGCTTGTGTCTCTTGTCGGCAGGGTTTGATTCGGAAGTATCTGGGACGACATCTTGAGGCTGGCTAGGAGGGCGTGAACGCTTCTGACCGATTTGAGAGCTTGCGGGATCAGATCCCTGGACGCGAGACTGAACGTTGGCAGCACGAGATCCAGCCCGAGGTGCATTGGGTGTATTTCGTGTGGTGCTCGAGGACATAAATATTGAGGTTTATGTGACAGAGAATGATGATACGCTTCATGCATCATGATATCGGGGTATTCATTCTGATCTGTTTCCAACTGACTTATCACGAACTCGGCGATGGACAAAGCCTCAAGGCCTTGAGGTCCCCCATGCCTCGCACCTAGAGCCAGGCTATTTCTCCTTTGAGCAACTGGCTTTGTTCTTTTGCATCACACATGATACGTGATAATTCAACAGCTTTTTCACCTCCCAAAAATGGCACGGATGAGGCGAGTCAAACTCCCTCTTTAAGAACATCTAGGGCCGCATGCGGGAGCCTCGTGTTGAGGCATCACTCGTGGTACCGTTCGGCCCTGTTTCAGACCAGAGTGCGGGAAATGGGTATGCCAATCCTTGGTTGCGGTTAACAAGCTAGATATGGTCCAGGTTTTGATATGTAATTTGGGTCGCGGAGGTAAGTTATACATAGGCATGCGTACCCAGGGAAGGTGCGTGTCCGTGTAACAAGGAAATCAGTTGAACAGGCGACATCTACTGTGGTGCCAGGGCTGGGGCAAGGGATATCTGACTGATACAAATCTGACACGGCAAAGGGAGCCAGCGCCTCAAGGCGAGGTTTTTTTTATAATATTTCAGATCTTCTTATCTTCAGCAAGGCAAGATAACGAGGTTGCCACTCGCTTGAAAATCATGTGGTCATACATACGTGTAGCTTCTTTTGACTGTCGACATCATTTCTTGCACCAATCCATGTGATATGTGAGCTAAGCCGAAGAAAGAAATACCCAACAGAAAATCATACTTGCGATAAACGAGGACAAATTAGTGGTATCCTATGGGCTCCATTCTTTATTGCCGATGTGGATGCTGAAAATTCGGGTCTTTTGGTAGCCCGTGAACCGTACCTTCACAACAAAATCATGGGCTCTTTCACCTGGTGCAGCGACAGAATGTCGCTATATGGCAGGCAAGAAGCGACTTCGGATATGATCTCCATGGATAGATCTTGAATTGTGTTCCTTGGCGACTGTTATGGCCGGGAAGCTGGAATGCAGCTATACAATTTTTACATTCAACAGAGGTAGGCTGATTCCGGAGGACTCACTGCGGAACAGGTTTATGATCCAGTATGACCAAGGAGAGCAGCACACAGACACCATCGTTGATGAGGCAAAGTCTCGGGGTTCCAGCCACCACCACTTGGAACAAGCTCACCGTTAAAGCACTCAGGGATGGAGCGGTATGCTATGCATAAGGAGCTCATATGCTTGAAGGATTGGAAGATAATGGCCTTGGTATTTCAGACCAATAAACGAGGCGGGGTGCCGACTTTGTAACTCACCCACCATGTTGTCTTATCCGAGTTGTACTTGAGGTTCTACTATGATTCCTGCAACTGCATGGGTTCACTCCCATTGGTCGTTACTGCGCCAAGTGGAGGGACCAGGATCACCAAGTACGACTTCCGCAGTGGTGCATAGACAGTGTGCTGTTCTAGCCCAAGTCAAGCAACCACAAACACAAGGGGATGTCATGTCCATTATCGTCTCTCCTCTTTGTGAAAACGGGCGTAGGGTTCATCAATTTCCAGCCAAGGAGTGGAGCAGAGATCTAGAAACGGTACTGAGAAAGCGGAAAGGAGTTGCAATTTGGCACCTTGAGGAAGAGAAGGGACGATAGCTAGTTGTGGTGGCATAAGATCTGAATGCTTCTGGCATATTTCTTCAAGCTGGCCTCGCAGAGCTTTCGAACAAAACCTTGTCAAGTCAGGGGGACCAGCCGTACCACTGCGAAAGTTCCAAATCACAACGTCCGATGTTCAGTATCGAAATATCAGCTGGACCAAGGATAGGATATCCCATATACGAGGGAGGCTGGTAGGATCAAACGCAGGTGACGGTGAAAGAGGTTCGGGTTTCAAGAAGAGTAAGTGTGTAATGGGAAGGCTGACAGCAGCGAATACATGAAGGGATAAGATCTAGGACGGACTCCGGAAGGCAATCGTAGCTTTATAGTGCATAGAGAGGTTCATCTCGCATATTATCCATAGGGACTGGGGACCACAGGTATTTAGAGCAAAGGGACATATATAGGTAGACTAGAGGGCTAAGGTGGCGGTAAGGGTGTCAAGGACCAGCGCTCTGCGACGGGCCGATGTTGTGTCCGCATAAGGCATCACCGGCCGGCACACCCGTTGAACTGTCAACAGTTGTCGCAATCCACATTCACCTGCGCGATGAGCTGCAGCCACCACTCCAGCACCTCATATCCTGAACTCAACAACGGCGCAGGAGCGAAATGGAGCAAAGGTCTTACTAAACAGCGACTAGATAACTTCCATGGCGGTCATTTCTCGGACGTCAACCTCTCCTCAGTTCTCTTCACCCATCGTCTCGATGGTCCCGATTTCGTCAAACTTAAAGTGTGAGTTGTGTAATCTGATATCAAATATACTGAGAGTTGAATACAATATTCCTAGATGGAGTGCCCCAGGACGGTCAAAACCTTCCTTCGAAGAGGCTATGAAACAAAAATTCAAGACGGCGAGAAAGGTGAGTGGATGTCCTCTTGAACTATGTGAGATGTATTAATTCGAGTAAGGGCGACTCATTTGGTCCATCTTGTGAGTCCTATATCACCTTAACTCGTTCTTTCTGATATTCTGCCTAGGGGTAATGCTGGCCGCGCGTCCGTTCAGGGTCGTTACTGACTATACCACAGACCAATCACTGGTGGAAAGTCTCAGTATCCATTCCAGACTACTTCAAACAGTATGAAAGGGTTCAATGCAAGTGTTGTAGCCTCCTCCGAATGTCCTATACTCACCACTCGAACGGATCTAGTCGAGTTTGACCCGGGATGTGAAGCAATGATATATACTGTCGACGGGGTGCCCCTCCAAGGTACAGGCTCCTTCCATCGAGGATTACAGTCATACTCAATTCAGATCTAGGAATTACTGGTGGTTTTGGCGGTGATCGTCGCGTTGAATACATCATTCCTCCTGGAGCGAGAGAAGAAGGTTTCCATGAATTCGTTATAGAATCTAGCTGTAATGGAATGTTCGGTGTTCCTTGGAACGGAGACACGATCCAGCCGCCTGATGTGAGTGTTCTAGTCGTGGACCAACGCACTTCCTGGACTCACCTTTCATAAGATGAATCGATACTTTTCCCTCGCTTCTGCCGACCTTGTCGTTCCCAACCGACAAGCATGGCATCTCCTCTGGGATTTTCAAACACTCAAAGAACTCGTGGATACACTCCCAGGAAACACTCCGTAATTTTGCATTATGATATTGCGCACATGTCACTAACAACACAATAGACTTCAAAACAAGGCCCTAGTGACAGCGAACGAGATCATGAACCTCTTCAAGCGTGGAGATGCTTCCGGTATCGCGGCTTGCAGGAAGAAAGCAGAAGAAGTATTTGGAGCAGGATGGGAAGCGAAGGGTGCTGGTATCTACAACGAAGGGGCTGAAAATTCGAACATATGGGGTATCGGGCAGTCAGTATCCTTTTTGTTTCTCACAACTCTCGCGCTCACACAACTGTAGTTGCCACATCGACTCCGCCTGGCTCTGGCCCTACTCCGTAACCCAACAGAAGGTCGCTCGTTCATGGGCCACTCAAGTCGATCTAATGGAACGATATCCCGAACACCGCTTTACATGTAGCTCAGCACAACAGTATAAGTGGCTTGAGGAGCTCTATCCGCCCTTGTTTGATCGCGTTAAGGAGAAGGTTTTGGAGGACAAGTTCCACCCTGTTGGAGGTTCCTGGGTTGAGAATGATTCGAATATGCCTTCTGGAGAAGCACTTATTCGACAGTTCTTGTTTGGTCAGAGGTATTTCGAGACTAGGTTTGGGAAGAGGTGTGAGACGGCGTGGTTGCCTGATTCGTTTGGGTTGACGGGAGCATTACCTCAGTTGATTCGGGGTGCTGGTACGCCTTCGCTCGGATCGTGCATCTATTTCAACTCACGGGCATGGACCAGGGATGGCCTATTTCTTTACCCAGAAACTGTCATGGTAAGATTCATGGTGCTTGAGCATCAAAACTAGAGACTGACTACTTTCTAGGAATAACATGTAGGCCCGCGCTCTGGATTGCACTATCACCGGCTAATAAATCCCAGAAATTCTTTTCCGCACTCCACGTTCAACTGGGTCGGAATCGACGGTACTCAGGTATTATGTCACATGACGCCAGGTATGCATATCGGCTACGATCGATTCTGCGCTCATGTAACTTCCTTTGTAGTTGATACCTACACTGCTCAAGCTACGGTCGGTGATGTCAACAAAGGACTGACCAACCACAAGGTAAAAGCTTTCTTTGCTCAATAATCCTGCACCTGTCTCACGGCTCCTCGCAGAACCTCGAATCATCCGATACTGCTCTTCTCGTGTTTGGGAATGGCGATGGTGGAGGAGGCCCACTTGCAAAAATGCTTGAAAACGTAAGTTACCCAGTATGCTAGAAGTGATGCGCTGACACTCGAAATTCAGTTACGTCGCATTCGTGCCGTAACAAATACTCATCGTGAATTGCCTCCTGTTAGTATGGGACGATCTGTAGATGAGTTCTTTGAAGATATTGAAAAGTCGACTAAAGAGGGTAAAACGTTACCAAATTGGTGAGTTCGTTCTCCGAAGTTCGGGTTTGAGTTGGTGTTGATGTTTTTCGTTCAGGCATGGTGAACTTTATCTCGAGGTAAACATTCTCTCAAAAGTTTCTCGTACCGGGGGCTGACATGAATTTGTTAGTTCCATCGTGGCACTTATACCTCACATGGCGCGTTTTCCTTCACTCGAACCTTATACGCGTAGACGCTCACCTGTGTTTAACAGGCTCTATCAAGAAAGGAAACCGTCACTCAGAAATTCTTCTACGTGATATTGAACATGTCACGACTTTGGCATCATTGTATAGGAGTGAGTATACGTACCCCAAGGCAGAAATCGACGAAAACTGGGAGAAGGTCCTCCTCAACCAATGTACGTGTTTCTCGTTCGCAGGTCTTACTCTTACTTACCCAATCCCATTAGTCCATGACGTTCTCCCTGGTTCCGCAATGTGAGGTCCATTCCATGGTTTTCCGTCGCTTACTAACTTGACTAGTGGCATGGTTTACGATGACGCTGAAAAACTCTACGCAGAAGTGAAAGAGTCAGGGGAATCCCTGCTTGATGAAGCGCTTTCAGTCCTATTCCCAGATTCTCTTCCCCTTGGCGTCGTTACGAAACAAAGGTACTTCAAGAGTTCCAACAGCAAGATTATAGGCTACAATACGACTTTCTTCCCGCGATGGGATATCATTAAAATTCCCCTCCAGAGCGTAAACTCTACGTTGAAGGCACAGATTATGCAAGCTAGTGATGATGGAAAGGAAGGCTATGCTGTCATGTACAACAACGGTGGAAGCCAAGTGGGGCAATTGAGGAATCCGAGTAGTGCTTTGCATGCGCAGTTGTTGCCTGCCTCTGGTACGTCTTTTTATTCTTTGCTTTGAGCTCTACTTGATGGGTGATAGTTTATACGAACGGCTCGGATCATTTCGTGCTTCGTAACTCGAGTGTACAATTGACAATATCGAAGGGTCGTATCACTAGCCTTTTGGATGTGAAGTTCAAGTGGGTCCTAGGCTTTCGTATTGTGTATGAAGTGTTCATTGATTGGATTTAGTCGTGAGCTCATTGCGAATGGTCAATCTGGTGGTCTCGTGATCTTTGAAGACCGTCCCAACTATTGGGATGCCTGGGGTACGTAACCCCAATTAACCCATTCCCGCACATCCCCCATTAATACTTCTTCTGGTATTAGATGTCGAAATTCACCATTTAGAGACCGCTCGCCAACTCGAGTTCAATAATATCACGGTTTTGGCTCAAGGTCCTCTACGGGCAGCTGTGAAGGCCGAAGTTCGTTATGGACAGAGTTTGATTACCACCACTGTGAGTTACTTGGCTTCCCGTGTGGTTGTGGAAGACTGAATAAATGGGTTCTCTTCTAGATCTCGCTCGATGCTATCCCAGCCACGACAAAGGCGAACTCACGCTCCTTGTTCAACTTCGATACAATCGTCGACTGGCATCAGCGCCATGAGTTCCTAAAGTGTGCGTCTTCTCAGAAGATCTATCCAGATTTGGGGATTTGGAAACTAATAACTTATTTCTACCCTATTAGTCGAACTTCCTCTTAATATTCATAATCCGAATGCAACGTATGAAACACAGTTCGGCTATATCCAGCGACCGACGCACAAGAATACTACGTGGGATATTGCCAAGGTGGGATATCTCGGTGATTTAGAGGATAAGCCACTAAACATCTTTGTATCAAACAGTTCGAAGTGTGCGGCCATAAGGTGAGCGGAGAAGGTCGGGCCAGAAACCCATATGCTTATACCCACCCTCTCCTAGTATGCCGACTTGAGCGAATTCGGCTACGGAGTGGCTATCCTTTCCGAATCTAAGTATGGGTTTTCCTGTATTGGGAATGTATTACGCATCTCGCTTCTGAGAGCTGCGACTGCTCCAGATGCGGAACAGGATCAAGGTGGGTCTTTTAACATGATTCGGCACCATGCTATAACGCCATAACCCTGGAATAGGACTCCACCACTTCTCTTTCGCCGTCCTTCCGCATGAGGGTTCCTTCCTTGAATCTGACGTACCACAGGCTGCATACTTATACAATTCACCATTACGAGGTATGTTCCCCCCCCCCCCCCGCATTCCCGCAATTCGCGCGCCTTACGCGGATCATCAGTCCGGGTAATACCCAATGGTGGTGACTCAGTTATGTTATCACGTCCCGAATCGCCATTCACACTCTCAGGCGCACGTAACGTCATTTTGGAGACTGTGAAGCGTGGTGAATATGATGATTACGATGCGTCTCTAACAGAGTCCGAATCCGGAGATGTCACGGTTGTTTTGAGGCTGTATGAGGCATTTGGCGGACACGGCACAGTCCAACTCAATGTTGCGCGCCACTTGCCTATTGCTAAAGCATTTATCACGAACTTGTTGGAAGACGAAGAACAACAGTTGACCATTAATCGTTCTGCCGTGTCATCCAATGGTGATAATGGTAGAGAGCCCCCTGGTGCACCAGGGTGTTCTTTGAGTTTGGATTTCCGAGGATTTGAGGTTAAGACGGTTAAACTCGTCATTGGTGCGCCGCCTCCTCCACCCCCTCCAATCAAAAAAGAGTCAGTTTCCTATTCTTCTAACCTGTTGTGTTTAGCTCATGTCGGTTTCGGTTTGTAGTCGTAAGAAGAGGGATAGTTGGGTGAATGTCGATGGGGATCGATTATTGGCTTTGGATCTCTGAGAATGCGATTGGTGGTTTTTTTGGACTTTTTTTGTTATGACTGTTTTCTTTACTTCTTGTTGCTGTTGTTTGTAAGATGTGATGTTTACTTTCCCTTGTTTTGCTTATCAACTTATGGTTGGTTTTTGAGTGTGGCCAAGCCGGAGCTCGATGTATTTAGTTATCTGAGGCCTGGTTTGCGTGTTCGTGATTACTGGCCTCTCCACGAATTGACTCTAAGCGATAGCTGTTCGGTGAGTATTTGAGACTCCAGCGGTGACGAGGTTTCAGAAACAGCTGTGTCCGGGTTGGCTCCTCTAGCCGTATAGATCAAGGGAGTTCTGGGGTTTGTCATATCTCACGCCGGTGCCCGGCTGAATAATTTATACGTAATTTGTGTTGATGGATGGAGTCGATGAGGCTGGAATAGCAAGAAGACTGGCAAGTTCTGCTTGGCTGGTAGGCTACCCAGGCCAGACACAAGGAATAAATACTGGAATGTATTTTCTACCGAATCATTCACGAGTCAACCAACGGACTAGGTTTGTTTTGGGCTTACATACCCCTTGGAACACCACCACCAGTGCGGGCAGGATGCGGCCATAAATATGCCAAGGTCACCCAGCCCTGGCTCCATCACTACCTCTACATAGGTGAGCTTTACTTACAGGGGCACCACACAATCCACTTGAGGGTGCCTCTCTTATCTTCTATACCGGAATTCGGCAAAGATGGTACATGTTGCTCATAGGTGTAGTCCACCGTCTGCAGCTAAACGGTGTTTTCTATAATTTGTTGGTTCATTCAACCACAAAGAAGAGTTGTAGCTTATCCGAACACGTTTGTGTGAGCCGGTAGCCGAGTATCTCGGTTTAAAATCATCATGTTGACGTTAGGCCTGGCCGCCCTAGTGGAGGGTTACATTGGATACACTCCACCTCCGCATCGAATTATCCACCCGACCATGGTAGTATCGTGGTCAGATAGTTCTCTGTATGCTTATCGAGGTCAATTTTTCTTTGTATTTGTCAGCTGACCTTTAACCACAAAGGTCAGTTGACGGTGCGCTACTTTTAGATGATTACCTTTGACGTATGGAACGTTTCACAAGCCCACTATTTCCCACTATTCCTGATCCAGTGGCACTGATAAAAATACACTTATCATTAAAGAACTGAACATACATATTTGAACCTCAAGGGCGCTGAGGCAGCTTGAACCAATCCACTTTATGTCCCATACCATGAAATCCCCTTCACTTTATGATTTTGACGAAAAACATGCTGGCAAAGCCAATATCAAATCCGATGCTTTTGTGACTACGAAAGAAGTGGATACTGCTGCCGAATTGGCGGCGGGAGCGGAGGGTGTACTAGATCCTAAGGAGGCTGCGAGGATACGGTGTGTTTTGTGAACCCGATCCTCCGGACAATGTTGACAAATTCCGCCAGCCGCAAGATCGACAGACATATCATACCCCTCATGTGCAGTGAGTAGCTGAACACTTCACGAACTTGCTCAGGCCTATATACTATTTCAGTCCTGTATTGGTATGTGTCCTCAGGCGAGATAAGCTAAGCACATCACTTACCCGAGTTACAGGATACAATTCATGGATAAAACAACTCTAGGGAGCGCTGCGATATTGGGCATAAGGTCCTATTTGTCTAATTCCCTCTATCCCCTTTCTCATGTCTTCTCCCAGGGAAGCGACTCATCTGACCACCAACCAGTATGTGTTTTGCCGTAAGGTCACTAGCTTAGCTCATTTGTTGACAGGTATAACTGGTAACTCTTCCACGTCAAGTTTCTATAATCCAGACAGCGGTTGACAACCTGCGATAGGCTTGGTACCATCTTCTATCTCAGCTATCTCGTGTTCGAGTTTCCCCAGAACATATGTCTGCAAAGGTTTCCAGTTGCTAAATGGATGAGGTATGTAGCACTATCCGATCCGGATCCAATGCTTCTCATCGCGAGTTAGCTTCAATATATTCGTGTGGGCGGTTGCACTTTGTACCCATGCTGCCTGCAAGAATTTTGCAGGGCTTTTCATAGTCAGATTAATCCTTGGAGCATGCGAAGGTTCAATTACCGCTGGTTTCCTAATTGTTACGTCAATGTTCTACACAAGAAATGAACAAACGGTTCGAGTGGGGTGGTGGTGTGAGTGAGCCACTTCTTACTCCTTTTCCCTCCGCTCATCCGCTTTAGTCTTGATGAACGGAACAGGTTCAAGTGTCAATGTTGTGTAACAAGACAAGTTTCTCACAGAGGGGCGCAACTTAGCTCAAATTATCACGGGTTTCATTAGTTTTGGGACGCTTCATATCCACGTCAAAACTTTCGAGCCTTGGCAGTGGTACTCCAAAATCATATTTTCCGGAGGCGCGGACTCACGAATTTATAGGTTGATGATCATCACTGGCATATTGACCCTATTCACATCCTTGGCTTTTTGGTGTGTGACGTCACTCGCAGCCATTTCGCCGCAGAGCTCATGGACAGGTTATAGGTTCCTCTTCCCTGATTCACCGACAACGGCCTGGTTTCTGACGAAGGAGGAGCGAGCCAGTGCTGTTAGGAGGATCAAGGTAAGTCACCGGGGCTTTCAAGCTTCTATAATCTTAGCTGTTAAAAGGAAAATCAAACTGGAGTAGAAAACAAGCACTTCAAGAAAGAGCAGTCCGTAGTCAACCACTTTTGTACATTTCCCCCCACTTACATACCATTCAGATTGTTTGAGGCCTTCATGGACCCAAAAACATGGCTCTTTGCTCTCTTCTCCGCTCTTGACAATGTCCCCAATTCCCTCACAAATCAGCGGCAGATAATTGTCTCCTCCTTTGGCTTTACTAACCTGCAGACTACGCTCCTTGGTATCGTGGACGGCGTTGTAGAGATCGTTACGATTTGGGTGGGAGTTACAATTGTATCCAAGATCCCCAATAGTCGAGCCTACGTTGGCGTAATTTTCATGGTCCCCAATCTAGCTGGTGTCTTCCTGATAAACCTTTTGCCATGGACCAATAAGATTGGTCTTCTTTTCGCTCAATGGACGACAGGTAGTCGCATTCTTGACACTCTTGTAACCGCTTCTGCTTACCCGCTCCTAGGCGTGGGCACAACTGGTTTCGTCCTTGCACTAGCCTGGCTGTCGAGTGTCACGGCTGGCCACACGAAGAGAATCACTGTCAACGCGATCATGTTGTCCGCCTACTGTATCGGTAACGCCGCGGGGCCATTCATGTGGCAAGCCCAATACAAGCCGAGGTGGGTGGGTTAGCATCTCGATCA
Source organism: Chlorophyllum brunneum (assembly GCA_963576785.1). NCBI lineage: Eukaryota > Fungi > Basidiomycota > Agaricomycetes > Agaricales > Agaricaceae > Chlorophyllum > Chlorophyllum brunneum. The sequence continues at coordinate 59,570 of OY756148.1, forward strand.
TCTCCGCTTGTTGACATTTTCGTTTCCGAACTCGCCAGGAACCACGTCCCTTGGATAATCATTGGCGTTTGCTATCTATCTTGCATGATCATCATGTTAATGTTACGTTACATCATGAACAAGGAGAACAAGCGCCGCGGCTCTGAGACTCGCGACACGACATATGATGAAGTGTATATTGAGCGCTGTAATAATGATGGAAGTGTTGATAGGATTCGGGTTGACAAGGTACGCGTTGCATGACGATGCCAACTCGACGAGATGATCAATCGTTCCTCGCCAGGAATTTCAAGATCTCACGGACATTCAAAACCGTGATTTCCGTTATGTGTTGTAGTTGCCATGTAGTATATTGATTGAGCGTCACGATAGTGATGCAGTCAATCGTTTCTGAGAACGAAATAACTGATAATTTTATCTATACGCCTGCGAGATACCCCTAGATTGAATGTCGTATCCCCGGATGACAGGCACGAACCTAGCATACTGGTACCGTGGCTGGTCCTTGTGATGGAAGAACATCGCTGTCCCTTGTCAAAATTGCTAGAAGTGGATATGGTGGGATCGGCACACAGTATGTCAAGTAACAAGCCTCGCCTCGAGAGGCTTGAGGTCTCGTCCCATTCATTCGTGAGCGGATGGCTATTGGAAGGGACTCGATGATGAAGAGTGAACGGTTTTTGCGTAATGGCACACACAGACCGCTGGTCAATTTCTCCTGGTAGAAGGGTTAGTCCTGTACGAAATTAGCTTTATCCGTCCTCATCAAGGTTGTAAGCCTGGCTGCGGTCGCGGTACGCGCAACTTTCCGGAATAGAATTAGTCCATCATCAGCTAATGTAACGAGCTTGTACCTACTCTATTCTTGTATTTGCAGGAGCATTACCAAAATCTTGAGCCGACGTAACATGCAAAGGAATAAATTTTGTGATGTGGCATGTACAACGACCTAAAAATTGATGTAACAATGTGTCGCGTAGTCAACCTCAGGCTCCGCTTGGAAGTGCGTCCGAGTCGGTAGCCTCTGCGACATTTCAATTTACCGTGTGTCGTGTAACAGGTAGGAATAGAACGAATGATCTCAATCATCGATCCAATCCTCCCCGATTCACCATCTCCTGTCTGCGAGCCGTGAACTACATGCTTAAACCTGCGCCGTAAGGGGCAAAGCGAAACACATTCCACCATGCGTTTCCCAGCTGGAGGTTGAACTTGGACATCCCCAGGAAGAAATTCATCGCCGATATGTCAATCGTCTCCTTGCCACAAAGCCACACTTATATCCCCACAATCATATAATTGGCACAACCTCTAGACGACACATCACAGGCCCCCGTCCATCGGGAGATGCCTAGCACTATCGACTGTGAAACGATGAACATATCAGATACCGTGGATGGGTTGAATTTAGAACTGTCAAGGACTCCAAGGAAGGTACTCGTTGATGATCGAATAGTGCCTAGAATGCGCAGTGATGACCTCACTATGTCTACTGATAACGCAACAACCGAGCAGAGCTGGGGGTTGGTGAGTTGTTTTGAAGGTTTCGAAAACGAGTCGAATTTTGGGCATTTTCTTAGGTCAACTTTTGTACACATTATAAATTACAGTCTATACACGGGGTGTACAACATTATATGTCACACTAATAAACCCATAACCGAGATCAAGAAAGTACGGACTCTGGGACTCTATTTCAGTTATGCCTCTTGGCCTGAATCTGGGTTCCCGAAATTACCCCCTATTGTTGTTTAGTTGACCCTCTAATCTGAGATCAATTCCTTACGTCGAACATGATCATTTTGTTCGGAATCACCCGTGGGGTTTCCTACAATTCTGAAATTTGAGCTCGAAGGTTCCCCTTTATAGATGTCAGAGTCGGTAGCGCGGACGAAGGTATGATGCTCACGAGGGTGAACACCTTGGTGAGTGCCATCAGGAGTTGGGTTCCCGACAATAGCGAAATTCACTTTTCAGCTCGAGTTAAGCTCCTTCTTGTTTCAAAGACATAATTTGGCTCACCCGGCTCCAAGTCCTTAGCGATGGGCGCGGCGGAAACTCCAGCGAGGAGGCCAAAGATTGCAATGAGGGCAAACGCTGAACGCATTACAGGGATGACTCGTGGATTCGGGGATTGAAACGATGGGCAAGAAAGGAAATTGGGGGATGTAGACTAAGGCTCCTTCAGCGGGTTTTTATATCAGAGTCCTTCCGCAATGGGCCTCATGACTTGATATTCGGAAGACGTCTGGACGCAAGAGGTTTTGTTTCATATCGAGCGGCGCTGTCCGTTCCCGCCACACTGAAAGAGACCAGTTCTAATCATTCGAAAGAATGATGTAGTGAGATCTGATGCTGTATGTGGGACTTTGGCCCCGCCATCCTGGTAGGCGCTCCGCATATAAGGTTCAGATACTTGGCTCGCCTTTTTGTGCAGTGCTTCTCTATTATGGAGATGCTCAGATCCTTCTCTTTCCATGAAACCCATTCCAAAATTCGACTCTTCCGGCTCGCACTGGTTAAGAATGCATAGCTAGGTGCCAGATGGGGAAAGAAGACTTGCGCTACAGCGAGGCCAAGAATCAAGCTGAAAAGGTAAATGATATGCTAAAAATACACTGAAGTCGAAACGGTTCCCTGGGAGCGTAGTATTATGCGCCTGTGAAGTCGACTAGACAAAAGTTGACACGGCGTGTGGACATAAAGACCATTGAGTTTACTGAACCCCCTTAATGTCCTTGGCTTCCAACTCGCCAGCTTGTGTTCTCAATTAACTTTCACAGGGCACGCCTGACACTCCCCACTTGACGGCGTTGCGACGTCATACCAACGAGATGGTGTATATTACAGGACATTTTTGTCTTCCGACCCCAGCCCTTCCCTGGTTTAGCCGAACCTCGGACTGACATTATCACAAGGACTCCTCATCCCATCGGGCGTCGTTGTTATCCTAATATTTCTAAGGGTCTGAGAAGCTAATTATTCTTTGGCAACGCGCAGTCCTTTCAAATCGAATAGCACCTGGTCTGGTAGCGACCAGTTGTCAATTTTCTACGCTTATTCCCAGGCAGGATGCACAATGAACCCGACTTTCCCATCTGACTGGGTCAGGGAGTTTGAGTGGTTGTCGTGTCCCTGCCAATTCCCTCAACTTTGGCGCTCCGCAGTGGACATACCGAGCTCAAGGGGAAGGCTAGTCGAGGATCCATGTTCAAGATGTTCAAACTGATTTTTTTTTTCGTTTTAAAGCCTTACCTCTCAATTCGTTTACTGTCATGCTTACGGCATGCCATTCGGCTGGAAGCCCGCTTTGGCGCACCACAACCCTGGCCATGTGTCCACTGTCTAAACATAGATCCATCTCCGCTCACACACAAGAGATTTATCCGAAGCCAAAGCTGTTTACCCAGTAATGATTCACGACCAAGGTTGAATCCCTCCCACCATGAGCAACCCGTTTGCACCTCCTGGAGAGTCCTCTTTTGATCTCTACAAGGAGCGCACCATCATCGATGGTCTCTTCCTCGGTGCTATAGCCTATGGTAGGCAGCAGCTCTCAATTTTCATCACTTCCTCTATTGATCAACAATCTGTCGCATCCGTAAAGGTGTGCATCTTACTCTGTTCATCTGGTGTTTCCAGCTCCTACTACAGAAGAAGAGGAACCGAGCCGATTATCTTCTCATGGTCTATGTTTCATTGTTGTTCATCATGGGCAATGTTGGCAACGGGACAAACATCAAGGTTGGCGAACTAACATTCGTGGACAACCGCAACTATCCTGGGGGTCCAAATAAGTTCTTTGACACAGGAGCGGGTCCGGTGGGGCTTACATGTAATGTCGTCTACATCATCAATACCTGGTTCCAGGACGGCTTGTTGGTTAGGACCTACCTTTTTTTGAGCATGGGCGCCGCTCTGACTCCTTCAATCAGCTATACCGTTTCTGGATGTTTTTCTCTCGTATCGGCTGGTACTGGGCCATCTTGCCAAGTATTATGTTTCTCGCCTCGGTTGGTGAGTCGTTTGCAGCCTTGGAGTATATGTACTCCCAGCTAAAATTGAATTTTTAGCACTCTCGCTTATTCTCATTGTCATGCTTTGCGTTCCTGGCATCACTCTTTGGTCTACCATCAGTATCAATCTGGCTATCCCTTACTGGTCCATTTCTATCGCACTAAACGTCATCATCACGGCGTGCATCGCAACTCGACTCCTCTACATGAGATACCAGATGTTGCGAATAATGGCGGGGTCGGGCTCCGAATACATCTCCATCACATCCATGATGGTAGAATCCGCGGCGCTATATACCGCCATCGGTTTGATATTCCTGGTCAGCTACGCCGTTAACAGTCCCATCCAGAACCTCGCGCTCCCGGTTCTGGGACAGGCTCAGGTTCGCTTAGCTTTCTTAACAACATGGGAAAATACTCACTGCATTTGAAACAGTCAATAGCCCCCTTATTAATCATCTTACGCGTGCTCCAAGGTCGTGCTTGGTCATCTTCGTCCCTCGAGAAGTTCCAAACTGGAACAGACGTGAGATTCAACAACCATAGTAACACGGTCCTACAATCTGGGGATACTGGCCCCACCTTGACGATGAAGAGCAAGGTTACGAACTCGAGCAATCAGAGTCTCAAGGAAAAAGATATTGCTTGAAATCTACCAACTCACCGTCCCGGGTTCGGAGTTGGTTGAGGGGTCGCTTATCACTGATGTGTGCATTGTGCGGACTTTTATTTTCCATTCTAGTTCACGATACCAATTACGATACCAATTTTACCTTGTGATGTGACTACTTGGCGCACACGTTCGGCTTCGTGCACCTCATGGTCGGACTTCGAATTCCCAAGGGGAGAAAGCAAGCAGAAATTCGCACGGAGTTTTTCCCTTTAGCAACGATTTCGCGAGAGTGATCACAGGGTAGACTCGGTACTCATATAGAGGCTCTATGGCGTAACGGGACTGAAGCTTTGTGGTCTATTACATACGACAAGACTTAGTCTAATCACTTCCACCACTAGGTCCATCATCCATGCCTCCCACAATCCCTTCGGAGACTAACAGCACAAAAACCTCAGAAGGAGAGATGTTATGGGACGTGCCGAGCGCAGGAAAGGAATGTAGGACTTGGTACAAGATATATGGCGATTTGAAGTCTGGAGTTCGCCCATTGGTGGTCTTGCATGGAGGGCCTGGGGTGACTTCAGATTATCTCACTTCACTTTCCGATCTCACCCTTGAAAGGTCTATTCCTGTGATCGTTTATGATCAGCTTGGGAATGGGCTTTCGACGCACCTTCGGGACAAGATGGGTGACATCGCATTCTGGACGGAACAGTTGTTTTTGGACGAGTTAAAGCTTTTGTTGGATCATCTCGGGGTCTATGATAATTATGACCTCCTTGGGCATTCTTGGGGCGGGATGTTGGGAGCCCGTCACGCGGTTAGGCAGCCCGGAGGCCTGAAGCATCTTATTATCATGTCTTCTCCAGCTTCCAGTGACCTCTGGATGGGAGCACAAGAAGTTCTTCGGAGAAAGCTCCCACAGGACGTTCAGAATGCTCTCGACAGGTGTGAAATGGAGGGAAAGACAGACAGCAAGGACTATCAAGATGCTGTCGGCGTCTATTATTCGAGGTTCCTTTGCACATTGGATCCAATGCCTGAAGCGCTTCAGAAAAGTTTTGAATGGATGGAAAAAGATCCGACCGTCTATTTCACGATGTAAGCTCAATCTCCCACCTCGAAACCTTGTTTATTAATCACTTGTTCAGGAATGGTCCATCAGAGTTCTATATGACTGGTCCTATCAAAGATTGGACGATAGTGGATGAAGCGCATAGGATTTCGGTCCCGACCCTTCTAATAAATGGTTGGAAAGATGAAGCAGCCGATAGCTGTGTTTATCCGTATTTCCAGCTGATCCCTAAAGTTCGGTGGATCCAATTTGCGGTATGTCTCTTAATATCTGACCTCGGCTGAGACTCAGGAAGTATGCCTAGGATTCAAGTCATATGGCACACTTCGAGGAGCGTGACAAGTTTTTAGACGTAGTTGGTCTCTTTTTGAATGAGTAAAGGACTTTTGGTTGTTCAGTCACAATTCCATGAGTACTCGGCGGCTGTACGTGGGATTTAAATTTCAATTCCCGATTGAGGTCCGACTACTTACACACGCCAAACTTCTCATAGTGACTTCGCCCTCCAACCTTTCCCTTTAAAGTTCTTCTTTCCTGTAGCTTTGTACGGCCATGCATACCCGGAAGGACTAGTATTTCCGTCATTTGAGGAGAATCTCAAAGCGTTCTTCGCAGGAGTAGAAGCGTTCTGGGAGACCGGCTGCATTATCTCATTATCCCCACACGAACCGAGATCGCGCCTCGTTATACTCATGTTACCTGAAATAAGTATTTCCGACACACTTATCTCGTCTATGATCTGGGAGCCCGGTTGTCTTCTCGGGGCCCCGCTGCCGTAAATCAACCCTCTATGATTGCGACGCCTTTTGATCAGAGATAGCCGAATACTCGACATCAACCAATTAAGTGAAATAACGAAACACTGTGCGCTTACACTGCTTGAACTTATCTCCTGGGGAAGCAACTCCCACTTCTCCCTCCTACCATCTTCTGGCTGACCCTACAGATGGGGTTTACGACCATTAAGGTACCTAATATCACTTCAAAGGCTTCGTCGATTGTCTGACAATGGGTAGTACTTACCCTGGAACATAGCTATTCTAACATGCATCTCCGTTATAATCCTCAATCTCCTCCGGTTTTCCATGCTGCTAGGGCAGAAATATTTTCTATTCACCCACACAGACTTTCGTGAGCAAATTCGTACCTGGTCAGAATGCTAGTTCTGACCTTCCTCTCTACAGCATACGCATCTGATGGTTATCCTCGCCAACTTCCTCTCAATGTGCAGAATGCAGTGATGTCATTCAACGATACAGTCCACTACGGTCTCCACGATGTGCGCGAGTGGGAGTCACTTACCCCTCCCGGCAACGGTTGGGTGGTACTAGAACCAGGGCCACGTTCCTACGCAGTTACAATGTACCACCAGCTACACTGCTTAAACTCGATGCGCTACGACCTCACGCAGGCCAAAATTGGGAAGACAGCAACAGCAGCGGAACTTGGGCATGCTCATCATTGCTACAACTATATTCGTCAGGGCATTCAATGCGGTCTAGATCTCACTCTCGAGCCTACTCATGGGGGACGGGGTGGTGTTGTTCACGTCTGTCGTGACTGGGTGCAGATAAGGAGGTTTATGGAGCAGAATTATGGGAAATACTCTGTGTATTTCGAATGAATGAGGGCGATTACTTTCCCGTCAATGCATTCACATAGATGACACTGCTGTCGGTAACTTTCGTGGCATAAATGGCCATCTGTTGTATGGCATTAACAGCGATGTAGGTGGACTGGGCATCATGAGGCGAAAGTGCTGACATGCGTCGATTTCAACTGTCATTGAGGACCCCCGTCACGCCCTCGTGAAACAAGAACAATAATCTGGTCAAAAGCGAAAATGAATCCTACTTTGTGTAGTGAGTTTGTGTCAAGGATGTCATCATTCTCGATTGTGATGGTCTTGCATCATGACCCAAAAGGGTGTTCTATTTCTGGGTTATGGCACCCATGAGATTCATATTTACAATTTGATACCCGATCACGCAACCTCTTATACTGCGTCAGCACGGTTGTCGTGTTGATGATCCAGCATGAAGCCCGTCGACCCAACCGGAGTATCCATTTACGCTCTCTTACCCGTCTTCTGCGTGTTAGCTGTTAGCACGATCTTCAACATTGCTCTGACCTGGAATGACTTCCAGGTATTGTCGAGAGTACGACGTGCGATAGGTAAGCAGAATGATATGTTTACATCGCGGCGCATCGCTGACCCCAGAGTATTGGCAGACCTACAGCACCATCCTGGCCAGAACGAGGTTCCCCTTCAACTAGACCGAGTAGTTCAGCTCGTTGACGCGAACGCACACTATGGAATGAGCGCTGACGAGGAATGGGAATCTCTTTTACCCTCAAACCATGGCTCTGGGATACACCTCAGTACAACGGACGGGCATGGGAAATTTATATCGGTCTATCACCAGTTGTCATGCTTGAACAGTCTCAGACAGTTATACATGAACCCAGGATGGTCGGACGACTTGAAGAAGCGGACGACAGCTCATCATTGCCTTAATGTCCTACGCCAGGCTGTGCTCTGCAATGGGGATACAACTTTGGAACCCTCACACACTGAGACACTTGGGAGCGGAAAGTCAGTAGCTGCAGCGAGTGGGATGGGTGTTCTCCATGTGTGTAGAGATTGGGAACGCCTCAGAGCTTCGGCTGAGAGTGACAACTTTGCAAGCAGTCACTCAATGCAGCGTGTAGATTGATGATGAAACCAGATCTCGGTCAGTGAACCAATTTCCCTGCGATGAGCGTATTGATAAGCTTAATATAACACAAGCCGTTTCCCATGGAACACATCTTCTCAGCCGAACATTGTTCACGATCATGTGGGCTATCGAAGCCTTCCAAGCCAAGTAGAGTAGAATATCATAATGAAACAAACTCTGTTTCTTCCCAATTCGTCAAATCAAACACTCCCGAGAAGACTTGTATTACTTCCGACATGGTGTAACGCTTTGTCATACCAATATAGACACCCCTATTATTCCGACACTCTTTCTTCACCTACCATGAAGCCAGACCACGATGAAGAGACCAAATCCCTTCTACTCGGCGCCTCTTCCGATGTCCCTCCAGAGACGAAAGTAGACCAAGTCAGGGAGACGTGGACGACAAAAACCATATCCTCTAGAACAGTCTATCTCATTTGTTTCTTCGTTCTCGCATTGAATGCAGGCCTTTTCGCCGCCAGCTGGCGAGCACAGGCGGAAATTAAAGGCCTATACGCAGCCATGGGGCGCGATGTGACAAATCTCCCTCGACCAGACCCATTCGCTGGCCTATCCGAGGCGGCCAAAAGCAATCCTGCAGGTGAGTGCTTCGCTAATTCGCTCCCGAATTGATGGCCTGAACTTATTGGGTCAGTTCGCCCAGATTATTGAGAAGTTGGGGCTTTGGCAGGCGACAATGCGGTCTTGCCTCGACTAAAGGGGATATCCGTGCTTCCTGTTCTTATTGCGGTTTCATACGGGATCAATCATTCTCGCACTATTACATATCTGTCATATATTAGTTAATGTATCATAGACAAGGACTGATGGTAACACCCAGCACTCACTATTCTTGCATTATATGGAGGTATTAGGCTTCGCATGAGACTGACAAAATAGTCCCTATTCAGGTTCAGTGGCGAGAGTGAAAATGAGTCAGTCGTCGATGTGACGAATGTCAGAATTATGTGATACGCGAAGGGTGGCGGTAGTGCTTCTGCACTCGAAGTTCATGCTCCGAACTGATTCACAAGCCTAAAGGAGTAAAGCAAGAATTCGACCGTTTCATCTTCATCGACCGGTCTTCCAATCCTGCTGCTCTCGGATTTTAATCACCTACTGTCAAGACGGATTTCGGAGGGACTCCCCATGCAGTTCATCCAGTCCTTGGCCAAGACCTTGTGCTCTGCTCTAGAGATGAGATCTTGTGTGCAGACGCATGCACGGTGTTCTGGCCTTGATTTCTGATTCATAGAAACGGAAGAGGATTTAATCTGATATCTTTTCCAACAGCACTGATATTCATCCCTTATCCTCTCTTCGCCTACTCAAGGATTGTTGGCCCTAGCACATACCCATAGACCGTTCTCCATTCCTCGAACTACTCGAAATTAGAAAGATAATGGGATCATGGAATGTTGGAGTTTTGCTTTTCTTCATCACTGTGACTGGTGGCGTTCCAATTTGGCCGGGGTCTACTGTCAGCCCGGGTAGGTTACGATATACTTATTCTTGAAGAGGCGCTCAACGATTCATTAAGGTACTTCAAATGCCGTTCAAGTCAGCGACTCGACGCCTGACATGAGTGTCCGTAAGTGTTTAATTACCTCGATTCTGATCCTCCGTCCCGACGTACTTATTTAGATTTAGGGTTACCTTCAATATTTGGGACCCCAGGACGGGACACAGAGCCTCGTGAGTAGGCCCTTTATACAAGCGCCGTACCTGACAAGCGCCTCTCTTACTGCAGGGGTAGCGGCCCCGGGTAAGTCGACGCTGAGTGTGTTCACCGTAACGTATCCATTTACACACTTATAACCAGCTACTTTTGCGATTGTCGCTGACGAGACGCCAGCCTCAAACGTAAGACGTGAGTTAACCTCATCTCTCAGGTTCCCAATGTCACCAAACTGACAAACGCTCGCAGGACGAAGTGCCGGTAAGCGGTTCTCCCTTCCCAGCTATTCGAGTAATATCTCATGACCGTGAAGACAACTTCAACAATTCCGATAACAGGACACCAGATTCCAACTAGCTTGTAACTCTAAACATGTACATATTTACACCGGGCGATAAAGTTAGATTAGATGGCACGTGATGGCGGGATCAGTCAGCACGCCGACATGAGAGAAGACATACTTAAAAAGTCGTGCGTTGTCGTCTTGCCCAGCGCTCGCTCGCACGGTTCTCCTCGCTCACGCTGATCCTATCGGCTTGAGATCCTATGCTAGGTCGTATAAAGAGCCTTCTCAACGTCGCTCCTTCTGCCGTTGACCCTACCAAATATCGTGCTGCTATGTCATCAAGTACGTTCGCAACCCCCTTCGTCATTTATCTCATGATTTACTTCTTTTTTCCTCCAGCTGCCAGCAAACCTGAAATTGCGACATTCGCGGGAGGTTGCTTTTGGGGTGTAGAACATATTTTTCTCAAGCATTTCCCACCTTCTCAGAACAAAGGGATTCTGAAAACTTCTGTTGGATACACCGGTGGAAATCCCCTTGTGACGCACCCCACATACAAGACTGTGTGTACAGGAGCGACAGATCATGCGGAAGCTTTGAAGATCGAATTCGATCCTGGTGTGGTGAGCTATGCGGAGCTTGTTGGTGAGTCCTTAAACGAGCCTTGCGGATCGCTTCTGATTGAAAATGACAACGTGTCACCCTCGTTACTAGAATTCTTCTATCGTACTCATGACCCCACTACGTTGAATCGACAAGGTGCTGATACCGGAACTCGTATGTATTTCACCCTATTCTTCTCATACTCTTCCGCCGCTCATTTGTATTGCAGAATATCGTTCTGCGATTTATTTCCACTCCCCAGAGCAAGAAGCCACTGCAAAGCGGGTGACCGAAGAAGTACAGGCCAAGTACTTCACTCCCAAAGGCAGTAAGATCATCACGGAGATTACTCCCGTCGCACAGTGGTGGGACGCCGAAGACTATCACCAGTTGTATCTCTTCAAGAATCCCAGTGGCTACCAATGCCCCACCCACAAACTTCATTGGTAATCTTGTTCTCGCTCGCGTATCATAGATCAACCAGTCTGCGGATGGCTAATCGTAATGTCATTGACCAGAAATGTGTACGAATTTAATAGAATAGAACAGATGCGTAATATCATATATAACATAATACCAATGTCCAAAATTCGTGAGACAGAATAAGCATCGTACATAATTCGCGAACAGCAACATCAAAACATGAGATAAAACTTCAACAAGGAAAGAGGCCAAACGACCACTCCCAAAACCGATGAAAGCAGAAACGACAACAAAATAAACATACCGTACAAATCAACCCAAAATCGAACAAACATCGCCCTCCAAACTCTTTAACGTCCCTTTTTCTTCTTCCTCCCCGCCTTCGTAGTCATCGGTGGCGCAGTAGCATTAATCTTCGTATTCCTAGCAACCAAATCATCATTATCCCCCTCCCCATCATCACCCTCCTCTTGCATCAACGGATTCTGATATACCCCACCTCCCACCGGCGTATTACCTCCAGGTAAATTCCTCGAAGAACCACTAGGCGTCCCAGCATATATACTCCTTGGCCTCTGACTAGGCGTCGTTCGACTACTTCCCGGTCCTCCTCCTCCTCCATTGTCGTTTGAGTCACCATACATCCCTCCGGGTATCACAGGAGGACCAGTAGAAAGATTCGGTGACGATATATACGGAGAAAACATCCCTCCACCCCCTCCAGGTCTAGAACCCCCAACATCCCATCCCGAATTTCCCCCATCCGGTTCATTTCGATCACCCTCCGTAACATTCGGATTTCCATACATCGACTGTCGTCTCGAGCCTTCATTTCCACTTCCACCAGGCCCAGGTAACGAAGTCGTTCCAGCAAAAGGAGTCGTCACACCAGTGACCGAATCCGTAATCGCTTGTGGAATGAATCCTGGTGGTAGACCAGTATCTTGTCCTCCACCATTAACAGGAGGAAGCGAAGGAGCAGGTGCGGTGTTCGGTGTGAAAGTCTGTGCAACGAAACCTGGTGGTAAAGATTGCGGATCTAAACCAGCCATGGCCGGAGAATTCGGTCGAGTTGGGACCTCTCCTCCTCCTCCTCCTCCAGAAGATCCAGTGCCAGACCGTCCTCTACCCGAATACCCACCATTCACACGAACAGGTAAAACCGGCGATGGAGCACGACGCGGAATAACAGGTTGAGTTTGAACTTGCGGCATTGGAATTGTCGGATGATTTGGACTAAGATATCGATGTGGGTCTTGAGCAGCTGGTTCAGATGTCATTCCATGTCCTACTCCACCTGGAGAAGTTGGATTGGACTATCAAACGTCATAAGCTAACAGCTTTGATCAAAAGGATGACGTGAAGCTTACGGGAGGTTCAATTATAAAATCGTATGACGAGTTGCTGGCGATTGAACGTTGAGCACTATCTGAACGATGTAGGGTCCCATTACGATGGTATTGAGGATTGAGATAATTGTTATCCATAGGCGGAACGGCTCGAGTATGCACGTGTCCATCCTGCATCTATCATCAACGATCCACTCCACGCCCGAAATACAAAAACTTACCTGTTGCGAGTCGTCACTTCCCCATCCATCACCTTGAACAGTAATATTTGGTACCCCACCACCACCAGAAGCGCCTCGCGTCACGTCCACTGGCGGGTTCGTCACCCAACTAGGAGCCTGTTGCTGTTGCTGTTGCTGCTGCTGTTGTTGTTGTTGTTCCCTTCGTCCACGACGCGAACCACCCCCAGGAACAGTCCCCATTATAACAGGCGGAGGCGGAATAACCGTTCCCTGCCCACCCAACGACCTACTACTCGAACCACCAGGTGACATCCTAATACTCCCATCCTCTGGTATATCACTCAACGCATCCCTCCCATCTCCCGGATGACCACTATACGGACCACTAGTCCCACCACTACCACCACCACTCATATACGGTCTCGAATAAGCTCCATTTCTCGAATTCGACGATGTCCGACCATTATTAGATCCAGTACTCCCAACCACACCTAGAACAGTCCTTCCAGATCCAGAAGATGATGTCGCACGCCCAGGACCAGTATGAGGAAAAGAAACAAGTGAATCTAATGCCCCCGTCATAGTCGACACAGACGACCCCGAATCAATTGAAGCACGTCGATTTCGAGTTTGACGCGCCGGTACTGTAGTCGGTAAATTCGGTTGAGTCGCCGAACGTGAATGCGGTCTCGTACTAATGATAGGATTGAAATTCGGTTCCGGCATGGCCACAGTTGCGGGAATGGTAACTGGTGGTTGAGCCGTCATGGGTATTGGCATATCAGGAGGTGGACGTGGCATGGGTATATATGGAAGTGGTGGAATTGGACCACTAGATCTGCGAAGATGTGAACGAAGACTCGTACGTTCGTTTTCTGAACTTGAACCTGATGCTTCTGATGTGGGTCGGGTTCCGTTGGCTTTGGCAGTGGCGGATACCGCTTGAGCAGTCACTTCAGCAACAATACGATCACGTTCTCGATCTCTTTTCATCGCAGCTCTCATATCCCTTTCCCTCTCCTGCCCCAACCTCTCTTGTTCACGTTCAAGACGTTCCGCCGCCTCCACACGTTCTCGTTCTCGTTCCTCACGTACCCTCTGCAACTCTTGTTGTTCTCTTTCCCTCAACTCCTTCTCTTTATCCCTCTCCATCTGTATACGATTCAATCTTTCTCTTTCAGCTCTCCTTTCCTCCTCCCTCTTATGTTCAATATCCTGTAACCTCTGCTTCTCAGCCTCAATCTCCGCTACTCTCTCCCTCTCCCATTCTTGAACAGACTGCCTCAACCGATCTCTCTCCTCTTGCAACTTCCTCTCCCTCTCCTGCTCCTTTTGTAATTCAAGAAACTTGAGCCTTTGACGTTCTTGTTCCAACTGTTGCTCGAGTTGATGTTGCAACTGTTCTTGTGTTTCTTTTCTCACTCTTTCAACCGCTTCATCAAAATCGGCTCTGGAGAAACGACGACCACGGGAAGATCCAGAAGAACGCGTCGCAGCTGATGTATTCGGATCAGCGATAAGTGTTGTTGTTCCATCCCCACCTGCACTCGTATTGGCAGGTTCGCCAGCTGCAGTGATCAATCGAGGAGCGGGTTTTTCAGTTTGGGAGATACCGAGTACGCGACCTTCTTGTACACCTTGGTCGTAACCTTGTCTTCGACCTTGTTCGCGCGCTTCACGTACATTACTTGCTTCTCGAACACGATGAGTTTCATTTCGAGAACGCTCGGCTTCAGCTTTTGCTGTATCACGCTGAAGTTTCGCTTCGCGCAGTTCCGCGTTAACTGACATCCTAACATGACAAAATTCGTAAGCCAGAACGACGTGGCATAGAATATAAAACATACAAAGCGTGTTCCGCATGTTCCAACCTCAACTTGTAAATCGACAACTCTTGTTGAGCAGTAAGCGCCTGTTGTTGAGCCTTCGCAGCCGTATCCGCAGTTCGCGTATGCATCAACATCCGTTCATCCGTCAACTTCTGACACGCCCTCTCCAACCTCCTACAATGATTATTCGCTTCCAACAAATCCAACTTGTACTGCTCCAACTTCTCCAAAGCATTCCGCAACAACTTTCTCCCCTCATCCGATTGATATTCCTGTCTCATCAACATCTGTATGAGAGTCTCTTTACCATGCGTGGAAAGCTCCTTTCCACGCAGACGCTTCCTATTGGAGTTGACCCCATAATCACGAGAAGGAGTTGTGATACCACTATCGGCACCATTGTGATGTTGAAGGTTAATGTGTGTGAGGCTTAAACTGTCTGAACGACGACGACGATGAGATGTGTTTGTTGGTTGATGATGATGATGGTGGTGATTGTTGTTGGGAGGACGTATATGAACGAGGCTTTCATCACTCTCATCCGTGACCGGAGTTCCGGGACTATCAGGTGCCGGTGGAGATTGGACGATACCTGTAGAATGTATTTTAGGCGGCGGTACAGGTATCGCGTCTTGAGTTGGAGTGATGGTTATAGGTTTAGTAGGCGCGGTCTTGGAATCGTACATTGGTGGGAAATTGGTTAAAGAGTATCCGGGCGCGTCTGGAGAGAAATAATCCCCTGGATGATCTTTTGGTGGTGGTATGCGTAAGGGAGGTGATTGAGCATGATCTCCGGCAACGGGTTTGTCTGCTTTCCAGAATGAATCTGCGGACTGGAACCTGGAATGGTTGGCGTCAGAGAAAGGTATTTGATGAAGGATAATAGACGGACTGCTGGCCTGGAGTGGACTCGTAGTACTCCTGCGCAGACATCTCTGCCCAAGAGGGAAGCTACGAATCTATCGTGAAGCCGTATGAGCACGAAGATAAGATGACGTTGCTGCAGCAAGACGCCTACAGATTCTGCTTTTAGCTCGTATCGAAATCTTGAATAAAACGATCATAAGTGGCGTGTATGACACATCCCAATGTAATGCAAAGCTCACAATGAGTGTTATAGCGAATGGATGGAAGACGGGGGGTAGTTGATGTGTAGTTTGAAGAACAAGAAGGTGAAGGGTGTCATGGCACTGGCCCAGAGGCTGTCCCTGACGCCCAACAAGCGCCCTGTTGTCAGGTTAGGGTTCTAAATGGAGATGTGAAGCTGATGGGCAACCGCGCCAACATTCCATCCTTCAACGAAGCTGCATCGGTAGGGAAGGCAAAGACCAACCAGGATCAGATCTAGCTTAGCTTCAAGACGCCCCTTCGGGTGCCTAAGGGTATCGTGCGAAATCATCATGCGATACAGAAATGCGGCAGCGCACCTGATGATGGGCTCCAATCCAGAGCGCTAAACTCTTATAGCAAAGTAGGTTTGTACTAGCAGTGGAGATTGAATACTGAGAACAGAGGTCCTTGACCCCTTCGTACAAAAGAGCCAACGCCAATGGTTCCTATCTCGCCAATGTCAATGGTTAACTCGCAATAGCCGCCATCATACTGACTTTGTTCGACGTGAACGACGTAGCTGGACGGGATTGGGAGGACATCACAAAGACGATGAAGTAAGCTGTTTCAAATAACGGCCAACCATCTCAAATGGGCTACATACCCAACATGCCTACCTACCCTCACAATATTCCAACAATACTTGACAGATTTCCTGACGTACCTCAAATTATTGATGGCGTAGATCTCCGACATCCTATCTTACAAGGTCAGCCCACAAGCGCACGCGACCTAACCCGTGCCACAAACGCAGCCAATGCATTGAGACAAATCCGAGGTGAGCAGGACTTGCGTCTACATACCTCACGTAGTATTCTCATGTACAGGTAGAGCTCAATGACGTCCCTGATGCAATCACCGCAGAAGTAATCCGTGCCGCAGAATCGCGGATAACAGCAATAAGAATCGCACGTACGTTATACATATATTTAACACGATCTCAAACCTACTTCCTTATTACCAGAGACCGCTGCAGAGTATGGCCAAGTAAACATTGTAGAAGAATTACAAGCTCTTCGGCAAGAAGTTACAATGGGGAGGATCGAGACTGCCAACACATTGGGAACCAGTTGGCATTACCTGACAGGAACTGCCGTCCTTTGCGAAAAACAGTAAGCTAAATACTCTGTCCCTTGCTGTCGCTTCTTCATTCTAAACGGAATAGATTCCAGGATCAGGTCTTCCCCTCGTCGAGGGCCTATATCAGAGCATGACACCCGCTACAAGAAACATGTTTAATGCTCATGTAGCTAATAATCCAGCTGCAGCCCCTATAGGAGCAACACCTCCCGTCGGTGCAGGGGGCATCGACCCTAACCATTTGACCGACATAGAAATTCTACATTCGATTTTATTCTACAATGAGGATTTCGGGATTAGAAATGCACAGGGGTTGAATGAGCACAGGGACTGTGTTCGTAATTTCTTATCCTTCTCGTAGTGGCATTCAATATATCCTTGTTGTGACTTGTGGCAGTGTGTGCATGTGATGTGACAATTCGCACTCCTTGCTGTTCGAGATGGCGGACGTCCAGACACTCATCTCTCTTCACTTACTGGTCTACACGCACAGGTTGACATGGAAAATGAGCCAAGTCACAAATATCTCAGTCCCGTATTGAATTTCCTATGGCTCTTCCTCATCACCGCCGTCTTCACGTACCCCAACAAGATTATTTTCCTTGCCAAGATTTCTCGGACTTCTCAGACCAGCCAGATCATGGTTCCATCAGAAATACCCGGGCTTCCCAATGAATTCGGGCATGCAACCGACGGAATATAATCCTCTTACGTACACTTATCAGATATGATGAAGGTTTATCAGACAAGGAACTCGGCTTTATCATTTCAGATGGAGAATTTATGTACTTCACATCTTATTAAAGATGCCGTAGCACACTGCTAGTTCCTCTTTCCCTCCCCCCCCCCCCCACATTATGCAACCCTCCCTCAAAGGAGAAGAAAAAGACATCGAGTCCTCTCATTCCTCTCAACCTTCCAAAGACGTCGCGCATCATGGTGTCCACACCGTTGAAGCCACTCACAAAATATACGGGAAATACTCCAAATGGTTCCTCTTCATCGGGTAAAGCCTACCCACCCTCATCACACTGTCCTTCCCTCACTTCCTGTTTCAGCTTAGGTCTCGCAGCTTACATCTACTCCCTCGACGGAACAACAACATACACCTACCTCGCCTTCGCCACTTCAAGTTTCGGTCATCACAGTCTCATTAGTACCATCCAAGTAGCCCAATCCATCATCAGTGCGTCGGACTAACCCACTTCAACACAACCTCGCTTATTTATAGAACTCGTGTGACTCTAGTCGCCGTTGGGAAACCTGTCATTGCAAAGATTGCCGATGTCCGTTCGCGTGGTACAGCCTACGTTATAGTTTGTGAGTTTCCGCGGTCTTCGTTTTAATGTATATATGTTGAAACACACCCCACGATAGTGATTTTTTATGTTATTGGTATGTCTTTTAGTATCGGCGCTTCTTCTAGTTAATTTTGGATAGGATACATTGTTATTGCTTCTGCCAGAAATACACAAGCGATCGCGGGTGGTATTATTATATATGCAGTGTAAGTCCCCCCACCCACCTCCCTCAGAAGAGTTAAAACTAACTCGTAGTTTTGTAATATATAGGGGATATACGTACGTCTTTGAATCACTCGATGCAGAAAAATTCCACTCATGGGTTACACATGCAGGGGATTACAACTCTTAACGCAAATCCTAATCGCCGACATCACAACTCTCAAATGGCGTGGTCTCGTTTCTGGTCTCATGTCCACACCCTTCATCATCAACGCATTCATCGGTTCCAACGTCTCAACTAACATACTCACACATTCAACATGGAGATGGGGATGTAAATAACCATTTCCTCTCCTTTCCACACTCACACACACTAAGTTTACTTTTTTAGATGGCATGTTCGCTATCCTCGTACCCGTATCTCTCTCCCCACTCATTACCACTCTCCTCTGGGCCGAACGAAAAGCAAAAAAACTCGGACTTGTCACTGGTTCAGAACCCCAACCCATCATGCACCAGATCCTCGATTCCATAAAGAAGCTCGATTTATTCGGACTCGTACTTCTCGGAACTTCCGTTACACTCATCCTCCTCCCTCTCACTCTTTCCCAAACCGCCAAAAACCATTGGAAGAACCGTGAGTCCAACTCTTACATATACACACCTCCACAACAGTATTATTGAATATATTGATTGATCCAAAGCTTCGATAATCGCTATGATCGTCATTGGCGGTTGTCTTGTTCCCTTGCATGGATTATGGGAATTTAGGTTTGCGAAATATCCTGTTATACCAAAACGTTTTGTTGTGAATCGTACTGTGGTTCTTGCATCTTTAATTGGTGCTTTCGACTTTGTACGCACATTTCATTATCCTCTAGTTCTCTGTAGTTTTTGAGCTATATCACAGGTATCTTTCTATATCTCCTTCACCTACCTTTTTTCTTTCGTCATCGTTGTCAAACCATGGTGAACCCTACACCAGTTTTACTGCCCTCATCTAATTGGTTTTTTTTCAGGTCGCTTCTCAACGCCACGTATTTCTCTCAAACACAAACCGTCGCTCTGACAGTATTCGGTATCTTGGGTGGATTATCAATGTCCTTCCTACGTCGCTACAAAGTACATTCAAACTCCCTATCCCACCCAACATCACGAAATTAACATAAATACCCCCCAGCACATCCTCATCATAGGTTTATCCATTCGCCTCCTCGGCTGCGGTCTAATGATCCATTCCCGCGGTGTCAACGCCTCCGACGCCGAAATCGTCTGGTCACAACTTCTTCAAGGTATAGGTGGTGGTCTCACTTCCGTCGCTTCTCAAGTCGGTGCACAAGCTTCGGTAACACATACTGACGTTGCAATGGTAACCGCTGTGGTTTTGCTCATTACGGAAATTGGTGGTAGTATTGGAAGTGCTGTTGGTGAGCTTTGTGTTATTGTGGTTTTTATTTATTTTATTTATGATGGTGCGGTTTAGCTGGTGCATTGTGGACGAACATGATGCCGCCTAGAATTGCGAAATACGTCCCATCCCTCACTCCCGATGAACAACTCGAGCTTTTCGGTTCCATCACCACCGTAGTCCAATACCCTCGTGGAAATCCAATACGAGAAGGCGTCATCCAAGGTTCGCCCAAAAATGCATTTCCTCCATTTTCCCAATAATTGGTTAATTAATGTTCATTCAAAAAGCCTATGATGAAGTAATGAAGACAATGACAATCACCGCCACTGTCGTTGCTGTATTTCCACTTTTACTTTCTCTGTTTATGCCGAATTTGTATCTTGGGGATTCGCAGAATGCTGTTGATGATGCTGATCTTAGGGGGGCTAGGAGTGGTGAGGTAGGTGAAGAAAAACAGGGATATCGTTGAAAAACCAACTTGTCTTATTCTGGTAATAAACTCTTAATTATATCTTCGAGAATCGATACGACTCATCATACGTGATAATTCTTAAAATCTCGTGCAGTAATTTGACTATGTACCAAGTAAGTCATCGCAACTTGTTTTAAATGTGTTTATATACGAAATAAATAATTAGTACTGATACAATAAAGTACTCTAAAAATCAATGGTAGCATTCCCGGATCTGGGATCAAGACGATCCTTTGATTCCGGGTGCAAACCAGACGAAGAGCAAAGACGAAACAAGCATTGAATACCATTGAGGAACGATTTAAAAGGCGATCTCGGTCTGGAAACTATGCCATGGTCGAAGGATGAAGTACAACTACTTGGTGTGGTTGGTGATACTGGATCAGAAGGGCATGATGACGATTCGGATCGGGATATAGGAGATTCCGGGATGGGGTGGGATGCTTGTTGATGATCATTGGACGAGTCATCATCATCGTACAAAGGAAATTGTTCTTTGAAAAGTCGTGTGTCGTCGTCGTCGTCGTCGTCGACTTCTTCAATACCTTCATCATCAGGCTCAGATCCAGAAGCGACATTAGACATATGCGAACGAGTTCCCAAATCCATACCAGCCTCCCATGCACATTTCGCAATATTCCCCTCAAACAAAACATCTGGAGAATAAAAACTGTGCACGTCGCTGATAAGAGCACGAATTTCGATAATAGATGGTCGAGCACGCCATTCCATACTGAGCATCATGACTAGAACGTCATTGAGTTCAGAAGAAATGGGAAGAATTTTGGTTAGGAAGTTATAGGGGTTCGAACAGTACGACTCGAAATGTGGGTCGTCTTGGTTTGCACACTTCCAAGGATTACGTCCAGTAACGATGTTGAGTAAAACGATGCCGAGGGACCAGATGTCACAGGATTCTGGCGAATAGACGCCTCCGAACCTCGAGTCAGCTGTTTGACATTCTGTTGTACATGTCTCAATGCGCGGGCGTGGAGGGGAGTAATAGGAATCACGTACCTGGGCTCATGTGGTATACGCTCCCTGTTCTGAACTCTCCACTAGTTCTTTGCGTGGTAGCGAGTCCGAAATCAGTCAGAGCTATCCGGAAACCTTTCTCGAAACAGACAAAATTTTCCGGCTTCAAGTCACGGTGGTATATACCGATAGAGTGGCAATGCTCCACGGCGTCAAGGATTTGAAGGAATATGTTCCTGATAAGGGTATCATTACCCAAGTAGCGACGTTTGTGTAATATCTGAAAGAAGAGATCTTGGTCTGGGGCATAATCCATGATGAGGTACGTATACACGTTGTCTTCCATCACTCGGTGAAGAGCAATGATGCCAGGATGTGCAGAGGCGAGTCGATGTAAAGTTATTTCACGGAAGTGGGCTTGACGGTGCTCGTGAGACCGGACAAGACACTTGACCGCATAAAAGCGATTAACTGAGTCCTGTGTGTCCATGGCCTTGTAAACGATGCCATAACCTCCCGTGCCAATGACGGACACCAATAAAAGGCGCCCGTCATCTATCAATGTCCCAACATGTGGGTACCGTACCGCCGCCTTCATCTAATAAGGAAAGTCATCAGCATCATATTATATACGGTTCGGCATTCGGGTTGCTATAGAAATTACTCACAGAGAACGATGTCCTTCCTGTTGGCGAGAGTTCGTGGCTGGTGAAGTTGACAGAAGAAGGGTCGATGGAGGATGTGGTGGTCGCGTTCAAATAACTCCCTGCAGCAGGAGTAACAAACAACAACGTGCACAGACTGTAAAGGAGCTCGGTGCTGAGTCAAGGCCCCAAAACATATCTGAGTAAGGAGCTTCGCCGCACCGAGCCGTCGTGGTCGACGTCAGACATCGCTGATCGGGTGTATAAGCCAATACTACTGCATCGGGCTACGAGATTAAAAACCAAGGGAATCAAGTGATCGGAGGAATGTAGCTTTCTACCGTCCTCCTTGGCAACTACTTGGCACAAGGATACCGGCAGCCGCTATGAATTCAGAAATTAGGGGTTAGCAGCCGCATGAACGGTTTTTCCTCGAGACATTTCGGTGGAGTATATCTCCTAAGCTCGTCAACGTTCGTTTACAGTCCACTCGAATCCGCGGAAAAAACATATCCACGAGGACGAAATATAAATGGTCGGGAGAGCTTTGGGTCAACCTTCAACAAACCGTTTCAGTACGAGGTCATCAGAATGACAAAGCGCACGTGCTCTGACATAACATGATGTCAGCGGATTGTGGTTTGATTCTCTTCTGACTTCCACTACATGATGCCGTTAACTAACCTTGACGATGACACTGTGATACATATTCTCTCGTTTCTCAGCCCTTCAGATCTCCTTATTATTCGAAAGGTAACGCAGCCGAAACTACAAGAGTATCATTGACAAATATCAGCTCAGACATGTAAACGCATGTGTGCATTGACGAAATTACGCATCATATGGACGAACGCTTGCATATATCATATTCTCGGACAAGGATACCCATTTCCGGACGTAGCTCTGAATACATTCTCAACACAGGAACTGGAACAACACGTTTGCCATGCTGCCCAATTGGCAAAACGAATGCTCTCCCACGATTGGGTGTATTGGCGAAAATGGACCATTGACACAACTTCAAACACGTCGGTAACGGATATTAGGCTTATGCCTGGATCAGAAGGCACGGTTATGTTCACGCTATCCAAGGTCGTCTGGTCGGCGGTCAATATCTGGCAGCTAGAACCTGTTACGTCAAGATCGGCTGGAACGGACTGTAGTTTCCGCAAGTGTTGCGAGTGGTCACCAAGGGGCGCCATCTTCAATGGTTTTGCCCTTAACTCTTCTCCATCCGCTGAAGCCAGGATAGCTATATCTGTTGTTAATAATGGGTTCGTTCATCAAGATACCTATTTTACCCTTCATCTCTCTCCTATCCTTTGCGTTTGCGAGGTGTCATCGATAACTGAATCGCCCGCACTAGAGAATATACCGTCGAGCTACTATCTCTCGAGATACCAACCGATTGCAGTGATTGGTCGTTACGAACTTTGATGTCCTTCCCATCGACTTTCAAGCCTATCACTTTACAGGGCGATCTCCTTGCCATGAGCAATAATATGAACGAGACAATCATTTTCAATTGGAGGACTCGCGCTTACGCCACTCTACAACACAACCGTGACGAACGGCAAATGTGGCAGGTAAGCTAATCCACCCCTACTCTCTATATCATCAGTCGTACAAATTTACAACCGCCGCAGCACGACAAATGCATTCAAATTGTCTTCGCCTATCAAAGTATTCTGGTCGTTCGAGCTCGTTCTCTCCACCTTTTCCCATATCCAATTCTAAAGCTCCAAGAAGAGGGGCAATTGACGTACAACTCAATTGCTCAACACTCTTTTGGCTGGGTCGACGGCGTCTCTGTGAAATTCACCAACCAACATCGGATCAGTTCGTCATCGGAGGAACAGCTCCGCTCGCAAGCACTATCCATCCTTGTCCGCGCAGAAACAGATGACCCATGGTCATTCGCAACCCTCGCCATGGATCTCCATACCCTCCTACCCAATCCAGACTACATTCCCTCTGATCCGTCCAACCCACTAATCTCGAGGCCCAGCGATTCAGTTTCCAATATGACGTCACCGTTGTCGCCATACATTTTCCCTCCACTTCCCAAATACAGAATCTCCTCTGGCACCAGGAGGGGTGCGCTCCTTTGTACGAATATCATACTAGGAAAACTAGGAACTGCAATTTGGATTCAACCTAAAGAACGATACAAAGTGGGACTATATTGGACTGAGGATGATCCATTGTTCTATGGTCGGAATATGGGTTATACAGCCGAGGCGTTGTTCACGACTGTATTCCCTGGCTCGCTTACACCTGTAGAGGACAAAGATGATGATGTGGGGGAGGAAGTTGTCAAAGTCCGGGGTCGGGCTGTTTGTGTGAATGAGCAGATTGATTGGTCTTCGATGGATTATGACGAGGACGTGGGTAGGATTGTATTAGGTTCAGCTTCTGGAGAGATTACTGTTCTGGACATATGAATATAGATGTAATATCGGACTACTAAAGCAACAAACAAATTGTTTGCGAACAAGCACTTTTGCTGTACTTCCTCCCCTTCAAGTCGTGAGCTTTTCCTCCTCTTCATTGTCACTCTCATGCACATCGGTTCTTCTCCTCCCGCCCCTACTCCCACTACCATGTGCACCATCCCTAGTGGTAGGACGCTCACCACCATTCGTACTGAAAGACCAAAGCACATCCGAGTCTCCCTCACCGCTTCTAGGAGAGGACGAGAACCCAAAGGAGAATTGGCTATGCGCGGAAGAACTGAACATGAATGAGAACGATCGCATCGTGGATGACGAGGATTGTTGATGAGTGAAATGATGCGTAGAAGTAGTAGCATCTGTTTGGTTCACAGACGCACGCTTGTGTCGACGTTGGAGATCATATTGACGTCGTTTCTGAATGAAAGTCACCCAGTGAGAAACCTGTGTATCCGTCGCGGAAAAATCTCGACATGCCTTGGCATCGGCCAAAACCTGCACCCAATAGCGTCAATGCACCCATTATGTACCCGTCACCCCGAAATAACATACCTCATAAGCTTCTTGAATTCTCCTAAACCTTCTCGTCGAACCCTCTGCATCACTCGAATTCTTATCCGGGTGATGCTCCAGTATCTGTACCCTATAAGCACGCTTAACGTCAAGCACTACTCAGCACCCAGCACTCCAAATCCTGAGTAAAGCTCAAACGTACTTTGATCTCCTCCACAGACGCTTCTTCCGAAACACCCAAAACTTCGTACAGGGTCAATTTATAAAAATCAGCATCGAGGTGTACCTCGTGGTCAACCGAGACTCTAGGGTCTTCGGGCATGAAGAACAGGAGACTATATGTTTTCGTGTGGAGAGAGAGTGGTGAAAGTCGTCTTGATCATCTTGTGTTGACCTATTTGATTGGCGCGGGAACTTGCACAGACCAATGCTAAAGCCCACTCCAGTCAACAGTCACAAACATCCATCCATAACCACAACTCGCGATTCACATCTCGAATGCCAAGAATAAAGAAAGTTTCCTTCACGCCTATCGGATACAACCGGACTTGAACCAGTTACTTTCCACCAAGTGCAATGAGCTTTACTCAGCTTCTTTTCTGTTAACAAAAAAAAAGAGAAGCGTGCCTTGATCCACGATCTCTTCCGCCTTCTCTACGGAGAAATCCAAAAATCTTACTCATCCAACCATTCACTCCGTCTCGATCCTCAGCCTCCTTCTGCCAAACTTACCCATAATACATCAGTGGCGTCGCAATCCCGCATCACATCGAATATGATCCCTGTCAGCCCAATCCGATAACTCGCTTGATCATCCCAAGATTCTAAACTTATGACCTCTCCGCAATCACCGACAGCATATCACATGGTACTACTTCTTGGATCTTGCCCATAAATTTTCCAAGCCTCAATAAAAATTTCAAGGATAAAGATATGCGTTGTGACTAAGGCCGTATGTTATTGGAGGAAAGGTGGGACGCAGGGGCCGACGGCTCGAACTTAGTAATACTCTCCGAAAACATACATAATCCTCGACCCCTCGCGGAACGACGGAAAAAAAACTGTCCACTCATTACTCATACATCAAT
Organism: Chlorophyllum brunneum; assembly: GCA_963576785.1. Lineage (NCBI taxonomy): Eukaryota > Fungi > Basidiomycota > Agaricomycetes > Agaricales > Agaricaceae > Chlorophyllum > Chlorophyllum brunneum. Next base: position 85,558 of record OY756148.1, read on the forward strand.
GTCCTCGTCCGCTCTCGACACAGTCCTCAAAGCAGGAATTCAAATTGCTGCAGATGGCGCTGAATTCACCAGTACGTCCCTCCAACCTCAATGTCTTGTACTTCATCTCGTCTCTCAACTCGGTCTTCCAATAGACATGGGATACTCTAACTACAAGGCCACGGATTCCACAAGTAACCCCTCTCTAATCCTCGCGGCCGTCTCACAACCCGAATACTCCTATCTCCTCGATTCCGCCGTCAAATACGCAAATGATAACATCCCGGACTCCGTGGATCCGAAAGAGAGAGTCGAGCTGGCTATGGATTATCTCGTACATTCTCTCCTCACGACATGGTAGCATCCCCTTGACGTTCCTCGTAGCTGGTGCAAATCGGTATTGAAATTTTGAGTATGATACCTGGCCGCGTCTCAATCTCGGTCGATCCTCGTCTTGCATACGACCACGATGGACTGGTTCGCAAGGTTCGCGTTCTACACTTCCTCCCGGGATTTCTTAACATTCAAAAATCTTCACAGGCACGTAAACTCATCCACATGTTTGAACAATTCAACATCCCACGTTCTCGTATCCTCATCAAAATACCCGGAACCTATCCAGGAATCCTCGCAACTCGAACACTCTCCTCCCCTTCCAACGAACAACCAATCCACACAAACCTAACACTCATCTTCAGTCTCACTCAAGCTCTCGCCTGCGCCCAAGCCAATGCAACCGTCATCTCTCCCTTCATAGGCCGAGTCAAAGACTGGTGGAACACATACGAATCCAAACGTACAGGCACTCCCAACGCATTCGTCAACCAACCCCTCTCAGAACACAACGGTATCGTCCTCGTGAGACAAATCCGTGCGGCGTATGAAATGTTTGGCTATAAAACGCAAATTATGGCTGCTGGATTCCGTCATCCAGAAGAGGTACTCGAATTGGTAAAAGGCGGAGGACCGGACCTCGTTACGCTCCCGCCTGCGCTCTTACATGGGTTGAGGTCGATTAGGGATGTGAGAGAATTGTCATTATCAAAAGAGGTGTCATCACGGACGACAAATGACGCTGTACCAAGTTACATTTCTGGTTTGGATTCCTATGATCCAGATGCCGAGAAACGTTTCGAAGACGCGTTGGAACAAGTTGCGGTGGATAAAGTACCGGAGGGTTTGAAAAAGTTCGCCGAAGACACGAGTATTTTAGAGGAAAAGCTCAAGGTTCAATTGATGTTGTTAAACACGGAGTCTCCCCCTACGATGCCGGACGGATGGAATGTCAAGTACGCTGATGTGAAACTGTAATAATAGTGTGAGATCATGTATGATACGACGAGTACGATGTTACCTACTTTCTACCTCCATCTTAAGATTCTAGGTCGTGAAATACTTTTCCGAGTTTTCGAGCATCACACCATACAGCTCCATCCTTCGGGCTCAATCCGAACAATTACGGGCCACTGTCACTGGGTACCTATCCATCCCATCCATCCCAGCCAAATCGAAGTGATCGCAATCGTTCTCCCATCCACTGGGGCAATACACATGATACTTTCTTCTCTCAAAACGACGTCCGCTTCGTGTGGTATCTTGATCGTCATCTTGACAGCATCATAGACTGAAGAAGGAATCTTCGCCTTCGTATCTATGAAGTGAAATAGATTTCCAACCCTTCGGGCACCTCATTGTCATCCTCCATACCATGCGCAGAGATAACCTATATAAATCTCCTCGACCCACCAAGGGTACCTCATACTTATCTTGATTGCATAAGCCCCTCCATGGATCCGAGCTTGTGGCCCGTGGAAATCCTTCATAGCACGGTGACCATGTCCTCAGAGGGGGGTCTGCGGTTTGTATGGGCTTCGGCTTACGCACCATCCCAATATTTTCCTGTCCTGTTTCGGCCACTCTGGTTGGACAGGCTTCTTTTTTTCTGTTTTTCTGGCTGACTGTTGTCCTAACCCTAACCAGGCTTTAGCGTGTGAATACCTTCGTGAAAGCAGGAGGTACCTCAAGGCCTCATCTATGGCATCCACGGAAGGTCTTCCTTGGTTGCGCCAGATCTTGAATTCATTACACAGTGAGTCTCCCAAAATCAGCTTAATTTTGATTGTAAGAATGTAGGCTTCCCGGCCATAGGATCCGCCATCAGAAAACACTCCAAGAGTTGCCTGTCGAGGTTCTGTCCGAGGTCGCATTTTACCTACCCTTTAGTGATGTCGTGTCGCTACGCCAGGTGGGTCTACTTAATTTCGCGATACCAGCCATGCACCAACACGTCATACAGGTAACGAAGAAACTACATGACGCTACCGATACACGCCTGATTTGGCTCAAGTTTGCGACAGAATACTCGTCGCGACATCTGCACAATCCCAGCTCAGGACCACAACCCCTCCATTCCCTGTCAACAGCCAAAGTCCGTCAGTGGATCGAAAAGCGGCTCGCGATTGACGAAATATGGAAAAAACCCATCATCAGCGCGCGAACTCGGACGCTTCAAGCTTTTTCAAACTGTCCAAATGTTGCTCAGATTATCCCAGGAGGGCGCTGGTTGTTGGCTGGCGATACGTTCGGTTCAATATATTATTATGATCTTGACCTGGACGACCCCGAGCCAGTTCATCTCATTGGTCCTGACCCTAACGCCAGGATACCAGGAGACCGCCAGTCTGTTGCCTTGATGGACTGTTATGTTGAACTAGGATATCCCGTATCACAATTCACTATTGCCTTTGTAGGAGGAGGTAGGCGCTCTTCGACCCACCGTCCGCCAAGACTCACCCTGGCCTTGATTTCAGACAAAGACGATCAGATGTTCCAGTGGATCCATATTTGGCACGTCAGGTGCGAAGGAAACGATACCCTCAAGGCCACACCGCTGATGTCGATACCGTGTTCTGACACCCCTGTTCCCTGGAAGCTCTCTTTCACCACCGACCTCGTCGCTCGCCTTAGATCAATCAACGGTCGGAGTTGGATCGATGTTTATTGGTGGAAAAAGTGCACGGCAACGCATGTCGTAAGGTGTGCCTTTGCATTCGGATGCAAACCAGTGTGTAACTAAAATCATTCACATGTACTTGCTACTGACGATAGCCACAGAACTGTATACACATTGTCGGGAAGGACAGACTCCGGTGCATTTCGCAAAGGAATGAAATATACATCTACGACCTGAAACCTGAACATGTCGAGCACATTGAAGTCGTGGACCTTCGTCCTGATATTATATCTCGTCAGCCATCGTGGTGCCACTCCCTTGGTGGGGAAGAGAAGATGAGTTTCTCGCGGCTATACTTTGATGGGACCAACTATCGCCAAGTAATGAGCACCGCACAGGGCATCCTGGGCCTTATCATACCATCATCACGGGAAGAGCCCCAACTATCATCAAACTCTCCGACTTCAACCGTTTCTCTACTCTTTATGGCCTGGGTTTACACAAAGGATACTCGGCACTGGGGATCACAGATTTGGTTATTCATGGGACCCGGATCCAGAGAATGTCTACAGCAACGGAGATATAAGTACAGAGGATTGGAGAAACGTGATACTCCCACATTCATGTTTGATGAGGAGTTGGGCCGACTTGCTTATACCAGCCAGAAATTGTGATAACGGACTTCCCACTCTTTTCTACGTAATATTCGTATTCGCCAGATATTTTCAGTTGGTTGTATCAAGTATCGACTGTCCTCAGCCAGTGCCAATGTCACAAGTACGACTTGTCATCACTCGTTAATAGACACGGGATACTCACATATTCAACAAGCGATCCTTCCATGAAACAAACCAAACCCCAACCGATGCTCTCACATACTCACTCCACCATCCCAAAATCCCCAAACGCAAAACTCTAAAAACTACACCAACCACATTAATAACCCCACAAACTACTACTCTCCAATCACTTCAAAACTCCACGTCTTAATCGACGAATCCACGGGGACCAGCTTAAACTTCACCCCATGTCCCTCACCCGCGTCTGATTCATCACTTTCTGAATGCACGTTGGTAAAGTTTCGAGAACCTGATACTGATAGTAGGGTAGGTTGGTAGGGATGAAAAGCGACTGATGGCACGGAATCTAATTATCGCTATAATTAGTCGAGTTTGGAAACTAATCGTAGATTATTACCAGAGTGGGCATTAAGCACAAGATCCGGATGCTTCACCATCGTCTCCGAATTATCATCACTTCCCTCCGGCACAGTAAGATCAAACACATATATACATCCTCTCTAAAAAAAAAAAAAAAATCAGGCCATAACTCTCAAATACGTATAACCCAAAAACACACCTGATCACCTACAACAAGTCTCCGCCCCGAAGCATCCACATCAAAACCCATCTTCTGATTCGTCATCCTTCTCTCCGGAATCACATATTTCGCAAAAGGCACACCAACATCCGACCGCAAATCCCACGCCAAAACGGCTTCACGTCGACGATAAGCAGCATACATAACATGCGGAACCATCGGATTAAACCTGACCTTTTTTTTTTTTTTTTTGAAATCAACAAGTGCATAGACGATGATAATGGGATATAGATAGACGGACTTGTGTGATTGATGCTCTGGGTCCTCCGTTTATGAACATGAGAGGTAGGTCGGGTTGTGATTCGTTGTAGAGGGCGAGATTTGAGCTGGTTGGACTGAGAGTACCAGCTGCGTAGAATGCGTCTGATTCGGTGCTGTAATTTGGGGAGAATGCTAAAGCGGAGACGATTCCTAGAAAGCATGTTAGTGCAAGTCAATAAGAAGGATACAAACGCACCTTTAAGTCCGTCTTTACTCTTCCTAGAAGGTGTTGTAGGTATTCGTGTCCCTTCCCCTGGTCTGTTTACATCAAAAACTTCAATAGCATCTTCATAACCACAATATATCCTAATTCCACCATTCACGATACTCAGATATCAACACAAACCAATAAACTCACTTTGTAGCAGTCGAATTGAACGTCATAGAATGTGGTGCGACGAATCGTTCACGGTGATCAACGATCTTGTAAGATGCGCGTAACTGTCCTTGTATCGAAAGCGTTTTATAAGTGTCAAACGTGTGTGATATCAACGTACCCGTCCATCTGAAGCATCGAGGAGTTTTACAGGACATTCGCGGATGGAAGCGAGAAAGCAGAATGACGAGGGGTCGTTTGGTGAAGCAGTCGGGTACCATGAAAAATCGAGTATGGGTGCAGATTGCGGTAGAACAAGAGTGGGTCGTACTATCAAAGGACACTTTTAGTCAAGAGACGCAAGTAGAGATATACTTACTTGACGCAGTGTCCGATATTGGGGTATCTCTAGATCTCGTGAGTTGGTGTTGCAAAGGACGAGGAGAGGCATTACGCATTGAACAGCTGAAGGGTTCTATCTTCGCAGTGGGCCATGAACACAGAACCATCCGGAGCCCTACAGGTCACCATAGAGTTACCGCCTGACAATGATCCAGAGCTCGTACCACCGCACATTTCGTGCAAAGTTCAAACCCCCACCCTCATCTTTGATTTCATATCCCCGCCGGAGCCTTGGCTCTCTAGACAAGTCCATTACTGGTGGAGACCAAGCATGCGTGGTCATGGTGAAAGACGAACAAACAACAGCCAAACAGATCAGGCAGTGGTGTCAACATTATTCCTCAGTCCACCACTCTCCAACTTGTCCTGCAAACTATTCCTCTTACTCATCCACCTCCCACTCTCCTCTCTCTCCTTCGCCTCTCGTCTGATTATCGCCACCCAATCAAAACACCCTACACAATCCACCATCTTGTGTTTCTCGCACTCGAACGATTCTTCTGTGAAAAGTGCTTCCACTGCTCCATGCGAATATGCATTTAGCGGTTGTCGTTCCTGGAGGAATGAAATGGTGATTCTAGTACACACAGGGAGTTTTCGGGATGAACGAGAACTCACTTCGACTTCAAACCCCAAAAACTCCGACATATTACCCAACTCGTCTTCAATCTGCACATTATTGCTCATCCTATGATCACAACAACACATCTGACAGTATTCATCTCCATGCACAGCACAGAACATGAACCCATTAACCACTATGTGTTCGATCTTTGACGCCATTTCCTTTCGGGTTGTTCTAGTAGTAGGTAATAGTAGTAGTAGAATGTGTTTCTGTGTGTGCGTTAGACCAAATGAGCGACGAGTAGGAGAGAATGAGAAGTAAGAGGATGACAGTGCAAAGTCAAGCTAACTGACGTTACCCTAGCCTGAGGTTAAATATAGCTCAGCATGTGGGCGCGGTCGGATCATTTTCATAATGAATACACGTCCACATATATGTCAATATCTGATTGATTTATACATCATTTCTCCAAGAATGCGTCGCGCAGGTTGTACAACAGAAATAACTTCAAACGTGGATCCTGAGCTGAGGATTCGCCTCATCTCACCGTACTCATTCTCCGACAGAACAAACAGAAAATATGCCCAACACTTTCCCGAGGTTTCAATATCAAGTTTCTTATGCATCACTCCATTCCGCATCATCCCTTGAATCCAATCAAACCATCATAACATCCTTCAGCGCCCATCGCCCGCCAGTATCTATCCTTCCCATCTACCACAGACCAATCAAAACCCTCGTCCTCCTTGATAAGAAACAAGAACTACTCAATGAATAAGATATAAGCGGCAACAATGAGAAGAGGTAAACAGCCCCGCATGTGCGTGGGTAAAGGGATCAACTAAAACATGTATTCCGTGACGAACAACAGTAGTGATTATCGATAACAAAATACTCCGTACAATCCCATAGTTGAACTGAATCCTACTCAATTCCAAAGAACCTTCTCCACGGAATAACACAAGAAACTCGAGTAATGGTAGTCAACGTACGGGGGTCAGCCCACTAACCTCGATTCTCTCAAAAATATCTAGGAGTTGAGAATCATCTAGACATATATCTGGTAAATGGGGGAACTTTCCATGAGGAATCTGACAATTGGGTGAAGAGTAGCGGTAATTACTGTAGACCAGATGGATCCCTGCCAAGTGATATTATAACGGTTAACCAAGTCCCATATCAACCTGATTGGAGGCGAGGGAATGGTGTCTGAACCGAGTTGGGCTAGGCTCAGTAAAAGTGGTGATCCCAAATTCGGAATAAGGACCCTCAGCGGATGTCCTGAACTAGACCAAACATCATGACCAATAATCTCTTCATGAATTATAGCATACTCTCCATCTACGGAAGGGTCTCAAAGCATAAAGGAAGCTTGACAGAATCGGATAGTATAATCCCTAGATTCCTCGCCTTCACAAGTGGGCAGTTTCAGGTTCTAATACTCCTGGGACTCGACCCCGCAGCAAGTGTATAGCAATGGAGGGGAGTGCTGCAATCGCTCGTCCCGCCATTATGACGTTGACGAGGAACTGGGTCGGATTCCTTACAGAAACACAGACGAGGAAATCGTCGACCTGGACTTCCCGTTCTAGGTAGCTATGTTATAGAAAGGTTTTCAATTGAGGAGACGTGGCAGCCGTCATGACAATCTCTCTTCCTTGTTGAAGTTCCGGTAAAAAAAACAACAAACTCTCAAGTGCGGCAATAAACGAAACCCAGTCCTCTTGAAGGAACTCCTCGAGCGCGGACGTATCTCAAAATATTGTTGTGTTCCCAATATCCACTTTCAGTCGTTGACAGAGAAGGGAACCGGATTGTATGTATTACAATTAATTGGTAAGGGTTAGACCACACGAGTATCGGTAGTGCTTCGCAGCCCCCCGGCCCCACTGAAAATTGGCAGTTCGATGTTATTATTGTAGTTTTATTTTTGTCTCAATGTCTCCTCACCTGTCATTTCATTTGTTTACCTCCGTAGGTAGAGTGTTTCTCATTAACACGTAGCATCCTGTATTCTTGAGGTCCAACCCCCTTTCGTGGTCCTCAGGTTCGTAGCGATTTGTATCCGTAGTTAGTTTCTAATATACACAAACCTTCATCTCAGTCTACGAGCATCATCATGACCTACTACTGCGCTTACAAATATGAACGTATTGCGTCAGGTCTAAGTGACACCGGTGATAAGTCATAGATCTAGTTGAGTGGTACAGGAGCCAACTTCATCTGGTGCCGCCTATTCCCATCTCCTCTGTGAGGTGATCTGCAGCTTCGTATGTGTCGTCCCTGCAGCCCGAACAAAACAAACACCAGCGTGTGAACTACCCCTTGTCGGCAGACCCTCGATTTCACCTTGTCATCGATGACATCCGGGTACAGTCCTCCTTGGTCATACCGGATCACGAATCTATTCTACAATGAGCACTCCAGGATCAGCCAACTTTTATGGTCTGGAAAAAAAATACCATAGCGGTCCTTGCTCAGCTTGCCGGACATGGCATCCACCAGACAACACTCCAAGACCTACCTGTTGAGGTCCTGTCCGAGGTCGCATCTTACTTCCCATATAACGACGTTGTTTTGCTGCACCACGTGAATTTGTATATTGTTATGATACTGTCTATGTACTAACCCGTCACGCAGGTAAGCAAGAAACTACACAATGCGACCAATGCTCATATGATCTGGCTCAAACTCGCGGAAGAATACTCACTACGACACCTGCATAATCCTCATTCAGGAACACGACCCCTCCATTCCCTTTCAATGATCGAAGGCCATGAATGGATCGAGAAGCGGCTCGCTATCGACGAAATATGGAGGAAACCCCTCATTTGCCCACGAACTCGGACTCTTCGAGCTTTTCCAAGCCGTCCACGTGTCACTCTAATTGTCCCGGGCGGTCGATGGATGCTGGCCAGTGATACGCTTGGCTCAATATATTATTACGACCTTGACCTGGACAACCCCGAGCCAGTTCATCTCATTGGTCCTGATCCGAATGCCAGGATCCCAGGGGACCGCCAATCTGTGCCCTTGATGAAATGTTGGGATATCCTATATCGCAACTCACTATTGCGTTTGCAGGAGGAAGTAGGTACTCTCCAACTCACCGTTTACCGAAGCTCATACGTAGACTTGATTCCAGACACAAATAAAACATTCCAGTGGATCCATATTTGGCATGTCAGATGCAAAGGGAATGATATCCTCGAGGCCACGCGAATGATGTCGATACCGTGTTCCGCCACCCCTGTTCTGTGGCATCTCTCTTTCACCTCCGACCTTGTTGCGCGTCTCAGGCCATTCAATACTGATGGTTGGATCGATGTCTATTTGTGGAGAAACTGTATGTCAACCCACGTCGTGAGATGTGCCTTTCTAATTGGATGCATACCCGTGCGTACACAAGCTGCTTCTCCTTACTCGAGAATGACGGTGGCTACAGAATTGTATACGTGTCTTCGGAAACGATAGGCTCCTCTGCATTTCACAAGACAACGATATATACATCTACGACCTAGAACCTGAACATGTCGAGCACATTAAAGTCGCCAACCCTCCTCACCCGGATACCGTACCTCGTCAGCCATCATGGTCCCACTCGCTTGGTGGCGAAGAGGAGATGAGCTTTTCGCCACTATACTTCCATGGGACAAACTATCGCCAAGCGATGAGCACTGCAGACGGTATCTTAGGCCTGATCATCCCAGCATCACGGGAAGATTCTCCGCACGTGCTGAAGCTCTCCGACTTCAAACATAGGCCGGCGGTCTTGGTTTGCACAAGGGGTATTCGCCTTCACCAGCAGGCGGTTTTAGGTTCGGATACTCCTGGGACTCGACCCCGGAGCAAGTCTACAGCAACGGAGAACAATGCTGCAATCGCTCGTCCCGCCATGATGACATGTTCACGTTTGATGAGGAACTGGGTCGGATTGCCTACAGAATGGACGGGGAAATTAGAAATAGCCTGGCTCTAGGTGCGAGGCGTGGGGGACCTCAAGGCCTTGAGGCTTTGTCCATCGCTGAGGCTGCTTTGATGGGCGGAAAATTAGTGGTCATTGTAAGTCGGTTGGAAGCAGATCAAAATAAATACCCCGCAATGCGTGCAGTGTATCATCATTTTCCGTCCCTTAAACCTCAATATCTATGTCCTCGAGCACCACACGAAATACATCCAACCCACCTCGGGCTGGATCTCGCGCCTCCAACGATCAGTCTCACGTCCAGGGATCTGATCCCGCAAGCTCTGGAATCGGTCAGAAGCGTTCGCGCGCCCTTAGCCAACCTCAAGATGTCGTCCCAGAGGTTTCCGAATCAAAACCTTCCGACAAGAAACACAAGCGCAATCTCAGTTCTGGTACCATCCCACCTGATGTCATGGATCCAGTCTCCAAAAGCCTTGACCAAATGCTTGCCCTTGCTCTGGACATCGAGAAGATGTTGCTCCGGTCACTATCAGGCAAAGATACAGCGGTGGGATCCAAGCAACCTCGCAAGCCTAAGCCTGACCAACCTGATTCTGAACCTGAACCGTCCACCGGGTATCCAAGTAAGGTTTTTGAACATGTTTTGGGAAAAGATCACTGATCATTCGTTAGGTGTTGTGGATATGTTCAACAATCAACTGAGAGAATATGAATCGTCTATGGAGAAATGGGCAGAACAGATATCCGCCTCTTTCGGGGTCAACCAGAAACCATCGGCAGAGCTCAATAAAGATGAAAATGAGGGTGATATCAGTGGGGAGGACGAGGAAGACCTCGATAACGTGCAAGATGAGGACCACCATTCATTTCGGACTCTCACTAGAGCAGTTCGGAGAGTGAAGGTTGTGGTTGATACTTTAAAAGTGGTACGAGGGCCGAATGGAGATGGGAAAGTTGATGTAAGTATATTTGGTCGTTAATTATCTACATGTCTGAAGGTCGCTTCCGGCAGATACTGTGCTTCTCTTCGGTCACGAAGGAGGACTACCGGAGACTCGGGATCGAGGAACAAGACCTCCGTGTGCCTCTGAGCACTGTCTGGAGGGGGATGGGTGGAGGAAAAATGCTCCAGAAAAATGCAAAGTCAGAACTGCAGACGTTCCTAGCAAAGATCGAGAGAAAGCGGAATCTTTTTCAAAATACCTGGGTGCGTTGGAGGACTCCTTTGAAAGGCATTAGTTAATGGGCTTATGTAGTCCGAAATGAGTGCGCGCGATATCATCAACGAGTTCTTCGGACGACTTGATGATGGTCTTATCCTTAAGAAACCGACCACTGAGAAGGAAGGGGAGCAGGTAGATTATTCAGCCAGGCGAGTATACAGATTACTGACAGATGCCAAAGGTCCCAATAGATACAGCCGTCATCCCCGAGTTCAGGCTCTTGAGTCGCCCGAGCAAGGTAAGATGATTGTAATCGCTCGATGGTTACAATCAACAGCTAATCGTTTCTCCGTTCCAGAAGGAGGGCTTTGGCGGGATGTCCTGTGGATCGGTGCGGAATGACAGTATGAAAACATACCTGAATGGATCCACTGACTACTTCACCGTTCTTTTGACGGCTTTTGACTTTCAGGGAACCTTAAACATTGGTCGCGGCCAGCAAAGGACTCGCACTCGCTTGAAGACGTGGACTGATGGCATAGCTGAAATGGTCCTTGACAACGGAGGTGTGCATATGTCGATCCTGGAGGCGAAATGGCCTGGAGCGAAACTCCATGACCATGTACCGCAAGTCGTGGCTGAGGCCGTGGGCATGTACGCTTTCCATTTTTTTGCTTTTCAGGTGCGATTCTGACTTGTTTGTCAGTCATCTCCGAACAAGGCGCGAATTCATACCATTCTGCCTATCGAACAGCTATGAATGGACTTTTGGCGTCGTCTGGGCCAGGCAGCCGACTGGGATGGAACAAGGGGAGGGTCTCAGGGCGCCGTTCTGGATGACAGAGATCAGTAAGATTGAGGACCCAGCCCAAATTCTCTTCGTTCTTTCGGCCTTACACTTTTGGGTGAGTCCATGTGATATTGTGACAGGGCCGACTGTTTACACATCATTCATTAAGTCCACAAGGGATGGGAGGGAAGTGTGGAATCTAGGGTGCCTGGATGGTTAGCGGGACTTAGATTGATGGTATGCAGATGGCGGGAAGGAGAGATATTACATTTTGAAGTTGTGATTGACTCGATTTTGTTGTGTCGGACCAACTAGAAAATTACGCACTGACGCAGGCATTATGTGACTCTTTACGTCGATATCATGGTACATCTGCCTTCTCTGAACCTCATTCAACGCACTGCGTCCAGATCTGAGCTCCTCCATCCTTATGGACTATCGATGCTGGCAGGAATTCAGGGCCGGAATAGATACCAGCGTGTGAACTAGCCTTGAGGCAGGGACCTTGCTGAGGATTGGCTCTTACTTTGTCATCAATGACATTCGGATACTGTCCTCCGTGGTTACATTGGATGATAAACTTATTCTACGGTGAGTCCTTTCATATCGCCTACCTTTTTGGAATGTAAAAACGTACAACAGCTGTCCTTGCTCAGCTTGTCGGCCATAGCATCCACCATCGAAGAACGCTTCAAGATTTACCTGTCGAGGTTCTGTCCGATGTCGCATCTCACCTGCCTTATAACGACGTCGTGTCGCTGCGCCAGGTGAGTCTCCTAACCTTGAGACACTAGCTATGCACTGACACGTCATACAGGTAAGCAAGAAATTGCGTGACTCTACCAATGCTCGCATGATCTGGCTCAAACTTGCGACCGAATACTCGTTGCGACACCTGGACAATCCCAACACAGGAATACGACCCCTCCATTCACTTTCAACGAGCGAAGTCCGTGAATGGATCGAGAAGCGGCTCGCTATCGACGAAATATGGGGAAGAGCCCTCATTCGTCCCCGAACTCGGACCCTCCAAGCTTTTCCCGACCGTCCTCGTGTCGCTCGAATTGTCCCGGGAGGACGCTGGCTGCTGGCTGGCGACACCCTTGGCTCGATATATTACTACGACCTTGACCTGGACGACCCAGAGCCAGTTCATCTCATTGGCCCTGACCCTAAGCATAGGATACCAGGAGACCGCCAGTATGTAGGTTTGATGGACTGTTATGTTGAGCCGGGATATCCCATATCGCAATTTACCATTGCCTTCGCAGGAGGAGGTACGCATTCTCCAACTCACCGTCCGCCAAGCCTCACCCTGGGCTTGATTTCAGATGAAGACGCTCGGATGTTCCAGTGGATCCATATTTGGCACGTCAGATGCGAAGGGAATGATACCCTCAAGGCCACACGGCTGAAGTCGGTCCCGTGTTCCGACTCCTTTGTTCCCTGGAACCTCTCTTTCACGACCGATCTCGTCGTGCGTCTTAGGGCATTCTGTGCTGATAGTTGGATTGATGTTTATTGGTGGAAAGAATGCACGGCAACGCATGTCCTAAGGTGTGCCTTTCCAATCAGATACATACTTGTGCGTAAGCAAGCTGCTTTTGTTACTCGCCACTGACGATAGTTACAGAGGTGTATACGTGTCATCGGCAAGGATAGACTCCTGTGCATTTCAAGAGACAGTGATATATACATCTATGACCTAGAACCCGAGCGCGTCGAGCACGTCAAAGTCGCGTACCTTCACCGGGATGCTGTGCCTCGTCAGCCATCATGGTGTCACTCGCTTGGTGACAGAGGGCAGATGAGTTTCTCGCGGCTATACTTTGACGGGACCAACTATCGCCAAGTGATGAGTACCGCACAGGGGATCCTAGGCCTGATTATCCCAGCATCACGGGAAGAATCTCCGCACGTGGTGAAGCTCTCCGACTTCAACCATATACCGACGATCTATGGTCTAGGGTTACACAAGGGATATTCGCCTTCACAAATGGGAGGTTTCAGGTTCGGCTACTCCTGGGATTCGACCCCGGAGCAAGTCTACAGCAATGGAGAAGAATGCTGCAATCGCTCGTCCCGCGATTATAACATGTTCACGTTTGACGAGGAACTGGGTCGGATTGCCTACAGAAGCATACACGGGAAAATTGTCGTCCTGGATTTCCCGCTTTAGGTAGCCATGTTATATAAGTGTTTTTGATTAACGATTAAACAAGGAAGCATGATAGCTGTAATGACAATCTCCCTCCCAATCGCCGTCGCGAATTCTGGTAGGACCCGGATCACGGAATTAGGTTTTCGTAGGGGGGGGGGGGGGGGGGCATAAACATGTCCTGTCGTAGATTGGGTACGGTGGCCGTACAAACAAACGGAGCCATCCTTTCTTCCTCGCTGCTTCCGCTGGGACCAGACTTTGGGTCCTCCAATTCAAATCCAAGTAACAGTTTCAAAGTCTGCAAGGTATGTTTGGGTACAGCGTCAAGGATGCTGGTGTAAAGTGCATGAAGGGTCGAAAGAGGGACCGTCGGAATGTGGTGAGGAACGGAGAGGACCATTGTGAGTTGAGAAATTGGGTACCAACGATCGGGTCTTCGACGAAACGAGTGATGCTGGTGGCAAAGATGAAGCACCCGGGTGCCATGGATGTGATCTGAGCCATGCCACGTTCCACAGGCCATGGAGCACCTCGTGGCACAAGAACATCACACTGTCTCGAAGCCCGTCGAACACGGCCCGGAGGAATTTCTCAACATCTTGACAAGCCACGTCGGAATTCACGAGAACCTCCTGTGAGAGAAATGTACCATTGACCCCGATGGACTTGAACATTCGAGTTATATGAGCTTCAGGTCGGCTTGCAATAAGCTACCTAAGGTGCGCAGTAAGATGTTGTCGTAAGAAGCGGCTGATCAACTTGATGATCACGTACCGCAAGTTGTGGCTGAGGCCGTTGGTGTGTACGTTCTTGTCTGCTACTTGTCAGGCAGTATTCTGACCCTGAATCTGGTTTTGTTTCATCTGGCCAGTCATCTTCGAATAGGACGCGAACTCATACCATCTTGTCACCAGTCACAAGTGGATTTTTGGACTCGTGCGGGCTCCACAACCTATTGGAAAGAATCAAGGGGAGGGCCTAACGGCGCCGTTCTGGATGACAGAGATCAGTAGGATTGAGGACCCAGCTCAAATTCGTTCAACATGGAATATCGATGCCGGCAAGGATCCTGTCCGTATATTTCCGACGTGTGAACCTCGTGGCAGAACTTCGCTGAGGATTGCCAATTTTGCTTCATCATCGATGGCAGCTGTGTACTGTCCTCCTTGGTTATACTGGATCAGAAATCTATTTTACAGTGAGTGATCGTGAACCAGGCTACCTCTATGGAATGTAAATGCATAGCAGTCATCCCCGCTCAGCTTGCCAGCCATCCCGTCCACCATCGAACAACGCTCCAAGACCTGCCTACTGAGGTCCTGTCTGAGGTCGCGTATTTCCTGCCTTATAATGACATTGTGTCGCTGCGCCAGGTGGGTCTACCTTATCTTCGGATACCGCCTATGCACTGACACGTCATACAGGTAAGCAAGAAACTGCGGGATGCTACCAATGCCTGGACGATCTGGTTCAGACTTGCGGAGGAATATTCGTTGCGACACCTGCACAATCCCAACTCAGGAATACGACCCCTCCATTCCCTATCAACAGCTGAAGTCCGTGAATGGGTCGAGAAGCGGCTCGCGGTCGACGAAATATGGAGAATCCCGCTCATTCGCCCGCGAAATCGGACCCTTCGAGCTTTTTCCGGCTGCCCGCGTGCCACTCGGATTGTCCCTGGCGGGTGTTGGCTGCTGGCTGGCACAAGATTTTGGATCAACGTTGTCCATGGGTTGCTGTCAGAAAAGGACTCGCACTTACTTGAAGAGCTGGAACCATGGTATAGCCAATTTAGTGGCTGAAAACGACTATGTGCGAGTGTCAATCTTGGAAGCGAAGTGGCCTGGAGCGAGATTGCACGACCACGTACCGCAAGTCGTGGCTGAGGCACTTGGCGTGTAAGTTTCCACTCATTGCTTGCTGGGTATGACTCTTGACTTCGGGTCCGGTTAGTCATCTTCGAACAGAGCGCAAGTTCGTACCATTCTGTTTGTCAAACAGTTACGAATGGACTTTTGGTGTCGTCTGGGCCAGACAGCCGATTGGAAGGAAGAGAGGGCAGGGTCTCAGGGCGCTGTTCTGGATGACAGAGATCAGCAAGATCGAGAACCCAGCTCAGGTTCTCTTCGTTCTTTCGGCCTTACACTTTTGGGTAAGTCCATGTAATCTTGCGACAGAGCTGAGTGTTTATGCCTCGTATTCCTCTTTCAAGTCCACAAGAGATGAGCGGGAAGTTTGGAATCTAGGTTGCCGTGAACATCAGCAAGTTGATGTTTGATGATGGTATGCAGGGATCGTTTTAGATTTTTATATGATTCTTTTCCGAACTCTACCACCACAAAAATCCCCGATTGCACTGCACCAGACTATGTATGGCACTCTCGACTTACGTCGGTACAATTTACTTGAATTTTCAGTTTGGGTCAATGTATAAGATGTTTACTTTGCTTTCTAAATGTCTAAGGGAGCTGGGAAATATTCTGCTCCGACCATCCGGAGTAATGTATAATACCCTTCTATTCAGAATCGCAGAAGGCTGCACGCACACACACACCACTCAGATCTAATCAGACTGAGGGTAAGACGTACTCGCGGTATAGTTCTGACTTCCGCTGATCCGAGCGTGTGAATAATTCTCGTGGCAACCTCAACCCACTTCACCATCGATGGCATCTGCGTACTGTCCTCTATGGTTATACTGGATCATAAATTCCTTACACAGTAAGTCCTCTCGAATCAATATACCTCTACGGAGCCTAAAATTGTAGCTAGTAGCAATCCAGCTCCCCAGCCATAGATTCCACCACGAGAAAACCCTCCAAGACTTGCCAGTCGAAGTCCTGTCCGAGGTCGCGTCTTACTTACCATATAGTGACGTTGTGTCGCTGCGCCAGGTGAATCTAGATACCGTTGTGAACTGTCTATGCACTAATGCGTCACAAAGGTAAGCAAGAAACTGCACGATGCCACCAATGCTCGCACGATCTGGCTCAAACTCGCGGAAGAATACTCGTTGCGACACCTGCGTAATCCCAACTCAGGAGTACGACCCCTCCATTCCCTATCAACAGGTGAAATACGTCAATGGATCGAGAAGCGCCTCGCGGTCGATGAAACATGGACAATCCCCCTCATCCGCCCGCGAATTCGGACCCTCCAAGCTTTTTCCAACTGTCCGCTTGTTACTCGAATTGTCCCTGGTGGGCGCTGGCTGCTGGCTGGCGGCACGTTTGGCTCGATATATTATTACGACCTTGACCTGGACGACCCCGAGCCAGTTCATCTCATTGGTCCTGACCCTAATGCCAGAATACCAGGAGACCGGCAGTCTGTGGCTTTGATCGACTGTTATGTTGAGCTGGGATATCCCGTGATGCAGTTCACCATCGCATTTGTAGGAGCAGGTAAGTACTCTTCGACCCACCATCTGCCAGAGCTAACACCAGGACTCGATTGCAGATGGAAGGGATCAGATATTCCAATGGATCCATATATGGCATGTCAGATGCGAAGGGAATAGTACCCTCAGGGCCACACGACTGATGTCAGTCCCATGTTCCTGTTCTGACGTCCTTACTCCCTTGCACCTCTCTTTGACCACCGATGTGGTCGCGCGTCTCGCAAGATACGGATGTCAGAACTGGATCGATGTTTTCTGGTGGAAGGAGTGTACAGCAACGCACGTCGCAAATTGTGCCTTTTCAACCACGTGGAAGCCTGTGTGTAAACACCCCCCTTTTGCGTACTTTTCACCGACGATGCCTACAGGATTGTATACGTATCATCGGAAACGATAGGCTCCTCTCCATTTCACGAAACAATGACATAGAAATCTATGATCTGGAACCTGAATACGTCGAGCACATCAAAGTCGCCAATCCTCGTCCCGACATTATGTTTCGTCAGCCATCGTGGTGCCGCTCGCTTGGGGACAGAGGGCAGATGAGTTTTTCACAGCTATACTTCGACGGGACCAACTATCGCCAAGTGATGAGTACCGCACAGGGGATCCTAGGCCTGATCATCCCAGCATCCCGAGAAGAATCTCCGCATGTGGTGAAGCTCTCCGACTTCAACCATCGGCCAACGATCTATGGTCTCGGTTTGCACAAGGGGTATTCGCCTTCCCCAGCGGGCGGTTTTAGGTTCGGATACTCCTGGGACTCGGACCCGGAGCAAATGTATAGCAATGGAGAGGAATGCCGCAATCCTTCAATCCGTTATTATAACATGTTCACGTTTGACGAGCAACTCGGTCGGCTTGCCTACAGATGTGGAAGGGAAATCATAGTCCACGACTTCCCGCTCTAGGTTGGTTGTTATATTCTTTAGCTGGGAAGAGGAGTCTCAGGTTTCCAAAGATAATATACATTATTCCCATAAATTCAACTCCAGTGGCTGCCACCAAGGCACTCCCGATAGCCCACCAAAGAATAAGAACTGTGAATACCCACACCGAGCAACAAGCGGCAAACGGATCGACTTTGGAGGGATTTTGAGGTGTTGAGCGTGGAGATTCCTCCAGATTTGGTCTCACTATATATTAATGATAAATGGTAATTCCACTTGACTGGTACAGTGATCGCCTTTATGTAGTGCCACCTTCATGCCATAGAAAGGGACCCTCCAGCTCGTTTGCGAGCTGAAGCATTGATCCCCAGCTTCGTTGCCTATCACGATGTGTCGTCCCTGCAGCCCAATCAAGCAAACGGCGGCAGCGTGTGAACTGCCTCACGTTGGCAGGGATTTTACTTTTGTTATTGATGGCAGCTGTGTACTGTCCTCATTGGTTGAACTGGATCATAGATCTATTCTACAGTGAGTGTGCTGGACATGATGTCCACCAGATAACGCTCCAAAACCTACCTGTTGAGGTCCTCTCTGAGGTTGGGTGTTACTTGCCATATGGCGACATTGTGTCACTGCACCAGGTGAGTCTCCTAACCTTGAGACACCAGCTATGCACTGACACGTCATACAGGTAAGCAAGAAATTGCGTGGCGCTACCAATGTTCGGATGATCTGGCTCAAATTTGCGACCAAATACTCGTTGCGACACCTGGACAATCCCAACTCAGGAACATGGCCCCTCCATTCACTTTCAACGAGCAAAGTTCACCAATGGATCGGGAAGCGGCTCGCTATCGAAGAAATATGGAGAAGACCCCTCATTCGTCCCCAAACTCGGACCCTCCAAGCTTTTCCCGACCGTCCTCGTGTCGCTCGAATTGTCCCAGGCGGCCGCTGGCTGCTGGCTGGCGACATGCTTGGCTCGATATATTACTACGACCTTGACCTGGACGACCCAGAGCCAGTTCATCTCATTGGCCCTGACCCTAAGCATAGGATACCAGGAGACCGCCAGTACATAGGTTTGATGGATTGTTACGTTGAGCCGGGATATCCCATATTGCAATTTACCATTGCCTTTGCAGGAGGAGGTACGCATTCTCCAACTCACGTCCATCAAGCCTCACCCTGGGCTTGATTTCAGACGAAGATGCTCGGATGTTCCAGTGGATCCATATTTGGCACGTCAGATGCGAAGGGAATGATACCCTCAAGGCCACACGACTGAAGTCGGTCCCGTGTTCCGACTCCTTTGTTCCCTGGAACCTCTCTTTCACGACCAATCTTGTCGTGCGTCTTAGGGCATTCTGTGCTGATAGTTGGATTGATGTTTATTGGTGGAAAGAATGCACGGCAACGCATGTCCTAAGGTGTGCCTTTCCAATTAGATGCATACTTGTGCGTAAGCAAGCTGCTTTTGTTACTCGTCACTGACGATAATCACAGAGGTGTATATGTGTCGTCGGAAAGGATAGACTCCTGTGCATTTCAAGAGATGGTGATATATACATCTATGACCTAGAACCCGAACACGTCGAGCACGTCAAAGTCGCATACCTTCACTGGGATGCTGTGCCTCGTCAGCCATCATGGTGTCACTCGCTTGGTGACCGAGGGCAGATGAGTTTCTCGCAGCTATACTTTGACGGGACCAACTATTGCCAAGTGATGAGTACCGCACAGGGGATCCTAGGCCTGATTATCCCAGCATCACGGGAAGAATCTCCGCACGTGGTGAAGCTCTCCGACTTCAACCATATACTGACGATCTATGGCCTAGGGTTACACAAGGGATATTCGCCTTCCCGGGTGGGTGGTTTCAGGTTCGGCTACTCCTGGGATTCGACCCCAGAGCAAGTCTACGTTAACGGAGAACAATGCTGCAATTGCTCGATATGCCATTATAACATGTTCACGTTTGACGAGGAACTGGGTCGCATTGCCTACAGAATGGACGGGGAAATTATCGTCCTGGATTTCCCGCTCTAGGTAGCCATGTTATATAAGTGCTTTTAATTAATGATTAATCAAGGAAGCATGATAGCTGTAATGACAATCTCCCTCCCAATTGCCGTCGCGAATTCTTCCACCGATAGGACCCGGAATAAAGTTTTCGTAGGGGGGGCATAAACATGTCCTGTCGTAAATCAAGTAGCCGTACAAACGAACGGAGCCATCCTTTCTTCCTCACTGCTCCGTCTGAATGTGGTGAGGAATGGAGAGGACTATTGTGAGTTGAGAAATTGGGTACCAACGATCAGGTCTTCAACGAAACGAGTGATGCTGGCGGCAAAGATGAAGCACCTGGGTGCCATGGATATGATCTGAGCCATGCCATGTTCCACAGGCCATGGAGCACCTCGTGGTATAAGAACATCATACTGTCTCGAAGTTCGTCGAATATAGCCCAGAGGAATTTCTCAACATCTTGATAAGCCACGTCAGAATTCACGAGAACCTCCTGTGAGATAAATGTACCAGTGACCCCAATGGATTTGAACATTTGAGTTATATGAGCTTCAGGTCGGCTTGCAATAAGCCACCTAAGGGGCGCAGTAGGATGTTGTCGTAAGAAGCGGCCAATCAACTTGATGATATTAATCTGCGCATTCCCTCCTTCGCACTCGTCTAGTCCATCTAACAGAATCATCCATCCCCTTCGCCCTATTGGCAGCCTCAGGACAACATTGAAGTAATGCTCCACGCTCTTTTCCAATAACTTGGGGTCGTCAGTCATCTTCTGTCTCAGGAATTCGCGATAAGCAGAGATTCGGACAGCGAGCTGATAAGCAAGCGTGGGGAAAACGTGAGCGGGTCGGTGACAGTGGTTTGGTCCGGATGGGAGGGGTGTTGCGCAAAGTTTGGGTGATATCCAGAGCTCTTCTGCCAGAGTTTGGACGATTGCAGATTTCCCGACGCTGGCAACACCAAATAGCCAAAATAATTGGTAGGCGGGATCAGTATCCTCGAACCACTTAAGGATGGTATCCAAGATTGTGATGCGGGTGCCTGGATGACAACGAGGAGGGTCACGGAGAGAAGAGTCGAATTCATCCCTGGACACCGTATATTTAGTGAGCCATGGCAAGACTAGATAATATGAGAAATTGGACCTGTTCTTTTGACGGCTCCTCGGGTTAAAGGAATCATGAGGGTAGGTGGGTAGGTCACGGCCAGGAAAGGACCCGCACTCACTTGAAGATGTGGAATAATGGTATAGCCGATATGATCGCTGGGAACGAAAATGTGCACATGTCGATCCTGGAAGCTAAGTGGCCTGGAGCGAAATTACATGATCACGTACCGCAAGTTGTGGCTGAGGCCGTTGGTGTGTACGTTCTTGTCTGCTACTTGTCAGGCAGTATTCTGACCCTGAATCTGGTTTTGTTTCATCGGGCCAGTCATCTTCGAATAGGACGCGAACTCATATCATCTTGTCAACCAGTTACAAGTGGATTTTTGGACTCGTGTGGGCTCCACAACCTATTGGAAAGAATCAAGGGGAGGGCCTAACGGCGCCATTCTGGATGTCAGAGATCGGTAGGATTGAGGACCCAGCTCAAATTCATTCAACATGGAATATCGATGCCGGCAAGGATTCCGTCCGAATATTTCCGACGTGTGAACCTTGTGGCAGAACTTTGCTGAGGATTGCCAATTTTGCTTCATCATCAATGGCAGCTGTGTACTGTCCTCCTTGGTTATACTGGATCGGAAATCTATTTTACAGTGAGTGATCATGAACCAGGCTACCTCTATGGAATGTAAATGCATAGCAGTCATCCCCGCTCAGCTTGCCAGCCATCCCGTCCACCATCGAAAAACGCTCCGAGACCTACCTGTTGAGCTCCTGTCTGAGGTCGTGTATTTCCTGCCTTATAATGATATTGTGTCACTGCGCCAGGTGAATTCGCATAGCGTTATGATACTGTCTATGTACTGACGCGTCATGCAGGTAAGCAAGAAGCTGCGTGAGGCTACCAACGCCCGGATGATCTGGCCCAAACTTGCGGAAGAATATTCTTTGCGACACCTGCACAATCCCAACTCAGAAATACGACCCCTCCATTCCCTATCAACAACTGAAGTCCGTGAATGGATCGACAGGCGCCTCGCCATCGATGAAAACCCCTCATTCGCCCGCGAACTCGGATCCTTCAGGCTTTTTCCAGTTGTCCGCTTACCACTCGAATTGTCCCGGGTGGGCGCTGGCTGCTGGCTGGCGACACTTCCGGCTCGATATATTATTATGATCTTGATCTGGATGACCCCGAGCCAGTTCATCTCCTTGGTCCTGACTCTGAGCACAGGATACCGGGAGACCGCCAGTCTGTGATTTCGATAGACTGTTGGGTTGAGACAGGCCAACCTATATCGCAATTTACCATTGCCTTTGTAGGGGGAAGTAAGTACTCTTCAATGTGTTTCTCGCACTCGAACGATTCTTCTGTGAAAAGTGCTTTCACTGCTCCATGCGAATATGTATTTAGCGGTTGTCATTCCTGGAGGAATGAAATGGTGATTTTAGTACACACAGGGAGTTTTCGGGATGAACGGGAACTCACTTCGACTTCAAACCCCAAAAACTCAGACATATCACCCAACTCGTCTTCAATCTGCACATTATTGCTCATCCTATGATCACAACAACACATCTGACAGTATTCATCTCCATGCACAGCACAGAACATGAACCCATTAACCACTATGTGTTTGATCTTTGACGCCATTTCCTTTCGGGTTGTTCTAGTAGTAGGTAATAGTAGTAGTAGAATGTGTTTCTGTGTGTGCGTTAGACCAAATGAGCGACGAGTAGGAGAGAATGAGAAGTAAGAGGATAACAGTGCAAAGTCAAGCTAACTGACGTTACCCTAGCCTGAGGTTAAATATAGCTCAGCATGTGGGCGCGGTCGGATCATTTTCATAATGAATACACGTCCACATATATGTCAATATCTGATTGATTTATACATCATTTCTCCAAGAATGTGTCGCAATACTCGCGCAGGTTGTACAATAGAAATAAATTTAAACGTGGATCCTGAGCTGAGGTTTCGCCTCATCTCACCGTACTCATTCTCCGACAGAACAAACAGAAAATATGCCCAACACTTTCCCGAGGTTTCAATATCAAGTTTCTTATGCATCACTCCATTCTGCATCATCCCTTGAATCCAATCAAACCATCATAACATCCTTCAGCGCCCATCACCCGCCAGTATCTATCCTTCCCATCTACCACAGACCAATCAAAACCCTCATCCTCCTTGATAAGAAACAAGAACTACTCAATGAATAAGATATAAGTGGCAACAATGAGTGTTGAAGTTTCGGACATATTCTAGAAATAGACTATGAGGTCATTATGATAATAATAGACTGATCCGTTGCTTTCCAGTAACTTCAATTCCGTAGTAACTTCCTATGAGTTGCTCTGCATACGATGAGAGTCATAAGTACTTGATAGATTATTCTACATAGTACCAATGACTAGTACAATATGTTCTGCAGTACTCTGCAGGCACTACACCACAGTTAGAGAGAGTCATAAGGAACAATCTATGCAATACTAGTATTTTATGTAGTATGACTTGCCTATGCTTCAATATGTATATAAACCCATGTAGTAGACCTAGTTCTGCATCTTGTTCAATCAAACAACTTCTTCATCATTGCTTATCTTCTACCATACAACACCAGTCTCGATCTTCTCAACTTTGAATTGTCTACCTCTGACACTGACCTCTTTATTACCCATATCTGTCTATCCAAATTACCTTTCTACAGGTATCAGATAGAAGCATATTATCTCAGTGAGTAGACCCTACATTCTCTCCCACTGCGTTTACTGCTGCCCCCAGCAAACAACTCATTACAGTCATTTCCTCAACAGGTTATGGGCCCTGGTAGCCTTACCGATGGTTAAACCATTCTAACCAAGATAGGATGATAGGGCTTTACCTGACAGAGTTATCCTTATATTTTGATCATTGCTGATATGAGAATTTTCTTCTAGAAAGAAATTCACTTGACGAAGATATTATGTCTACCAATAATATCATCACTGGTTTGCCTAAGCTTAATGGGCCAAAGAACTATGCGTTCTGGTCTAGAAGGTTTCAGGATGCCTTAACCCTCATTACTATCACTGGCTCCGACCAGTCTGGATGGACTGTGACAGAAAAAGATCTCTCTGCTAAAAATCCTGCTGCTTTAATGGATGAGGATAGAAGGAGAGATCAATTGAGAGGTCAGGCATTGGCTGTTATGAATGGCACCTTACCTGATTCCCTATTACTCCATGGACATGATACTCCTGGGTTCCTTTAGAGTGATTTGAAAACTCGCTTTGGGACACCTCCCGCTGTGGTGTATTCAATTCTGCAAAGGATGCTGCGAAAGTGCATCTCTGGGAATCAAGATCCAGCAATGGATCTAGCTAAATTGAGAACAATGGCTTCTCAATTAGAAACAGCTAAAGTAAATTTGCTAGAAGTTCTTGGCGCGATGATTGCTTTTGTTACAACCTTAGTCTACGACTCAGGTAGCAAGTCTTTGGATAAAGACAAGGAAGTAGAGAAAGAGTAAGGGATGATACAATTGGTAAAGTGTAAGGAATACATCGAGTATTACTACACTTTATATACTAGTGGTATGAGCTATGAATAAAAGGAGCAGGGTAAAGGAGTCATAGGAGACGAGTAGAACAAGTCAGTAAGAGTACAGCCATAAGGGGTGAAACAGATAGGTAGGAATAGTAAATATGACAGGCGCATGATAGGAATGTACTGTCTATCTATAGTTCATAACAATACCTCCCTTTTTTACTTTCATGATCCCATGAAATATTGTAGTCTACTTGTCATTTTCTTCTTTGTGTAAGGCGTTGATGAGTTGACATTTGGTAGGGCCAATCATCGGGGTTCCTGATTTGCGTCGACATCCAATCCAAAAGGGGGCGTAGTCTTGGCCTCCTCTGAAGAGGACTATGGTGTGTCCTTTGAATGTAGCAGTATCGTTGGTTTCGGCTGCAACGAGGTTATGTACTATTTCTTCCCAGTAGTTTTCTTCCAATTGTCCTCCATCCTTGAGTGTAAGATAAGATGGGGGCAGGTTGAATATCGTGGGTTTGGGTGGTGGGTCCATATCGGGTAATTGTATAAGAAGGTGGTCCACTTCATCTCGCATGTCCGTTTCCATTAGATGGTCTGGGACAGATTTGTCGATTCCCTCGATTCCTTCATCTAACCAGTCTTGTTCATCGTCTTTGTGGTAGGGTGGCTTGTTGGGTAAGGTAGTGGGGATGTATGAGTCGAGACCCATTAGTTTCTGTGCAAGTCCATAGGTGGGATTGTCACTCGAGTCGGTGAGATGATTGAGTCTTTCACCTATCATGATTAAGGCACTTTGGATGCATTTATTTGCATCAGAGTGTACTAGTACGTTGAGGTCGGTGTTGAGGAAATGACCATAACAAGTTGTTTGCTGGGAGCAGCAGTAAACGCAGTGGGAGAGAACATAGGGTCTACTCACTGATACAATATACTTCTATATGATACCTATAGAAAGGTAATTCAGATAGACAGATATGAGTTATAAAGAGGTTGGTGTCAGAGGTAGAATCAGATGTAGACAGGTCAAAGTCGAGGAGATCGAGACAGGTGTTGTACTGAAGAAGATAAGTGATGATGAAGAAGTTGTTCGATTGAACAAGATGTAGAACTTAGGTCTGCTACATGGGGTTTATATACATATTGTAACATAGGCAAGTCATACTACATAAAATACTAGTAATGCATAGATTGTTCCTTATGACTCTCTTTTACTATGGCATAGTGCCTGCGGAGTACTGTGGAACGTAATATACTAGTCATTAGTACTATGTAGAATAATCTATCAAGTACTTATGACTCTCATCGTATGCAGAGTAACTCATAGGAAGTTACTGGAAAGTAACGGATCAGTCTATTATTATCATAATGACCTCATAGTCTATTTCTAGAATATGTCCGAACTTCAACACTCCTCCTTGCTCTGTATTTGATGTAGAGTTTTTATCACTCAAACGTTAAGCCAAGGCGAGGTCGGAATAGATTGAATTTGATTTTGTCCAAATTCTTTGTGAGAATATCAGCAGGATTTTCCATGCCTTTCACAGAGAATATTTCAATCTTTCTGTCTTCTACCAAATCACGAATATAATGGTATTTGACATCGACATGTTTTGAACGTTTTTCTGTTACTGGATTTTTGGCCCAAAATATTGAACCCTCATTATCACCAAAGAGATAAGGGGCTAATGATTGGATACCAATTTCTTCCAACAAATTGACAGTCCAAACAAGTTATCGACTGCAATCTGACAAAGCCATATACTTGGCTTCGGTGGAAGATAATGCTACTGTTTTCTGTTTTCTACTTAGCCAAGCGATAGCTCCACTGGCTAATAAACAGAAATATCCAGTTACAGATTTATGACTAATTGGATCACCAGCCCAATCAGAGTCTGAAAACGCATTAAGGCCTTCCATAGAACTTCCATTATAGGTAATTCTATATTTGTGAGTAGCATTAAGATACTTTAGCAAATGTAAGCCTGCATTGTAATGTGCTTTAGTAGGGTTGGTCATATGTTGTGATAATTTGACAGTGGCAAATGCTATGTCAGGCCGACTGCCTATCATCAGATACATAACTGATCCTACTAACTGTTGATACCTCTTTATGAAGTCAGATGTCGCTTGTCCTGTGTTGGATTCGAAGATAAATCCATTTGGTAATGGAATTTCTTCTTTTCCAATTACTTTAAATCGGTCAAGAACTTTTCCTAGATAATCTATTTGGTCTATGGTAATTGATCGGTTTATAGGGTTTTGCGAAATCTTCATGCCAAGAAACTCTTTGGTTGGACCAAGGTCTCGGCATTCCCATTTCTTCATAAAGAGTGCTCGCTTCTCATGTAGAAGTCTAGAACCTCTGATTCCGACAAACATTGAGTCATCTACATAGACTAGAGCTATAATAAGCTCTTTGGTTTCAGAGTTGTAGTAGTAATAGACTCCAGCATCTAACTTGGATTGGACAAATCCTAGGTCGGTCATTGACTTAGTCAATTCCTTCCACCATTGTCGTCCAGACTGCTTTAGTCCATATATGGCTCGGTTTAATTTCCAAACCATATTACCACGACCTGTATTGAAACCTTCTGAAAGTTCCATATAGAGCTCTTCATCCAGTTTTCCATAGAGATAAGCAGTTTTAACATCTAAACTGAGCATCTCCCAATCGTTGAGGGCAGCGACTGCAAATATAAGTTGTGCTATCTCATAATGGACTACTGGTGAAAATAATTCATCATAATCGATTCCCTCTATCTGAGAGAATCCTTTTGCTACTAGTCAAGCACAGTATCGACCGTCTGATTTGGGTGTGAAGACCCATCTATTTTTGACAGCTCTTCTTCCAGGCAGAAGTTTAGCTAAGTTATAAACATGTCTTTCTCTGAGTGAATTTAACTCTTCTAAGCACACTTTCCACCATTTAGATTTCTCTTCTGGTGGTAGTCAATCTAGATCCTTGAAAGAAATAGGAACTAATGGTGATTCAACTTTTTGAGCGCACAGATAATCGATCATCCCTACTCCTCCTTCTCTGCATAAGTCTTCTATTGTAGAAGCTTCATGCTGAGAACGTCTATCGATTATTCCAGGTTTGGAAAGTTCTGATTGAATTTGTCTAACAAGTCTACTCATAGAACTTGTCAACTTTGACTTAGGAGGTTGGAACATTTCATAGTCCTGGAGAATTTTGGTCGGATGCTTTGTAGAACCATAGAAGTTTCCTAGATGTTCAGGTACTTTTCTGGTTCTTTGCGGTCTCTGAGGTATTTCAGGAACCGGTATTTGGTCTGAGTGACCTTGCAGTACAGAAGGACCAGCATTCCGATCATCTTCGATAGGGGTATAGAGTATGAAAGGCTGTACATCCAGATCATCTCTTGGAGAAGGGAGATGGTTTGGACCTTCAGGGTGATTAGGTGGATCAGTATATGATAATCCATCACTGTCATTGTCTTCTGGTATTTGTGCTTCTCTTGGTGGAAAGAGAATGTTTTGCACAATACTATCCCACTTATCCTGAACATCGGTATCGATATTCGGTGCTTTTTCCTTTCCTTTATTCTTTTTAGGTTTAGGGAAAGGAGTTGGGATTCATCTATGAACAGATCTATAAGTCCTATCTTCTAGAGAACTTTTGGTAGAAGTTTAGGGTATAGGACTAGGTAGTCTATCAATAGGTAAACCAGTAGATGGATCTGGGGCATGGAAGACAATGACTTCCAAAGGTGTGCTTCGAGAAGTAGAAGATGATGGTTGGTTCATCCGTTCTTCTCACTTCTTCCCAATATATTTGGGGAAGTGTTCTTCACTAAATACGGCTGTCGGAGATGTATAGATAACATTTCCATTTAGGTGCCTCATGAAATGATAGTTTTTCCTGTCTGATGTCCAACCAAGGAAAATCATGAGTTCTGACTTCACTGTCAGTTTATTGTCTCTTATCTCTTTTGGGAGAAAGACATAAGCACCGCAGCCAAAGACTCTCTCTTTGGAGATGTCTGGAATCTTCTGATTCAACACTTCATAAGGTGTTTTCCACATGAGCCGTGATACCAGTGTTTTATTATAGATATGTATCGCATGATCTATAGAAAACTCCCACCAACCATCAGGAATACAAGTATGATGCCTCATGGCTTCTGCTTTATCCATTAAAGTTCGGTTCAAGCATTCTGCTCAACCATTTTGTTGGTGTATGTGTGGTGCACTAGTCTCATGTATAATCCCTAATGAGCGCAAATGAGATTGTAACTCGTCAGTTGCATACTCTCCTCCTCTATCAGTGCAGAGATATTTTAATTTAGTCTCATATTGAGTCTGAATTAAGGCAATGAAATTTTTCATTTCTTCTGCTGCTTCTGATTTCTTATGGAGGAAGCGAATCCATCCATGAGAGGAAAAGTCGTCCATTATAGTCATGACCCATTTAAATTTATAGTAAGAAAGAATCGGAAGTTCAACTAAATCCGAGTGAATTCTTTCAAATAGACGCTTTGCACATGTAGGGTTCTCTCTAAAGGGTTTCTGGTGCATTTTTCCCTTGGCACAACTGTCACAGACTGGTTTTTGCTTGGGAATCTGCACTGGAGTAAACCCAATCATATTTTTCTCAAAATGATTGAGGATACGATTAGAGGGATGTCCTAATCTCACATGTACAACTTTGTAGCCAACTATCGGATCTGCAGCCATAGCTGTATGTTCCAAATGTACAATTTTGGTATTAACAAAATGTAAAGTAATGTTACAACTTGCTGAAGGATATGCTTGAAGAATAGCATTTCCTTTGCCATCAACTACTACTGATTCATTGGCATCTGTTCTAACAGTTTTGCCATCTTGGCATAACTGTCCCACTGACATTAGTTGTTCAGAGGTTCCTTTTAGAAGAAAGACTGGATATATTAATATCTGGTTTGGTTGAACGCTATCAGTCTTCCCATTATAGACTCTATGCTTAAGCATAACTGCGCCAAGACCAACTGCATTAAGGTAGGGGCCCTGTGCTCCTACAGTCTTAATTGGGATCAAAACTTCGAGTTCTTCGAAGTTGATGAAGTCTTCCGCATAAGGGGTATAATGATATGATGCCCCTGAGTCTAATAACCATACATCACTATATTCTTCTAGTGGCATTATGATTTGATCATTGCTTAGTGATCGAGATCTTATTTGATCCGGTACTCTTAAGAACTGATCGGGCATACGCATAGAGAAGCAAGTAAATTGAGAAGTGTTAAAACACTTCTCATATGTCCATTCACATGTATCAACATAATTATGGGATCCTAAAGATCCCGATTGTGTATTTACATGCCCGGCCCCCGACATCCCTTCCCCTTGCCCTTGCCCTTCTTCTTGTGAAGTCGGTCAGTTGGCATGTTGGTAACAGGACTGTATATCAGGGTTAGTAAGAGTATCTGAGATCAAATTGATCATGTACCCAGCTCCTCCCTTCTTCTTGAAGTCGCTTCCATAGTCCATTGACAAAAGTCCGAGAGACACCTCAGATTGAGGTGCCAAAGCAAAATGTTTGGACTTTGGGGACTTCGGAAGAGGTCCAGAAGAGGGTCCTGCGATGTTCGCAGGGTTCCTGGGGTCGCAGATGTCATAGGCGACATCCTGAACTGGCGCCATGAGGTCATCGACCTCCTTCTTGCTCTCAAGCCATTTGAAGGCCTCATCTACCAACACTGTAAGTGTGGCAGGTCACCTATCAGCAGTCTTGTTCTTCTGAGTAAGAGAATATCTCTTACTCTGGAAGCGCTCTGTTGGAGGGGAGGCCCGAGAAAGAGGAGGGAACTCCTCTTTGTAGGTCCTGATGGCTGGTGCTACTATTTCCTCCAGAGGAGGAAGGTAGAATGGCTGAATCTCTCCGGGTTCGAGAGAATCGCCCTGGGCGATCGAGTCCATGCTAAGAATCTTTACCACATAGTGCATAACCAAATTGAGTTTATTCCCAAATTTGGGAGAAACCATTAAGGTGTATGGTGAACCAATGGGTAAAAGAAAAGAGAAGCGGACGTATGTCGCATTAATATCGGGGTTCTGATGTTTCAAGAACCATTTCCTTACCCTTGTGTGACC
Source organism: Chlorophyllum brunneum (assembly GCA_963576785.1). NCBI lineage: Eukaryota > Fungi > Basidiomycota > Agaricomycetes > Agaricales > Agaricaceae > Chlorophyllum > Chlorophyllum brunneum. The sequence goes on from OY756148.1 coordinate 116,513, forward strand.
CTCACAGGTACAGCCTGGGGGGTGACCAGAAGGAACCGAAGGTATACTGGGAGGTGTCACCGATTGTCCTTGTGGAGTGCGGGAATGAGAGACCTCATGCATCCGTCGATCATAACGATTGAGGGCACATTTCTTTGCCATTTGCATGGGCAAAGGACCAGTGACGTGGTTGCGCCAGGTGATCACCTGTTGAATCTGCAGTGAGTTCTCGAGAAGAGCAGTGAAACATAAGTTTCGTGCTTCAGCACGAGCATTCTCTTGTGCCTGCTGGACCTTCTTGGGATTAACTCAAGTAAGAGGTTTAGGTCTCTCACTCACTAAAACACGAGTGGTTGGAGGAGTGGGAGCGGGAACAGGTCAAAGTGCGTCCATGCGCCTCATCCAGTCAAAGGGGGGAACCCCCGGACCAGAGAGGTGACGAACCACCAGTTCCGTAGCAGCGGCAAAGCCTGCCATGGCTTCCACCATGTGGGCTTGAGGTTTACCCTGGCACTTCTTGGACTTTTTCTTTTTCTTCTGGATATTAATCCAGGTAGGAGTAGGAGGAGAAGGCTGAGGGGGCTGCCCACTTGGATTGGCAGGGTGGTGTGGACCTCTCACAGGCTGGGCCCTGGTATTGCCTCCAGGGTGGAAGCAGTTCCAAGGTGGCCCAGGGCAAGTCCTGGGGAAGTTGCCCTGAGGGCGAGCTTGGTAGTTAGCGGTGGCAGCAAAAGATGCTTGCTAGTTAGACATGTTAGGTCTTGACCCTTCACGTCTTGACCACTCAGCATTTATAGCCTGCTGAACTACCTCCCAAGTCATATCTACAACATTGTGATTATTTGCCAATGTTGTTTGTGCCACTGCATTCCAATCAGGTGGTAATGCATTCAAAGCTGTTATGAACTATAGATAGATAGTACATTCCTATCATGTACCCATCATATTTACCATTCCTACCTATCTGTTTCACCCCTTATGGCTGTACTCTTACTGACTTGTTCTACTCGTCTCCTATGACTCCTTTACCCCGCTCCTTTTATTCATAGCTCATACCACTAGTATATAAAGTGTAGTAATACTTGATGTATTCCTTACACTTTACCAATTGTATCATCCCTTACTCTTTCTCTACTTCCTTGTCTTTATCCAAAGACTTGCTACCTGAGTTGTAGACTAAGGTTGTAACATTTGGTAAAGTATCATTTGACTCACCTTGCAAGATGTTACAAACTATAGATAGACCGTTCATGCCTATCTCACGCCCGTTACCTCGTGTACCCTCCTACGTGTTTCACTTCTCGTTTCATCCCCTGTTTCACCCCTAAAGACTATGCCTCCTATCTAACTCATTTACTCCTCTCCCTTATTATTAACCATTACCACTAGTATATAAAGTGTAGTAATACTTGATGTATTCCTTACACTTTACCAATCATATCATCCCTTCTTCCTTTCTCTACTTCCTTTCCTTTATCCAAAGGCTTGCAACCTGAGTCAGAGACTCAGGTTGTAACATTTGGTAAAGTGTTATTCGACTCACCTTGCAAGAGAGGTTCGTAGCTAGGCTTGGAATAATAGCCTCCAACCAGGACGACAGTACATGAGCAGCAGTAGCTCATCAAAGACACCAAGAAGACACAGAGCTCCGAGACCAACAGACATCCAGGGTTCACCCATAGCAACAGGATCTAAATGATCAACAGAATCAGAAATCCCTGAAGGCCTTAAACGGCAGAAATCTGAACACAGCGTAGACAAGAGTACAGCTCTATTTGAAACCGAATTCGACATAGAAGTCGCCGAGAACACATCCGATATAGATATCGCCGAGACCTACGAGAAAGAATCCGAACATGACACAGACAAGGAACCAGCCCCATCTGAAGAAGAAATCGACACAGAAGTCGCCGACGCCACAGCCGATATAGAAATCACCGAGACCCACGGAAACGAACACAGCAAACCAGAAACAGAACCAGAGATGACCAAAGAAGTCAATATCCCAAAGAACCTAGCCCTGGAGCCAGGATATTTCAATGGAGATAGAACCAGATTTGATGATTGGTGGAGAGCCATATCCTTATGGTTGATGTTCAACAAGATAGACGAAGAAGAACAGAAGATAGTAGCAATTTTGGCAAGAATGAAAGGGGGGCTAGCAGGCCCTTATGCCAACATGCAACTACAAGCCATCCAGAACAAGAAAACACCAGATTGGGACGACTTTACAAAGGAAATAGAAGCCATATTTTCCTTGGGAAATAGGAAAGCCATAGCAAAAGGAGAAATTGAGACGTTCAAACAAGGGAAGAAGAACACGGCAGACTTCTTAATCAAGTTCGAGGCATTGAAAGCCCAAGTGGGGACAGACGACACCCACGCAATATTCCTCCTCAAACACCACACCAGGGCAGACATCATTTGAACTATAGTAGGCTACCTGACAACCTCTGTCCCAATGACATACACCAAATGGAAAACTACAATCCTCGCAGTAGGACAAGGATATGAAGCAATGGACATCACCCGAGGAGATGTCAGAACCACCACCGGAGTTACTTATGGAGGTAGAGGACAACCCATAGAGATAGGAAGACAAAAAGCAGACACCGATCAAAATGGGAAACCGAGGTGCTACAACTGCAACCTCTATGGGCATATCGCCAAATACTGCAGGAAGAAGACGAAAGTCACATACACCAAGATAATGTGTTACAATTGTGGCAAACAGGGCCACATCTCGAAGAACTGCCGGGCGCCCAAGAAAGCGCATATCAGAGAAATCAACGAGGACGATGAACAGGAAATGGAGGAGAAAGAGGATTTTGTCGAAGGCTCCGAGTAGGTGCAAACCCGCGAGCCAATAAACCTAGAGTTTCTGTTTTATCTCACAATAGACAATACGTAATCCCCCAGAAATGAAACTCTATGCGTGAACTTCTCCTCGACTCTACAATCCAGACAAGAAAAGGACGCAGACCAATTACAACCCTTGTAGACTCCGGATGCACCCACACATGCATAGCACAATGAACAATAGATGAAGAACAGATCCCGACTAAACCCCTGGAAACCCCGATCAGAGTAATCAATGCCGATGGAACAGAAAATAAAAAAGGGGAGATAACAGACAAGGCACAACTGGTATTAAACAATGGCAACCACACGGAACAAATTGATGCCCTAGTAACACAATTGAAAAGTGCAGACTTATACCTCGGACATGACTGGCTGGTCAAACATAACCCGGAAATCGATTGGAACAATCACGTCATATGATTCACCCGATGCCCAGATGATTGCAAAATATCACATAGCAACATACAGTTCAACGAGAGAATACGGACAGTCAAAGAACACATTGAAGAGAAAAAGGCGGACCGGATGAATGATGAAGATCTACCACCATACCTCCGACGATACACCCACCTATTCAACAAGAAAAACTTCGATAAACTACCCGAGCACACAGTATGGGATCACGAGATAAACCTGTCTGAAGATGCACCCCCAGTACTACAATCCAAGGTCTACCCAATGACAATAACAGAGAAACAGGAACTACAGAAGTTCCTTGATGAGAACCTCGCCTCAGGACGAATCAGGCCATCACAATCCCCCTACGCCACCCCATGTTTCTTTATACCAAAAAAGGATGGAACAAAACGCCTGGTACAGGATTACAAAAAGCTGAATGAACACACCATCAAGGATAAGACGCCACTGCCACTCATAGGCAAAGTCCTAGACCAGTTAAAAGACGCAAAGGTGTTCAACAAGCTCGATATCATCTGGGGATACAACAACATCAGGATCAGAGAAGGGGATGAATGGAAGGCAGCGTTTGTAACAAACAGCGGATTATTTGAACCTATGGTCATGTTCTTTGGGATGAGCAATTCACCAGCAACCTTTCAGAGGATGATGAACACGGTATTTTGGGAAACGTTACATGAGGGCATGCTCGTCAACTACATGGACAACTTTGTCATTCCAGGAACCACGCAGGAAGAACTCGAGGAAAGAACAACATGGTTCTTAGACATTGCAGCCAGACACCAGCTTTATTTCAAGCGGTCAAAATGTGTGTTTGACGCGAAGGAAATACCCATACTAGACTTTATAGTGGGACAAGGCAGCATTAAAATGGAGGAAGAGAAGGTGAAAGCAGTGAGAGAATGGCCAACACCCAAATCTGTGAAAGACGTTGAAAAATTCCTGGGTTTTGCAAACTTCTACCGACAATTCATACAAGACTTCAGTAACATAGCAACACCCCTACATGAGCTGAAGAAGAAAGATGCACAATGGTCATGGTCAGAACGACAACAACAGGCATTTGAGAAGATCAAGGAAAAGATCACAAACAAACCAGTACTAGCAATGCCCCAAGACAAAGGACAATACAGAGTAGAAGTGGATGCATCGGGATACGGAGTAGGAGCGGTATTATCACAGAACCAGAACAACCAGTGGCACTCAATTGCCTTTCACTCGAGAACAATGACACCGGCAGAACAAAACTACCAAATCTACGACAAGGAACTACTAGCAATCCGAGAAGTGATCAAAACATGGTGACAATACCTACTTGATGCTGACAAACCATTCGAGATATGGACGGACCACAAGAACTTAGAATATTTCAGGAAACCGCAACAACTCACAGGACAACAGGCAAGATGGCAACTGGAATTACAAGAATATCGCTATATACTAAAACACATACCTGGGAAAATGAACACAAAAGCAGATGTGCTATCAAGACTAGCAAAAACGGACACAACCAGAGACAACACAAATATCACGCTATTACCCAACCACCTATTCAATAACACTATCACCGAGATCAGACAAATTTGGGAGATATCGGGAGAAGAAGACCTGAAACACCGATTACAAAAAGAGCAAAAAAGAGAAACACAGTGGCTAAGAGAAAAGGAGAAACGACCAGAGGAGATATGGGAAACGGATGGATTGCCCATGTTCAAAAGAAGAATATACGTACCACCAAACGCTGAGTTACGCCAAGAAATACTCCAACAACACCATGACAGAACAGACGTAGGACACCCGGGACAGCACAGAATGATCGAACTCCTCAAAAGGACATATTGGTGGCCACAGATGCGCAATGATGTTAAACGATACATCAAGGGATGTGACACATGTCAGCAAAACAAGATACTCCGGACACGACCTACCACACATCTCCATCCACTACCGATACCCACTGGACCATGGGAAGAAATATCAATCGACATGATAGGACCACTACCAGAGTCAGATGGATACGACGCAATACTTGTCATCGTTGATCGCTTCAGCAAAATGATCAGACTACGCGCAGTTAACACTACCCTATCATCCGAAGAGTTAGGAGATATTTATCGTGACGATATATGGAGACAACATGGGATACCCTGCAGGATCATCAGTGACAGAGGTCCACAATTCACATCAAAATTCATGGCAGAACTTTGCAGAGCAACCGGCACCCAACGTAACCTATCCACAGCATACCATCCACAAACAGATGGTCAGACAGAGCGCATCAACCAGGAGGTCGAGGCATACCTCAGAAACGTAATCAACCATGTGCAGGACAACTGGAAGAAATGGCTCAGCACAGCGGAATTCCAGTATAATGACAAAACACACAGTGCCACAGGACATTCACCGTTCCAGATAGTATATGGATGACATCCATGGAAAGGGGATATCTCAAACACATCCAAGGCACCTGCGATCACGGAACGAATACAAGAGTTACAAGACATGCGCCAAAAAACGATCGAGATGCTACAACAGAGCCAAACGCAAATGGAGAAACGGAATAGCACAAAACCAGAACATGAGTACAAGGCAGGAGACCAAGTTTGGCTTGAAGCAGACAATATTAGGACAACAAGGCCGACAAAAAAACTTGATCACAGGAGATACGGACCATTCCGGATAGAAGAGAAAATAGGTGAAACAAGCTACCGACTGGAGCTACCTGAAACATGGGCAATACACGACGTGTTTAACAGCAGACTCCTCTCCCCCTATCACAAACCCGAGTATGACAGCCAGCACACTCTACCACCACCGATCCCCGAGATAATCAATGATGAGGAACATTACGAGGTAGATGAAGTCCGAGGACACCGCACAAAGAGAAAACGAAAACAGTACCTAATACACTGGAAAGGATATATGTCCAAAGAAGATACATGGGAAGATAAAGCAAATCTGGAAAATGCCAAGAAAGCAGTACAAGAGTTTATGAGCAAGATTTCGAGGACGAAACCTATAAAAAGGGGAGGTAAAAAGCAGCAATTATGAACAACAAACCTCGCATTCCAAGCAACCACTACACTCAACGCATCACTCGCTGTATCCACTTTACCCTCGACTTTGCCAACTATCTTCATAACACACCATGCCCACCGAACGCCAACTTACTCCATACCCCTACCTCAAAGAATTCGATGAACTCGTCCCAGAAAGAACCAGCCACGAGAAGCTCATGGAAGGAGAAACCCTAGTAGACACCATGATACTATTGGGCGCAGCAATGAAAGCAACCCAAGAAGGTGCATCTAAAATAATGGACACCTTATCCGAGGCCACTCCGAGACTCAACCAGTTCATCATCGATGAAGGAAGGAGAGACCAATTGGAGAGACACTTATACGAGATCAATGATGACCTGCAACTCATCGTCATCTCCAATATGCGAGCCCGGATGCACAGCATCCTCGTAGCCCTAGCTGAACGACTCAATACATACGAATCAAGGAGTACAGACAACCTCTCCCACCATATCATTAACCGACTACTTGTTAGTAACAACCCGTTCCCCATCCAACATCACATCTGTCACAAATGCGAACAAAAGACACAAGAAGCAACAGTCACCGACCAACTACTTCACCCCGACATTGAAGAAGAAGTAGCCCACCTCCAAACTATCCTCACCATGGTAGTACCTCCTATCACACCCATGACCTTCCACCCACCACAAGGGTATAACACGTTGAAATCGGAAGGCGAAAAGGACAACAAATACTGGAGGGGCATAGTGCATAAACTCTTAAGCAATCATACCAACGACAACACCACGTACAATAATCACACCCACTTCCTGTTCAAAGAAGGACCGCCACACATGCCCCTCTGGATTGGCTTATGACGTGTCGATAAGGTGCCCCTCATCAGAGGAAACAAGAAGGACTTGGCCAGAGCTCTGGGAGCGGCCGTACCTATGAACGAGTAAATGCTCGTCGCATTTTCCTACGTTCTCCAAATTCCATATGTTTTATTTTACAAAGGACCTTTACAGTAATACGCATCATGAGGACATGAAGCTTGAAAGGGAGGTATTGTTATGAACTATAGATAGACCGTTCATGCCTATCTCACGCCCATTACCTCGTGTACCCTCCTACATGTTTCACTTCTCGTTTCATCCCCTGTTTCACCCCTAAAGGCTATGCCTCCTATCTGACTCATTTACTCCTCTCCCTTATTATTAACCGTCACCACTAGTATATAAAGTGTAGTAATACTTGATGTATTCCTTACACTTTACCAATCATATCATCCCTTCTTCCTTTCTCTACTTCCTTTCCTTTATCCAAAGGCTTGCAACCTGAGTCAGAGACTAAGGTCGTAACACAAGAGAGGTGCCACTATTCGTAGCTAGGCTTGGAATAATAGCCTCCAACCAGGACGACAGTATATGAGCAGCAGTAGCTTATCGAGAACACCAAGAAGACCAAGAGCTCCGAGACCAACAGATATCCAGGGATCACCAGTAACTACTAGATCCAAACGACAAACAGAACCAGAAATCCCTGAAGGCCTTAAACGGCAGAAATCTGATCACAGTATAGAAGAAGATACAGCTCTTTTCGAGACCCTATTCAACACAGAAGTTGCCGAGACCACATTCGACATAGAAGTCACTGAGACCCCATTCGATACAGAAATTGCCGAAGCCACATCCGACATAGAAGTCGCCAAGACCTACGAAAACAAACATAGTGAACCAGAAACAGAATCAGAGATGGCTGATGAAATCAATTTCCCAAAGAACCTAGCCCCAGAACCAGGATACTTCAATGGAGATAGAACCAAGTTTGACAATTGGTGGAGAGCAATGTCCTTATGGACACTCTTCAACAAAATCGATGATAATGAGCAAAAGATAATTGGGATATTAGCTCGAATGAAAGGGGGACTTGCAGGTCCCTATGCCAATGCCAAATTACAAACGATTCAAGATAAGAAAACACCAGCATTTGAGGACTTCGCAAAGGAGATGGTAGCTACCTTCTCCTTGGGGAATAGAAAAGCAATAGCAGAAGGGGAAATCGAGTTGTTTAAATAGGGAAAGAAGAACACCGCGGACTTCTTAATAGAGTTTGAAGCATTGAAAACCCAAGCAGGAACCGATGACGTGCACGCCATATTCCTCCTCAAACGACACACCAGAGCAGACATTATCCAAACCATTATAGGCTATCCAGCAGCCTCAATCCCAGATACATACAGTAAATGGAAAAACACCATCCTCGCAGTAGGACAGGGGTACAAAGCAACAGACATCACACGAGGAGATGTCAGAACAAACACAGGAGTTACCTATGGAGGCGGAGGACAACCAATGGAAATTGGTAGACAGAGAGCAGACACCAATCAGAACGGAAAACTGAGGTGTTTTAACTGTAACCTCTATGGGTATATTGCCAAATACTGCCACAAGAAGACAAAGATAGCATATACCAAAATAACATGCTATAACTGTGGCAAACAGGGCCACATCTCAAAGAACTGTAAAGCACCAAAGAAAGCGCACATCAGAGAAGTTACCGAGGAGATAGAAGAAGAGACAAAAGAGGATTTTGTCGAAGGCTCTGAGTAGGCACAAACCTGCGAGCCAATAAACCTAGAGTTTCTGTTTTATGTCACAATAGATGATATGTGATCCCGCAAAAACGAAACTCGACATGCAAACTTCTCCTCAATTCAACAATCAGAACAAAGAAAGGACCCAAGCAAATCACCACACTGGTGGATTCCAGATGTACACACACATGCATAGCACAAAGAGTAATAGAAGAAGAACAGATCACGACCAAACCCCTTGAAACTCCAATAAGAGTAATCAATGCTAATGGAACCAAAAACAAGAAGGGAGAAATAACAGATACGGCACAACTGGTACTAAGTAATGGCAAACACACAGAAGAAATCGAAGCAATGGTAACACAATTAGAAAGCGCGGACCTATATCTTGGACATGACTGGCTAGTCAAACACAACCCAGAAATCGATTGAACAAACAACATAATACACTTCAACAGATGTCCGAAGGATTGCAACACTCACCACAACGATATATGATTCAACGAAAGAATACGCACGGTAAAAGAACACATAGAAGAAAAGAAAACTGACCAAACAAACCCAGAGGACCTACCAACATACCTGTAGCCATATACATACCTGTTTAACAAGAAAAACTTTGACAAGCTACCGAAACATACAATATGGGACCACAAAATAAACCTGACACAAGACACACCACCGGTATTACAGTCCAAAGTCTATCCAATGACATTAACGGAGAAACAAGAACTACAAAGATTCCTCGATGAAAACATTACCTCAGGACAAATTCGACCCTCACAATCCCCCTATGCTACACCATGCTTCTTCATACCCAAGAAAGACGGGACCAAACAACTGGTACAAGATTACAAGAAGCTAAATGAATACACAATCAAAGACAAAATGCCACTTCCACTCATAAGCAAAGTTATTGACAAACTCAAGAACACGAAAGTCTTTAACAAACTCGATATCATCTGGGGATACAACAATGTTAGGATAAGGGAAGGTGATAAATGGAAAGCAGCATTTGTAACAAACAATGGACTATTCAAACCAATGGTCATGTTTTTCGGAATGAGTAACTCGCCAGCAACATTCCAAAGGATGATGAACACTGTCTTTTGGGAAATGCTACATGAAGGAGCAGTCATCAACTACATGGACAATTTTATCATACCGGGCACCACACAACAGGAACTTGAAGACAGAACAAAGCAATTTCTCGACATTGCAGCAAAACACCAACTATATTTCAAAAGATCGAAATGCGTATTCGATGCAAAAGAAATACCTATACTAGGATTTGTGGTTGGACAAGGCAATGTTAAAATGGAGGAGGAGAAAGTGAAAGCAGTGAAAGAATAGCCAACACCCAAATCCCTAAAAGAGGTTGAAAAATTCCTAGGATTTGCAAATTTCTACCAACAATTCATTCACGACTTCAGCAACATAGCAGCCCCACTATATGAGTTGAAGAAAAAAGATGCGCAATAGGCATGGAAGGAACAACAACAACAAGCCTTCGAAAGAATCAAGGAAAAGATCACAAGCAAACCAGTATTAGCAATGCCACAGGACAAGGGGCAATACAGGGTAGAAGTGAATGCATTAGGATATGGAGTGGGAGCAGTACTATTGCAAAAACAAGAAGAACATTGGCACCCGATTGCATTCCATTCAAGAACAATGATACCTACAGAATGAAACTATCAGATCTACGATAAAGAGTTACTTGCCATTCAAGAAGCAATCAAGACTTGGTGACAATATCTACTTGATGCAGACAAACCATTCAAAATATGGACTGATCATAAACACCTGGAATATTTCCGAAAACCACAACAGCTCACAGGATGACAAGTGAGGTGGCAGATGGAGCTACAAGAATATCATTATACGCTGAAACATATCCCCGGAAAAACCAACACAAAAGCCGACGTTTTATCAAGACTAACGAAAACAGACACCACTTGAGACAACGCCGACATCACTTTACTACCCGACCACTTATTTAATGACAGTACAATCACCACAATCTGACAAATCTGGGAAATCTCAGGAGAAGAAGATCTAAAACACCAACTACGAAAAGAGACAAGAAGGGAAACACAGTGGCTAAAAGAAAAAGAGAAGCAACCAAAAGAAGTATGGGAAACAGATGGAGTACCGATGTTTGAAGGGAGAATATATGCCCCACCCAACAACCAAATACGACAAAAAATACTACGACAATACCACAACAAAATGGATGTAGGACATCCAGGACAACATCGAATGATTGAACTCCTTAAACAGAGTTATTGGTGGCCCCAGATGCACAACGACATCAAACAATACATCAGAGGATGTGAAACATGCCAACAAAACAAAATACTCCGAATAAGACTGACAACACATTTCCATCCACTACCGACACCAGTGGAACCTTGGGAGGAGATATCAATCGACATGATTGGACCGCTACCCGAGTCAGAAGGATATGATGCAATACTTGTCATAGTCGATCATTTCAGCAAAATGATCAGATTACGTGCAGTCAACACCACCTTAACATCCGAGGAGCTAGGAGATATCTATTGAGATAATATATGGAGAACACATGGAATACCCCGAAGAATTATCAGTGATAGAGGCCCACAATTCACATCCAAATTCATGGCAGAATTATGCCAAGCAACAGGAACCCAGCGAAACTTATCCACGGCATACCATCCACAAACTGATGGTCAAACGGAGCATATCAACCAGGAGGTCGAAACATACCTCAGAAATGTAATAAATCACGCTCAAGACAATTGGAAAAAATGGCTAGCCACAGCAGAATTCCAATACAACGACAAAATCCACACAGCCACTGGATATTCACCATTTGAAATAGTTTATGGATGACACCCTTGGAAAGGAGACATAATGAGTATCACCAAAGCACCTGCAATTATGGAACGAATACAGGAATTACAAAACATGTGACAAGAAGTGACAAAGATGTTACAATGCAGTCAAGGACAAATGGAGAAACGCAACAGCACTAAGCTGGAACACGAGTACATCCCAGGAGAACAAGTTTGGCTTGAAGCAAGCAATATCAGAACAATAAGACCAACCAAAAAACTGGATCACAAATGATACAGACTATTCAGGATAAAAGCAAAAATAGGCGAAACAAGTTACCAATTGGACCTACCTGAAACATGGGTGATACACGATGTGTTTAACAGCAGACTCCTCTCCCCCTATCAAAAACCTGAGTTCGACAGCCAGCACACCCCACCACCACCGATGCCCGAGATCATCAATGATGAAGAGCAATATGAAGTAGAAGAGATCCGAGGACACTGCACAAGAGGACGACAAAAACAATTCCTAGTATACTGGAAAGGGTATACCTCCAAGGAAGACATATGGGAGAATGAGTCAGAATTGGAAAATGCCAAAGAGGTAGTACAAGAATTTTTAGACAAGATTTCGAGGACGAAACCTATAAAAAGGGGGGGTAAAAAGCAACAATTATGAACAACAAACCCCATGTTACAAAAGATCACTACACTCGACACACCTCACGCTGTATCCAGTGCACCCTAAACTTTGCCGATTACCTTCACAACACACCATGCACACCAAGCGCAAGCCCACCCCCTTCCCAGCCAATGACACAGAATTTGAACAAGAACTTAACAACCTTCTCGACACTCAGTCCACAGAAGATCAAATTGAACACTACATTGCCACAACCAAAGGACTCACATACATCGCACATGCTATCAACAACCTCCAAGTCCAAGCCAAAGCCCTGAGCTGCATTCTACTTGTCACCACTACCAGAGCCCTCCTTGCCACCATGTCAACTGGGAAACATGAACTTATGAAGGAGTTATTAGATAAAGTAGCCACCGACTGTTGAAGTTCGGACATATTCTAGAAATAGACTATGAGGTCATTATGATAATAATAGACTGATCTGTTACTTTCCAGTAACTTCCTATGAGTTGCTCTGCATACGATAAGAGTCATAAGTACTTGATAGATTATTCTACATAGTACCAATGACTAGTATATTACATTCCACAGTACTCCACAGGCACTATGCCACAGTAAAAGAGAGTCATAAGGAACAATCTATGTGATACTAGTATTTTATGTAGTATGACTCGCCTATGTTACAATATGTATATAAACCCCATGTAGCAGACCTAAGTTCTGCATCTTGTTCAATCGAACAACTTCTTCATCATTGCTTATCTTCTTCAGTACAACACCTGTCTTGATCTCCTCGACTTTGACCTGTCTACATCTGATTCTACCTCTGACACCGACCTCTTTATAACTCATATCTGTCTATCTGAATTACCTTTCTATAGGTATCATATAGAAGTATATTGTATCGGTGAGTAGACCCTACGTTCTCTCCCACTGTATTTACTGCTACTCCCAGCAAACAACTCGTTACGGTCGTTTCCTTAACAGGTTATGGGCCCCAGTAGCCTTACCGATGGTTAAACCATTATCATCCCCTCTAACCAAGACAGGATGATAGGGATTCACCTGACAGAGCTATCCTTGCATTTTTGATCATTGCTGATACGAGAATTTTCTTCTAGAAAGAAATTCACTTGACGAAGATATTATGTCTACCAATAATATCATCACTGGTTTGCCTAAGCTTAATGGGCCTAAGAATTATGTGTTCTGGTCTAGAAGGCTTCAGGATGCCCTTACCCTCATTACTGTCACTAGCTCCAACCAGTCCGGATGGACTGTGACAGAAAAACATCTCTCTGCTAAAAATCCTGCCGCTTTAATGGATGAGGATAGAAGGAGAGATCAATTGAGAGGACGGGCATTGGCTGTTATGAATGGCACTTTACCTGATTCCTTATTACTCCATGGACATGATGCTCCTGGATTTCTTTGGAGTGATTTGAAAACTCGCTTTGGGACACCTTCTCCCACTGCAGTATATTCAATCCTCCAAAGGATGTTGCAAAAGCGCATCTCAGGAAATCAAGATCCAGCAATGGATCTAGCTAAATTGAGAACAATGGCTTCTCAATTAGAAACAGCTAAAGTTAATTTGCCAGAAGTTCTTGGTGCGATGATTGCTTTGAATGCATTACCACCTGATTGGAATGCAGTGGCACAAACAACATTGGCAAATAATCATGATGTTGTGGATATGACCTGGGAGGTAGTTCAGCAGGCTATAAATGCTGAGTGGTCAAGACATGAAGGGTCAAGACCTAACATGTCTAACCAGCAAGCATCTTTCACCGCTACTACCAACTACCAAACTTGCCCTCAGGGCAACTTCCCAAGGACTTGCCCTGGGCCACCTTGGAACCGCTTCCACTCTGGAGGTGATACCAGGGCCCAGCCTGCGAGAGGACCTTGCCACCCTGCCAATCCGAGTGGGCAGCCCCCTCAGCCTTCTCCTCCTACTCCTACCTGGATTAATGTCTAGAAGAAGAAGAAGAAGCCCAAGAAGTGCCAGGGTAAACCACAGGCCCACATGGCGGAAGCCATGGCGGGCTTTGCCGCTGCCACGGAACCAGCGGTCCGCCACCTCTCTAGTCCAGGGGTTCCCCCCTTCAACTGGATGAGGCACATGGATGCACTTCGACCTATTCCCACTCCCGCTCCTCCAACCACTCATGTTCTAGTGAGTGAGAGACCTAAGCCTCTTACTTGGGTTAATCCCAAGAAGGTCCAGCAGGCACGAGAGAAAGCTCGTGCTGAGCTCGAAAAGAAGGTACATGCTGAGGCACGAAACTTATGCTTCACCGCCCTTCTTGAGAACTCACTGCGGATTCAACAGGTGATCACCTGGCGCGACCGCATCACTGGTCCTTCGCCCATGCAAATGGCGAAGAAACATGCCCTCAATCATTATGATTGACAGATGCACGAGGTCTCTCATCCCCGCACCCCACAAGACCGATCAGTGACACCTCCCGGTGCACCTTTGGTTCCTTCTGGTCACCCCCCAGGTTGTACCTGTGAGGGTCACACAAGAGTGAGTAAATGGTTCTTGAAACATCAGAACCCCGATATTAATGCAACTCGCATCTGCTTCACCTTCCTTTTACCCATTGGTTCACCATATATCTTAATGGTTTCTCCCAAATTTGGGAATAAACTAAATTTGGTTATGCACCATGTGGTAAAGATTCCTAGCATGGACCCGATTGCCCGGGGTGATTCTCTCAAACCTGGAGAAGTTCGACCATTCTACCTTCCTCCTCCAGAGGAAATAGTAGCTCCAGCCGTCAGGACCTACGAAGAGGAGTTCCCTCCTCTTCCTCGGGCCTCCCGTCCAACAGAGCAATTCCAGAGTAAGAGATATTCTCTTACTCAGAAGAACAAGACTGCTGATAGGCAACCTGCCACACTTACAGTGTTGGTAGATGAGGCCTTCAAATGGCTTGAGAGTGAGAATGAGGTTGACGACCTTATGGCGCTGGCTCAGGATGTTACCTACGACATCCACGACCCCAGGAACCCTGCAAATATTGCAGGACCCTCTTCTGGGCCTCTTCCAAAGTCCCCCAAGTCTGAAGCATTTGCTTTGGCACCTCAATCTGAGGTGTCTCTTGGACTTTTGTCAACAGACTATGGAAGTGACTTCAAGAAGAAGGGAGGAGCTGGGTACATGATCAATTCGATCTCAGATACTCTTACTAACCCTGATACACAGTCCTGTCACCAACATGCCGACTGGCCAACTTCGCAAGAAGAAGAGCAAGGGCAAGGGGAAGGGACGTTGGGGGTCAGGCATGTAGATAAGCAATCGGGATCTTTAGGATCCCATAATAATGTATTTTTGTGTCGGACAATGAATGAGAAGTGTTTTAACACTTCTCAATTTACTTGCTTCTCTATGCATATGCCCGATCAGTTCTTAAGAGTACCGGATCAAATAAGATCTCGATCACTAAGCAATGATCAAATCATAATGCCACTAGAAGAATATAGTGATGTATGGTTATTAGACTCAGGGGCATCATATCATTATACCCCTTATGCGGAAGACTTCATCAACTTCGAAGAACTCGAAGTTTTGATCCCAATTAAGACTGTAGGAGCACAGGGCCCCTACCTTAATGCAGTTGGTCTTGGCGCAGTTATGCTTAAGCATAGAGTCTATAATGGGAAGACTGATAGCGTTCAACCAAACCAGATATTAATATATCCAGTCTTTCTTCTAAAAGGAACCTCTGAACAACTAATGTCAGTGGGACAGTTATGCCAAGATGGCAAAACTGTTAGAACAGATGCCAATGAATCAGTAGTAGTTGATGGCAAAGGAAATGCTATTCTTCAAGCATATCCTTCAGCAAGTTGTAACATTACTTTACATTTTGTTAATACCAAAATTGTACATTTGGAACATACAGCTATGGCTGCAGATCCGATAGTTGGCTACAAAGTTGTACATGTGAGATTAGGACATCCCTCTAATCGTATCCTCAATCATTTTGAGAAAAATATGATTGGGTTTACTCCAGTGCAGATTCCCAAGCAAAAACCAGTCTGTGACAGTTGTGCCAAGGGAAAAATGCACCAGAAACCCTTTAGAGAGAACCCTACATGTGCAAAGCGTCTATTTGAAAGAATTCACTCGGATTTAGTTGAACTTCCGATTCTTTCTTACTATAAATTTAAATGGGTCATGACTATAATGGACGACTTTTCCTCTCATGGATGGATTCGCTTCCTCCATAAGAAATCAGAAGCAGCAGAAGAAATGAAAAATTTCATTGCCTTAATTCAGACTCAATATGAGACTAAATTAAAATATCTCTGCACTGATAGAGGAGGAGAGTATGCAACTGACGAGTTACAATCTCATTTGCGCTCATTAGGGATTATACATGAGACTAGTGCACCACACATACACCAACAAAATGGTTGAGCAGAATGCTTGAACCGAACTTTAATGGATAAAGCAGAAGCCATGAGGCATCATACTTGTATTCCTGATGGTTGGTGGGAGTTTTCTATAGATCATGCGATACATATCTATAATAAAACACTGGTATCACGGCTCATGTGGAAAACACCTTATGAAGTGTTGAATCAGAAGATTCCAGACATCTCCAAAGAGAGAGTCTTTGGCTGCGGTGCTTATGTCTTTCTCCCAAAAGAGATAAGAGACAATAAACTGACAGTGAAGTCAGAACTCATGATTTTCCTTGGTTGGACATCAGACAGGAAAAACTATCATTTCATGAGGCACCTAAATGGAAATGTTATCTATACATCTCCGACAGCCGTATTTAGTGAAGAACACTTCCCCAAATATATTGGGAAGAAGTGAGAAGAACGGATGAACCAACCATCATCTTCTACTTCTCGAAGCACACCTTTGGAAGTCATTGTCTTCCATGCCCCAGATCCATCTACTGGTTTACCTATTGATAGACTACCTAGTCCTATACCCTAAACTTCTACCAAAAGTTCTCTAGAAGATAGGACTTATAGATCTGTTCATGGATGAATCCCAACTCCTTTCCCTAAACCTAAAAAGAATAAAGGAAAGGAAAAAGCACCGAATATCGATACCGATGTTCAGGATAAGTGGGATAGTATTGTGCAAAACATTCTCTTTCCACCAAGAGAAGCACAAATACCAGAAGACAATGACAGTGATGGATTATCATATACTGATCCACCTAATCACCCTGAAGGTCCAAACCATCTCCCTTCTCCAAGAGATGATCTGGATGTACAGCCTTTCATACTCTATACCCCTATCGAAGATGATCGGAATGCTGGTCCTTCTGTACTGCAAGGTCACTCAGACCAAATACCGGTTCCTGAAATACCTCAGAGACCGCAAAGAACCAGAAAAGTACCTGAACATCTAGGAAACTTCTATGGTTCTACAAAGCATCCGACCAAAATTCTCCAGGACTATGAAATGTTCCAACCTCCTAAGTCAAAGTTGACAAGTTCTATGAGTAGACTTGTTAGACAAATTCAATCAGAACTTTCCAAACCTGGAATAATCGATAGACGTTCTCAACATGAAGCTTCTACAATAGAAGACTTATGCAGAGAAGGAGGAGTAGGGATGATCGATTATCTGTGCGCTCAAAAAGTTGAATCACCATTAGTTCCTATTTCTTTCAAGGATCTAGATTGACTACCACCAGAAGAGAAATCTAAATGGTGGAAAGTGTGCTTAGAAGAGTTAAATTCACTCAGAGAAAGACATGTTTATAACTTAGCTAAACTTCTGCCTGGAAGAAGAGCTGTCAAAAATAGATGGGTCTTCACACCCAAATCAGACGGTCGATACTGTGCTTGACTAGTAGCAAAAGGATTCTCTCAGATAGAGGGAATCGATTATGATGAATTATTTTCACCAGTAGTCCATTATGAGATAGCACAACTTATATTTGCAGTCGCTGCCCTCAACGATTGGGAGATGCTCAGTTTAGATGTTAAAACTGCTTATCTCTATGGAAAACTGGATGAAGAGCTCTATATGGAACTTTCAGAAGGTTTCAATACAGGTCGTGGTAATATGGTTTGGAAATTAAACCGAGCCATATATGGACTAAAGCAGTCTGGACGACAATGGTGGAAGGAATTGACTAAGTCAATGACCGACCTAGGATTTGTCCAATCCAAGTTAGATGCTGGAGTCTATTACTACTACAACTCTGAAACCAAAGAGCTTATTATAGCTCTAGTCTATGTAGATGACTCAATGTTTGTCGGAATCAGAGGTTCTAGACTTCTACATGAGAAGCGAGCACTCTTTATGAAGAAATGGGAATGCCGAGACCTTGGTCCAACCAAAGAGTTTCTTGGCATGAAGATTTCGCAAAACCCTATAAACCGATCAATTACCATAGACCAAATAGATTATCTAGGAAAAGTTCTTGACCGATTTAAAGTAATTGGAAAAGAAGAAATTCCATTACCAAATGGATTTATCTTCGAATCCAACACAGGACAAGCGACATCTGACTTCATAAAGAGGTATCAACAGTTAGTAGGATCAGTTATGTATCTGATGATAGGCAGTCGGCCTGACATAGCATTTGCCACTGTCAAATTATCACAACATATGACCAACCCTACTAAAGCACATTACAATGCAGGCTTACATTTGCTAAAGTATCTTAATGCTACTCACAAATATAGAATTACCTATAATGGAAGTTCTATGGAAGGCCTTAATGCGTTTTCAGACTCTGATTGGGCTGGTGATCCAATTAGTCATAAATCTGTAACTGGATATTTCTGTTTATTAGCCAGTGGAGCTATCGCTTGGCTAAGTAGAAAACAGAAAACAGTAGCATTATCTTCCACCGAAGCCAAGTATATGGCTTTGTCAGATTGCAGTCGATAACTTGTTTGGACTGTCAATTTGTTGGAAGAAATTGGTATCCAATCATTAGCCCCTTATCTCTTTGGTGATAATAAGGGTTCAATATTTTGGGCCAAAAATCCAGTAACAGAAAAACGTTCAAAACATGTCGATGTCAAATACCATTATATTCGTGATTTGGTAGAAGACAGAAAGATTGAAATATTCTCTGTGAAAGGCATGGAAAATCCTGCTGATATTCTCACAAAGAATTTGGACAAAATCAAATTCAATCTATTCCGACCTCGCCTTGGCTTGACGTTTGAGTGATAAAAACTCTACATCAAATACAGAGCAAGGAGGAGTGTTGAAGTTCGGACATATTCTAGAAATAGACTATGAGGTCATTATGATAATAATAGACTGATCCGTTACTTTCCAGTAACTTCCTATGAGTTGCTCTGCATACGATGAGAGTCATAAGTACTTGATAGATTATTCTACATAGTACTAATGACTAGTATATTACGTTCCACAGTACTCCGCAGGCACTACGCCGTAGTAAAAGAGAGTCATAAGGAACAATCTATGCATTACTAGTATTTTATGTAGTATGACTTGCCTATGTTACAATATGTATATAAACCCCATGTAGCAGACCTAAGTTCTGCATCTTGTTCAATCGAACAACTTCTTCATCATTGCCTATCTCTTTGAGTACAACACCTCTATCGATTTAATCGACTTTGACCTCTACTCCTCTGACATTAACTGCTTCATCAATAATATCTGTCTATCCGAACTACCTTTCTATAGGTATCAGATAGAAGCTTATTATCTCAGTGAGTAGACCCTACATTCTCTCCCACTGCATTTACTGCTGCCCCCAGCAAACAACTCGTTACAGTCGTTTCCTCAACATGGGACTCGACCCCGCAGCAAGAGTGGTGATCCCAAATTCGGAATAAGGACCCTCAGCGGATGTCCTGAACTAGACCAAACATCATGACCAATAATCTCTTCATGAATTATAGCATACTCTCCATCTACGGAAGGGTCTCAAAGCATAAAGGAAGCTTGACAGAATCGGATAGTATAATCCCTAGATTCCTCGCCTTCACAAGTGGGCAGTTTCAGGTTCTAATACTCCTGGGACTCGACCCCCCAGCAAGTGTATAGCAATGGAGGGGAGTGCTGCAATCGCTCGTCCCGCCATTATGACGTTGACGAGGAACTGGGTCGGATTCCTTACAGAAACACAGACGAGGAAATCGTCGACCTGGACTTCCCGTTCTAGGTAGCTATGTTATAGAAAGGTTTTCAATTGAGGAGACGTGGCAGCCGTCATGACAATCTCTCTTCCTTGTTGAAGTTCCGGTAAAAAAAAACAACAAACTCTCAAGTGCGGCAATAAACGAAACCCAGTCCTCTTGAAGGAACTCCTCGAGCGCGGACGTATCTCAAAATATTGTTGTGTTCCCAATATCCACTTTCAGTCGTTGACAGAGAAGGGAACCGGATTGTATGTATTACAATTAATTGGTAAGGGTTAGACCACACGAGTATCGGTAGTACTTCGCAGCCCCCCGGCCCCGCTGAAAATTGGCAGTTCGATGTTATTATTGTAGTTTTATTTTTGTCTCAATGTCTCCTCACATTTCATTTGTTTACCTCCGTAGGTAGAGTGTTTCTCATCAACACGTAGCATCCTGTATTCTTGAGGTCCAACCCCCTTTCGTGGTCCTCAGGTTCGTAGCGATTTGTATCCGTAGTTAGTTTCTAATATACACAAACCTTCATCTCAGTCTACGAGCATCATCATGACCTACTACTGCGCTTACAAATATGAACGTATTGCGTCAGGTCTAAGTGACACCGGTGATAAGTCATAGATCTAGTTGAGTGGTACAGGAGCCAACTTCATCTGGTGCCGCCTATTCCCATCTCCTCTGTGAGGTGATTGTGGGATTTCTGCAGCTTCGTATGTGTCGTCCCTGCAGCCCGAACAAAACAAACACCAGCGTGTGAACTACCCCATGTCGGCAGACCCTCGATTTCACCTTGTCATCGATGATATCCGGGTACAGTCCTCCTTGGTCATACCGGATCACGAATCTATTCTACAATGAGCACTCCAGGATCAGCCGACTTTTATGGTCTGGAAAAAAAATACCATAGTGGTCCTTGCTCAGCTTGCCGGACATGGCATCCACCAGACAACACTCCAAGACCTACCTGTTGAGGTCCTGTCCGAGGTCGCATCTTACTTCCCATATAACGACGTTGTTTCGCTGCACCACGTGAATTTGTATATTGTTATGATACTGTCTATGTACTAACCCGTCACCCCTCATTTGCCCACGAACTCGGACTCTTCGAGCTTTTCCAAGCCGTCCACGTGTCACTCTAATTGTCCCGGGCGGTCGCTGGATGCTGGCCAGTGATACACTTGGCTCAATATATTATTACAACCTTGACCTGGACAACCCCGAGCCAGTTCATCTCATTGGTCCTGATCCGAATGCCAGGATCCCAGGGGACCGCCAATCTGTGCCCTTGATGAAATGTTGGGATATCCTATATCGCAACTCACTATTGCGTTTGCAGGAGGAAGTAGGTACTCTCCAACTCACCGTTTACCGAAGCTCATACGTAGACTTGATTCCAGACACAAATAAAACATTCCAGTGGATCCATATTTGGCATGTCAGATGCAAAGGGAATGATATCCTCGAGGCCACGCGAATGATGTCGATACCGTGTTCCGCCACCCCTGTTCCGTGGCATCTCTCTTTCACCTCCGACCTTGTTGCGCGTCTCAGGCCATTCAATACTGATGGTTGGATCGATGTCTATTTGTGGAGAAACTGTACGTCAACCCACGTCGTGAGATGTGCCTTTCTAATTGGATGCATACCCGTGCGTACACAAGCTGCTTCTCCTTACTCGAGAATGACGGTGGCTACAGAATTGTATATGTGTCTTCGGAAACGATAGGCTCCTCTGTATTTCACAAGACAACGATATATACATCTACGACCTAGAACCTGAACATGTCGAGCACATTAAAGTCGCCAACCCTCCTCACCCGGATACCGTACCTCGTCAGCCATCATGGTTCCACTCGCTTAGTGGCGAAGAGGAGATGAGCTTTTCGCCACTATACTTCCATGGGACAAACTATCGCCAAGCGATGAGCACTGCAGACGGTATCTTAGGCCTGATCATCCCAGCATCACGGGAAGATTCTCCGCACGTGCTGAAGCTCTCCGACTTCAAACATAGGCCGGCGGTCTTGGTTTGCACAAGGGGTATTCGCCTTCACCAGCAGGCGGTTTTAGGTTCGGATACTCCTGGGACTCGACCCCGGAGCAAGTCTACAGCAACGGAGAACAATGCTGCAATCGCTCGTCCCGCCATGATGACATGTTCACGTTTGATGAGGAACTGGGTCGGATTGCCTACAGAAGCATAGACGGGGAAATTGTCGTCCTGGACTTCCCGCTCTAGGTAGCTATATTATACAACAAGCATTGTCCATGAAGAATCAGAATTTCCAATATTCACGTTCACAAGCCAATAAGATATTGACTGATATCAGTCCCAGCTCGGCATATGTCTGGAGTTCTATTTTAGCAGATGTATGTTTTCAGTTAGGCATTTCCGAGGATCTGTTCATGTAGATCGAGGTGATCGTACCCGAAAGAAAGCTACCTATGACCGCATGGTTTTCAAGCGAGTGGCAACCCCGTCATCTTGCCTTGCGGAAGTTAAGAAGATCTCACATATCTAGCGTGTTAACCCCATCTAAGGATTGACATGTCCAATTCCCTCACTCTGAAACAGGGTACCATGAGTGATGCCTCAACACGAGGCTCATGCATGCGGCCCTAGATGTTCTTAAAGAGGGAGTTTGACTCGCCTCATCCGTGCCATTTTTGGGAGGTGAAAAAGCTGTTGAATTATCACGTATCATGTGTGATGCAAAAGAACAAAGCCAAATGCTCAAAGGAGAAATAGCCTGGCTCTAGGTGCGAGGCGTGGGGGACCTCAAGGCCTTGAGGCTTTGTCCATCGCTGAGGCTGCTTTGATGGGCGGAAAATTAGTGGTCATTGTAAGTCGGTTGGAAGCAGATCAAAATAAATACCCCGCAATGCGTGCAGTGTATCATCATTTTCCGTCCCTTAAACCTCAATATCTATGTCCTCGAGCACCACACGAAATACATCCAACCCACCTCGGGCTGGATCTCGCGCCTCCAACGATCAGTCTCACGTCCAGGGATCTGATCCCGCAAGCTCTGGAATCGGTCAGAAGCGTTCGCGCGCCCTTAGCCAACCTCAAGATGTCGTCCCAGAGGTTTCCGAATCAAAACCTTCCGACAAGAAACACAAGCGCAATCTCAGTTCTGGTACCATCCCACCTGATGTCATGGATCCAGTCTCCAAAAGCCTTGACCAAATGCTTGCCCTTGCTCTGGACATCGAGAAGATGTTGCTCCGGTCACTATCAGGCAAAGATACAGCGGTGGGATCCAAGCAACCTGGCAGGCCTAAGCCTGACCAACCTGATTCTGAACCTGAACCGTCCACCGGGTATCCAAGTAAGGTTTTTGAACATGTTTTGGGAAAAGATCACTGATCATTCGTTAGGTGTTGTGGATATGTTCAACAATCAACTGAGAGAATATGAATCGTCTATGGAGAAATGGGCAGAACAGATATCCGCCTCTTTCGGGGTCAACCAGAAACCATCGGCAGAGCTCAATAAAGATGAAAATGAGGGTGATATCAGTGGGGAGGACGAGGAAGACCTCGATAACGTGCAAGATGAGGACCACCATTCATTTCGGACTCTCACTAGAGCAGTTCGGAGAGTGAAGGTTGTGGTTGATACGTTAAAAGTGGTACGAGGGCCGAATGGAGATGGGAAAGTTGATGTAAGTATATTTGGTCGTTAATTATCTACATGTCTGAAGGTCGCTTCCGGCAGATACTGTGCTTCTCTTCGGTCACGAAGGAGGACTACCGCAGACTCGGGATCGAGGAACAAGACCTCCGTGTGCCTCTGAGCACTGTCTGGAGGGGGATGGGTGGAGGAAAAATGCTCCAGAAAAATGCAAAGTCAGAACTGCAGACGTTCCTAGCAAAGATCGAGAGAAAGCGGAATCTTTTTCAAAATACCTGGGTGCGTTGGAGGACTCCTTTGAAAGGCATTAGTTAATGGGCTTATGTAGTCCGAAATGAGTGCGCGCGATATCATCAACGAGTTCTTCGGACGACTTGATGATGGTCTTATCCTTAAGAAACCGACCACTGAGAAGGAAGGGGAGCAGGTAGATTATTCAGCCAGGCGAGTATACAGATTACTGACAGATGCCAAAGGTCCCAATAGATACAGCCGTCATCCCCGAGTTCAGGCTCTTGAGTCGCCCGAGCAAGGTAAGATGATTGTAATCGCTCGATGGTTACAATCAACAGCTAATCGTTTCTCCGTTCCAGAAGGAGGGCTTTGGCGGGATGTCCTGTGGATCGGTGCGGAATGACAGTATGAAAACATACCTGAATGGATCCACCGACTACTTCACCGTTCTTTTGACGGCTCCTGACTTTCAGGGAACCTTAAACATTGGTCGCGGCCAGCAAAGGACTCGCACTCGCTTGAAGACGTGGACTGATGGCATAGCTGAAATGGTCCTTGACAACGGAGGTGTGCATATGTCGATCCTGGAGGCGAAATGGCCTGGAGCGAAACTCCATGACCATGTACCGCAAGTCGTGGCTGAGGCCGTGGGTATGTACGCTTTCCATTTTTTTGCTTTTCAGGTGCGACTCTGACTTGTTTGTCAGTCATCTCCGAACAAGGCGCGAATTCATACCATTCTGCCTATCGAACAGCTATGAATGGACTTTTGGCGTCGTCTGGGCCAGGCAGCCGACTGGGATGGAACAAGGGGAGGGTCTCAGGGCGCCGTTCTGGATGACAGAGATCAGTAAGATTGAGGACCCAGCCCAAATTCTCTTCGTTCTTTCGGCCTTACACTTTTGGGTGAGTCCATGTGATATTGTGACAGGGCCGACTGTTTACACATCATTCATTAAGTCCACAAGGGATGGGAGGGAAGTGTGGAATCTAGGGTGCCTGGATGGTCAGCGGGACTTAGATTGATGGTATGCAGATGGCGAGAAGGAGAGATATTACATTTTGAAGTTGTGATTGACTCGATTTTGTTGTGTCGGACCAACTAGAAAATTACGCACTGACGCAGACATTATGTGACTCTTTACGTCGATATCATGGTACATCTGCCTTCTCTGAACCGCATTCAACGCACTGCGTCCAGATCTGAGCTCCTCCATCCTTATGGACTATCGATGCTGGCAGGAATTCAGGGCCGGAATAGATACCAGCGTGTGAACTAGCCTTGAGGCAGGGACCTTGCTGAGGATTGGCTCTTACTTTGTCATCAATGACATTCGGATACTGTCCTCCGTGGTTACATTGGATGATAAACTTATTCTACGGTGAGTCCTTTCATATCGCCTACCTTTTTGGAATGTAAAAACGTACAACAGCTGTCCTTGCTCAGCTTGTCGGCCATAGCATCCACCATCGAAGAACGCTTCAAGATTTACCTGTCGAGGTTCTGTCCGATGTCGCATCTCACCTGCCTTATAACGACATCGTGTCGCTGCGCCAGGTGAGTCTCCTAACCTTGAGACACTAGCTATGCACTGACACGTCATACAGGTAACCAAGAAATTGCGTGACGGTACCAATGCTCGCATGATCTGGCTCAAACTTGCGGAAGAATACTCGTTGCGACACCTGCACAATCCCAACTCAGGAATACGACCTCTTCATGCCCTGTCAACAGGTGAAATCCGTGCATGGATTGAAAAGCGGCTCGCCATCGATGAAGTGTGGAAAATACCCCTCATTCGTCCCCGAACCCGGACCCTCCAAGCTTTTCCCGACCGTCCTCGTGTCGCTCGAATTGTCCCGGGCGGACGCTGGCTGCTGGCTGGCGACACCCTTGGCTCGGTATATTATTACGACCTTGACTTGGAGGACCCCGAGCCAATTCATCTCATTGGTCCTGATCCTAAGGATAGGATACCAGGAGACCGCCAGTATGTAGGTTTGATGGACTGTTACGTTGAGCCGGGATATCCCATATCGCAATTTACCATTGCCTTCGCAGGAGGAGGTACGCATTCTCCAACTCACCGTCCGCCAAGCCTCACCCTGGGCTTGATTTCAGATGAAGACGCTCGGATGTTCCAGTGGATCCATATTTGGCACGTCAGATGCGAAGGGAATGATACCCTCAAGGCCACACGGCTGAAGTCGGTCCCGTGTTCCGACTCCTTTGTTCCCTGGAACCTCTCTTTCACGACCGATCTCGTCGTGCGTCTTAGGGCATTCTGTGCTGATAGTTGGATTGATGTTTATTGGTGGAAAGAATGCACAGCAACGCATGTCCTAAGGTGTGCTTTTCCAATCAGATGCATACTTGTGCGTAAGCAAGCTGCTTTTGTTACTCGTCGCTGACGATAATTACAGAGGTGTATACGTGTCATCGGAAAGGATAGACTCCTGTGCATTTCAAGAGACGGTGATATATACATCTATGACCTAGAACCCGAACGCGTCGAGCACGTCAAAGTCGCATACCTTCACCGGGATGCTGTGCCTCGTCAGCCATCATGGCGTCACTCGCTTGGTGACAGAGGACAGATGAGCTTCTCGCGGCTATACTTCGACGGGACCAGCTATCGCCAAGTGATGAGTACCGCACAGGGGATCCTAGGCCTGATCATTCCAGCATCACGAGAAGAATCTCCGCACGTGGTGAAGCTCTCCGACTTCAACCATACACCGACGATCTATGGCCTGGGGTTACACAAGGGATATTCGCCTTCCCGGATGGGTGGTTTCAGGTTCGGCTACTCCTGGGATTCGACCCCAGAGCAAGTCTACGTTAACGGAGAACAATGCTGCAATCGCTCGATACGCCATTATAACATGTTCACGTTTGACGAGGAACTGGGTCGCATTGCCTACAGAATGGACGGGGAAATTATCGTCCTGGACTTCCAGCTCTAGGTAGCCATGTTGTATAAGTGCTTTTAAATAATGATTATTCAAGCAAGCATGATAGCTGTAATGACAATCTCCCTCCCAATCGCCGTCGCGAATTCTTCCACCGATAGGACCCGGATCACGGAATAAAGTTTTCGTAGGGGGGGGGGCATAAACATGTCCTGTCGTAGATTGGGTACGGTGGCCGTACAAACAAACGGAGCCATCCTTTCTTCCCCGCTGCTTCCGCTGGGACCAGACTTTGGGTCCTCCAATTCAAATCCAAGTAACGGTTTCAAAGTCTGCAAGGTATGTTTGAGTACAGCGTCAAGGATGCTGGTGTAAAGTGCATGAAGGGTCGAAAGAGGGACCGTCGGAATGTGGTGAGGAACGGAGAGGACCATTGTGAGTTGAGAAATTGGGTACCAACGATCGGGTCTTCGACGAAACGAGTGATGCTGGTGGCAAAGATGAAGCACCCGGGTGCCATGGATGTGATCTGAGCCATGCCACGTTCCACAGGCCATGGAGCGCCTCGTGGTACAAGAACATCATACTGTCTCGAAGTTTGTCGAATATGGCCCGGAGGAATTTCTCAACATCTTGACAAGCCACGTCGGAATTCACGAGAACCTCCTGTGAGAGAAATGTACCATTGACCCCGATGGACTTGAACATTCGAGTTATATGAGCTTCAGGTCGGCTTGCAATAAGCCACCTAAGGGGCGCAGTAGGATGTTGTCGTAAGAAGCGGCTGATCAACTTGATGATCACGTACCACAAGTTGTGGCTGAGGCGGTTGGTGTGTACGTTCTTGTTCGCTCCTTGTCAGGCAGGATTCTGACCCTGAATCTGGTTTTGTTTCATCTGGCCGGTCATCTTCGAATAGGGCGCGAACTCATACCATCTTGTCACCAGTTACAAGTGGATTTTTGGACTCGTGCGGGCTCCACAACCTATTGGAAAGAATCAAGGGGAGGGCCTAACGGCGCCGTTCTGGATGACAGAGATCAGTAGGATTGAGGACCCAGCTCAAATTCGTTCAACATGGAATATCGATGCCGGCAAGGATCCTGTCCGTATATTTCCGACGTGTGAACCTCGTGGCAGAACTTCGCTGAGGATTGCCAATTTTGCTTCATCATCGATGGCAGCTGTGTACTGTCCTCCTTGGTTATACTGGATCAGAAATCTATTTTACAGTGAGTGATCGTGAACCAGGCTACCTCTATGGAATGTAAATGCATAGCAGTCATCCCCGCTCAGCTTGCCAGCCATCCCGTCCACCATCGAAAAACGCTCCAAGGCCTGCCTACTGAGGTCCTGTCCGAGGTCGCGTCTTTCCTGCCTTATAATGACATTGTGTCGCTGCGCCAGGTGGGTCTACCTTATCTTCGGATACCGCCTATGCACTGACACGTCATACAGGTAGGCAAGAAACTGCGGGATGCTACCAATGCCTGGACGATCTGGTTCAGACTTGCGGAGGAATATTCGTTGCGACACCTGCACAATCCCAACTCAGGAATACGACCCCTCCATTCCCTATCAACAGCTGAAGTCCGTGAATGGGTCGAGAAGCGGCTCGCGGTTGACGAAATATGGAGAATCCCGCTCATTCGCCCGCGAACTCGGACACTTCAAGCTTTTTCCGGCTGCCCGCGTGCCACTCGGATTGTCCCTGGCGGGTGTTGGCTGCTGGCTGGCGACACTTCCGGCTCGATATATTATTATGATCTTGATCTGGATGGCCCCGAGCCAGTTCATCTCCTTGGTCCTGACTCTAAGCACAGGATACCAGGAGACCGCCAGTCTGTGATTTTGATAGACTGTTGGGCTGAGACAGGCCATCCTATATCGCAATATACCATTGCCTTCATAGGGGGAAGTAAGTACTCTTCAACGTACCGTCTGTCAAACCTCTCACCTAGGCTTGATCTCAGATAAAAACGATAATATATTCCAGTGGATTTATATTTGGTACGTCGGATGCGATGGGAATGATACCCTCAAGGCCACACGACTTATGTCGGTGCCGTGTTACCCCATCCTTGTTCCGTGGAGGTTCTCCTTCACTGCCGACCTTGTTGCGCGTCTCAGGTCATTCTTTGGTCGGAGTTGGGTCGATGTTTATTGGTGGAACGAGTGCACGGCAACACATGTCATGAGGTGTGCCTTTCCAATTCCATACATACCTGTACGTAAGCAGGCTGCTTTTGTTACTTGCCACTGACGATAGGTATAGAACCATATACGTGTCGTCGGAAAGGATAGGCTCCTGTGCATTTCAAGGAATAATGATATATACATCTACGACCTGGAACCCGAACGCGTGGAGCACTCGAACATCCGGTGCCCTCACCCGGATACTGAGCCTCGTCAGGCATCATGGTGTCACTCCCTTGATATTAGAGGGCAGATGAGTGTCTCGCGGTTATATTTCGACGGGACCAACTATCGCCAAGTGATGAGTACCCCAAAAGGGATCCTAGGTCTGATCATCCCAGCATCTCCGCACGTGGTGAAGCTCTCCGATTTCAACCATACGCCGACAATCTATGGTCTAGGGTAACACAAGGGATACTCGCCTTCACAAGTGGGCAGTTTCAGGTTCGGATACTCCTGGGACTCGACCCGGAGCAAGTCTACAGCAATGGAGAACAATGCTGCAATGGCTCGTCCCGCCATTATTACATGTTCACGTTTGACGAGGAACTGGGCCGGATTGCCTACAGAAGCGTAGACGAGGAAATTGTCGTCCTGGACTTCCCAATCTAGGTAGTCATGTTATATAACACATACGATCCAGTTCCCTTCCGTTCTCTATCAACGACTGAAAGTGGATTTTGGGAACGCAACAATATTCGAGGAAACGTCCGCTCAAGGACACTTCGAAATTCCTTGAAGAGGATTGGGTGACTTTTGTTGCCGCAGTTGAGGGATTGTTTAACTATGCGTTCGCAGCGACTGGAAGGGATATTATGTTGAAATAACAAACCGATCCGAATCCCAAGTCCACGCGTCGCCTGTTATACGTGATCTCTCCTGATAGTGTGGTCGCGGACGAGACGAGCGACCCTTTTCCTATGGTGACGACCCTTTTCGCATACAACAGACCCTGCGCCCATTGTCCACAACTCGCCATACCTCGATATTCAGAAATTTTTCCTTTCATGACCCTTAATTATGATGTGCTTAAATATGTTGACTTCATGTAAACTCTCCTCAGCACTCGCGTCGTTAACGAGTGACTGAGCAAAGCCTTTACTGTCTCTTACAAGTTATCATCACGGTTGTCATGCCTCCTTGATTAATTCTTGATTAAAAACATTTATAATTCCTTGGTAAGAGTTAGACCACACGAGTATCGGTAGCGCTTCACACCTTCTCGGTCTCAATGACACAGGTGATAAGTCGTAGATCTAATTGAGTAGTACAGGGACCAGCTCCATCTAGTGCCGTCTTCACATTATCATCTGCTCTGCGAGGTGACCACGGCAGCTCCGTATGTGTCGTCCCTGCAGCCCAAACAAAACAAACACCAGCGTGTGAACTACCTCATGTTGGAGGACACCCGGAGGACACCTCAATTTCGCTTCATCATCGATGACATCCGGGTGCAATCCTCCTTGGTCATATTGGATCATGAATCTGTTCTACGGTGAGTCCTGCAAGTCAGTCTGCTTTTATGGTATGTAACAAAATACCATAGCGGTCCTTGCTCAACTTGCCGGACACCAAGACTTACCTGTAGAGGTCCTGTCCGAGGTCACGTCGTACCTGCCCTACAGTGATATCGTGTCGCTGCGCCAGTTGAGTCTAGATAGCCTCGTAATACCGTCTATGTACTGATGCGTCAAACAGGTAAACAAGAAGCTGCGTGAGGCTACCAATGCTCGTATAATCTGGTTCAAACTTGCGGAAGAATACTCGTTGCGACACCTGCATAATCCTAGCTCAGGAATACGACCCCTCCATTCCCTTTCGACGAGCGAAGTCTATGAATGGATCGAGAAGCGGCTCGCGATTGACGACATATGGACAACCCCCCTCATCCACCCACAAATTCGGACCCTCCAAGCTTTTTCCAACTGTCCGCTTGTCGCTCAAATTGTCCCTGGCGGGCGCTGGCTGCTGGCTGGCGGCACGTTCGGCTCGATATATTACTACGACCTTGACCTGGACGACCCCGAGCCAGTTCATCTCATTGGTCCTGACCCTAATGCCAGAATACCAGGAGACCGGCAGTCTGTGGCTTTGATCGACTGTTATGTTGAGCTGGGATATCCCGTGATGCAGTTCACCATCGCATTTGTAGGAGCAGGTAAGTACTCTTCGACCCACCATCTGCCAGAGCTAACACCAGGACTCGATTGCAGATGGAAGGGATCAGATATTCCAATGGATCCATATATGGCATGTCAGATGCGAAGGGAATAGTACCCTCAGGGCCACACGACTGATGTCGGTCCCATGTTCTTGTTCTGACGTCCTTACTCCCTTGCACCTCTCTTTGACCACCGATGTGGTCGCGCGTCTCGCAAGATACGGATGTCAGAACTGGATCGATGTTTTCTGGTGGAAGGAGTGTACAGCAACGCACGTCGCAAATTGTGCCTTTTCAACCACGTGGAAGCCTGTGCGTAAACACCCCCCTTTTGCGTACTTTTCACCGACGATGCCTACAGGATTGTATACGTATCATCGGAAACGATAGGCTCCTCTCCATTTCACGAAACAATGACATAGAAATCTATGATCTGGAACCTGAATACGTCGAGCACATCAAAGTCGCCAATCCTCGTCCCGACATTATGTTTCGTCAGCCATCGTGGTGCCGCTCGCTTGGGGACAGAGGGCAGATGAGTTTTTCACAGCTATACTTCGACGGGACCAACTATCGCCAAGTGATGAGTACCGCACAGGGGATCCTAGGCCTGATCATCCCAGCATCCCGAGAAGAATCTCCGCACGTGGTGAAGCTCTCCGACTTCAACCATCGGCCAAC
Source organism: Chlorophyllum brunneum (assembly GCA_963576785.1). Lineage (NCBI taxonomy): Eukaryota > Fungi > Basidiomycota > Agaricomycetes > Agaricales > Agaricaceae > Chlorophyllum > Chlorophyllum brunneum. The sequence continues at coordinate 148,789 of OY756148.1, forward strand.
GATCTATGGTCTCGGTTTGCACAAGGGGTATTCGCCTTCCCCAGCGGGCGGTTTTAGGTTCGGATACTCCTGGGACTCGGACCCGGAGCAAATGTATAGCAATGGAGAGGAATGCCGCAATCCTTCAATCCGTTATTATAACATGTTCACGTTTGACGAGCAACTCGGTCGGCTTGCCTACAGATGTGGAAGGGAAATCATAGTCCACGACTTCCCGCTCTAGGTTGGTTGTTATATTCTTTAGCTGGGAAGAGGAGTCTCAGGTTTCCAAAGATAATATACATTATTCCCATAAATTCAACTCCAGTGGCTGCCACCAAGGCACTCCCGATAGCCCACCAAAGAATAAGAACTGTGAATACCCACACCGAGCAACAAGCGGCAAACGGATCGACTTTGGAGGGATTTTGAGGTGTTGAGCGTGGAGATTCCTCCAGATTTGGTCTCACTATGTATTAATGATAAATGGTAATTCCACTTGACTGGTACAGTGATCGCCTTTATGTAGTGCCACCTTCATGCCATAGAAAGGGACCCTCCAGCTCGTTTGCGAGCTGAAGCATTGATCCCCAGCTTCGTTGCCTATCACGATGTGTCGTCCCTGCAGCCCAATCAAGCAAACGGCGGCAGCGTGTGAACTGCCTCATGTTGGCAGGGATTTTACTTTTGTTATTGATGGCAGCTGTGTACTGTCCTCATTGGTTGAACTGGATCATAGATCTATTCTACAGTGAGTGTGCTGGACATGATGTCCACCAGATAACGCTCCAAAACCTACCTGTTGAGGTCCTCTCCGAGGTTGGGTCTTACTTGCCTTATGCATCATCATATACGCTATCACTACCACCATCATCATCTATACATCCCACCTTCCATGTCTCCCAGCTCAAACGATATATATCCAACGCGGACGAAATGTTCCCCTCAAGACAACTTCGGGCACTGGGGAAGCATGATCACAGGTTTGGTTATTCATGGGAACTAGATCCAGAGAATGTGTACAGCAATGGGGATATAAGTGGAGAGGTTCAGAGAGATGTCATACTCCCAGATTCCGACTTCTTCACCTTTGATGAGGAGTTGGGCCGACTTGCTTGTATTCAACCGGAAATTAGGGTAATGGACTTCCCACTCTAAAGTTGGCTCCTCTACATAATACTCTTTTTTGATACCCCCGGTTGATTGTAGAAAGTATCGATCGTCCTTCTGCCCCAGCTATCGCCAAGGCATATGCTCACCATAAGGCGTTGTGGTTAGCATCGATCACAAAACTTTCCAAGTTCAGCTCTTCCCTTACGATCCATGGAATCGGGCTGATAATACCAGTATCCGTTAGTTGTAGCCAGGGACGATATCATGCTGAGGCTGCAAAAGCCCCTCAATTCGAGCCAATAAGAGTTATCCTAGGAAAATTGAAATCTAGGTCACGCAACTTGGTTCCCAACCGCTCCCCTAATGGCTGGGACTGATAGTCTGTCCAGCACAATGAATGTGTGCAAATAATCATATAGCACAGCCATGGCAGAACGGATTACTCAAGGTGAAGGCGAAACCCCTTGTGTAACCGAACTCCATAGATCGTCGGCAAATGGTGCGCTTGGAGAGTTTTGGCACGATCATGCCCAAGTCCTGTGTCGTGCTCTCGTCGGCCAGATATGACATTACATGACCCGCAACGTAATCAAGCAAACCTTAGCGTGTGAAGCATCCATGGTGCATTGAACCTCAAGGAATTTGTCCCCACTTCCAATGCCATCCGGGTACCATCCTCCGAGTCCCTGGTTATACTGGATCATAGATCTATTATACGGTGAGTCCCCCAGAATCAGCCTATTTATCAAATATAAAACTGTATAGCGCCAATCCAGCTTCCCGGTCGTAGAACCCACAAGAACGCGCTCCAAGATCTCCCTGTCGAGGTCCTGTCTGAGGTCGCATCTTACCTGCCTTATGACGACGTTATGTCGCTGCGCCAGGTGAGTCTCCTAACCTTGAGACACTAGCTATGCACTGACACGTCATACAGGTAAGCAAGAAATTGCGTGGCGCTACCAATGCTCGGATGATCTGGCTCAAATTTGCGACCGAATACTCGTTGCGACACCGGCACAATCCCAACTCAGGAACACGGCCCCTCCATTCACTTTCAACGAGCGAAGTTCGCCAATGGATCGGGAAGCGGCTCGCTATCGAAGAAATATGGAGAAGACCCCTCATTCGTCCCCGAACTCGGACCCTCCAAGCTTTTCCCGACCGTCCTCGTGTCGCTCGAATTGTCCCGGGCGGACGCTGGCTGCTGGCTGGCGACACGCTTGGCTCGATATATTACTACGACCTTGACCTGGACGACCCAGAGCCAGTTCATCTCATCGGCCCTGACCCTAAGCATAGGATACCAGGAGACCGCCAGTACATAGGTTTGATGGATTGTTACGTTGAGCCGGGATATCCCATATCGCAATTTACCATTGCCTTCGCAGGAGGAGGTACGCATTCTCCAACTCACCGTCCGCCAAGCCTCACCCTGGGCTTGATTTCAGACGAAGATGCTCGGATGTTCCAGTGGATCCATATTTGGCACGTCAGATGCGAAGGGAATGATACCCTCAAGGCCACACGACTAAAGTCGGTCCCGTGTTCCGACACCTTTGTTCCCTGGGACGTCTCTTTCACGACAGATCTCGTCGCGCGTCTTAGGGCATTCTGTGCTGATAGTTGGATTGATGTTTATTGGTGGAAAGAATGCACGGCAACGCATGTCCTAAGGTGTGCCTTTCCAATTAGATGCATACTTGTGCGTAAGCAAGCTGCTTTTGTTACTCGTCACTGACGATAGGTACAGGACTGTATACGTGTCGTCGGAAAGGATAGACTCCTGTGCATTTCAAGAGACAGTGATATATACATCTACGACCTAGAACCCGAACGCGTCGAGCACGTCAAAGTCGCATACCTTCACCGGGATGCTGTGCCTCGTCAGCCATCATGGTGTCACTCGCTTGGTGACAGAGGGCAGATGAGTTTCTCGCGGCTATACTTTGACGGGACCAACTATCGCCAAGTGATGAGTACCGCACAGGGGATCCTAGGCCTGATTATCCCAGCATCACGGGAAGAATCTCCGCACGTGGTGAAGCTCTCCGACTTCAACCATATACCGACGATCTATGGTCTAGGGTTACACAAGGGATATTCGCCTTCACAAATGGGAGGTTTCAGGTTCGGCTACTCCTGGGATTCGACCCCGGAGCAAGTCTACAGCAATGGAGAAGAATGCTGCAATCGCTCGTCCCGCGATTATAACATGTTCACGTTTGACGAGGAACTGGGTCGGATTGCCTACAGAAGCATACACGGGAAAATTGTCGTCCTGGATTTCCCGCTTTAGGTAGCCATGTTATATAAGTGTTTTTGATTAACGATTAAACAAGGAAGCATGATAGCTGTAATGACAATCTCCCTCCCAATCGCCGTCGCGAATTCTGGTAGGACCCGGATCACGGAATTAGGTTTTCGTAGGGGGGGGGGGGGGGGGGGCATAAACATGTCCTGTCGTAGATTGGGTACGGTGGCCGTACAAACAAACGGAGCCATCCTTTCTTCCTCGCTGCTTCCGCTGGGACCAGACTTTGGGTCCTCCAATTCAAATCCAAGTAACAGTTTCAAAGTCTGCAAGGTATGTTTGGGTACAGCGTCAAGGATGCTGGTGTAAAGTGCATGAAGGGTCGAAAGAGGGACCGTCGGAATGTGGTGAGGAACGGAGAGGACCATTGTGAGTTGAGAAATTGGGTACCAACGATCGGGTCTTCGACGAAACGAGTGATGCTGGTGGCAAAGATGAAGCACCCGGGTGCCATGGATGTGATCTGAGCCATGCCACGTTCCACAGGCCATGGAGCGCCTCGTGGTACAAGAACATCATACTGTCTCGAAGTTTGTCGAATATGGCCCGGAGGAATTTCTCAACATCTTGACAAGCCACGTCGGAATTCACGAGAACCTCCTGTGAGAGAAATGTACCAGTGACCCCGATGGATTTGAACATTCGAGTTATATGAGTTTCAGGTCGGCTTGCAATAAGCCACCTAAGGGGCGCAGTAGGATGTTGTCGTAAGAAGCGGCTGATCAACTTGACGATATTAATCTGTGCGCTCTCTCCTTCGCACTCGTCTAGTCCATTGAAGTGGTGCTCCATGCTCTTTTCCACTAACTTGGGGTCGTCAGTCATCTTCTGTCTCAGGAAATCGCGATAAGCAGGGGTTCGGACAGCGAGCTGATATGCAAGGGTAGGGAAAGCGTGAGCGGGTTGGTGACAGTGGTTTGGTCCAGATAGGAAGAGCGTTGCGCAAAGTTTGGGTGATATCCAGAGCTCTTCTGCCAGAGTTTGGACGATTGCAGATTTCCCGACGCCGGCAACACCAAATAGCCAAAATAATTGGTAGGCGGGATCAGTATCCTCGAGCCACTTAAGGATGGTATCCAAGATTGCGATGCGGGTGCCTGGATGACAACGAGGAGGGTCACGGAGAGAAGAGTCGAATTCATCCCTGGACACCGTATATTTAGTGAGCCATGGCAAGACTAGATAATATGAGAAATTGGACCTGTTCTTTTGACGGCTCCTCGGGTTAAAGGAATCATGAGGGTAGGTGGGTAGGTCACGGCCAGAAAAGGACTCGCACTCATTTGAAGTGGTCGAATAATGGTACAGCCGATACCATCGCTGAGAACGATCCTGGAAGCTAAGTGGCCTGGAGCAAAATTACATGATCACGTACCGCAAGTTGTGGCTGAGGCCGTTGGTGTGTACGTTCTTGTCTGCTACTTGTCAGGCTTCATCATCGATGGCAGCTGTGTACTGTCCTCTTTGGTTATACTGGATCATAAATCTATTTTACAGTGAGTGATCGTGAATCAGGCTCCCTCTATGGAATATAAATGCATAGCAGTCATCCCCGCTCAGCTTGCCAGCCATCCCGTCCACCATCGAAAAACGCTCCGAGACCTACCTGCTGAGGTCCTGTCTGAGGTCGCGTATTTCCTGCCTTATAATGATATTGTGTCAGTGCGCCAGGTGAATTTGCATAATGTTATGATACTGTCTATGTACTGACGCGTCATGCAGGTAAGCAAGAAACTGCGGGATGCTGCCAACGCCCGGATGATCTGGTTCAGACTTGCGGAGGAATATTCGTTGCGACACCTGCACAATCCCAACTCAGGAATACGACCCCTCCATTCCCTATCAACAGCTGAAGTCCGTGAATGGATCGAGAGGCGCCTCGCGGTCGACGAAATATGGAGAATCCCGCTCATTCGCCCGCGAAATCGGACCCTTCGAGCTTTTTCCGGCTGCCCGCGTGCCACTCCGATTGTCCCTGGCGGGCGTTGGCTGCTGGCTGGCGACATATTCGGCTCGATATATCATTACGATCTTGATCTGGATGACCCCGAGCCAGTTCATCTCCTTGGTCCTGACTCTAAGCACAGGATACCAGGAGACCGCCAGTCTGTGGTTTTGATAGACTGTTGGGTTGAGACAGGCCAACCTATATCGCAATTTACCATTGCCTTTGTAGGGGGGAGTAAGTACTCTTCAACGTACCGTCTGCCAAACCTCTCACGTGGGCTTGATCCCAGGTCAGTGGATTCATATTTGGCACGTTGGATGCGATGGGAATGATACCCTCAAGGCCACACGACTCATGTCGGTGCCGTGTTCCGACGTCCCTGTTCCGTGGAGGTTCGCTTTCACTACCGACCTTGTTGCGCGTCTCAGGTCATTCTTTGGTCGGAGTTGGGTCGATGTTTATTGGTGGAACGAGTGCACGGCAACACATGTCATGAGGTGTGCCTTTCCAATTCCATACATACCTGTACGTAAGCAGGCTGCTTTTGTTACTTGCCACTGACGATAGGTATAGAACCATATACATGTCGTCGGAAAGGATAAGCTCCTGTGCATTTCAAGGAATAATGATATATACATCTACGACCTAGAACCCGAACGCGTGGAGCACTTGAACGTCCGGTGCCCTCACCCGGATACTGAGCCTCGTCAGGCATCATAGTGTCACTCCCTTGATATTAGAGGGCAGATGAGTGTCTCGCGGTTATACTTCGACGGGACCAACTATCGCCAAGTGATGAGTACCCCAAAAGGGATCCTAGGTCTGATCATCCCAGTATCACGAGAAGAATCTCCGCACGTCGTGAAGCTCTCCGATTTCAACCATACGCCGACGATCTATGGTCTAGGGCTACACAAGGGATACTCGCCTTCACAAGTGGGCGGTTTCAGGATTGGATACTCCTGGGACTCGACCCCGGAGCAAGTCTACAGCAATGGAGAACAATGCTGCAATGGCTCGTCCCGCCATTATGACATGTTCACGTTTGACGAGGAACTGGGCCGGATTACCTACAGAAGCGTAGACGAGGAAATTGTCGTCCTGGACTTCCCAATCTAGGTAGTCATGTTATATAATACATACGATCCAGTTCCCTTCCGTTCTCTATCAACGACTGAAAGTGGATTTTGGGAACGCAACAATATTCGAGGAAACGTCCGCTCAAGGACACTTCGAAATTCCTTGAAGAGGATTGGGTGACGTTTGTTGCCGCAGTTGAGGGGTTGTTTAACTATGCGTTCGCAACGACTGGGAGGGAGATTATGTTGAAATAACAAACCGATCCGAGTCCCAAGTCCATGCGTCGCCTCTCCTGATAGTGTGGTCGCGGACGAGACGAGCGACCCTTTTCCTATGGTGACGACCCTTTTCGTATACAACATACCCTGCATTCATTGTCCACAACTCGCCATACCTCGATATTCAGAAATTTTTCCTTTCATGACCCTTAATTATGATGTGCTTAAATATTGTATGTTGACTTCATGTAAACTCTCCTCAGTACTCGCGTCGACAACGAGTGACTGAGTAAAGCCTTTACTGTCTCTTACAAGTTATCATCACGGCTGTCATGCCTCCTTGATTAATTCTTAATTATAATTCCTTGGTAAGAGTTAGACCACACGAGTATCGGTAGCGCTTCACACCTTCTCGGTCTCAATGACACAGGTGATAAGTCGTAGATCTAATTGAGTAGTACAGGGACCAGCTCCATCTAGTGCCGTCTTCACATTATCATCTGCTCTGCGAGGTGACCACGGCAGCTCCGTATGTGTCGTCCCTGCAGCCCAAACAAAACAAACACCAGCGTGTGAACTACCTCATGTTGGAGGACACCCGGAGGACACCTCAATTTCACTTCATCATCGATGACATCCGGGTACAATCCTCCTTGGTCATATTGGATCATGAATCTGTTCTACGGTGAGTCCTGCAAGTCAGTCTACTTTTATGGTATGTAACAAAATACCATAGCTGTCCTTGCTCAACTTGCCGGACACCAGACAACGCTACAAGACCTACCTGTCGAGGTCATGTCCGAGGTCATGTCGTACCTGCCCTACGGTGATGTTGTGTCGTTGCGCCAGTTGAGTCTAAATAGCCTCGTAATACCGTCTACGTACTGATGCGTCAAACAGGTAAACAAGAAGCTGCGTGAGGCTACCAATACTGGCGGTCTCCTGGTATCCTATGCTTAGGGTCAGGGCCAATGAGACGAACTGGCTCGGGGTCGTCCAGGTCAAGGTCATAGTAATATATCGAGCCAAGCGTGTCGCCAGCCAGCAGCCAGCGGCCGCCTGGGACAATTCGAGCGACACGAGGACGGTCGGAAAAAGCTTGGAGGGTCCGAGTTCGGGGACGAATGAGGGGTCTTCTCCATATTTCGTCGATAGCGAGTCGCTTCCCGATCCATTCACGGACTTCGCTTGTTGAAAGTGAATAGAGGGGCCGTATTCCTGTGTTGGGATTGTGCAGGTGTCGCAACGAGTGTTCTTCCGCGAGTTTGAGCCAGATCATGCGAGCATTGGTACCGTCACACAATTTCTTGCTTACCTGTATGACGTGTCAGTGCATAGCTGGTGTCTCAAGGTTAGGAGACTCACCTGGTGCAGTGACACAATGTCGCCATATGGCAAGTAACACCCAACCTCGGAGAGGACCTCAACAGGTAGGTTTTGGAGCGTTATCTGGTGGACATCATGTCCAGCACACTCATTGTAGAATAGATTTATGATCCGGTTCAACCAACGAGGACAGTACTCGGATGCCATCAATAACAAAAGTAAAATCCCTGCCAACATGAGGGCAGTTCATACGCTGCCGCCGTTTGCTTGATTGGGCTGCAGGGACGACACACCGTTGATGAGAACATCGCGATAGGCAACGAAGCTGGGAATCAACGCTTCAGCTCGCAAACGGCTGGGGGGTCCCTTTCCATGGCATGAAGGCGACACTACATAAAGCCGGTCACTGTACCACTCAAGTGGAATAACCATTTATCATTAATATATAGTGAGACCAGATCTGGAGGAATCTCCACGCTCAATGACACCTCAAAATCCCTCCAAAGTCGATCCGCTTGCCGCTCGTTGCTCGGTGTGGGTACTCAGTTCTTACTCTTTGGTGGGTTATCGGGAGTGCCTTGGCGGCAACCACTGGAGTTGGGAATAGCGTATATTATCTTTGGCCTGAGACTCCTCTTCCCAGAAATCAATAACTAATGAATATAACAACTAACCTAGAGCGGGAAGTCATGGACTATGATTTCCTCGCCACTTCTGTAGGCAAGCCGACCGAGTTGCTCGTCAAACGTGAACATGTTATAATAACGGATTGAAGGATTGCAGCATTCCTCTCCGTTGCTATACACTTTCTCCGGATCCGAGTCCCAGGAGTATCCGAACCTAAAACCGCCTGCTGGTGAAGGCGAATACCCCTTGTGCAAACCGAGACCATAGATTGTTGGTCTATGGTTGAAGTCGGAGAGCTTGATGACGTGCGGAGATTCTTCCCGTAATGCTGGTATAATCAGGCCTAAGATCCCGTCTGCGGTGCTCATCACTTGGCGATAGTTGGTCCCGTCGAAGTATAGCTGTGAAAAACTCATCTGCCCTCTGTCCCCAAGCGAGTGGTACCACGATGGCTGACGAGACATAATGTCGGGACGAGGATTGGCGACTTTGATGTGCTCGATGTATTCAGGTTCCAGATCATAGATTTCTATATCATTGTTTCGTGAAATGGAGAGGAGCCTATCGTTTCCGATGACACGTATACAATTCTGTAGGCATCGTCGGTGAAAAGTACGCAAAAGGGGGGTGTTAACGCACAGGCTTCCACGCGGTTGAAAAGGCACAATTTGCGACGTGCGTTGCTGTGCACTCCTTCCACCAGAAAACATCGATCCGGTTCTGGCATTCATATCTTACAAGACGCGCGACCACATCGGTGGTCAAAGAGAGGTGCAAGGGAATAAGGACGTCAGAACACGGGACTGACATCAGTCGTGTGGCCCTGAGGGTACCATTCCCTTCGCATCTGACATGCCATATATGGATCCATTGGAATATTTGATCCCTTCCATCTGCAATCGAGTCCTGGTGTTAGCTCTGGCAGACGGTGGTTCGAAGAGTACCTACCTCCTCCTACAAATGCGGTGGTGAACTGCGTTACGGGATATCCCAGCTCAACATAACAGTCAATCAAAGCCACAGACTGCTGGTCTCCTGGTATTCTGGCATTGGGGTCAGGACCAATAAGATGAACTGGCTCGGGATCATCCAGATCAAGATCGTAATAATATATCGAGCCGAGAGTGTCCCCAGCCAGGAGCCAGTGCCCACCCGGGACGATTCGAGCAACACATGGATGGCTGGGAAAAGCTTGGAGGGTCCGAGTTCGCGGGTGGATGAGGGGAGTTTTCCATATTTCGTCAACCGTGAGTCGCTTCTCGATCCATTGACGTATTTCACCTGTTGATATGGAATGGAGGGGTCGTACTCCTGAGTTAGGATTATGCAGGTGTTGCAACGAGTATTCTTCCGCGAGTTTGAACCAGATCATACGAGCATTGGTAGCATCGTGCAGTTTCTTGCCCACCTGTGTGACACGTTAGTGCATAGACAGTTAACAACGCTATCTAGATTCACCTGGCGCAGCGACACAATGTCACTATATGGTAAGTAAGACACGACTTCGGACAGAACCTCGACTGGCAAGTCTTGGAGGGTTTTCTCGTGGTGGAACCTATGGCTGGGGAGCTGGATTGCTACCACCATTTTAGGCTCTGTGACGGGGTATTGATTCGGGAGGACTCACTGTGTAAGGAATTTATGATCCAGTATAACCATAGAGGACAGTACGCAGATGCCATTGATGCTGAAGTGAAGTGAGGAGCACCTCTTGTCACGAGAATCATTCACACGCACGGATCACGGGTCCTACCAGAGACGCTCAACTTTGGGCGTGATACACTGAACGACGACTCAAACCGAGAATTCAAGTAGATTGGTACCGAGAGTGTCATACATAGTCTGGTGCAGTGCAATTGGGGATTTTTGTGGTGGTAGAGTTCGGAAAAGAATCATATAAAAATCCAAGATGGTCCCTGCATACTATCATTAAACATCAGCTCGCTGATGTTCCCGGCAACCTAGATTCCAAACTTCCCGCTCATCTCTTGTGGACTTGAAAAGGGAAGACGATGTTTAAACACTCAGCTCAGCCACAAGATCGCATGGACTTACCCAAAAGTGTAAGGCCGAAAGAACGAAGAGAACCTGAGCTGGGTTCTCGATCTTACTGATTTCTGTCATCCAGAACGGCGCCCTGAGACCCTGCCCTTTCTCCCTTCCAATCGGCCGTGTGGCCCAGACGACGCCAAAAGTCCATTCGTAACTGTTTGACAAACAGAATGGTACAAACTTGCGCTCTGTTCGAAGATGACTAACCGGACCCGAAGTCAAGAGTCATACCCAACAAGGAATGAGTGGAAACCTACACGCCGAGAGCCTCAGCCACGACTTGCGGTACGTGGTCGTGCAATTTCGCTCCGGGCCACTTCGCTTCCAAGATTGACACTCGCACATAGTCGTTTTCAGCCACTAAATTGGCTATACCATTGTTCCAGCTCTTCAAGTAAGTGCGAGTCCTTTTCTGACCGCGACCCTTGGCCAACATCGATCCAAAATCTTGCGCCGTCAAAAGAACAGTGAAGTAATCTGTGGATCCATTCAAGTAAGTTTCTACACTATCATTCAACACTGATCCGCAGGACTCCATGTCGCCTTTCTGACATGAAGGAACGGTTAGCCATTGATAGTAACCAATCGAGTGAGCTTCTCACTTTGGTTGGGCGGCTCAAGACTCCAAACTCGGGAATAACGGCCGTATCTATTTGGAACTACATGGCGAAAATCAGTTAGCAAAAGTATAATTGCCTGATGAATGACTCGTACAGGCTCCTTGCCTTCCTTGCCAATGACTGCCTTTTTAAGGATAAGACTATCGTCGAGGCACCCGAAGAATTCGTTGACAATATCGCGAGCGCTCATTTCGGACTACATAACTCGATTAAATACTAAGTCAAGGGGGATACTCCAACGCACCCAGGTGTTTTGAAAAAAGTTCCGCTTTCTCTCGAGCCTCGACATAAAATTTCTCAGTTCCGATGTTGCATCCTTCTGGAGCATTTTCTCGCCCTCCATCCCCCGCCAGATAGTGCTCTGAGACACACAGAGGTCTAGTTCCTCAATGCCAAGTCGTTGATAATCCTCCTTTGTGACCGAAGAGAAGCATAGTATCTGAAGCGGTCTTCAGATAATGCCAATAGCTTGAATCCACAATCAAATGTACTAACGTCAACTTTCCTATCACCGTTTGGTCCTCGTACCACTTTTAAAGTATCAACCACAGCCTTCACTCTCCGAACTGCTCTAGTGAGAGTCCCGAATGAATGGTGATCCTCGTCTTGTACATTATCAAGGTTTTCATCATCCTCATCCTCACCAGCATCACCTTCTTTTTCATCTGTATTGAGTTCTGCGGATGGTTGCTGGTCGACCCCAAAAGAGGCGGAGATCTGTGCTGCCCATTTCTCAATAGACAATTCGCATTCCCTAAGTTGGTTATCGAACATATCCACAAGGTCTAATGAATAATCAGTAATTTTCTCCCAAAACGTGTTTGAAAAGCTCACTCGGGTGACCAGTAGACAGTACAGGCTCAGCTCGGTCAGGCCTAGGCCCACCAGGCTGGCCAGATCCCACCACTGCGTTTTTCCCCGATAGTGACCGGAGCAACATCTTCTCGATGTCCAGAGCAAGGGCAAGCATTTGGTCAAGGCTTTTGGAGACTGGATCCATGACATCAGGTGGGACGGTACCAGAGCTGAGATTGCGTTTGTGTCTCTTGTCGGGAGGGTTTGATTTGGAAACATCTGGGACGACATCTTGAGGTTGGCTAGGGGCGCGTGGACGCTTCTGGCTGATTCGAGAGCTTGCGGGATCGGATCCCTGGACGTGAGACCGAACGTTGGAGGCACGAGATCCAGCCCGAGGTGCATTGGATGTATTTCGTGTGGTGTTCGAGGACATGGATATTGAGGTTTATGGGACGGAAAATGACGATACACTTCATGTATAGGGGGGTATTTATTTTGATCTGCTTCCAACCAACTTACAACAACCCCTAATTTTCCACCCATCAAAGCAGCCTCAGCGATGGACAAAGCCTCAAGGCCTTGAGGTCCCCCACGCCTCGCGCCTAGAGCCAGGCTATTTCTCCTTTGAGCATTTGGCTTTCTTCTTTTGCATCACACATGATACGTGATAATTCAACAGCTTTTTCACCTCCCAAAAATGGCACGGATGAGGCGAGTCAAACTCCCTCTTTAAGAACATCTAGGGCCGCATGCATGAGCCTCGTGTTGAGGCATCACTCATGGTACCCTGTTTCAGAGTGAGGGACTTGGACATGTCAATCCTTAGATGGGGTTAACACGCTAGATATGTGAGATCTTCTTAACTTCCGCAAGGCAAGATGACGGGGTTGCCACTAGCTTGAAAACCATGCGGTCATAGGTAGCTTTCTTTCGGGTGCGATCACCTCGATCTACATGAACAGATCCTCGGAAATGCCTAACTGAAAACATACATCTGCTAAAATAGAACTCCAGACATATGCCGAGCTGGGACTGATATCAGTCAATATCTTATTGGCTTGTGGACGCGAATATTAGAAATTTTGATTCTTCGTGAACAACACTTATTGTATATTATAGCTGCCTAGAGCGGGAAATCTAAGACGACAATTTCCCTGTCTACGCGTCTGTAGGCAATCCGACCTAGTTTCTCGTCAAGGGCGAATGAGAGGTATTCTCCATGTTTTGTCAACCGCAAGCCGCTTCTCGATCCATTGACGGATTTCACCTGTTGATAGGGAATGGAGGGGTCGTATTCCTGAGCTAGGATTACGCAGGTGTCGCAACGAGTATTCTTCCGCAAGTTTGTAGGTTTAATGGACTGTTATGTTGAGCCGGGATATCCCATATCGCAATTTACCATTGCCTTCGCAGGAGGAGGTAGGCATTCTCCAACTCACCGTCCGCCAAGCCTCACCCTGGGCTTGATTTCAGATGAAGACGCTCGGATGTTCCAGTGGATCCATATCTGGCACATCAGATGCGAAGGGAATGATACCCTCAAGGCCACACGACTCATGTCAGTACCGTGTTCCGACGTCCCTGTTCCGTGGAGGTTCGCTTTCACTACCGACCTTGTTGCGCATCTCAGGTCATTCTTTGGTCGGAGTTGGGTCGATTTTTATTGGTGGAACGAGTGCACGGCAACACATGTCATGAGGTGTGCCTTTCCAATTCCATACATACCTGTGCGTAAGCAGGCTTCTTTTGTTACTTGCCACTGACGATAGGTATAGAACTGTATACGTGTCATCGGACAGACAAGTGGGCGGTTTCAGGTTCGGATACTCCTGGGACTTGACTCCGGAACAAGTCTACAGCAACGGAGAGGAATGCTGCAATCGTTCGTCCCGCCATTATGACATGTTCACGTTTGACGAGGAACTGGGTCGGATTGCCTACATAAGTGTAGACGAGGAAATCGTCGTCCTGGACTTCCCATTCTAGGTAGCCATGTTATCTTAATTGAGGATTAATCAAAGAGGCGTGACAGCTGTAATGATACTCTCCCTCCCAGTCGCTGTCGCGAAGCATTGTTAAACAAACCCTCAGGTGCCGCAACAAACGTCACCTAGTCCTCTTGAGGGATTTTCGAAGTGTCCTCGGGCGCTTGTGTTCCCAAAATCCACTTTCAATCGTTGACAGAGAACGGAAGGGAGCTGGATCGTACGTGTTACAATTCCTTGGTAAGAGTTAGACCACAAGAGTATCGGTAACGCTTCACAGTTCCTTAATCTAAACGAGGCCGGTGATAAGTCGTAGATCTACTTGAGCGGTACAGGGACCAGCTTGATCTAGTGCCGTCTTCATATTTTCAGGGGTTTCTGCAGCATCATATTGTGTCGTCCCTGCAGCCCAGCGTGTGAACTACCCCATGCTGGCAGACACCTCAATTTCGCTTCATCATTGATGACATCCCTCCTTGCTCATACTGGATCATGAATCTGTTCTACAGTGAGTCCTGCAAGTCAGTCTACTTTCATGGTATGTAACAAAATACCATAGCGGTCCTTGCTCAGCTTGCCGGACAAGGCATCCACCAGACAGCGCTTTAAGACCTACCTGTCGAGGTCCTGTCCGAGGTCACGTCGTACCTGCATTACAGTGATGTTGTGTCGCTGCGCCAGTTGAGCCTAGATAGCCTCGCAATACCGTCTACGTACTGACGCGTCAAACAGGTAAACAAGAAGCTGCGTGGGGCTGCCGATGCTCGTATGATCTGGTTCAAACTCGCGGAAGAATACTCGTTGCGACACCTGCACAATCCCAACTCAAAAATACGACCCCTCCATTCCCTATCAACAGCTGAAATCCGTGAATGGATCGAGAAGCGGCTCGCGATTGACGAAATATGGAGAACCCCCCTCATTCGCCCGCGAACTCGGACACTTCAAGCTTTTTCCACCCGTCCACATGTCGCTCGAATTGTCCCGGGTGGACGTTGGCTGCTGGCTGGCGACACATTCGGCTCGGTATATTATTACGACCTTGACCTGGCCGACCCCGAGCCAGTCCATTTCATTGGTCCTGACGCTAATGCCAGAATACCAGGAGACCGCCAGCCTGTGGTTCTGATAGACTGTTGTGTTGAGCCGGGATATTTCGTACCGGAGTTCACTATTGCCTTGGTAGGAGGAGGTAGGTACTCTTCAACTCACCGTCTGCCGAAGCTGACACGCGGTCCCGGTTTCGGACGAAAAGGATCAGATGTTCCACTGGATTCATATCTGGCACGTCAGATGCGAAGGGAATAATGCCCTCACGGCCACACGACGAATGTCGATCCCTTGTTCCAATGTCCCTATACCTTCGCAGCTCTCTTTGACCACCGATTTGGTTGCGCGTCACGTAAGTTACGGATGCCTGAATTGGGTCGACGTTTATTGGTGGGAAGAGTGCACAGCAACGCACGTCATGAGGTGTGCCTTTTCAATTGGATGCATACCTGTGAGTGACCAAGCTACTTCTGCGTACTTTCCATTGATGATGGCCACAGGACTACGTACATATCGTCGAAAGGACAGACTCCTTTGCATTTCACAAGACAATGAGATATGCATCTACGACCTGGAACCTGAACATGTAGAGCATGTTGAAGTTGCGCACCCCCACCCGGATACTGTGCTTCGTCATTGTGGTACCACTCCTTTGGTGATGAAAAGGACATGGGTTTTTCGCAGCTATACTTCGACGGGACCACCTATCGCCAAGTGATGAGCACCGCAGAGATCATACCAGCATCACGGGAAGAGTCTCCACACATCATCAAGCTCTCCAACTTCAACCATACACCGACAATCTATGGTCTCGGTTTACACAAGGGGTATTCGCCTTCACCAGCAGGCGGTTTTAGGTTCGGTTACTCCTGGGACTTGGATCCGGAGCAAGTCTACAGCAATGGGGAAGAGTACCGCAATCCTTCAACCCATCATTGTGACATGTTCGCGTTTGACAAGCAACTCGGTCGGCTTGCCTACAGAAGTGGAAAGAAAATTATAGTCCACGACTTCCCCCTCTAGGTTGGGTGTTAAGCACATTAGCTATTGAGATTTAAGATGAGGGACCTGTTTCCAAGGATAATATCACGTTAATACCACAATAGCAATGTCAATTCCAGTTGCCGGCGCGAAGATGCTCTTAATAACCCGCCCAAGAAAAGAAAACTCCCAGTATTTCCGTTAATGAATGACGAGTGCGTGCCTTGAAGGAGTTTCTTTGAGGGTGATCAAAATTCGTAGCGCTCCCAACCATCGATAGAGAACAGAAAGGAGCTGGTATCATACAGGTGTCACTTCTTCAGTAAGATTGGGTTAGACCACACGGGCGTCCGTAGCGCTACACAGTTTCTTGCGGACCTGAACGACGCCAATGGGATAGGGGATCACAACATTAAGTGACCAGCTTCATAGAATGCCGGCATAGGATCTCTCAATCTCCGGCTACATCATCAATCAGGATGTCATACTCGCTCCATGCCGTGTCTTCCCTGCAGCCCAATCGAGCACACACTGGTGTGTGAACTACTACCCTCATGTTCGCAGAAACCTCGAGCACTTCACCGATACATGAACTTTCATCCCGAAACCATGCCTTCTGAACCAATGTGATGCCACCGGACTTCAAAGCTTCACCGCCTGTCTAAACTTATAACTGAGGTCACATACCGCCTGTAAAATCCAGGACCCTACTCCGCGAAACCGAACCAAACGCACCAACATCAGTATATCCATTCGGTGCTAAACCTTCACAAAAATCCGTATCACTCCACAGAGTACGAAAAATCAAACCATGAAATTAAATAATGCAGGTAAGGAGGGAAAATATGGGAATATTGCTACTTGTGCCAGATGCGTTGCTACTACAGTTACATGTAATGAAAAAAAAAAATGGAAAAATGGATAGCAATACAAGGATCAAAATAATGGACCAAAATGAGGTTTCAAAAAAACACGGTGTCGCTGAGGCTAAAACGAAGCGAAAAAAACAAGAACGAAAGCCAGTAAAAAATAATCAAAAATTTTGACCGAGAATGAAAATGTCCTGTAGTTCATCGGGCATGCCAAGGATACGACTTTGAAAGAGGCCGAATACCAGAACTCATCCTCATCGGGGGACCCTACACAACAATCTAAGCATCCTAATAGCCAAGCAGAGCTAAATCAAACTCACCCTCTGTGCCTCACCACCATCATAGATCGAGGGCGGCCGCCGCACCACCAAATCGTCCGTACTAGTTGGGCTAACCGGGCTCACAGGACTCTTCAAAGTTCCCCTAACCGTCTCACTCTCATCACTCAAACTCCTCTCGCATTCAACCTTAATACCCCCACGCCCATGATCCAAACTCAAATTAGGCGGTAAATAATCTTGATAACCTTGTTCTTCATCAGGTAAAGTCGGTGGTGGAGGTGGACTCCAAAAGCTCGATGTTGCGGCGCGAAGGCGGATTCTGTGAGCGCGTTGTTGCGAGTTTGTTTGACTTTGTAAGGAATGTGTTTTGTGATAGCGACGTGGGATGAGGTCTGTTACGGGTGTTCCGGATGCGTTGGTATCGGAGAGTAAGCCATTGGTGGTGGACCCATTGGTGATCACGCTGCGTTTACGAGCGTTGAGCATAGTAAGAAACGACAGGACGTATACTATATTGTCAAGGATTAGTATTAGAATTTATGGTGAGAGTAGAACATACGTTTTGTGAGCAGGAACTGGAGCCCAAGAAAAACGAATGTGTTTGGGAGGAGAACGTACTGCAGAAGAGGTAAGTTAGGAGGTCGAGATACAAGGACGATTCACGTACGCAGAATAAAGCCGAGAGAGAACATGCGCTAGATGAACGTGATCGGCATAAGAGCGAACAAATATCCAACGTAGGGCGTACCTCGTAAAGAGCCCAGAGCTCAGAGTGTACTGTATAATGGTCGATATCGTGGAATTCAACCTTTCAAACAGGGTTAGGTTGCAATGGAGATGACATGTCGCACGAAGTCGTACCTAGATTTCGGAGTCTGACTCTTCCAAAGATAATAACACATCGCAGCCGTAATGACAAAGTCGATTCCAGTGGCCGCGGCGAAGGCACTATTGATGACCCACTGAACAAACGAATGTATTTAGTATCCACAACTGCCAGTAATGAGAAAAAACACTCACTGATATCCGCCCAAGTTCGGCGTATGTGTGAACCGTGTGTCTATGCCATTCCATGAGCGCAAGGGGTAAAAGAACCCAACGAACAATCATACATTTGATAAGCGAGAACTAGAAAAGGAAGTAACAAGTCAGAATACAACAACTGAGCGCAGATCCAAATCGCAAACGTACCAATTCCAATTACTGTTGTACCCGCAATCAAAATATATGCTTAGAATACTCAAAACGCAAAGCATACACCTAGGCTTACCGAAACCTCCAGCAAGGATAATTGCCTAGTAACCGATCAGCTATAAAATTCTCATCAAACGCGTCGCGACACGTACCACCAAGTAACCCACTATTCCTCGGTGATATTCGCCCACTGTTTTTTTCAATCAGCGCCCATCAGCATTCTAATCATAGGACCTTAATCGAACAAAAGAACTGACATATCCATACCCTGAGCGCATATAGACTGTGAACTAAGAGGATGATCACAACCTGTTTCCACAAAGTCAGCCACAAACGCCGCGGTATGTGCTACTGGACCCGAGAGTACTCACATTCACCGAAACTTGGAGCTAGAAATGTGGTAAAATTTTGTAACTCAGATCCTGTTGTTTTCGACCCTTGAAATGTGTGACGCTCACCTTGATTGACCTGATATGGAGAGTGGTCAGTATCACACACAGCTTGAAATTACGTCGGGAGCTACGTACCACTCGATATGTTCCAAACCAATGACACTACCAAAGCCCGTAACGATATATGAATACACAGCATGAATCGTTAACGCAATATGCAGTGCATCCAGAATCCTGAAAGTAACAACGTCATAAACAGGCTGCAAGGCACGAGGCCAAGTCCGAAGAAAGCGCTCACCATAGAATTCCAACCTGAACACAACACGCCTTAGGTCAATCCACAGTTCCAAACAGCGAGAACAGTCAACTCACCGACCACTTGTGCAATGACGAATCCTTCGGGTACAGGTGATAATACCAGTACATCTGTAATGTCGTAATCCCAAAGAGGCTGTAAAATCAACAATGTCGATGTCATGTCATATCATGATACCCCACAGATCGCCCTTGATGCCACTTGAAAAATCGAACTGGGGGGACTTACAACATTGCCAATAACACTCCCAAGAACAACGCGCCCACCGTATTATCCAACGTTACGTTCTCCAAGCTCGGTAACATCGTAGGCGGCATAATCTCTTGCAAGTACAATCCCAACTCGTAAAACGTGAACGTGAGGTTTAGCTTCAAGACCCACGAGGAGGTTGTCGGTACGAGAAGGTGGAAGGCAAGAGGGGAACAGGGAAGAGGGAAAAAAGTCAAGGTGACTCAAACACTGCAGCAGTGAGGAAGACCAAGGAATAAATGAACGACAAAAAGGTTAATTTTAGGATATGATTCCACTTGGGCGCACAGCTATTTGAAGGGAGTTGATCTTCCGGTGGCGTCCCTTACTCATCCTGACCTCAAGGCATACTCTGAGCCCAATCATCCTTATGCCGCGTAAGCACAGCTACGAGAACAGCAACATATCCCATTGGGGAAGTACGATTAGATCCAATATCGCGAATAGATCAGCGCACATCTCCTGGAAAGTTCCATAGCCCTATTTTAACAACAAACCATATACCCCAGAAAGCATCTTCCATTCTCGTTCACACACAATATACCCTCAATTGTTCGAACGGAAGATGTGGGTTGGAAGAGCAAGGTACAGTGTGGGGCGTTACCTGCGTTTGACACCAAGGGTTGGGAAAACTGAATCGATAAGAGTAACGGAGAAGAATGCACCGGTCCCAGGATGGCCGGTGCTATTCAAGCACCTTGACGGAGAGCGTCTCCGGATCCGACAACTAATGTCCTGATATGCCTCGTGGCAATCCTTTTATGGCGGGGCTGTGCGGGAACTTACCGATACCTCTCAGAGGCGAATTCAAACATACGACTGGACGGAAGGAAGTACACTCAGACCCCCAGGTCGGCATTATTACCCAGCTCACGCAATCTTAGAGTGCCCGAAAACAAAAGGACAAATATGATATAGTGGAGAATCTTCCCAGAATACCCGTGAACAGATATCAGTCATTTGACCAATTCAGTAGGAGCACCGTTCTCGGACCATTGTCTCGAAGTTGAATCGTCACAATGGAACCCGTCGAAAGTATATGTTGTACCGGCCTAGAATCCGTAGACCACTATAAAGAACAACCCCAAAGCATTGCGCTATGCAATGGAGACACTCGTCCCATGACATCAGAGGGCCAACTTGACAACCCAGCCACTTTCGCGGCAAGTTAGTTCGGCCGACAATCGGGTAGCTATCGTTTCTCAATAAAGGCAAGAAGTATGTATGTGCCTCCTGTGAAGACTGCCATACACGCTCGTGGAGGGTCAAGTTTCAAATTAGCTCCGCAACTTCCGGCTTCAGAACTCTGGTGGGGCTTTTCGGACATGTCGGTGCAATGAGAATAAGAATGAGTTGACATCCGGGACTACGAGAGAGGTTATTATATCTATACGGGGTCTATCCTGGGGGAGGATATAGTTATCAGCGATCAAGCCGGGGAAGCCGATAGAGAACCACGTACCGACTCTAGCGGAGCTTGCTGAAGAGTTTGGGAGCAGCACAATCCTACAGTAACTCGTAAGTCGTGGATAATTCAAGAACGGCACCAACGTACGTCTATGCAATGCATCATGCTACAATGACCATCAATACCATATCAAAACAACATGCAACGAAACTCACTGGACTGTAGTGATCGACAATACGTGGCAGATTCAGTCAGACAACGCAGATAATCATGAACAAGTTACATACACCTAGAGTCACGAGGTTAGCAAAATGACAAAGCGTCGTAGAAAAGTAACAAACGCACATTTCCTCAACACAATCCTCGCCCTTAAAACCCTGTCCTGAATGGACCTTTTCTTGACAATGTTCAAAATGCTGAGCAAGTTGAACACACTTCGACTCCTTGCACTCATCTCGGATGGCAGGATGAACCTACAAATTGTAATTAAAGTCAAAACTAGATTTCAAAGCGAACAGCAACGCACATCCTCGGGCTCTTCCTCCTCTTCCTCCACCTCAGCAGCCTCAGCGACAACCTCAGGCTCCTTCTCTTCCGAGTCGGCGTAGACGGTGGACTTGAATGACGAAAAGAAGTCAGAGAGAGCCATTCTAGTCGTGAGTAGACACGAAACGAGGTATGACGCGAAACGAAAATGCAAGTCGGGCGCGGCCGGACAATGCGTCCGTGGTGTTCACGTGACACAAACATGTGTGGCGCCCGACTACACCGCGAGTACGTCTTAGCCTCAGTCTGATTAGATCTGAGGGGTGTGTGTGTACAGCCTTCTGCGATTCTGAATAGAAGGATATTATACACTACTCCAGATCGTCGGAGCAGAATAAAGAGCTACTGATACTTGATGATGGCGTTGTAACCCCACCGTTATATAGACTCAATACCGAGGCACATTGTGCGTTGCCCGGTTGGGGTAAAAGTATCTGTCTGTCGAGCAGATACAAACCTGACTAAACTTTAAGGGGGGAAAATGCCTCAAGGCAACAAAGTCGTCTACACCGTATGTTGAAGTTTACTCAACTTGCTTCATGACACTTCCCTTAAGTGCAATCGGTCAATGGTTTGAACATTGGGGGCCTGTACTATGCCACTCAAAAAAGGCTGTGAAGGAGCTGGTCAGGCTATGAATAACCACTGTCGGGGAGTATCACGAAGCACACACACACAGACTTATTCCCTTACCCACGCACAGTCCAATGTGCACCACAAGTTCGCATGTTTAAACCATCGTTCTCCGTCCATCCACTGTCTCCATTTGTCTTCCGCTCATCAAGTCATTTGTATGTAGACTCGCACACCTCTGATACTCGCCATTCCCAGTCAATCGATACAAGTTCATTGTTCGATTTTGCTATTCTCCCTCACAGGTTCTGACAACATTGTTTTGCTCAGGAAATATCCAAGCACCTCTAGGGTCCCTTTTTACCTCACAAGATTTATCTCGCAACCTTGTGCTCAACCAACCAGTCATGTATAACATCAATGAATCCAGGGAAACAGGTACGAAATAAATTAGGGTTACATTCAAGTACAATTCTCATATTATCTAGTCTTGCCATGGCTCACAGGGATGAATTCGACTCTTCTCTCCGTGACCCTCCTCGTTGTCATCCAGGAACCCGCATCGCAGTCTTGGATACCATCCTTAAGTGGTTCGAGGATACTGATCCCACCGACCAATTATTTTGACTATTTGGTACTGCTGGCATCAGGAAATCTGCAATTGTCCAAACTCTGGCAGAAGAGCTCTGGGGATCATCCGAACTTGGCCCAATGCTCTTCCTACCCAGACCAAACCACTGTCACCAACCCGCTCACGCTTTCCCTACCCTTGCATATCAGCTCGTTGTCCAAACCCCTGCTTATCGCGATTTCCTGAGATAGAATATGACTGATGACCCCAAGCTATTGAACAAAAGCATGGAGCACTAGTTCAATCTTTTCATCGTTGAGCCTTTTATTGTCCTGAGCTGAGTTTGCCAATAGGGCGAAGTGGATGGATGTTCTGTTAGATGGACTAGATGAGTGCGAAGGAGAGAGCACATAGATTAATATTGTCAAGTTGATCAGCCGCTTCTTATGACAACATCCTACTGCGCCCCTTAGGTGGCTTATTGCAAGCCGACCTGAAGCCTGTATAACTCGAATGTTCAAATTCATCAAGTTCAAGGGTACCTTTATCTCATAGGCGTGAATTCCGATGTGGCTTGTCAAGATGTTGAGAAATTCCTCTGGGCCATATTCGACAAACTTCGAGACAGTATGATGTTCTTATACCACAAGGTGCTCCATGGCCTGTAGAACGTGACATGGCTCAGATCGCTTCCATGGCATCTGGGTACTTCATCTTTGCCGCGACCGTCATTCATTTCGTCGAAGACCCGATCGTTGGTAACCCGATTTCTCGACTCACAATTGTCCCCTCCATTCCTCACCACATTCAAACGGACCCTCTTTCGACTCTTCATGCACTTTACACCAGCATCCTTGACGCTGTATCAAACATACCTTGCAGACTTTGAAACTGGTACTTGGATTTGGATTGGACGACCCAAAGTCTGTTTCTGGCAGAAGCACCGAGAAAGAAAGGATGGCTCCGTTTGTTTATACGGCCACCCTACTTGAGCTACGACTGGACATGGTATACCGCCCCTGGATTAATCATTGATTTAAAACCCTTATATAACATGGCTACCTAGAGCGGGAAGTCCAGGACGATAATTTCCCCGTCCAAGCTTCTGTAGGCAATCCGACCCAGTTCCTCGTCAAACGTGAACATGTTATAATGGCGTATTGAGCGATTGAGGCATTCCTCTCCATTGCTGTAGACTTGCTCCGGGGTCGAGTCCCAGGAGTATCCGAACCTGAATCCACCCACTTGTGACGGCGAATATCCCTTGTGTAACCCTAGACCATAGATCATCGGCCTATGGTTGAAGTCGGAGAGCTTGATTATGTGCGGAGATTCTTCCCGTGATGCTGGAATGATCAGGCCTAGGATACCGTCTGCGGTGCTCATCGCTTGATGATAGTTGGTCCCATCGAAGTATAATGGTGAAAAACTCATTTCCCCTGCGCCACCAAGCGAGTGGCTCCACGATGGCTGACGAGGCTCAGTATCCGGGTGAGGGTACGTAACTTTCAAGTGCTCTACGTGTTCGGGTTCTAGGTCGTAGATGTATACATCGTTGTCTTGTGAAATGCAGAGGAGCCTATCCTTTCCGACGACACGTATACAATTCTATGACTACAGTCAGTGAAAGGTACGCAATGCGGGTTGCTTACGCACAGGCTTGCACGTAGTTAGAAAGGCACACCTCACGACGTGCGTGGACGTACACTCTTTCCACCAATAAACATCGATCCAACTATCAGTAGAGATCGCCCTGAGACGCGCAACAAAGTCGGCCGTGAAAGAAAGGTTCCAGGGAATAGGGGTGTCGGAACATGGGACCGACTTCAGTCGTGTGGCCTTGAGGGTATCATTCCCTTCGCATCTGACGTGCCAAATATGGATCCACTGGAACATCTGATCGTCTTTGTCTGAAGCCAAGCCCAGGAGGTTAGCTTCAGGAGACGGTGAGCTGAAGAGTACCTACCTCCTCCTACAAAGGCAATAGTGAATTCCGATACGGGATATCCTAGCTCAACACAGCAGTCCACCAAAGCCACAGACTGCCGGTCTCCTGGTATCCTATGCTTAGGGTCAGGACCAACGAGATGAATTGGCTCTGGGTCCTCCAACTCAAGGTCGTAATAATATACCGAGCCAAGCGTGTCACCAGCCAGCAGCCAGCGCCCTCCTGGGACAATTCGGGCGATACGTGGATGGTTGGAAAAAACTTGAAGGGTCCGAGTTCGGGGAGGTATGAGGGGTTTTCTCCATATTTCGTCGATAGCGAGCCGCTTCTCGATCCATTCACGGACTTCGCTCGTCGAAAGGGAATGGAGGGGCCGTATTCCTGAGTGTGGATTATGCAGGTGTCGCAACGAGTATTCTCCCGCGAGTTTGAGCCAAATTGTACGAGCATTGGTAGCATCGTGTAGTTTCTTGCTTACCTGCGTGATGCGTTAGTACATAGACAGTATCATACCATTATGCTTTACCTGGCGCAGCGACACAACGTCGCCATATGGCAAGTAAGACCCAACCTCAGACAGGACCTCAACAGGTAGGTCTTGGAGTGTTGTCTGGTGGATGCCATGTCCGGCAAGCTGAGCAAGGACCGCTATGGTATTTTTTTCCATGCCATAAAAGTAGGCTGATCCTGAGAGACTCACCGCAGAACAGATTCATAATCCAGTATGACCAAGGAGGACTGTGCCCGGATGTCATCGACGATGAAGTGAAATCGAAGTGTCTACCGGCATGGAGTAGTTCACACGCTGGTGCTTGTTTTATTCGGGCTGCAGGGACGACACACTACGATGCCGCAGAAACCCCTGAGAATATGAAGACGGCACTAGATGGGGCCAGTCCCTGCACTACTCAAGTAGATCTACGACTTATCACCAGTGGCATTCAGACCGAGAAACTGCGAAGCGCTATGATACTCGTGTGGCCCAACTCGTACTAACGCATACCACCCAGTTCCCTTCCATTCTCAACGACTGGTGAAGGATTTGGGGAACACAACGATATTCGGAGAAACATCCGCGCTCGAGGACACTTCGAAAATCCTTCAAGGGGGCCGGGTGTCGTTGCCCCACTTGAGAGTTTGCTTTTTTTTCAGCGGAACTTCGCGACGGCGACTGAGATAGAGATTGTCATTACGACTGCCACGTCTTCTTAATTAGAAACTATTATATAACATACCTACCTAGAGTGGGAAGTCCAGGACGACTATTTCGTCATCTATGCTGGCAATGCGACCCAGTTCCTCGTCAAACGTGAACATCTCATGATCGCGGGACGAGCCATTGCAGCATTGTTCACCGTTGCTGTAGACTTGCTCCGGGGTCGAGTTCCAGGAGTATCCGAACCTGAAACCGCCCACTTGTGAAGGCGAGTATCCCTTGTGTAACCCCAGGCCGTAGATCGTCGGTGTATGGTTGAAGTCGGAGAGCTTCACCACGTGCGGAGATTCTTCTCGTGATACTGGGATAATCAGGCCTAGGATCCCCTGTGCAGTACTCATCACTTGGCGATAGTTGGTCCCGTCAAAGTATAGCCGCGAGAAACTCATCTGCCCTCTGTCACCAAGCGAGTGACACCATGATGGCTGACGAGGCACAGCATCCCGGTGAAGGTACGCCACTTTGACGTGCTCGACGCGTTCGGGTTCTAGGTCATAGATGTATATATCACTGTCTCTTGAAATGCACAGGAGCCTATCCTTTCCGACGACACGTATACAGTTCTGTACCTATTGTCAGCGGCGAGTAACAAAAGCAACTTGCTTACGCACAGGTATGCATCTGATTGGAAAGGCACACCTCACGACATGCGTTGCCGTGCATTCTTTCCACCAATAAACATCAATCCAACTATCAGCACGGAATGCCCTAAGACGCGCGACGAGATCGGTCGTGAAAGAGAGGTTCCAGGGAACAAAGGAGTCAGAACACGGGACCGACTTCAGTCGTGTGGCCTTGAGGGTATCATTCCCTTCGCATCTGACGTGCCAAATATGGATCCACTGGAACATCCGAGCATCTTCGTCTGAAATCAAGCCCAGGGGTGAGGCTTGGCGGACGGTGAGTTGGAGAATGCCTACCTCCTCCTGCGAAGGCAATGGTAAATTGCGATATGGGATATCCCGGCTCGACATAGCAGTCCATCAAACCTACACACTGGCGGTCTCCTGGTATCCTATCCTTAGGATCAGGACCAATGAGATGAATTGGCTCGGGGTCCTCCAAGTCAAGGTCGTAATAATATACCGAGCCAAGGGTGTCGCCAGCCAGCAGCCAGCGTCCACCTGGGACAATTTGAGCGACATAAGGACTGTTGGAAAAAGCTTGGAGGGTCCGAGTTCGGGGACGAATGAGGGGTATTTTCCACACTTCATCGATGGCGAGCCGCTTTTCAATCCATGCACGGATTTCACCTGTTGACAGGGCATGAAGAGGTCGTATTCCTGAGTTGGGATTGTGCAGGTGTCGCAACGAGTATTCTTCCGCAAGTTTGAGCCAGATCATGCGAGCATCGGTACCGTCACGCAATTTCTTGCTTACCTGTATGACGTGTCAGTGCATAGCTAGTGTCTCAAGGTTAGGAGACTCACCTGGCGCAGCGACACGATGTCGTTATAAGGCAGGTGAGATGCGACATCGGACAGAACCTCGACAGGTAAATCTTGAAGCGTTCTTCGATGGTGGATGCTATGGCCGACAAGCTGAGCAAGGACAGCTGTTGTACGTTTTTACATTCCAAAAAGGTAGGCGATATGAAAGGACTCACCGTAGAATAAGTTTATCATCCAATGTAACCACGGAGGACAGTATCCGAATGTCATTGATGACAAAGTAAGAGCCAATCCTCAGCAAGGTCCCTGCCTCAAGGCTAGTTCACACGCTGGTATCTATTCCGGCCCTGAATTCCTGCCAGCATCGATAGTCCATAAGGATGGAGGAGCTCAGATCTGGACGCAGTGCGTTGAATGCGGTTCAGAGAAGGCAGATGTACCATGATATCGACGTAAAGAGTCACATAATGTCTGCGTCAGTGCGTAATTTTCTAGTTGGTCCGACACAACAAAATCGAGTCAATCACAACTTAAAAATGTAATATCTCTCCTTCCCGCCATCTGCATACCATCAATCTAAGTCCCGCTGACCATCCAGGCACCCTAGATTCCACACTTCCCTCCCATCCCTTGTGGACTTAATGAATGATGTGTAAACAGTCGGCCCTGTCACGATATCACATGGACTCACCCAAAAGTGTAAGGCCGAAAGAACGAAGAGAATTTGGGCTGGGTCCTCAATCTTACTGATCTCTGTCATCCAGAACGGCGCCCTGAGACCCTCCCCTTGTTCCATCCCAGTCGGCTGCCTGGCCCAGACGACGCCAAAAGTCCATTCATAGCTGTTCGATAGGCAGAATGGTATGAATTCGCGCCTTGTTCGGAGATGACTGACAAACAAGTCAGAGTCGCACCTGAAAAGCAAAAAAATGGAAAGCGTACATGCCCACGGCCTCAGCCACAACTTGCGGTACATGGTCATGGAGTTTCGCTCCAGGCCATTTCGCCTCCAGGATCGACATATGCACACCTTTGTTTTTAAGGACCATGTCAGCTATCCCATCAGTCCACTTCTTCAGGTGAGTGCGAGTCCTTTTCTGGCCGCGACCAATGTTTAAGGTTCTTTCAAAATGAGGAGCCGTCAAAAGAACAGTGAAGTAATGGGTGGATCCATTCAGGTATGTTTTCATACTGTCGTTCAGCACCGATCCACAGGACACCGCGTCCAAGCCCTCTTTCTGGAACGGAGAAACAATTAGTTGTCGATTGTGATCATCGAGTGGATTACTATCATCGTACCTTACTTGGGCGGCTCAGGAGCCTGAACTCGGGGATGACGGCTGTATCTATTGGGACCTTTGGCATGTGTCAGTAATCTGTATATCCACTGGGTTAAATAATCTACCTGCTTCCCTTTCTTCTCAGTGGTCGGTTTCTTAAGAATAAGACCATCATCAAGTCGTCCGAAGAACTCGTTGATGATATCGCGCGCACTCATTTCGGACTACATAAGCCCGTTAACCAATGCCTTTCGAAGGAGTCCTCCAACATACCCAGGTATTTTCAAAAAGGTTCCGCTTTCTCTCAACTTTTGATAGAAATGTCTGCAGTTCTGACTTTGCATTGCTCTGGAGCATTTTTCCTCCACCCATCCCCCTCCAGATAGTACCCAGAGGCACACGGAGGTCTAGTTCCTCAATCCCGAGTCTCCGGTAGTCCTTCTTCGTGACTGAAGAGAAGCACAGTATCTGCCGGAAGCGACCTTCAGACCTGTAGATAATCAACGACCAAATATACTCACATCAACTTTCCCATCGCCAATCGGTCCTCGTACTTCTTTTAGCGTATCAACCACAACTTTCACTCTCTGAACTGCTCTAGTGAGAGTCCGAAAGGAATGGTGGTCCTCATCCTGCACATCGTCAAGGTCTTCATCATCCTCATCACCACTGGTATCACCCTCATGTTCATCTTGATTGAGCTCCGCGGATGGTTGCTGCTTGACCCCGAAAGAGGCGGATATCTGTTCTGCCCATTTCTCGATAGACGATTCACATTCTCCTAGTTGATTATTGAACATATCCACAACACCTAATGAACAATCAGTAATATTCTTCAAAACATGTTCAAAAACCTTACTTGGAAACCTGGTGGACGGTTCAGAATCAGAATCAGGTTGGTCAGGCTTAGGCCTGCCAGGTTGCTTGGATCCCACCGCTGTATCTTTGCCTGATAGTGACCGGAGCAACATCTTCTCGATGTCCAGAGCAAGGGCAAGCATTTGGTCAAGATTTTTGGAGACCGGAGCCATGACATCGGGTGGGACGGTACCAGAGCTGAGATTGCGTTTGTGTCTCTTGTCGGGAGGGTTTGATTTGGAAACGTCTGGGACGACATCTTGAGGTTGGCTAGGGGCGCGTGGACGCTTCTGGCTGATTCGAGAGCTTGCGGGATCGGATCCCTGGACGTGAGACTGAACGTTGGAGGCACGAGATCCAGCCCGAGGTGCATTGGATGTATTTCGTGTGGTGTTCGAGGACATGGATATTGAGGTTTATGGGACGGAAAATGACGATACACTTCATGTATAGGAGGGTATTTATTTTGATCTGCTTCCAACCAACTTACAAGAACCCTAATTTTCCACCCATAAAAGCAGCCTCAGCGATGGACAAAGCCTCAAGGCCTTGAGGTCCCCCACGCCTCACACCTAGTAGCCAGGCTATTTCTCTTTTGAGCAGTTGGCTTTGTTCTTTTGCATCACACATGATACGTGATAATTCAACAGCGTTTTCACCTCCCAAAAATGGCACGGATGAGGCGAGTCAAACTCCCTCTTTAAGAACATCTAGGGCCGCATGCATGAGCCTCGTGTTGAGGCATCACTCATGGTACCCTGTTTCAGAGTGAGGGAATTGGACATGTCAATCCTTAGATGGGGTTAACACGCTAGATATGTGAGATCTTCTTAACTTCCGCAAGGCAAGATGACGGGGTTGCCACTCGCTTGGAAATCATGTGGTCATACATACGTGTAGCTTATTTTGACTGTCGATCTTGCATCAATCCATGTGGGGGTATGTGATATGTGAGCAGAGCCGAAGAAAGAAATTCCCAACAGAAAATCATACTTATGACATAGCAGATCACTCAGATGTATGGTTACTAGCTGGAACGGTATCAGTGGGTATCTTATGGGCTCCGTTCTTTATTGCCGACATGGATGCTGAAAATTTGGGTCCTTCGGTGGCTCATGCACAGTACCCCCACAACGGAATCATGGGCTCCTTGGATCATAACTAGCTTCCTCGAGGGGGAAAGGGCCAGGACGATGATTTCCCCGACTGTGTGTTTGTAAGCAATCCGACCCAGTTCCTTGTCAACAGTGAACATGTCATAACGGCGGGACGAGCGATTGCAGCATTGTTCTCCGTTGCTGTAGACCTGCTCCGGGGTCGAGTCCCAGGCGTACCCAATCCTGAAACTGCCCACTTGTGAAGGCGGGTATCCCTTGTGTAACCCTAGGCCATAGATCGTCGGCGTATGATGGAAGTCGGAGAGCTTCACGACGTGCGGAGAATCTTCCCGTGATGTTGGGATGATCAGGCCTAGGATCCCCTGTGCGGTACTCATCACTTGGTGATAGTTGGTCCCGTCAAAGTATAGCCGCAAGAAAGTCATCTGCCCTCTGTCACCAAGCGAGTGTGGTACCATGATGGTTGACGAGGCTCAGTACCCGACTTTAATGTCCTCGACGCGTTCGGGTTCTAGGTCATAGATGTATATATCACTGTCTCTTGAAATCCACCGGAGCCTATCCTGTCCGATGACACATATGCAGTTCTGTAGCCCACATGATGAGTTTCACCAGTGGATATGTGGAAGAATCTACCTCCTCCTACAAAGGCAATGGTGAATTGCGATACAGGATATCATAATTCTGGTTGTGCTCGAGTCCCCGGCCTCTAACTCAACCATCACTCCTGCGTCAACAAGAACGGCAAATGGCTGGGGTTGAATTGAAAAATTTACCATCACGATGGAGATTTGAACATTCAATCTTTGAATTCTAGGAAAGGTATGGGTGTAGAGGTTCTCTTATTGACTGAGTCGGGTCCAATCAGGGAGTAGGTAGAGGATTGTCGATAATCACGAAACAATGCTGGCGGCTATCGATTTGACTCATAATAACTTTTATCTGACTTCCCCTTTACTCACGCATAGCCCAAAAGTTGGGATGCTGACCTCTGCCCACCTCCCGCTCATCAAGTCGCGTATAAGCCCTCCACGCTCCGAATAATAGACATTTCCTAAAGATCTACAGCCATACAGCGCTGATTCGTTTACTAGCTACAATGTTCTAATGAGTCCCACCTGGTGAAACTACCCGTGATGCGCCCTTGTACTCAAAGCTGACATGGTGAAGATCCAGGACTAAGGAGTGTACCGACTTGGGGTCGTTCCCAGCCAATCGACACCGGTTTTTTCAAGTTCGCTGTGTCCATAACGACACTCTCAATGTGGTTGATGAATAGACATTTTCACGTCCGAGTCTTGTCTGATGTGCACATAATTAAATGAGTAACAGCAACTCTTTTCCCTGGACTGGACTAGTCCAGACAAGACTCAAAATAATCTGGGCTGGGTATGCCCCCTCATCAGGGTCTTCCCACCCGGTTTTGATAGCAGCCATCCTAAATCTTTGATGCGCCTAGATATAATGAGCTTTCGGCTTGTGTGCCATATGCACCCTCGTACTACTGGACCCGGATTTCTAGAATTTCCCAGACCAAAGTTCACCATATGTCACATTTCATCTGTGGTCATGTCAACGAGGCAAATTAAAATTGACATAGAGTTTCAACCAAAAATCTACTATGCCCAGATCAGCACCTTTTGTCATGAAACCTAGTACACCATGGTAGAAAAATGACTTTTGGGTATATTATCAGGTAAAAACTGGATCAAGAGGAGTCAGATACAAGTCAACCTGAGAAAGCAAACTATTGGCCAACAAACAAACCCAGGTACCAACATTTCATGAACCACGTTGCCTGTCAGTGAGGACATCCTCGATCATTGACAATTCACATCAGTGCCTGCTCAACAACTTGTAAACTGCGCCATCATCCAGTAACATTGTCCATCCTGAGACTTACAGATACATGTGCCTCGGGAAGACGCTTGCCAAAAAGGCCATCACCTTCAGAAGTTGATGTTGATATGATCACTCTCAGCGTGCCTCAAATAGAAGCAGAAGTCCAGTGCAGAGCTTACCTGGAATTCGGTACCACGCCTTCAAATCGAACCTCTGGTGAGGTAGCTCTGTAGAACGAGGGTATGGGCTGGTGAGCGAACGCTTTAACGAGCGCGGCCAAATCCAACAACCACTTTGCTTCCAACCAAAAGGAGTCGATTAGCGGTACAGAGCGTCGAAGATTTGAGAGGAATTGACCAGGAAATGGTCGAGAAAACCGGTGATCAAGTTTGGGTAATTAATGGAGTTGAGATAGATAAGAGACAAAGTGGCTTTGGGAATCTGAGGGGATTTAGATACTCATTCGTATTTCACTGCCTTCCCCTATCAAAGACATACTACTTATATACATACATGAATATGGCCCAGTTTTAGAAGTATGAAAGAAATATGCCAAGGTACATTTTAATGAAGTAATTAGACCAAAAAACGGGAAGAAAAATGAAGGTAATCATCTATGGACAAGGTGTAGAACAATAGGGGACCAGGTACAAATGGATTGATAATGTTTTTATACTATAAAGGTAGGACAGAGAAGAGAGAAGATAGGAAGAGGTTAGGCAGAATACATTATTTATTTGGGACTTTCTCCAGATGATCATCTATGGTGTAGACCTACAATTGGACTTAAAGGGGATAGCTTACAGTTATGAAATAGAAATGGAGGAGGCATAGAAACGGGGAAGAGGGACAGAAGACTTGACTTTGGGATGTTTATGATGATGCCCCAACCCAGTGATGGGTGCTCCGAGATTTTTGATCCGAAAAGACTCTTTTGGAGACAACGTGAGAGTTCAGCAGTAGCCAAACGTCGCTCTCCACATCTCCTAGGTACTTTGAATACTGATCTCCTGGTCAGTGGGCATCATAGATGGTTGAAAAAAGCGAGCCATATGGTTGAGCTCTCTATTTTCGATGTCGAGGGGGGGGGAAAGTGGTATTGGGTCATATGTGAGCTTGTCTAGGGCTTCTGGGGTCGCGTTGGTCAATTTTGTGACTGGGATAGCTCGTAGGTCTCGTGGATAGTAGGGAACGAGTCAAAAGGCTGCAAAACAAAGTTTTGAAATTGATCCGTCAAGTTCTGTAAGGATATATGATCCTCCTGGTGTTCTTTTGAGTACCACTAATGGTCCAAAGTATCTGGGCTTGGTTTTGCTGCCTACATCATTGTCATAGCATGAATTTCGAACTAGGACAAGAGAACCTGGTGAGAAGTTAAAATCCTTGATTTTATTTGAATACTTCTCATTAAAATGGTGGATGGAATTGTATCGAGCTTTGAGAACAAGTTCCTTGACTTTTGCTAGGTCCTGGGGTCGTTTCTGAAGCTGGGTGGCTCAGATTGCAATGAGGTCGGTAGTGGAAAGTGGTTTAGTGAGTGCTGGTGCCAGATATGTCGCTTCAGCCAGATCAAATGGAAGGAGGGGCTCGAGTCCATGGGCAAGGTAGTAGGGGGAGTATCCAGTCAATTTTTGGATTGAAATTTGTTCTGCCCAAAATACAGATGGAGCGACCATTGTCCAGCGATGTTCTTCCCCTCCTGCAGCCTTTACTAGTGCTTCTCTGATGTCAAAATGTCTCTGCTCTACTGGACCATTTGCTCGAGAGTTATAGGGTGATATGCGAATGTGATTGATCTTGTATCGAGCTGAAAGGAATTCTGCAGCTTGTATGAAGGCTGGACCATTATCCGTCACTATTTCTTCGATTGCACCCCACCTACAGAGTATTTCTTCAAAAATAAATGTCCCAAGTGTTCGAGCATTCTCCAAGTGAAGCATCCTCCATTCTGGGTAGGAGGAGAGTGAACAGCGAGCATGTACAATGTACCTGTAGCCATTTGACTTGGGCGTGAACATAGTATCGATATAGACTTTTCGGAAGAGTGTGAGAGGTGTGGGGACAGTTGGGGGAATGTAGAAGTTATGCAGGAGACGTGTTTGGCATTCATGACAAGTCTTGATGAACCAGCGAACGTCTTGTTCGAGTTGGGGCCACCAAAATCGCTCAAGAAGTCGAATATGGACTGTGAATATACCCCTATAACCCATTTCATCATGTGCCTGCCGTATGAGCTCGTATCGATGGTTTTCGGGCACCACAAGCTTGTGCTTCATCTTGGGATCCTTCCTTCAAAGTTTTCCATCTCTAACAAAAAAACCGGCTGCATATCGAACAAATCGCTTGAAGGCATTGTCAGAAAGGTCTTGGGGTCATCTAGGATCAATAAGGAACGCTTGGACTTGTTCCAGCTCGAGATCGCATTGTCTTGCTTTGTTTGATCGAGGAATGGTTGGAGGAGATGTTAGAGATGAGTCTGAGGGCGGGTTTGCAAGAATTTCAATGGGAGCGATGCTGGAAACGTTGGAGGTGGTTATTAGACGTCCCAGGGAGTGTACTGCTGCTTGGACTGGTGCGATTTCATTCAGGATTTTGATAGCAAATGTGTTGGAGGTCCAGGTCCACCAGGAGTCCTCCAGTGAATCGTTTGGGAATGTATAGGAAAGATGTGGTTGGGAATGCGAGAGGGAGAAGCCATTGGATGTGTCTATCCACTCCTCATAATCGTCATCAATTTCAGGGTCTTCTGGAGCTCGTGGTCGTCGTGATAGGCCATCTGGACCATGTTCTTTGCCTGGGATATGCCTGAGACGAAAGTCAAAGAGTAATATCGCTGAAATCCAGCGATTGACGGCCGCGGATGGTTGGATATCAGGGTTATTGATCATACCCTTGATATACTTCGCATCTACCTCAACCACCAAGTTCTCTACCCCAATAATCCAAATCCTAACATCCTTCAGTGCTCTAAACAGCCCAAATAACTCCAATTTCGCTTGTGAGTACCGAGATTCACGTTCATTGAGTGTTATTGACCCAAATCTTGAGGGATATCGTCGATTATCATCTCCTAATTGCTGTAGGATGTAGCCAACTGCGATTTGTGAGGTATCAACACCTAGGATGACCTCGTTGTTGCTGGAGTAGTCCAAGGCCCGAATACATGGTGAGTTTCTTGCTAGATCCTTCAAGACATTCATAGCTGCTTGTTCTTCCTCCCCAAAGCGAAATTCTACCCCTTTCTTTGTCAGTCTAACCAGTGGTCTTGAAATAGCAGCAAAATTTCGGATAAAAATGCGGATAGTCCCCAAGGTGCCAAGGAACCCTCGTACTTCAGTAAGGTTGGAACAGAGAGGCCAATTAACAATTTTCTGGACTCTTGAAGTGTCTGGAAGTCATCCTTCATAGGTACAAAGATGGCCAACAACCATTGCTGAGGGTGTACAGATGCGAGACTTGGGTCCTGAGAATGTTCCACTAGCATGCTTGATGCACTAAATGATCCGGTTTGCATTCTGGAGATGTTCCCAAACAAATCGACAAATTTTCGGATTTTCGGGGATAGTTTCGAAGCCATCTACTGTTTCATATCGTGTTTGTGGTCCTTTGACTGGGACATTGTCAACGAAGGGTACAGCAATGTTAGGGATTTTGTCTTGAAGGAGGAATGTGAGATCTCCATGCTGGATTTGCATGGAGTTGGTGTAGCCCATAGGAATGGATGTGAGTCGAAGCATTCCAAGAGGGGTTTGGAAAGTAGTTAGGTTGCGAGATTCTGAGGCAAGAGCATGCTGATCAAAGCCTACAAATAAATCAAATATTCCGTAGCAGCCCCGACCACCAAATGACTCAGCATATTGCTCAACAATAGGAGGAACTCCAGAGTCTTTAATGGTGACTGCATTCAGAGGTTGGAGATCATGAACGAGATGGAGTGGTTTCCCATCTTTCTTGAGCACACAAAACCATCGAGACCAGTAAGATGAGCTTGATGGTTTGTAAACTCCAGCCATAATCTTGGCTTTGATTATATCGACTACTTGATGAAAGATACCAAGTGGAATAGGAATGTTTTGGATGACCCAGGGGACATGTTCTATCGTTGGGATAGTAATTGGGTCAAAGTATTCACTTGAGAACTTCCCCTTCTCATCTTCTGTCCAGGCAAAACTGAGTTCTTGAATTTTGATGAGGTGGTGGACCAATTTCTCTTCCTCAGGCCATAAGAAGCCATTGGGGTTGATATTCATAAATTCCATGCAGTCACTAGTGCAGCGAGAGCCTGGAACAAAGTCAGGTGGGTGTGTAGGAAGGGTTGGTATTGTTTCGAGGGGGTTGCAAGGGATACGGTGGACAATTCGGAAGTTTTCAGGGAGTGTAGTAGCAACAGGCTTGATTCAGTTGGCAACCTTCTTATAGGCATAGCTTGATACTTCAGATGTTTGGACATAGTGTACAAGATCAGGAATTGAAACTTCATATATTTCTCGAGGCTGGTGGATGGGATTGAATGGTGCTGAGGTGAAGACAAGAGGCGAAATCATGGAACAGGATAGGCGAGGACCTGAAAAGGAAGGTGGCTGACATAATTGGATTGGTGGCTGTGATGACAATGGTAGAATGTCTCCTTGGTTGTGTAGGACCGAATCATCGATGTTCAAAAACCCGCACCTGGCTGGATTGCAGACCGGACTCGTACCATGGTTGGAATGGTGAGTAGTTCCTTTGTGTTTGGGTCTAAGAGCATAATATCTGAATCCCCATTGCTGTAGTGGCATGTTTTAGACTGGGTGAGAGTCATAAATGGACATCCAAGAAGCATTTTGTATGGCACATTTTCGAACACCTGGACCTGGAGATAGAAGATATTGCTGCCAATGCGAACAGGGAGGTCTCGAAGGAGTCCCAGAGTCATTTCCTTTGTCAAATTTGCAGATTCCATCAACATGTTCTGCTCTTTTAGCAGAGGTAGGCCTAATTTCTCCCATATGTCTCGTCAAATCCCTATAATTTGCGAACCTTCATCCAGTATAGCATCTACTATCATCTTTCCATCAAGCTCAAGAGGTATGGTGTGCAGTTCTTTGACATTATTTGCAACAATGATTGGATTAGATGGTGATGAGAGATGGTGATGAAGCAAGGATAGAGAAGGATGTTGGGTCTTGGATTGGCCTTGTTCGAGCATAGAGGATGTTGCTAGTGCTCCAGTTGGCACTTGGCAAGTAGTTACTTGCTCCTTGATATGTTTTCTGACATCTGGAGTGATGGCATAGAGTTCCCTTTGGGTGAGAGTAACTGTTCCATCTAGGCTTTGTTGTATGACCTGCTGGACTGCTCTAGGGTCTTCAATTGGTGAAGAAAATTGATACTGGGTTTGCTGTGAAGCAGGGTGGGTAGGAGAGGTGTTAGAAGGGACGGGTTTGGAGACTGGTATAGTTTGGGTAGATGGGTGAGCTGGAGGGCCAACAGGATCATTCTGGGAGGTGTTTGGAGGCCTAGGGGCTCTTCCTGCAGTGCCTGGTGAGTTCTTTGGCTTTCCTCCACTCCCAATACGTTTTCTAATCTCCTCTTGACGTTTGAGAGCTGCTAGAGTGACCGCTTCAAGCCTGACAATCTCCTCTTCATCCTGGGAGCTGGGAAAGGTGGAATATGGCATGGCTGAAGTGTTAGGAACACTGTTGTTACTTGGAGCAAGCTGGTGCGATTGAGATACCTCCAGGATGTTGGCTTGGGCATGGGTAATTGGTGGTGAGTGCGATTTATGCCAGTTATCAATTTGTTCCATCATATTTTGTCCAGGCACAATCTGGGGGGATACTGGGGTACTGTTAGGCATACAGATCCAGTTTGTAGTGTCCCGGATGCATAAACCTTGTCGAATATATTCATCCAACTTTGGACAGTGCCTAAACATATGATTTGGGTCTGAGCAGAACCCACAGGGCCATCCAGTGCGTCGTTGTTGAGTATTTTGCTGGGGAGGTGGTTGGTATGAAGGTTGGAATGTATTGGTACATGGATTGGTGAGTTTTCCTGCCAAGCGATTGAGAAATGCATCTGAAGTCAAGATTTGTTCAATCAAAGACATATCAAATGTTTCCCGAGGTGATGGAGTGAATGTAGCTATGGGAGCAGGTGTGATTTGAGGAGGAGGATAGAGAGAGGGTGTAGATAAGGCAAGAACATTTCCTCCTGTTTGTCCATCCAGTAGAAATCAAGCTGCTTCCTCTATGACCAAAATATCCCAAGGTTCATCAAGGGGATGAAGTGGGTCCTGAAGACAAAGCTGGGTATGAAGCTGGTTGCGAAAATCAATGTGGAACCCATTGATGAAGAGTTTATTGTGCTCCCGATGTGATATCAAAAGACGGTGCAATAACCAGCCAGCTCAGGCCAAGAATTCTCGATAATAGGTCCCAAACTGGAATCGGTCTCGCATGGGGATAGCTGCATTGTGCTCGACAAAGATTTCGAGGTCAGTTACAGTATAAAGTGAGTCGTCCTCTGCTCCTGGATATATTCCCATAATTTCTCTCTTAAATTGGTCCCAATCATCTCCTGTGGCTCCTGGACGGCTTCTCCAGACTTCATAGTCAGACTGATCAAGATAACGAAGTGTCTGAGCAATTTATTCACGAGGTCCGATGCCACAATCTCAAGCTATTACCTCAATATCCTTGAAGAACCTCCTAAGTGAATGAGGGTTTCCATCAAACTTTGGGGCATTCCTATCATAACGTGAAGGCATATGACGAGGCTGGTTGTATTGATTGATGATATATGGAGGGTTCTGAGGTGGATTAGGGGGGTGAGGTGGCTGTCCAAGTGGATTCGGACCAGGGAATTGAGCTGGGATAAAGCCTGGTAGATGGTTTCCTTCTCCAGGTGGGAAATGTTGGGCTTGGTAGGGGGGAAGACGAAAGACGGCTCCTGGGTTGTCTCCAGCTAGTTGGGGGTCATTGTTCTGAGGTATGTTTGGACCTGGCTTGTTCTGGTCAGCCATGTGGTGATTGATATAGGAGAGGATGTTGGATTGGGAGGTGATATATGGGTAGGTGGAAATGTTTTTGTTGGAGGTCAGAGGAGGTGTTAGAAATGTTGTATAGGAGTAGGGTTGCCTGTTGGGTGATGCTCGAGAGAGTACCAGATGACAATTTCGGTTTTTTTTGAAGCCCCTCATGGTGGGCTCCAGTTGTAGAACAAGGGTATGGGCTGGTGAGCGAACGCTTTAACAAGCGCAGCCAAATCCAACAACTGCTTTGCTTCCAACCAAAAGGAGTCGATTAGCGGTACAGAGCGTCGAAGATTTGAGAGGAATTGACCAGGAAATGGTCGAGAAAACCGGTGATCAAGTTTGGGTAATTAATGGAGTTGAGATAGATAAGAGACAAAGTGGCTTTGGGAATCTGAGGGGATTTAGATACTCATTCGTATTTCACTGCCTTCCCCTATCAAAGACATACTACTTATATACATACATGAATATGGCCCAGTTTTAGAAGTGTGAAAGAAATATGCCAAGGTACATTTTAATGAAGTAATTAGACCAAAAAACGGGAAGAAAAATGAAGGTAATCATCTATGGACAAGGTGTAGAACAATAGGGGACCAGGTACAAATGGATTGATAATGTTTTTATACTATAAAGGTAGGACAGAGAAGAGAGAAGATAGGAAGAGGTTAGGCAGAATACATTATTTATTTGGGACTTTCTCCAGATGATCATCTATGGTGTAGACCTACAATTGGACTTAAAGGGGATAGCTTACAGTTATGAAATAGAAATGGAGGAGGCATAGAAATGGGGAAGAGGGACAGAAGACTTGACTTTGGGATGTTTATGATGATGCCCCGACCCAGTGATGGGCGCTCCGAGATTTTTCATCCGAAAAGACTCTTTTGGAGATGACGTGAGAGTTCAGCAGTAGCCAAACGTCGCTCTCCACAACACCATGATGCCTGACGAGGCTCAGTATCCGGGTGAGGGCACCGGACGTTCAAGTGCTCCACGCGTTCGGGTTCTAGGTCGTAGATGTATATATCATTATTCCTTGAAATGCACAGGAGCTTATCCTTTCCGACGACATGTATATGGTTCTATACCTATCGTCAGTGGCAAGTAACAAAAGCAGCCTGCTTATGTACAGGTATGTATGGAATTGGAAAGGCACACCTCATGACATGTGTTGCCGTGCACTCGTTCCACCAATAAAAATCGACCCAACTCCGACCAAAGAATGACCTGAGACGCGCAACGAGGTCGGCAGTGAAGGAGAACCTCCACGGAACAAGGACGGGGGAACACGGCACCGACATAAGTCGCGTGGCCTTGAGGGTATCATTCCCATCACATTCAACGTGCCAAATATGAATCCACTGGAATATATTATCGTTTTTATCTGAGATCAAGCCTAGGTGAGAGGTTTGACAGACGGTACATTGAAGAGTACTTACTTCCCCCTATGAAGGCAATGGTATATTGCGATGTAGGATGGCCTGTCTCAGCCCAACAGTCTATCGAAATCACAGACCGGCGGTCTCCTGGTATCCTGTGCTCAGAGTCAGGACCAAGGAGATGAACTGGCTCGGGGTCATCCAGATCAAGATCATAATAATATATCGAGCCGGAAGTGTCGCCAGCCAGCAGCCAGCGCCCACCCGGGACAATTCGAGTGGCAAGCGGACAACTGGAAAAAGCCTGAAGGATCCGAGTTCGCGGGCGAATGAGGGGTTTTCTCCATATTTCATCGATGGCGAGGCGCCTGTCGATCCATTCACGGACTTCAGTTGTTGATAGGGAATGGAGGGGTCGTATTCCTGAGTTGGGATTGTGCAGGTGTCGCAAAGAATATTCTTCCGCAAGTTTGAGCCAGATCATCCGGGCGTTGGTAGCCTCACGCAGCTTCTTGCTTACCTGCATGACGCGTCAGTACATAGACAGTATCATAACACTATGCGAATTCACCTGGCGCAGTGACACAATATCATTATAAGGCAGGAAATACGCGACCTCAGACAGGAGCTCAACAGGTAGGTCTCGGAGCGTTTTTCGATGGTGGACGGGATGGCTGGCAAGCTGAGCGGGGATGACTGCTATGCATTTACATTCCATAGAGGTAGCCTGGTTCACGATCACTCACTGTAAAATAGATTTCTGATACAGTATAACCAAGGAGGACAATACACAGCTGCCATCGATGATGAAGCAAAATTGGCAATCCTCAGCGAAGTTCTGCCACGAGGTTCACACGTCGGAAATATTCGGACGGAATCCTTGCCGGCATCGATATTCCATGTTGAATGAATTTGAGCTGGGTCCTCAATCCTACCGATCTCTGTCATCCAGAACGGCGCCGTTAGGCCCTCCCCTTGATTCTTTCCAATAGGTTGTGGAGCCCGCACGAGTCCAAAAATCCACTTGTAACTGGTGACAAGATGGTATGAGTTCGCGTCCTATTCGAAGATGACTGGCCAGATGAAACAAAACCAGATTCAGGGTCAGAATACTGCCTGACAAGTAGCAGACAAGAACGTACACACCAACGGCCTCAGCCACAACTTGCGGTACGTGATCATCAAGTTGATCAGCCGCTTCTTACGACAACATCTTACTGCGCACCTTAGGTAGCTTATTGCAAGCCGACCTGAAGCTCATATAACTCGAATGTTCAAGTCCATCGGGGTCAATGGTACATTTCTCTCACAGGAGGTTCTCGTGAATTCCGACGTGGCTTGTCAAGATGTTGAGAAATTCCTCCGGGCCATATTCGACAAACTTCGAGACAGTATGATGTTCTTGTACCACGAGGCGCTCCATGGCCTGTGGAACGTGGCATGGCTCAGATCACATCCATGGCACCCGGGTGCTTCATCTTTGCCACCAGCATCACTCGTTTCGTCGAAGACCCGATCGTTGGTACCCAATTTCTCAACTCACAATGGTCCTCTCCGTTCCTCACCACATTCCGACGGTCCCTCTTTCGACCCTTCATGCACTTTACACCAGCATCCTTGACGCTGTACCCAAACATACCTTGCAGACTTTGAAACTGTTACTTGGATTTGAATTGGAGGACCCAAAGTCTGGTCCCAGCGGAAGCAGCGAGGAAGAAAGGATGGCTCCGTTTGTTTGTACGGCCACCGTACCCAATCTACGACAGGACATGTTTATGCCCCCCCCCCCCTACGAAAACTTAATTCCGTGATCCGGGTCCTATCAGAATTCGCGACGGCGATTGGGAGGGAGATTGTCATTACAGCTACCATGCTTCCTTGTTTAATCGTTAATCAAAAGCACTTATATAACACGGCTACCTAGAGCGGGAAATCCAGGACGACAATTTTCCCGTGTATGCTTCTGTAGGCAATCCGACCCAGTTCCTCGTCAAACGTGAACATGTCATAATCGCGGGACGAGCGATTGCAGCATTCCTCTCCATTGCTGTAGACTTGCTCCAGGGTCGAGTCCCAGGAGTATCCGAACCTGAAACCGCCCACTTGTGAAGGCGAGTATCCCTTGTGTAACCCCAGGCCGTAGATCGTCGGTATATGGTTGAAGTCGGAGAGCTTCACCACGTGCGGAGATTCTTCTCGTGATACTGGGATAATCAGGCCTAGGATCCCCTGTGCAGTACTCATCACTTGGCGATAGTTGGTCCCGTCAAAGTATAGCCGCGAGAAACTCATCTGCCCTCTGTCACCAAGCGAGTGACACCATGATGGCTGACGAGGCACAGCATCCCGGTGAAGGTATGCGACTTTGACGTGCTCGACGCGTTCGGGTTCTAGGTCGTAGATGTATATATCACCGTCTCTTGAAATGCACAGGAGTCTATCCTTTCCGACGACACGTATACAGTCCTGTACCTATCGTCAGTGACGAGTAACAAAAGCAGCTTGCTTACGCACAAGTATGCATCTAATTGGAAAGGCACACCTTAGGACATGCGTTGCCGTGCATTCTTTCCACCAATAAACATCAATCCAACTATCAGCACAGAATGCCCTAAGACGCGCGACGAGATCTGTCGTGAAAGAGACGTCCCAGGGAACAAAGGAGTCGGAACACGGGACCGACTTTAGTCGTGTGGCCTTGAGGGTATCATTCCCTTCGCATCTGACGTGCCAAATATGGATCCACTGGAACATCCGAGCATCTTCGTCTGAAATCAAACCCAGGGTGAGGCTTGGCGGACGGTGAGTTGGAGAATGCCTACCTCCTCCTGCGAAGGCAATGGTAAATTGCGATATGGGATATCCCGGCTCGACATAGCAGTCCATCAAACCTACACACTGGCGGTCTCCTGGTATCCTATCCTTAGGATCAGGACCAATGAGATGAATTGGCTCGGGGTCCTCCAAGTCAAGGTCGTAATAATATACCGAGCCAAGGGTGTCGCCAGCCAGCAGCCAGCGTCCACCTGGGACAATTTGAGCGACATAAGGACTGTTGGAAAAAGCTTGGAGGGTCCGAGTTCGGGGACGAATGAGGGGTATTTTCCACACTTCATCGATGGCGAGCCGCTTTTCAATCCATGCACGGATTTCACCTGTTGACAGGGCATGAAGAGGTCGTATTCCTGAGTTGGGATT
Organism: Chlorophyllum brunneum; assembly: GCA_963576785.1. Classification (NCBI taxonomy): domain Eukaryota; kingdom Fungi; phylum Basidiomycota; class Agaricomycetes; order Agaricales; family Agaricaceae; genus Chlorophyllum; species Chlorophyllum brunneum. The sequence continues at coordinate 192,527 of OY756148.1, forward strand.
GTGCAGGTGTCGCAACGAGTATTCTTCCGCAAGTTTGAGCCAGATCATGCGAGCATTGGTACCGTCACGCAATTTCTTGCTTACCTGTATGACGTGTCAGTGCATAGCTAGTGTCTCAAGGTTAGGAGACTCACCTGGCGCAGCGACACGATGTCGTTATAAGGCAGGTGAGATGCGACATCGGACAGAACCTCGACAGGTAAATCTTGAAGCGTTCTTCGATGGTGGATGCTATGGCCGACAAGCTGAGCAAGGACAGCTGTTGTACGTTTTTACATTCCAAAAAGGTAGGCGATATGAAAGGACTCACCGTAGAATAAGTTTATCATCCAATGTAACCACGGAGGACAGTATCCGAATGTCATTGATGACAAAGTAAGAGCCAATCCTCAGCAAGGTCCCTGCCTCAAGGCTAGTTCACACGCTGGTATCTATTCCGGCCCTGAATTCCTGCCAGCATCGATAGTCCATAAGGATGGAGGAGCTCAGATCTGGACGCAGTGCGTTGAATGCGGTTCAGAGAAGGCAGATGTACCATGATATCGACGTAAAGAGTCACATAATGTCTGCGTCAGTGCGTAATTTTCTAGTTGGTCCGACACAACAAAATCGAGTCAATCACAACTTCAAAATGTAATATCTCTCCTTCCCGCCATCTGCATACCATCAATCTAAGTCCCGCTGACCATCCAGGCACCCTAGATTCCACACTTCCCTCCCGTCCCTTGTGGACTTAATGAATGATGTGTAAACAGTCGGCCCTGTCACAATATCACATGGACTCACCCAAAAGTGTAAGGCCGAAAGAACGAAGAGAATTTGGGCTGGGTCCTCAATCTTACTGATCTCTGTCATCCAGAACGGCGCCCTGAGACCCTCCCCTTGTTCCATCCCAGTCGGCTGCCTGGCCCAGACGACGCCAAAAGTCCATTCATAGCTGTTCGATAGGCAGAATGGTATGAATTCACGCCCTGTTCGGAGATGACTGACCAAGTGAAACACAACCGCACACAAGTCAGAGTCGCACCTGAAAATGGAAAGCGTACATGCCCACGGCCTCAGCCACGACTTGCGGTACATGGTCATGGAGTTTCGCTCCAGGCCATTTCGCCTCCAGGATCGACATATGCACACCTTTTTTATGGACCATGTCAGCTATGCCATCAGTCCACGTCTTCAAGCGAGTGCGAGTCCTTTGCTGGCCGCGACCAATGTTTAAGGTTCTTTCAAAATGAGGAGCCGTCAAAAGAACGGTGAAGTAGTCGGTGGATCCATTCAGGTATGTTTTCATACTGTCATTCTGCACCGATCCACAGGACATCCCGCCAAAGCCCTCCTTCTGGAACGGAGAAACGATTAGCTGTTGATTGCAACCATCGAGCGATTACAATCATCTTACCTTGCTTGGGCGACTCAAGAGCCTGAACTCGGGGATGACGGCTGTATCTATTGGGACCTTTGGCATCTGTCAGTAATCTGTATACTCGCCTGGCTGAATAATCTACCTGCTCCCCTTCCTTCTCAGTGGTCGGTTTCTTAAGGATAAGACCATCATCAAGTCGTCCGAAGAACTCGTTGATGATATCGCGCGCACTCATTTCAGACTACATAAGCCCATTAACTAATGCCTTTCAAAGGAGTCCTCCAACGTACCCAGGTATTTTGAAAAAGATTCCGCTTTCTCTCGATCTTTGCTAGGAACGTCTGCAGTTCTGACTTTGCATTTTTCTGGAGCATTTTTCCTCCACCCATCCCCCTCCAGACAGTGCTCAGAGGCACACGGAGGTCTTGTTCCTCGATTCCGAGTCTCCGGTAGTCCTCCTTCGTGACCGAAGAGAAGCACAGTATCTGCCGGAAGCGACCTTCAGACATGTAGATAATTAACGACCAAATATACTTACATCAACTTTCCCATCTCCATTCGGCCCTCGTACCACTTTTAACGTATCAACCACAACCTTCACTCTCCGAACTGCTCTAGTGAGAGTCCGAAATGAATGGTGGTCCTCATCTTGCACGTTATCGAGGTCTTCCTCGTCCTCCCCACTGATATCACCCTCATTTTCATCTTTATTGGGCTCTGCCGATGGTTTCTGGTTGACCCCGAAAGAGGCGGATATCTGTTCTGCCCATTTCTCCATAGACGATTCATATTCTCTCAGTTGATTGTTGAACATATCCACAACACCTAACGAATGATCAGTGATCTTTTCCCAAAACATGTTCAAAAACCTTACTTGGATACCCGGTGGACGGTTCAGGTTCAGAATCAGGTTGGTCAGGCTTAGGCTTGCGAGGTTGCTTGGATCCCACCGCTGTATCTTTGCCTGATAGTGACCGGAGCAACATCTTCTCGATGTCCAGAGCAAGGGCAAGCATTTGGTCAAGGCTTTTGGAGACTGGATCCATGACATCAGGTGGGATGGTACCAGAACTGAGATTGCGCTTGTGTTTCTTGTCGGAAGGTTTTGATTCGGAAACCTCTGGGACGACATCTTGAGGTTGGCTAAGGGCGCGCGAACGCTTCTGACCGATTCCAGAGCTTGCGGGATCAGATCCCTGGACGTGAGACTGATCGTTGGAGGCGCGAGATCCAGCCCGAGGTGGGTTGGATGTATTTCGTGTGGTGCTCGAGGACATAGATATTGAGGTTTAAGGGACGGAAAATGATGATACACTGCACGCATAGCGGGGTATTTATTTTGATCTGCTTCCAACCGACTTACAATGACCACTAATTTTCCGCCCATCAAAGCAGCCTCAGCGATGGACAAAGCCTCAAGGCCTTGAGGTCCCCCACGCCTCGCACCTAGAGCCAGGCTATTTCTCCTTTGAGCATTTGGCTTTCTTCTTTTGCATCACACATGATACGTGATAATTCAACAGCTTTTTCACCTCCCAAAAATGGCACGGATGAGGCGAGTCAAACTCCCTCTTTAAGAACATCTAGGGCCGCATGCATGAGCCTCGTGTTGAGGCATCACTCATGGTACCCTATTTCAGAGTGAGGGAATTGGACATGTCAATCCTTAGATGGGGTTAACACACTAGATATGTGAGATCTTCTTAACTTCCGCAAGGCAAGATGACGGGGTTGCCACTCGCTTGGAAATCATGTGGTCATACATACGTGTAGCTTATTTTGACTGTCGATCTTGCATCAATCCATGTGGGGGTATGTGATATGTGAGCAGAGCCGAAGAAAGAAATTCCCAACAGAAAATCATACTTATGACATAGCAGATCACTCAGATGTATGGTTACTAGCTGGAACGGTATCAGTGGGTATCTTATGGGCTCCGTTCTTTATTGCCGACGTGGATGCTGAAAATTTGGGTCCTTCGGTGGCTCATGCACAGTACCCCCACAACGGAATCATGGGCTCCTTGGATCATAACTAGCTTCCTCGAGGGGGAAAGGGCCAGGACGATGATTTCCCCGACTGTGTGTTTGTAAGCAATCCGACCCAGTTCCTTGTCAACAGTGAACATGTCATAACGGCGGGACGAGCGATTGCAGCATTGTTCTCCATTGCTGTAGACCTGCTCCGGGGTCGAGTCCCAGGCGTACCCAATCCTGAAACTGCCCACTTGTGAAGGCGGGTATCCCTTGTGTAACCCTAGGCCATAGATCGTCGGCATATGATGGAAGTCGGAGAGCTTCACGATGTGCGGAGAATCTTCCCATGATGTTGGGATGATCAGGCCTAGGATCCCCTGTGCGGTACTCATCACTTGGCGATAGTTGGTCCCGTCAAAGTATAGCCGCAAGAAAGTCATCTGCCCTCTGTCACCAAGCGAGTGTGGTACCATGATGGTTGACGAGGCTCAGTACCCGACTTTAATGTCCTCGACGCGTTCGGGTTCTAGGTCATAGATGTATATATCACTGTCTCTTGAAATCCACCGGAGCCTATCCTGTCCGATGACACATGCAGTTCTGTAGCCCACATGATGAGTTTCACCAGCGGATATGTGGAAGAGAATCTACCTCCTCCTACAAAGGCAATGGTGAATTGCGATACGGGATATCATAATTCTGGTTGTGCTCGAGTCCCCAGCCTCTAACTCAACCATCACTCCTGCGTCAACAAGAACGGCAAATGGCTGGGGTTGAATTGAAAAATTTACCATCATGATGGAGATTTGAACATTCAATCTTTGAATTCTAGGAAAGGTATGGGTGTAGAGGTTCTCTTATTGACTGAGTCGGGTCCAATCAGGGAGTAGGTAGAGGATTGTCGATAATCACGAAACAATGCTGGCGGCTATCGATTTGACTCATAATAACTTTTATCTGACTCCCCCTTTACTCACGCATAGCCCAAAAGTTGGGATGCTGACCTCTGCCCACCTCCCGCTCATCAAGTCGCGCATAAGCCCTCCACGCTCCGAATAATAGACATTTCCTAAAGATCTACAGCCATACAGCACTGATTCGTTTACTAGCTACAATGTTCTAATGAGTCCCACCTGGTGAAACTACCCGTGATGCGCCCTTGTACTCAAAGCTGACATGGTGAAGATCCAGGACTAAGGAGTGTACCGACTTGGGGTCGTTCCCAGCCAATCGACACCGGTTTTTTCAAGTTCGCTGTGTCCATAACGACACTCTCAATGTGGTTGATGAATAGACATTTTCACGTCCGAGTCTTGTCTGATGTGCACATAATTAAATGAGTAACAGCAACTCTTTTTCCTGGACTGGACTAGTCCGGACAAGACTCAAAATAATCTGGGCTGGGTGTGCCCCCTCATCGGGGTCTTCCCACCCGGTTTTGATAGCAGCCATCCTAAATCTTTGATGCGCCTAGATATAATGAGCTTTCGGCTTGTGTGCCATATGCACTCTCGTACTACTGGACCCGGATTTCTAGAATTTCCCAGACCAAAGTTCACCATATGTCACATTTCATCTGTGGTCATGTCAACGAGGCAAATTAAAATTGACATAGAGTTTCAACCAAAAATCTACTATGCCCAGATCAGCACCTTTTGTCATGAAACCTAGTACACCATGGTAGAAAAATGACTTTTGGGTATATTATCAGGTAAAAACTGGATCAAGAGGAGTCAGATACAAGTCAACCTGAGAAAGCAAACTATTGGCCAACAAACAAACCCAGGTACCAACATTTCATGAACCACATTGCCTGTCAGTGAGGACATCCTCGATCATTGACAATTCACATCAGTGCCTGCTCAACAACTTGTAAACTGCGCCATCATCCAGTAACATCGTCCATCCTGAGACTTACAGATACATGTGCCTCGGGAAGACGCTTGCCAAAAAGGCCATCACCTTCAGAAGTTGATGTTGATATGATCATTCTCAGCGTGCCTCAAATAGAAGCAGAAGTCCAGTGCAGAGCTCTCCTGGAATTCGGTACCACGCCTTCAACTTGAACATCTGGTGAGGTATCTCTTAACGAGCTATCCCTAACACGAAAGTCACAAAGGTATTGGCTGATGACGGAAAAGTTGAAGGAGAGGAAATCTTCGTTCTACCATCGGTTGAGTACAGTTGTAAACGTCGGGAACAATTGGTATAAATAGATAGCGGTTGCTTCTCCACGTCTCCTGATATGGGTGTCCGCCATCACGATATTCACACGCACGCTGGTCCACTGAAGCCTTAGGGTCACCGATCCCCCCTTTAACACCCAAAGTAAAATGCATCAACAACGGATTTGGTGCGAGGACCAACACTGCTACAGTAATGACAGGAGCGGCGAAAGAAAGGTAGTTGACGTCAAAGGCGTCATTATGTGAGCCTTGTATGAAAGCAGGATTGAACTGGGAGGTATCAAGAGCGTATATCCGTCACGTGACGGGACAGTTTGTGCGATGCAACCTATGATATAAGGATAATAAATTACGTACAATCAAAAGCACAAGATTAACTGAAAAAAAATGGAAATGTCACTTCGTGTTTGAAATCACCAAGTACAGAGAGCAATCCACGTACAACCAGTATACATAAGTAATACCATCCAAAACCCTAATGTATAGTACAAAAGCGCATTGATACCAGATACCATCTTCTCTCATCGCCAAAACAAATCAACTAAAAACATTCACACCAACACCTTCAGCCTCAGCCTCTCTCGTTCTCCCCAGTGCGAAAACCGCAGCCTCCTCACACCCAAGCCACTCTAACCATTCCGCCGCATGATACACCACCCTCCGCATCGGCCAAGGCTCAAGCTCCAACCTGCCACCAATTAAACTCTGCCTTTGGACACTACCGCCGCCGCCGCCACCACCACCACTGCCACTACTAGTACTAGTTATCGGAGCACCATGTAACACCGTTGATGAGGAACCCGAGGTAGATTTTGAATGATGTGTCATTGGGTGTCCATGTAGTTGTTTCGACGATCCCTGCGATGATCCTGCTGCAATAATCTGGGGATGTGCTAAAGCGAGAGCATGCAAATGTCCTCCGTGGGCATGATTTGGTATATGATGATGTGTAGGTGTCGTTGGTGTCGCTCCCCTATCCGTCGTTAACGACGAACCCGAGAGTAATGATGAAGTCAATCCACTAGGCTGTCTCCTCGTAACAGTCCAAAACCAGCTCCCGACTCGAATGATTCTTACCAACGGGAAACCGTGCTCAACAACAGCATGTACAATCCTTGTTGAGATAGGTATATCATTCAGATATACGAATCTCAGATTAGGTGGTAAGCCTGGTTTCAGTTGCTGACAAGGAGAAAGATAAATCAGATGATAGTGAAGGAAGAAACAGACACATACCATGAAGAAACTAATGATATCTTGACCGGTTCCACCACCAGATCCAAGAGCACCGTCCAATCCAGCAGTCAACCTTTGAGCGCCAAGTTCCATACCGAGGGCTGTCACACATCGAGGGATCAGCCACCCAGCAAGACCCGGAGCAAGGTCTCTTGGATACGTCATCCTCACAGCTTTCAACCCACCAAGGCTAGGAAGTAGGCCCCAAATAGAGGCATCATAACCAGTAGCTTCCAAGTTAGCAGCACTACCTACGCCACCAACACCGCCGAATGACGGGGGCGTAGTGTCAACAACGAGTTGAAGTGTCTGTAATTGAATGCGGCCTCGAAGGAATGACGTGATAGATGGAAAGAGGTCTTTATCAACCGTTCTACGCCCAAGAGCACGAACAGTAAACGCAAAATGGCGGAGAAAAGGCAGTGGATGGGGATGAATTGGCGGAATGGGGTCAGTGCGAAATTGTACTGACAGATTCGCACTCTCGAGCAAGGTACAGTCAATTGATAGTGATTCAAGCTGTCTGCCATGAGTGATCAACTCGGATATTGCCTGCGGTGGTATGTATGTCCCCGAAGATGAATTCGATGATAGAGAAGTTTGAGTGGCCGGGAACGTTCCGGCGAAGTGAATTCTAGTGAGGTTCCGTATTGATATTGAATGTGATGGGAAAGACCATGATGGAGTAAAGAGGTTGATTGTGCGAAGGGTTGTACGATTGGCTGAGACAACGTTTTGAAGCGAAGTGAATGCTTGAGTGGAGCTATTGGTTTGTGTGGGTACTGGTGGACTCGTGTATGCAAAATATGAGATGTAGCGGAAATCGAGGAAGGATAAGTCGGTCGGATGGTCAGGTGACCTAGAAATTGAACAAGCCCTGTGAATACAAGGTCAAGAGTGGCCATAGATGTGTTACATACTGCAATGACAGCCCACGGAGACGAGGGTTTGTAGACTGAAGAATGCGAAGCACAGGTGGAAGACCTTCTGCACCTGAGGATATATGGACATTTCGTAGATTGATGAGTTTTGGGAGAGCATTGGTGAGCATTCCTGGATAGGCATGTGAATACAGGCAAGAGAGTCTGAACCGACGTTGTCGTACCTGTCTGGAAAGCTAGACCGCCATCTCGAGAGGAGGCAAAAATTCTCAGTGTGCGGACGCAGTGAGCAAAGGCGGGATCTACTATTATCCGAGTGAGAATATCCGCACTGCGCTGTGCATGACGTGCGCCATCATCGGCTCTTGCATGGGCCTGATGGTCTCTCCAATCGTCGTCGTCGTCGTCGACACTGTATTTTAGTTCGCCAAAGTGTAAGTCAAGTTTTCGGAAGAGTAGCTGCGAGGCAACCCGAGAGATGGCATGAGGGACAAAGAGGAGTGATTTGAGATCACGTCTCGGCAAGAAAAGGGCTATCTCCCGCCAAATTTCAATAGAAAATCGGTTCTTGTTGATGGGTAACGGTGATAGGAGCTGAACGAGGGTTAGAGAGCGCGAGGGACAGAGTTTAATAAATTAAATACTTTTTCGACGGTTACAGAGCGCTGATGGAGGAGGGCTTTCGCTTCCGGGTTGTCTGGCTCAGCGTCGAGAGCTACCTGCAAATCTGTTTCCATAGCACAGGGGTTGAGTGAGAGAAAGGTTAAGTGTAAGGAAAGCACATGCCTTCTTGGGCACTAAAGTGGGAACCGTTAGCGAGTCTAGCCCGTGCCCGCAGGATCCTGGCCTTTGCAACGGTCTCTCGGGAAAGCGTTGTGACCTGTAGGCAGGACTGGATTGCGTTCTCGATGACCGTTCTAGAGCGTCTAGTAGATGGGCGTGGAAGTGAGCAAGCGAAAAAGGAAAAAGCAGGGGAAAATTAGGCTGGTCGGACGACGAAGCCGATAGACTTGAAAACGATGACATACCCCTCGGGGTGGATGCTCTTGATTGCATAAAGGAGGAGTTCTACTTTCTGATTGTCAGAGAGGCATGAAGAAACATCGCGGATGCTAGCATCGAGGATTTTGGGATTGAAGAGGTCCATGAAGCTGGGAGAGGAAGTAAGGCGGGTGCAATGGGGAAATTTATGTAGAGAATACGAACAAGATGTCACTGATGGGGTACACGATTTAATCTGACTCTATTGCTGAAGCGCTGAGGCACGCTGTCATCCCAACAACGAGGTCATCTCAAACCCGACAGTCCAGGCCACCGCCCAGGCTGCCCTCGGTACATCCCGGAACAAACATGCCTCAATACCAGGCCTCCCCCTCTCCTACACCACCTCCGTTTTATCCACAACCGGAGCCCACAGCGAGCATGCCCCGCCCAGGCGCTCGTTTCTGGTCTCTATGCGCCATTCGGCATCTTGTTCGGCTCCACAATTCAGCATTGAGTTTCCCTTTCTGTACATGTTCCATTAATGGCAACACGAACAAATGGAGATCAGAAGCGCGGGGACCTGGGTCCTGGCTACTGAGTGACGTACAGTATTTCTGTCCAGGGGGTCACACTGAACGACAAACCTCCCACAAAATCATTCCATTCTTCTACCCAGTTCAGTGTCTGCATCAGTTCCGAATGAACGGCGCTCACACCACCATCTGCTAACTGTCGTTCTAAAAATCTTTTGCGAATTCCAGTCAGGTCTATCCCAGGCGGTCCTTGGTTATTAGCTCATCTATTCTCATGATTCAAGGTTACAACAACGAAACAGAACTCTCAGGGACTCTCTTCGCAACGGTCTATTAGAAGCTCCTGGAAACTCAACTCCACTAGTCCACTCCAATGATCCTTACACAACTATGTAAACGCCGGTTCTATCATCCTGTAATTCCTGCACACCACAAAATCTTTTTCGTCCCTTTACAAATGTGTATGATTCATCGCATGAACTTCTTCAAAACCTGCCAATCAAAACTCAAGCGTTCACATCTACATATGCACCTGTCCAGAATCTCAAGCGATCCACGCGAATAGACTTCTTCGCCAGCAGCCCTTTTTCACGATTTGAATTTTTGATCTCCCTCAGGGTCATCGGCGTTGCCATTCTCCGCCTCCGGAGGCGCTCAACATCCCATCGAAGATCGGCCCTTCCAAACCCCTATTACCGATGTTGCGACCATGAGTTCCACTTATTTACATTACGCCGTCTGTCCAGATGTTTGGAGTTTCCGAGTCATGGTAAGCATCTACTACTAAACTAGAGCGAGTAGCCCCTGATAAATATTTTTTTTGCTAGCCCATAAGGAGAAGCCGACCTAATTCCTCAACAAAGCTGAACATGTCACCTCGCTGCTTCGAGAAATCAGTGCATCCTACTCTGTGACTGTAACAGAGTCTGAGTTCAATGAATCTGTTATTTCCGAGGGCATATCTCCTGCGTGGACCGAGTGAAGCCGGAGAATTTCTTCATGTTAGGAGAGTCCCCTGAAACTGGAATGATGAGAACCGAGGTGCCCCCCACCGAACTCGGAGCTCTTCAATTGGCGATAACTGGAGTCGTTGAGCACAGCCAAGGGAAACCTCTGCTGCTGTTTGTTTAGGTGCGGGTTTGGGCGGAAGGATGTCCAGTGAGAGGGGTTTCACCTAACTTTAGGCAACAAGTTTCATGATACAGACGACAGGTAAAAGTAAAATTCGGGGTCCGGTAAGAGAATACACAAGTATTATGCACAAACATAGTCTACGAGGTCGCGAGTGAGAGAGTTATGTAGACATCCAATGTCACAGACTATGCAGTGTCTAAAGACCGTAGAAAAATTGGAAAATTGCCGCAAGAGGGACGTGCGCACCGTCGATGCAAGGTTTGACAAGCAATCCCTGTCATCCAGCGGTCCAAGCGTCGTATCCTCTCGTAGCAGAATGGCCACCCACACAGCACCGTAATTGACGAGCGACTGCGACCACAATGGCTCATAAACCAGAGTAGCGACCGCATGCGCCGCGACCCTAGCATACTCAACATGCACAGGTCGGCGATCGAGGATATCCATCCCGCCGTCGTGCAAGACGCACAATCGTCGATCTCTCCCGATGGCTGACCCACAGTTCTACGACGGTCATCAGTGGGAGGGATGTAAAATGACCAATTCACATACTGAGCGGCAACTTTTCAACATCATGCGCCTTGAGCTACGCTCCTCCACCAAACGGCTTCAGCCCTGGGTCCGCCCCTGTTACCAACGGCATACACAATTGTGCCTATGTTCATAGACACACTGTGAGGGACAGGAACGTTACTGCACAACACAGACGTCAATCAGATGGCCCGGGAGGGTCACCTCCTGCTATCTCGGCATCCTGACTGCAAATCCACTGGAAAGTCCAATACCGCTGGTCTAAAAAATTGAGCGGAGGCCATGAGCCTTGGCGAACGACAATCTGAACACTATCCACCCACCAATATCCTTCAGAAATTGCGACGAAAAAAACCCACGGATTGGCAGTCGCCTATCGATCCTGTTGCCAGGGTCGGGTACAATGAGATGATGTTTTTCCAGGTCAAGAGCATGGTAACAAATTAAACCACACCCTTATCCTGCCAACAACGAGCGACCGCCTGGGATCATTCGAATAACTTGTGGGAGGCATGGAATATCCTTCAATGACGACGAATCGTGAGTTTTCTCCATAGTATTTCGTCCATCGCAAGGCGCCATCGAAGTCATCCATGGACTCCGGTGGTCGATGGAGTGTAGTGGATCAGGCTGAGTGTCTAGACTAGAATTTTGTGGACGTTGGAATCGCCATGCCGTAGCAAGGCTGAAGAGCGAGACCACGTGGATGGTATCGTCACGCAGTCTCTTGTTTTCTTAGGCCACGAGGCAATAGGTAATTGGTAAAATGAAGGTGGGTGGATTCGCCTGGCTCAGTGACACAAAGTCACCATAAGACAGCCAAGAGGTAGTATCCCGTCGTCAGCCTTTTCGTGTCTTTTTCGTCAATTCTGATGGAGACACTTAGTAAGAAACAGGAGATCTCGAACCAGATCTACACAAGTAGGTCTCGGGATGTCCTCTCGTGAACGACACTACTCCCAGGAGTCTAAAAACCAATACTACTGAGGTTCTTGCGTCTTCTGTGGGTGGACCGACTGTGGACCACACTCACCGTAGGATAGGTTAATCGCCGTATTGCCAAGTAGAAACCTCTGCCGCTAGGGATGCCGATGGAAGCCTGCCATGCGAAGGGGCAGGCACATTTCACACGGAGATCGGCAAACAAATTCGCGCCCTGGATTTCTTGGTAGCGCTGGCGTTGGGAGTGCTGGGCTAAAAATAAATTGGCTGTTGTGAGAAAAGACCTAGCGCGCGGGTCCTCGGACCGAGAAGGGTTTGTACAAATAAGCGGCTTCGAGTTCTGTGCAGTTGGCCAGAGTCAGCTGGACCTCACGCACGGAGGTGCTGGAGCTCGCCAAGATGGATGGCCCTGGAACGCCTAGCGATTTCAGTGGGACTTCATCCAAGGTTTTGTTTGTTTATCAATCTGTCGTATGTTGTTTATCTACTCCCCCGTTACATAAGCTGATGGGCAGTTGACACTCCGCCCCATCTCCGACAAGGGACTCGAGTCAGCCTTACCCCAGCCGCTGCGTGGGAGCCACCACAGAATCAAGGTGGAAGGGAACCCAGCTTGGAATAGAACGCCAAAACAGGTTAGACCAGTTAATAGACAGAAACTATCACGGTATACTAAGATAAACATTCCTAGATATGTCATTGGCGTCTAATATCGAAGCCAACCTTTGGAAGCAGTGAATGAACGACAAGATGACCCAGAGTCCCTTTCTCGCCTTCCAATATCCCTCCTTCAATCATAGAGTCAAGGAACAATGGTCCGGTCCAGGTAAACCAACTAATGACATAGATCATCCCTAAAACCCTTTCAAAAACGTTGGGGTCCTTCTGATTACTGAAAAAGCGCAAAAGGACGAATTTTTCAACTATGATAGCAACGGGCTGGAGGGTGAAGAAAAGCAAAGACTTGACACTGAAAGCATTTAGCATCATATACTCCCCCGAGCCGTGAATAACCCCAGAGACGAAGAAGAGGACGAAAAGACGAAGGACGTCGTAAGCTCCACCTTTGGCGCCTTTCTGAGGGGGTAAGATAGTGTTCGTTATTGAACACAATGGCTGAGAACTCATCAGGATGAGGTCTGAAAGATTGCTAGACAGCTGCACTCACCCTTCGAATTAGCTGGTGCCAGACACGACTGGAAGAGCTATTAATACCATGTAGCGGCGACAGTTAAGAACGAAACTTGCCTCCAAAACATGTTTACGCTCCAAGCATCCCAAAGATTTCCGAATAGATTCGGCCATGCTTGTGGTTTTGACAGACCAGTTGCAACAGTCGTCATTGCGCTCAAACAGTATAAAATGTTGATTCGGGCGTAGGCAGCGGTAGCGACACCAATAATAGCAATCATTCGCCATGCCCAATGAATGTCTGAACGCACTACTCCATTCTCAGGGTGCATAGTGGGATTGCAGTAATTGAGAATAAACGCAACTACTTCAATAGTAGCACAGATGAGGACTTGGACAAGTTGTTGTCCTAGGACGAAATGTGAACGGGTAAGACTTGGAGGAGGCCGAGGTGGAAGAATGCCGGGGGATGGCTCAAATGACCAACCGTAACCACGTGGGTTGAGGAGCAACGCGAGCGCCCAGGAAGCGCGTTTTTTCAGTGTTTCTCCGGGGCCTCCGTCGAGTAAAGACTGCTTATGACCGTCTTTTCTTTCATCCTCCGCAGATTCCTGTCGCCATTTTCGTCTCAACACCGTTCTGGGATCATGAAGAAGGACGAAGTCGAGGGCTATGACACCTTGAGAAATTATAGCTGGACCAATACCAACATCAGTAGTAACGTCGCCTGTTGAGGAACAAAATGCAATATGGTAGACAATGGCAGCTATGGGTAGGAATAGCAGTTGACGGAGAACAGGTGGGAAGTGCGGAGGGAGGATTAGTGCCAGGTAGACGAGGAATTGAGTGAGTAGATGTAGAAGGGGTGAGTAGAGGCTTCGCTCTTTCATGTCGAGCTGGGGTGTAGATGGCACACAGGCATGAAGTAAAAAAACCAATGCGTGACTAGGGCTTTGGATTGATGCCATCTCGCGGTAGTGATGGCTGATCCTATAAATAACATCTTATCAATTTCTCTAACACTGCCTTCAATCACGGACACACAATAATCAATTATTTCTGATGGCCAATAACCGCCAACAGAGCAACGAGCTTGCTTCTTATTCTCACCATACGTCAAACCTGCTGCTACACATCATAGCGCCACCTCACAAGCTTTGCGATTGGCAGACTCCATCGTAACTTTCGGTATCTCCACCCGCCTGTTAAATTATCATTGGTTCATCATCACGGGTTTACCTGACGTCGCTGCGGGTACGAAAAGTCAAACCGGCGAGCGGTGATGCATAAGCCTTGTCTTTGAACACATGGTTCATTTCGGGTGTTGAGGGTTTTTGACATAAAGTATATAACAAGCAGACATCCCCCTCTTGGCGCGAAACAACCTGGAAACACAATGGATGCCCTGAACGACACCTTGCGACCCATAGCAACTGCCAATATGGCGTCAGTAGTCTGCATATCGATACTCTATGGTATGAAAATTTACGTCTCCCGTTCCTTGATTACGTATTAACCCCACTGTCCAGGTGCCTAGTGAGTATTCGGCTAGATTACGCTGTAGGCGACCTAGGATAGCTAACATCTGGATAGTCTTATCGTTTTTCCTGCATGTGTCTATGTCCTCGTTGGGCAAAGAGCACCAGGACAGCCTATACACTGGTAGGTGGTACTTGGATTACTGGAACGATCAGTGCTCATAACCCACAGGGTTCTGCTGACTGCAGTGTGCACTCAGTTTGTGATCACGACGATGATCATTGTGACTGTACAGACCATGGTATTTCAGAGCTACGTGAATCTAGCCGATAAACCCAACGCCCTCCTCCGAGTCGTGATGTACTGGTCAGTCGGCCCACCACCACTCTCCAAATTGTGGGACGTCTGTAGCCTTATCAATGTTCGTACTACCTATTCTTTCTCTATACGGATGATGACCTTATGAACTTCAGGTTGCTATTGGTGATGCTATCATGGTCTGGCGAGTGTGGATTCTATTCCATGGCCGTAATTCTTTGATCTGTCTACCACCGGTGAGTTTATCTTTTAGTCTAGTCTAAAGGATATATACTCATTGTCGATTGGCCAGATCATCAGTTTGATTGGGAGTACAGGTAACACACTTCACCTTTACGTATTATCATACCTAGCTGACTCTTCACTTGTTTAGCATGTGGGATCGTCATGGTTCACGAGATTTGGAACAATGCTTCGCAAGAATTCATTCGTCATTTGGCGGTCTCTGCCTGGACGTCCGGGATGGTCACACAGGCTTATTCGACTTCATTTATTGCATGGGAAGTCTGGCGTCGGGGCATCCTTAATACTTCCTCCTCTGCGAGCCGTAGTCAAACAAGCTATTACAAGGCAATCATGTCCATGATTGTCGAGTCTGGTGCAATCTATACTGCACTTGTCCTTCCCTTGACCATCGTATTCGCAGTTGGTTCATCATCCGCGATCATTCTCGCGGGGCTCTTGGAGCCCATGTCGGTAAGTTCTTCCGTTGAGTTCCTTTTCAGGCCGGCGGTAGCTTAGCTGCTGGCTCCAACTACAGGGTCTTATTCCTGCATCGATGATTATCCGAGTAGGAATGAACCGGAATCGGCAATTCCAAACGAGCGTCCTTTCTCAGGTTCATACCCCTGCTATTAATGCTATTAACCAAGAGAAAGGCACAGAAACCTCTGATGCGACAGTTGGCATTACCTTTACTAAAAGCCGTCACTCGGCTGACAATGCAGACGTATAAACGTTCCTAATGTACTAGATATTGCTACATAATATAATATACTCTCCATCCGCTGTTCCCGGTTTTCTTCAACAATTCCTGAGGCCCACTGCGTTTGGTTGCACTGCTGTGCCACGTAAGCTCATTGAAGCGAGAAACGAAGGCCAACGGCGTACGGTGGTATAGAGAATTACCTTGGTACATCATGCTTTAGTATTACGACCCCATCATGCGCTTGCGGAAATGGGGTCAACAGTTCTTGGAAGGTTGACTGAGAGCAATATATATATTTCATTTCGCAGGATGATGAATTGGAGCAGAAGTGTGGTAATGGTTATGATTATGAATGATTATGTTCTCTCGACGTAGACCATAGCTTGAAGCCACATGAGCGGCGGATCAACGATCCAACATGGACCACGGCTGCCTCGCTGTCATCTCGTCGACCATTAACACCTGCAGTTTTTTTCAATCAGCTTTGATGTCTCTCAAGTCTGATATCCGAACGTTTGAACTGTCGCATGGCTAATGATAGCTTCTGTCTGGTTTGCCAAACAGATGACGCCCTCCAACCCAGCTCATGTGTTTCATTTGTCGCGTCTACGGTCGCCCAGGGCGCTACTCCCGTATGCCTGTCCGCACTATATAAAAATAAATCGACAATGAAAGTGCCAAGGATACGATCAGGTGTGTGTCAAGATGCACTGTCCTAATCAACCACGGCGCCCTGACGCACAGTGCTATTTTTGCCTCCGCTCAGAAACTTGACCTCCCACCGATGTCACCAAGATTTATGGTTTCAGGTGAAAAACTTCTTGTACTTGGTATCTCCTCGTGGTTTTCTCATCAAACTTGTGTGTTTTAATGAGTATATCCGATTTATCACCTTGGTACGATCATGCCGTCTCCAAGCTCCGATTTCTGGTTGTCTTTACATGGTGGTTCACACGAATAGCCGCGACCTCAGCGGCCATTCAACTGCAACCGTCGCGTGCTGCGGTCGCTCTATGGATCCCTCCACGACCAGTACAGCCAAATCCATCGACAGTATTTAATGCCTCCTACAACAGCGAGAATGCTCAGAGTTGAGCCGGTCTCCTCCAGAACACGCACATCCTCACTTTGAGCTTACTGAAGTACAGGCTTTGGTCCTAATCTTCACTTTTCACCACTCCACGACACTTCACGACCACCTCCTACACACCGTTTGTTGCATCATTTCCACTCATGGCTATCAATCAGAACTCCAAGGCAGGTTTTTCCTCCATTGATCTTTCCTACCCGAGACTGAAGCGCTCCAATAGCCTTCATTTTTGGTCCTCCTGTCCTTGCTTGGACTCTTGTCTCGATCGGGTGTATCGGCGCTACCCCACCCTTCTCAAAATGAGCTTTTCAACGCTACGCAGTTCCCCAGAGACACCGAAGATTTCTTGGTAGTCCGGGATGTCGACCTTCACCGCCGTGGCGCGAACACGTGCTCCGACCTCAGCGTTGAGCAGGCACAGCGAAGTATGAATCTCACAACCCAAAAGTGGAAATCATTTTTCATTTTCTGATGTTGTCATCAGTGCCAGGCTGGGACAAGCTTGAGAAATACGCTAAGGATACATGGGGCGATGGTAGCTGGAATATTGTTACCAACCCGAAGGACGTGAGTATCACCGAGTGCCTGTCCTTTCCGAGTAGTTCCTAACATTCGTAACGTAGTATCCGAACACCTGGGCCAGCGCTTGTATTGACGATGCTCCAGTCAAGATCACCCCCAAAGGTTCGTTCTTGCAAACAAGACAGCACCAAAAACCTTGAACTTATCACCTACAGGCAAACCCCAATGCAGCACTAATACCGTCACTCTCAAAGGAGATACAGACGGAACCTCAGGCAAGTTCACTGTTGGAGTTACTACCGGCCAGAAGACCGATAGTAGTTGGACTGTTACACGCAAGTAGATTGATCGTCCTCTCAACTGCGTGACTCATGACCATTCTAGAAAGCTCCGAGTTTGGAACGGAGGCAAGCTTTGGAGTTAGTTTCGAAATCCCTGGCATATTCGATGCCGAGGCATCATTTTCTGCCTCAACCAGTTTCACCAACACCCATGGCAACACGTTAGTCAATCGTTGATGTTAATACCGAACTTGACGCTTACCTACACTCAGATTCACCACTACGACAGACAATCAACAAACGTCCAACGTCCAGGGCGACACGAAACTTGGGGCTACATGCGGGGCTCACGTAAGTTCTGCTCATTCCGATAAGCTGTATTCTGTGATGTCTGATTCGTTGGACAATAATCAGATCGACACGAAGACCTGCAACCAGCAAGGAGAAGGAAAGATACGCATCGCTGCCACCGGATATGTGTGGTTCAATTACGACAGTGCTGTACGCGTTGTTTCCTTATTTCCGTATCCAATACTCAGTGATCATCTTCTCGTTTAGGTTGCACCAAAATCTGATCCCAAGGGCGATAAACATTATAAATGTTCGTATAAAACCAATTCGAAACAATGTTTTTCACCTGATACAAACATCATCGATTGATAATAGGGGCGGCCAAGATCGACGATGTTCTCACTTTAGATGAACGAACGAGCTGGATGGATTTCGATGGTTCGATAAGCGGCGAATCGAAAGGACAGTTCCATTTGTTCTGTAATGGTCCAGATGGCAAACCGCTACCTGTGTCGCCTTCCGGTGGTCCAGGCAGTAAAGAGAAGGCTGCCCCTGCGTCGAAGAATCCCGCTTCCAAACCAACATCTAAACCTGCACCTAAACCTGCACCCAAGGATGCACCTGGAAAACCTGCATCCAAGGACGCACCTGAAAAACCTGCATCCAAGGATACACCTGGAAAACCTTCATCCAAGGATACACCTGGAAAACCTTCATCCAAGGATACACCTGGAAAACCTTCATCCAAGGACGCACCTGGAAAACCTGCCCCGAAACCTACTCCAAAGCCTGCACCTAGCAAATCTGCACCCAAGCATGCACCAAAGCCTACACCATCCCCGGACGACAAAGAAGGGAAGAAATAGTATTGTTGTTGCTGTCGGTACGGATGATACGCCAACTGGGCATTATGCAATTGCATATGTAAAAATGAAAATGATCCAAATCTTTTCCGCGTAAGCGTGCTATCACGCCCTATTAATTTAATCACATAGTAAAGAAACAAATAAAAGTACGAGAGGCATTTCAGAAACTCAATCCATTCTGAGCGTAGATACTGGCGCAGGCAAATTCTTGGCCGAAACATCTCAACCCCTTCAACCCCGATAAAATCAGCACCCCAAACTCCCAAGGACACCTCGCCAAATACAACTGACTCGACTGCAATCGATTTCGAAGGGATTACGTTATAGTTTGATATAAATGCAGGATACTCGGATCTTAATGTTCTTGTGGATGTGCTAGAACTGGTGGTGGAGGGGTACGAATTCTGATAATGCTGTTGTTGCGGAGTATAACTTGCGGTTTACCAAGGGGTAAAAACCTGAAAGATTTCAAGTTTTCCGAGAGCGTGTGTCTCCCATAAATAGCTTTATCACTTCCAAAAATCACCGCTGCCTCGTCAAACTCTCTAATCTCCCATTAACACCCCTAGCGGCATGTGCGATCCGACTAAGAACTGTATGTGAGATTCTCGTATCAACTAAACCGAGATGCGTTGGATTATGAATTCTTGGTGATGAGAATGTCGCGTTCCAGGACTATTGTTGATGGAGGTGCACCGAGGATTAGACGTTTGAGAGTGGAGGAGTCGTTATTGAAGATGGTGGTTATTTCGGACCGGGCAACGTAGCTGTCGTCGTCTTCGGCACATAAAATAAGTGTTTGGGGGGAGTTAAAAGTGGAATCCAATGGATCCAAGAGAGATTAGTCGAGGATGGATAACCGATAAAGTCTGAACCATATATTGACGGAGTTCAGGATACCCAATCCGTTCAACTTCTTTCAAAGCGATGAATTCTGGAACTGCCATACGGCAAACTATTGGGTCTAAAAATTCGCCTTGCTCGTAAGGCCACTTCACTCAAAGACACTTTACTCGGAGTGTGAAGGATCTGTGCGTGTGAGCCAGATTAATGTGCTTCGTGATAAATGCCACCGCCGCGGGTGATTATTGATAATCGAGACGAAATTGCTCGGGCCTTGGTTTCAAAACATATGAATACATAACTCCCCCGAGCCAACGAAGAGAGCCCCCATCGGATTGTCACCACAAAATTGCTCCAAACGGTGAACAACTCATCAACGTCAACGTTGGCACCAAAACTGCCTACATGTACTGATCCTGTACTGAAATCCTGTGTCTCTCAGTGATGGAATAACAGTTGCTTGATAGATATGCCAGAACGGAGGGGAACATCTACATCATTTTATATACTAGTAGTGTGAAACTAAAGGGTCAAAAAGGGTCAAAACAGTGTAGTTTCATGGCATAAAGGAAAGGACAAGGGGGTGTAATAGGGCAAGCGAGGGATGTTCGCATTGTCCATTCCTAAGGATGAGGTTATAGACAATAGTGGACTCGACAAGTAGACTTGACCCGTAGACTCAGGGGCTCGGAGCGAATCGCTATCCCAACACTCAGAACATTCATCGTATCAGGATATCAAACCCTCTTGGTACACCTAGCACAACCTAGTGGCCGATTTCGGCTTGTGAGCCTGAACCTACCTTCCAAAACAAATCGTCTTCACAAAGTCAGTTCGAACAACCACCATGGCAAGTGTCAACATATTCCGAATTCAAAAATAAAGCGTCAACTTCGTTAAGCAAAGAAATCGCTCTACTCTTACAACGCGCCAATCCTTGACAAGCTTTCTGAACCTGATAACCTTACCTGATCAGATCACAAATACATGCCTGAAAGCCGGGGAACACTTTCTCGTCAACTCTAATTCCAAAAGTCCCGAAAAAATAAATAAAACAAGTCACACCCTGCAAAATCCTCATACACAAAAGACACAACAATCAAGTCTCAACACTAACAGGCATATCATAATCCATCGGTACATCCTTCCTCTCCAACCAAACCGCATCATCACTTCCCAAATCCACTCCTTTACCACAATCTAGTCTCCTTCTCGACGGTAATTCTTTCAATTCCAACACACTTGCCGTCATTTGGTGTTGTTGTTGTTCTCGTTGAGGTGGTGGGTGAGGAAGAGGCTGAGGTGTAGGCGGAGCAGGTGTCGTACTCGCTCCAACATTCGCACTTGCGCCGGGTGAAGGCCTATTCGCACTACCCGTTCTCAAAATCGGACTTGCACTGGTCCTTGAAGGTCCAGCATCAACACCCGCATCGACCTTCCTCACTACCCCCTCACCACCACCAACCGCAGTCGTTGTCTCCGTCCCACGAACAATAACGTACAATTCCCCATTCCACCCAACAAAATCCAAACTGTCCACTATCGACGCAACATGTTTCGCACTTTCTAATGTTCCAAGTTGTTGTGGTTGTGGTTGTGGTACTGGAGGTACGTATTGTTGTTGTATCGGAGGATGAGGTTGGAATGGATGAGGCGGATGAGGGTATACACCTTGATGGATTTGTCCATGAAGGGGTAAAGACGGAGGAGGTCCCATTACCGATTGTTGCTGCAATTCACCGTTACCACCACCGCTCGAATCGTCATTGTCGCCGTTACCGTTCCCACTCCCGCTCCCGCCACTAGTCTCATGTTCCACTCCATCTCTCTTCCTCCTCTTCGGCGTTCCAGGCTGCGCTCCCCCTCCAGACGTAGGTCCAGACCCAGACACAGAAGCAGACGTAGAACCGGAAGGAGGATGTGGTGGGAAAGGATGATACGAGGGTCCTCCATGTTGTTGCGTCGGTTGCTGTTGATAAGTAGCATATTGCGTTGGTGCTTGATATTGCTGTTGTTGTTGCTGCGGTAAAGGATGATACGCCAATTGGGCATTATGCAATTGCATATGCAAAAACGAAAGCGATCCAAATCCTCTAAACTTTTCCGCATAAACGTGCTACCGCCCGACATCAGTTTTATCGTATAACAACAGAACACGGACAGAGAGGGAGGACGTACGAGGGGTGACTCAGAAACTCCAACTTCGACTCTGAGCGCAGACACCTGCGCGGGCAGAGCCTTGACCAAAACATCCATCTCCGACGCACACCTGTCCAAATTCACCTCTCCCGCACTCCCACTTCCACCACCAATAGCACCACCGCCGTTGCCAAAGGCGGCACTACACCCCCAGACCAAACACCCAATCCTAACACCCAACACTCTCAACCCCTTCAACCCCGGTAAAATTGGTACCACAAACTCCCAAGGACAATTCCCCAAATCCAATTTCCTCAACTGAGATCGATTTCGAAGGAATTGCGTTATGGTTTGATATAAATGAAGTATACTCGGATCATAATGTTCTTGAGGATGGGCTGGAACCGGTGGCGGGGGGTACGAATTTTGATAATGTTGCTGTTGTTGAGGAGGAGGGGGAGTGGTAACCTGCGGTTGACCAACGAGTAAAAACCTAAATGATTTCAAGTTTGGCAAAAACGTATGTCTCCCATCAATAACTTCATCACTTCCGAATATCACCGCTGCCTTCCCTGGTTCTTCCAGCACCCCATGCAACGTCAAACTCTCCAGTCTCCCACCAACACCGCCAGCAGCATGTGCGATCCGACTAAGAACTGTATGTGAGATTCTCGTATCAACTAAGTCGAGATGGGTGAGATTGTGGATTGTTGGTGATGAAAATGTTGCGTCCCAGGAATGTTGCCGATGGAGGTAGGCGCCGAGGATTAGGTGTTTGAGAGTGGAGGAATTGTTGTTGAGGATGGTGGTTATTTCGGACCAGTCGGCGTAGCCGTCGTCGTCTTCCGCGCGTAGAGTGAGTTTTTGGAGGGAGTTGAAAGCGGATATTCCGCAGGCATCGAAATGGAATCCAATGGATCCAAGAGAAATTAGTCGAGGATGGAAAACCAGTAGATTCTGAACCATATCTTGACGTAGTTCAGGATACCCGATCCATTCGAATTCCTTCAAAGCGATGAATTCTGGAAGGGCTGTGCGGAAGACTCGAACCATTAGGTCTAATAGTTCGCCTTCTTCGTAAGCCCAGTGAACACGGAGACATTTGACTCGGAGCGCGAAGGATTTGTCGGACTTGACGCGATCGAAGATGTCGAGGGAACGATTAACGTTTTCGGGTTGGTCTTCACCGAAATAGAGATCGATGGTGTGGAAGATGTGGTGGAGGGCTATGGAACGGTGGAAGGAGGATAGATGGAGCCAGGTACGGAGGTGGTATCGGGGGATATAGGTTGCGATTCGTGACCAAACTTCTGGTGGGGCACGGTGTGAAGGAGGGTCGTGTGCGAAACGGATTTGCTTAGTGTTGAAGGTTAGTTGGTTGATTGGTATGAGAAAGAGGATAGAGACGCACTGTACGTCGACGAATTTGGTTCGCAACGTCTCTGTTAGATGGTTCTAGCCTTAGTACAGCTTGAAAGTCTACGAAACAAAACAGTCAACGTGAAGCGCTTAATATAATAACGATTCAATACCTTGGTGTGCCTGCGTCAACAACCGATCCCCACACGCCTTTCTCGCATTCGCTCTAGCCAACAACGCCTTTGCAATACTCGTTTTTGGTAAGTTTGGAATTTTGAGGTAAACGTCGATGTATTTTTCCACGTCGTCGCCATACCTACCCATGTTAAAACCCTCTCTACTCATGTATCAAAGAATAAACTGACCTTCCAGCGTCGATAAGAGTAAGAGCAGTGTCGAGTAAGAACTGAGCCTTACGCGCAGGATCCAATGCAGTGAGTGCATTGTGGACTGTTGTTGTGAGGTCGTCCATGTGGTGGTTCTTGACTAACCGTAGCCCTGAGATACTTTCTCACAAGAGCTCATCTTCATCCTCGCACGACTCGCCGCCTGCCTCAAATTCCTCCCCAATGCCATCCTCGACACTACAAGCCATACCAAAGCACTACCCACACTCATCTGGAGTAGCGACGAAGAAGACGGACTGACGATCCACACAGGTTTTTGTCCCCGCTGGCTAGACCAGCTAGAATGCCATTAAGTCAATTCCCATTCCGTGTCTGTCACTACAACAATTACATGGTCTAAACTTTTTGTGCGATACTAAAAGAAGAACTACATACTGCCGCTACCGAAGGTGGAGACCTATGTGCACTGCAAGTTGTGGAGCTTTCCCCAGCTCATACCGCCATATCTGCGGTCGAGCAGTGACTATTGGCAAACGTCATACCTGCTCCTTCAGCGTCCCGGGTCTCCTGCCATCTTCCCCCGTTTGGTGTCGGGTGCATTGGTCTGAGAAAGGACACTCGTTTTAAACTGCCGATTCCGGTGCATTCCTACTCGGATGACCATCGAGGCCGGGATCAGCGCCTGTCAAAGAAACCCAATGTTGACTCAGTTGGAAGTGGGCTCGAAGGAATGACTTACTGCTACAGGCTCGAAGAGACCTTCAAGAATAATACCAGCATCCAAGTTAAGTGCAATTGTAACAGTCAAAGGAAGGAGAAGTGCAGTGTAGATGGCTCCCGACTCGATGATCATGGCCATGATTACCTTGTAACGAGATGATCGGGTCCGGCTGCCAGTCACTGAGGTAGCAACAATACCATGGCGCCAGATTTCCCGGCAATGAATGAAGTTGAGTAGACCTGCGTTGCCATCCCAAGCACACAAGCTGTGACTAAGAGAAGTGTACCAGCTTTTTCTATCACATCAAAATCATCCAAACCCAGGGATGCATAGAAGACAACTCCGCATACTAAATTAGCAATCAGTTAATTAGGTTTGAAGCTACGCGGTGATGGGGTTAAGTTACCTGTGCTGCTAACCAAAGTAATAATCTGGATTATACAACAGCGAGTGGACATTCCAATGAATAAACCAAACCACAAACTCACAGGTGGTATGCAGATCAAAGTATTCTGGCCATGAAATAAAATCCATACTTGCCAAACCATAATAGCATCACCAGTGGTGACCTAAAAATGATGAGATGATAATGTGTCAAGAGCAAATAACAATACAAACATTGATGAGAGAAAAAGCAGCCGAAGCAATAGATAAATCCAGTCATGCCACCATCAGATCTGTAACCCTTTGATCCAGATCCATAGAATAGCTCTTGAATATTGACTTGTGTAACTCCACAACAATTACTGTCATTACAGCAAATTGAATGCAGACTGCAGCAAGTAGGAACCTTTGAAGCATAAGGCATTGGTCAAGTAGTGTCCTAATATCACATACCAGCATATAGGTTGGCCACACATTCTTTGTCCGACAAGGACATAGATACAGGTAATAAAAACAGGAATACTGTCCAGGACTAACATCAACTAGTTGAGCTGTGATCAAATTGAGCAAATTCTCACTAGACACCTGCAGAACAAAATCAACTTCGACCAAAACAGAAGGAATGACGCATCTCTTACCATATAATATTGACATACTTGCTACTGCTGCCATATTGTAAAGTGCGAGCTTCTGGATGGTTCCTGCCATGATTCAGGGCTGCAACATCGAAACCAAGATCCTTCTTTGTTGGTTATATATACTAATTGACAAAAATGAAAGCATTGTATCAATCCTCAAAGTTTGGTTTCGGATCATTGGAGTGTGTGCGAAAGAGTGAGTTGAAGAAAGTCCTTTGCTGTGCAATGATGAACAGTGGTACAAGGGTAAAACCCCATCTCTGTCCAACCAACAATTAATGCGAGGTGAGAGTATCTCATTTCATAGCACACACATTTTGTACTTCACATCTAGTTCTACCTTTGGGGGCTTCCATCCCATCGCGGTTCTAGAATTCTGCTCGGATATCTGGACATGAATACTCCGCACTTCTCGCACTTCTTTCAATGATATTTAGGAATCATGATGTTTCCATGTTTGATGCAGCAATGGGGGAACCATCGACAGTGATTGTGTGATTTCTGGTGGTAATAGACTAGATGACTGATCCAAAATAGGGAGCCGAAATAGGGTTTCCATGACTCGAGTCGGATTCATCATTGCATGGCTGGGCGCATCTTGCTATGAGCATCCAAATCCGCAGATGGACACAGTCCAATGGCTACCATCACACCAGTAACCATCCAACTATCAGGTCTACCTCTGGAGCTGAAGTATAGGTATGGTAATGTTTAACAACTGTTCGACTGCATTGTCGAGCGTTGTTATGTACCCAGATGGTGAGTTAAAAGTGATCTTGACCTGTGTCTGGAGGTCTCGTCGAGGGAGGGATTCTAAAACATCGTCACTTCACTTTCAACCTGAGATGTGAAATTAACGAAAACGGAGGAGAGTTCATATGGAATAATATATTCGTTCCTATAAGCGAGGAGAACGGAGCAGGCCGAGAGCTTAGAAGTGGGCATAATTCCTATATACATAGTTGATCACCGACCGAACCGACAACACTGGGATGGGAAGTAAAAAGCGCTTCCTAGCGTGTACGAGGCAGAGGAGAAGTCCCCTGAAGGATCCCGACTCGAAGGAGGCTAAACCCCCCGGTGGTTCTCCCTATGACGTACCAAAAATGGGTTTGCTCCAACAAGGACACTCATGGGCCTGACATTGCTGTCGAGGGTGGTTTTATCGGGTGCGTCCCTTGATATTAATGAGTGAACACACCCGGTTCATCATCAAAACGCTTCACCTCTACCACCATCTCTTCCATGTAGTACGTCAGCACAGAGCGTCATGGTCCCAAGGAGAACACAAAAAAACCATAATTGCGACGCCACTAGAACCATCACTGTCGGTGTCTTGGGCCATCTGCATACCATCAACATGGCAGAACAATCTACCAGCTTTGTTTGACCTCCACACTCTACCATCCTACGTTTATCTTCCTACGACTTCCGGGTCACTCAATCCCTGGAAGCCGGACCTTGAAAAGACACATGAACTATCCATTGCATGCCATTGATTTGTTGACTCTCTCGCCGAGGTCCAACTCGGTCGTACATAGAGTCGGAATGGCGGGTATATGCCCTGTGTACTTGTGTACGATTACGTGAAGCGAGACTGTTGTTGGTGGATGGGTATGCCAAGATTAGAACAAGAGCCGACATTTCAGGAGGACCATCGAGTAATATCTAATAAACACCGATGGTAATCAAAAGCGTTCACAGTGAGCAATTTGTTTTCACGACCGCATACCATACACGAACTCTATATATCTTAAAAAGTCCCATTGCCACA
The DNA here is from genome assembly GCA_963576785.1 of Chlorophyllum brunneum. NCBI lineage: Eukaryota > Fungi > Basidiomycota > Agaricomycetes > Agaricales > Agaricaceae > Chlorophyllum > Chlorophyllum brunneum. The sequence goes on from OY756148.1 coordinate 219,404, forward strand.
ACTTGCAATCATTCAATCAATCATCGAAAACTTCCTCACGAGCCATTTAGAGACCAAAGTCACCACAGCTGATACTAAAAACGTAAGATCAAAGAGAGGTGAGAAGAGTTCGTACGGAGGGATGAGAGTGAATAAGTTGGTTGTCGTAGGTGAGGGGTTTGGGTCTTGTTGTTGGTGCTGTCCGGTGGATAGAGGTGGAGGGAAGGAAGAACGAAGTTGGACGAGTGTTGATAGGAGGTATATACCCTGTGTATGTGCGATCAGGTGGGTTAGTGAGCATATGGAGGGGGAACGAACCATGAGGTATGATAAGACCAAGAGCAGGATTGAAGTTCCTAATGTCCGTGAAGTGATCTTCAGCACCTGGTAGGGGTACAAATTAACCTGGTGTAAGGAGTGAATAAACAAGAACGTACGCGATTAACGTTTTTCATAACTAAACCGATACTCGAGAGGATGATTAAACCAACGAGGAGAAGCGAGATATGGCGTGTAAGTGAGGATATGGATTCGGGTGTCAATAGCGTTGGCTCTGTAGAGGGAGAGGAACGGATGAAGAGGTAGATGAGGATGTTGGTTACGATATCTGGATAGGATTGACTTTGCTGTTGTTGGTATGGACGGAGGAAGATGGTGTTGTACGCGGCCTATGATGGATTTTAGTATGACAGAGGAATGAGAGTAGGGAGGACGGACGGTTATGGTTCGAAATATACAATACCCAGCGAATAATCGTCCAATGAAGGAGGTTATGCGACCTCGGAGGGTACGAGACGCTTTCGAATAAGCGAATTTGTTACGTTGGGATTGGAGTTGCAACGCAAGCGTATCACGAAGGGTTTGAAGACCCGTTATCTCAAGTGTTACTATCCTATGTCAGTATGGCAAGATCAGAAGCCAGGAAGCCACTACGCACAGTCATCACCGCCCCGTAACGTCCGCTTAATCCAACTCGTCGACTGCTGCGGAGACCTCGTCGACAATTCATCCCGTTTCTTGTGCAGGTCGTTTTGTACACTTTGAAGACTTATTTCCGTACTTTGTATTTCCTCTTCACTCGGCACGACATTGTACTCTTTATCCCCCGGTAAAAACTCCCAAGCACGAGTAACCGCACCAAATCCCGATAAAAGTCCTAAAATCACCGTTCCGAGCACGACAAGTCGTGAGAGCGTACGAGTGAGAAAGGTAGTCGTGGTAGACTCGGTATGGACGGGGATGTATGAAAGAAGGACTAGAGAGAGTACCACAGGGATGAACGAGAAGAGAATTGTGCGGGGCGAGAGAGCGGGAAGGACGACGAGGGTGATTGACTGGGGAATGAGCAGGATGTGGATTGCGAGGAGGGCGTAGAGTGAAAGTTGGAAATGTGTTGTTCTGAGCTGTGGTGAAGAGGTATTTGTGGCCTGGCAGAGGAGCAGAATGAACAGCAGCAAACACTCGGTCAGCGTCCATGCAAACACCAGCCTGGCCAACAGCCCTCGCCAGTCTGTCTTCTTCGCCGCTACGCCAGCTGATGTGGGTGCAGGTAGTGCGTTCGTCTGGTCGGCAGTGTCGAGAATGGCATTGGGGAGGAATTTGAGGCAGGCGGCGAAGAGGATTGGTCTTGCGAGGATGAAGATCATTTTGTGGGAAATATCTCAGGGTTTCGGTTAGTCACCGTGAATGACCTCACAACAACAGTCCACTATGTTATGTTATGTGTATGGCGACGACGTGGAAAAATACATCAACGCCCACCTCAAAGCTCCAAACCAAGTATCGCAAAGGCGTTGTTGGCTAGAGGGAATGTGAGGAGGCGTGTGGGGATCTGTTGACGTATTACACTAAGCGCTTCATGTTGACTGTTTTGTTTCGTAGACTCTCAGGGTGCGTGTGTTTGTCGGAGATGGTGAGGAATTTACCTGCGCAGGTTTCCGTGCTCAGAGTCGAAGTTAGAGTATCCGAATTGTTTCCCATACGTCTTCTATTCATTTCCTTACTATATGGTTAATTGATTGGGTGGGATAGTATATTTATGCGGAAAAGTTCCGAGGGTTTAGATTCCTTTCGTTTTCACATATGCAACTGCATAATCACAGTGTCAAGCAAATATCCCACTTCTGGTTCTGTGTCTGCTACCGGGTCCGGGTCCACGTCTGGAGGTGTACAACCTGGCACGCCAAAGAGGAGGAAGAGAGATGGAGTGGAACATGGTAGTGGCAGTGTGACTTGCTTTAACTTCTTTATTTTGGGACTTTTGGAATTGGAGTTGACGAAAACTCGTATGACCCTTGATAGTAATATTCCAAAGTGTCTCCTGGCATTCAACGAATCCCAGCATGTGTTTGGGATCTGATCGGGTAAGGAGCTTACTAGATTCGGAATGGCTTGTTGTAAGAGTAGAGCGCTTACGAAGTTGATACTTTGTCTTTGAAATCGGAGGATGCTGAAGACAGGTGACGGAATAGCATCAGACACTTGCCATGGTCCTTATTCGAGCTGACTTTGTGAAGAGGGTTTCTTTATAGGTTTAGGTTCGCTAGGCCGCACTTGCGGAGATCACCTTGTTTGTCACAAGAGAAGTTTTCATATCCTCTATAGATAATATAAGGTCCGGGGCACGGGCTTTCAGCACAGGACCAGTACTTTTGATTCCAACGTTGAATGGTTTGTCGCCGATTTTGTGACACAAGTTCAACGAGAGCCTCTTTGGTGAAGGCTTATGAATTTACGCGTTTCGAAACCAAGGCCCCAGCAATCTCGTTGCGATTCTCAATAATCACTAGCAATGCCGGCATTTGCAAGAAGCGTGTTCATAATGTCTGGCTCACCCGCATAGCCCAATGTGTGCCAGAAGTTGGCACGTTGCTTGTGGGTTGTCGGTACTCGTTCCCTACCACCATGGCACGCCGCCGCCCACTCCCCAAGTGGTTTCGTGCCATTTTCAACAAGAGTTCGTTCACGTCTGCTGTCTTCCCTTGCAGCTTCTGACAACGCTGTCTCTTTCAGGAATAGCGAAGCATATGCGGGACCTAGTGTTAGTGCACCAGGGTTCATTACCAATTCACACAACTTTGTCATGAACCAACCAGTCATGTACAATATCAAGGAAACCAAGGGAGAAGGTACGAATTGGCATTATAATGTTCAAGTCCAATCTCTGATATTATCCAGTCTTGCAATGGCTCGCTAAATCCTCAATGTCTGGTGCCGAATTCGACTCTTCTCTCCGTGACCCTCCTCCTCGCTGTCCTCCTGGAACCCGCATCGCGATCTTGGGTGACATCCGTCAGTGGTTCGATGACCCTGGTGCTGCCTATCGACTATTTTGGCTATTCGGTGCTGCCGGTGTCAGGAAGTCCGCGATCGTCCAAACTCTGGCAGAAGAGTTTTCGTCATCATCCAGGCTTGGTGCATCGCTCTTCATATCCCGACCGAATAAGTGTCACAAACCCGCTCGCTTATCAGCTGGCTGTCAGGATTCCTCCTTATCACGAATTCCTGAGGCAGAAGATGATCGCTGACCCGAAGCTGTTGGAAAAGAGCATGGAGCACCAGTTCAATCTCCTCATTGTCGAGCCTTTTGTTACTCTGCGTCTGGAACCTGAGCGAGGTCGATGGGTGATTCTGATAGATGGACTCGACGAATGCGAGGGCGAAGCTGCACAAATTAATATCATCAAGTTGATCAGCCACTTCTCACAACAACATCCCACCGCTCCGCTTAGGTGGCTCATTGCAAGCCGGCCTGAAGCTCAACTAAATCGAACGTTCAAGTCCAACAAGGTCAAGGGTACCTTTCTATCTCAGGAAGTTCCTGCAGATTCCGACGTAGCCTGCCAGGATGTCGAGAAGTTCCTGTGTGCCAAATTCGACGAGCTCCGAGAGAAATATGATGACCTGATACCGGGGGGCGCTCCATGGCCTGTGGAACGCAACATGGCATCCGGGTACTTCATATTTGCTGCGACGGTCGTCCGTTTTGTCGATGACTCCCGTACTCGTAACCCTATTTACCAACTCACAATTATCCTTTCTGTTCCTCGCCACATTCAAACGCACCCTATCTCGAATCTTCATGCGCTCTACACAAAGGTTCTCGACACGGTACCCAAAGAGGCCTTGCCGGCCCTGAAATTCTTGCTTGGGTTTTACTTGTGGGACCGGAGATCTGTTATGGACAGTGATAGCAAAAACGATGGGTTCCCGCTCGTTTGGACAGCCACCTTTCTTGATCTCTGGCAGGACATTGTCTATGTCGCAGTAGGCAACCTGTATTCGCTTATCAAGGTCCCACCGATTGAGGAATCCGGAATTTGGGGTATCCGGTTTTATCATGCATCACTCTTTGGGCATAAAGAGCGATCACATGGTGAAGCGAAGGGCAAGCACAAGCAGGGGACCCCCTGCGTTCACCTTCGGCCTCACACACCAAGAATTGGCAGTCTTTCTAGCTCCGAACTTCCTTCCCCAAGCCCTCATGTGGTCTGGTCTTGGATAGTTAAATTAGCCTACTATCACACACCAAACAAGAATAATATCTGGCTCACACGCATAGCTCAGAAGTTGGGGGCTGGAAGTTGGGGGCTGCTATGTCTTGTTCTCTACCCACCACCATGGAAAACTGCCTGTTGAGGAAACGACCGTAACGAGTTGTTTGCTAGGGGCAGCAGTAAACGCAGTGGGAGAGAACGTAGGGTCTACTCACTGAGATAATAAGCTTCTATCTGATACCTGTAGAAAGGTAATTCGGATAGACAGATATTATTGATGAAGTGGTTAACGTCAGATAAGTAGAGGTCAAAGTCGATTAGATCGATGGAGGTGTTGTACTCAAAGAGATAGGCAATGATGAAGAAGTTGTTCGATTGAACAAGATACAGAACTAGGTCTGTTACATGGGGTTTATATACATATTGTAACATAGGTGAGTCATACTACATAAAATACTAGCATTGCATAGATTGTTCCTTATGACTCTCTTTTACTGCGGCATAGTGCCTGCGGAGTACTGCAGAACATAGTATCTAGTCATTGGTACTATGTAGAATAATCTATCAAGTACTTATGACTCTCATCGTATGCAGAGCAACTCATAGGAAGTTACTATGGAATGAAGTTACTGGAAAGTAATGGATCAGTCTATTATTATCATAATGACTTCATAGTCTATTTCTAGAATATGTCTGAAACTTCAACACTCCTCCTTGCTCTGTATTGATATAGAGTTTTAATCACTCAAATGTCAAGCCAAGGCAAGGTCGGAATAGATTGAATTTAATTTTGTCTAAATTTTTTGTGAGAATATCGGCAGGATTTTCAGTGCCTTTCACAGAGAATATTTCAATCTTTCCGTCTTCTACCAAATCATGGATGTAATGGTATTTGACGTCGACGTGTTTTGATCATTTTTCTGTTACTGGATTCTTGGCCCAAAATATTGAACCCTCATTATCACCGAAGAGATAAGGGGCTAATGATCGGATACCAATTTCTTCCAACAAATTGACAGTCCAAACTAGTTGTCGACTGCAATCTGACAAAGCCATATATTCGGCTTCAGTGGAAGATAATGCAACAGTTTTCTGTTTCCTACTTAACCAAGCGATAGCTCCGCTGGCTAATAAACAGAAATATCCAGTTACAGATTTACAACTAATTGGATCACCAGCCCAATCAGAGTCGGAAAAGGCATTCAGGCCTTGTATAGAACTTCCATTATAGGTAATTCTATATTTGTAAGTAGCATTAAGATACTTTAGCAAATGTAGGCCTGCATTATAATGTGCTTTAGTGGGATTGGTCATATGTTGTGATAATTTGATAGTGGCAAAAGCTATGTCGGGCCGACTGCCTATCATCAGATACATAACTGATCCTACTAACTGTTGATACCTCTTTATGAAGTCAGGTGTCACTTTTCCTGTATTGGATTTGAAGATAAATCCATTTGGTAATGGGATTTCTTCTTTTCCAATTACTTTAAATTGATCAAGTACTTTTCCTAGATAATCCATTTGGTCTAGGGTGATTGATCGGTTTATAGGATTTCGTGAAATTTTCATGCCAAGAAACTCTTTGGTTGGACCAAGGTCTCGGCATTCCCATTTCTTCATAAAGAGTGCTCGCTTCTCATATAGAAGTCTAGAGCCTCTAATTCCGACGAACATTAAGTCATCTACATAGACCAGAGCTATAATAAGCTCTTTGGTTTCAGGGTCGTAGTAATAATAGACTCCAGCATCTAGTTTGGATCGGACAAATCCTAGGTTGGTCATTGACTTAGTCAATTCCTTCCACCATTGTTGTCCGGATTGCTTTAATCCATAAATGGCTCAGTTTAATTTCCAAACCAGATTACCACGACCTGTATTGAAACCTTCTGGAAGTTCCATATAGAGTTCTTCATCCAGTTTTCCATAGAGATAAGCAGTTTTAACATCTAAACTGAGCATCTCCCAATTGTTGAGGGCAGCGACTGCAAATATGAGTCGTGCTGTCTCATAACGGACTACTGGTAAAAATAGTTCATCGTAATCGATTCCCTCTATCTGAGAGAATCCTTTTGCTACTAGTTGAGCACAGTATCGACCATCTGATTTGGGTGTAAAGACCCATCTATTTTTGACAGCTTTTCTTCCAGGTGGAAGTTTGGCTAAGTCCTGTCTTTCTTTGAGTGAATTTAACTCTTTCAAGCACGCTTTCCACCATTTAGATTTCTCTTCTGATGGTAGTTGATTTAGATCCTTAAAAGAAATAGGAACTAATGGTGATTCAACTTTTTGAGTGCACAGATAATCGATCATCCCTACTCCTCCTTCTCTGCATAAGTCTTCTAATGTAGAAGCTTCATGCTGAGAACGTCTATCGATTATTCCAGGTTTGGAAGCCTCTGATCGAATTTGTCTAACAAGTCTACTTGTAGAACTTGTTAATTTCGACTTAGGAGGTTGGAACATCTCATAGTCCTGGAGTATTTTGGTCGGATGCTTGGTAGAACCATAGAAGTTTCCTGGACGTTCAGGTACTTTTCTGGTTCTTTGCGGTCTCTGAGGTATTTCAGGAACCGGTATTTGATCCGAGTGACCTCATGGTACAGAAGGACCAGCATCCCGATTATCTTCGACAGGGGTATAAGGTATGAATGGTTGTACATCCGGATCATCTCTTAGAGAAGGCAGATGGTTCGGACCTTCAGGGTGATTAGGTGGATCAGCATAAGATAATCCATCACTGTCATTGTCTTCTGGTGTTTGTGCTTCTCTTGGTGGAAAGAGAATGTTTTGCACAATACCATCTCACTCCTCCTGAACATCAGTATCGATATTCGGTGCTTTTCCCTTTCCTTTATTCTTTTTAGGTTCAGGGAAAGGAGTTGGAATTTGTCCATGTACAGATCTATAAGTCCTGTCTTCCGGAGAACTATTGGAAGAAGTTCGGGGAATAGGACTTGGTGGTTTATTAATAGGTAAACCAGTAGATGGATCTGGAGCATGGAAGACAACAACTTCCGAAGGTGTACTTCGAGAAGTAGAAGATGATGGTTGGTTCATCTGTTCTTCTCGCTTCTTCCCAACACATTTAGGGAAGTGTTCTTCGCTGAATACAGCTGTTGGAGATGTATAGATTACATTTCCATTTAGGTGCCTCATGAAACGATAATTTTTCCTGTCTGATGTCCAACCAAGGAAAATCATGAGTTCTGACTTTGCTGTCAGTTTATTGTCTCTTATCTCCTTTGGGAGAAAGACATAAGTACCACAGCCAAAGACTCTCTCTTTGGAGATGTCTGGAATCTTTTGATTCAACACTTCATAAGGTGTTTTCCACATAAGTTGTGATACCGGTGTTTTATTATAGATATGTATTGCATGATCTATAGAAAACTCCCACCAACCATCAGGAATACAAGCATGATGCCGCATGGCTTCTGCTTTATCCATTAGAGTTCGGTTCAAGCATTCCGCTCGACCATTTTGTTGGTGTATGTGCGGTGCACTAGTCTCATGTATGATCCCTAATGAGCGCAAATGAGATTGCAACTCGTCAGTTGCATACTCTCCTCCTCTATCAGTGCAGAGATATTTTAATTTAGTCTCATATTGAGTCTGAATTAAAGGAATGAAATTTTTCATTTCTTCTACTGCTTCTGATTTCTTATGGAGGAAGCAAATCCATCCATGAGAGGAAAAGTCGTCCATTATGGTCATGACCTATTTAAATTTATGGTAAGAAAGAATCGGAAGTTCAACTAAATCCAAGTGTATTCTTTTGAATGGATGCTTTGCACATGTAGGGTTCTCTCTAAAGGGTTTCTGGTGCATCTTTCCCTTGGCACAACCATCACAGATTGGTTTTTGCTCAGGAATCCGCACCGGAGTAAACCCAATCATATTTTTCTCAAAATGATTGAGGATACAATTAGAGGGATGTCCTAATCTCGCATGTACAACTTTGTAGCCAACGATTGGATCCGCAGTCATAGCTGCCTGTTCCGAATGTACAATTTTTGTATTAACAAAATGTAAAGTAGTGTTGCGACTTGCTGAAGGATATGCTTGAAGAATAGCATTTCCTTCGCTATCAACAACTACTGATTCGTTGGCATCTGTTCTAACAGTTTTGCCATCCTGGCATAACTGTCCCACTGATATTAGTCGTTCAGAGGTTCCTTTTAGAAGAAAGACTGGATATATTAATATCTGCGTTGGTTGAACGCTGTCAGTCTTCCCGTTATAGACTCTATGCTTAAGCATAACTGTGCCAAGACCAACCGCATTAAGGTAGGGGCCTTGTGCTCCTACAGTCTTAATTGGAATCGAAACTTCGAGTTCTTCGAAGTTGATGAAGTCTTCCGCATAAGGGGTATAATGACATGATGCCCCTGAGTCTAATAACCATATGTCACTATATTCTTCTAGTGGCGTTATGATTTGATCATTGCTTAGCGATCGAGATCTTATTTGATCCGGTACTCTTAAATACTGATCGGGCATGTGCGTGGAGAAACAAAAAAGTTGAGAAGTGTTAAAACACTTCTCATTTATCCATTCGCTCGAAACAACATTATTATGGGATCCTAAAGATCCCGATAGTGTAGTTACATGCCCGGCCCCCGACGTCCTTTCCCCTTGCCCTTGCCCTTCTTCTTGCAAAGACGGCTGGTCGGCATATTGGTGACAGGACTGTGTATCAGGGTTAGTAAGAGTATCTGAGATCGAATTGATCACATACCTAGCTCCTCCCTTCTTCTTGAAGTCACTTCCATAGTCAGTTGACGAAAGTCCGAGAGACACCTCAGATTGAGGTGCCGAAGCAAAGGGTTCGGACTTCGGAGACTTCGGGAGAGGCCCAGAAGAGGGTCCTGCGACGTTCGCAGGGTTCCTGGGGTCGCAGATGTCGTAGGCGACATCCTGAGCCGGCGCCATGAGGTCATCGACCTCCTTCTCACTCTCAAGCCGTTTGAAGGCTTCGTCTACCAACACTGTAAGTGTGGCAGGTCGCCTGTCAGTGGTCTTGTTCTTTTGAGTAAGAGAGTATGTTACGACCTTAGTCTCTGACTCAGGTTGCAAGCCTTTGGATAAAGGAAAGGAAGTAGAGAAAGGAAGAAGGGATGATACGATTGGTAAAGTGTAAGGAATACATCAAGTATTACTACACTTTATATACTAGTGGTAGAGGCTAATAATAAGGGAGTCGAGTAACGGAGTCAGAGGAGAGAAGTAGAACGAGTCAGATAGGAGGCACAGCCTCTAGGGTGATACAGGAGATGAAACAAGTATGAGAGTACACGAGGTAATGGGCGCATGATGGGAATGAACGGTCTATGATTCGTAACAATACCTCCCTTTCAAGCTTCATGTCCTCATGATGCGTATTACTGTAAAGGTCCTTTGTAAGATAGAACATATGGAATTTGTTAACGTTTAAGAAAACCCGACGAGTGTTTTTACTCGTTCATAGGTACGGCCGCTCCCAGAGCTCTGGCCAAGTCCTTCTTGTTTCCTCCAATGAGAGGTGTCTTGTCAACACGTCGTAAACCAATCCAGAGGGGTGCGTGTGGTGGTCCTTCTTTAAACAGGAAGTGGGTGTGGTTGTTATACGTAGTGTTGTCGTTGGTGTGATTGCTTAAAAGTTTGTACACGATCTCTTTCCAATAATCGTTGTCCTTTTCTCCTTCTGATTTCAAAGTGTTATATCCTGTCGGCGGGTGGAAAGTCATGGGTGTGATGGGGGGTACTACCGTGGTGAGTATGGTTTGGAGGTGAGCGACTTCCTCTTCGATGTCGGGGTGGAGTAGCTGGTCGGCGGCGGTTCTTTCTTGCGTTTTTTGTTCGCATGTGTGGCAGATGTGGTGTTGGATGGGGAATGGGTCGTTACTAACGAGTAGTCGATTAACGATGTGGTGGGAGAGGTTGTCTGTGCTTCTGGATTCGTACGTATTGAGTCGTTCGGCTAGAGCTACAAGGATACTGTGCATCCGAGCTCGTATGTTGGAGATAACGAGGAGTTGCAAGTCGTCGTTAATCTCGTACAAGTGTCTCTCCAATTGGTCTCTCCTTCCTTCGTTGATGATGAACTGATTGAGTCTTGGGGTGGCGTCGGATAAGGTGTCCATAATTTTCGAGGCTCCTTCTTGGGTTGCTTTTACTGCTGCTCCCAGTAGTATTATGGTGTCGACTAGGGTTTCTCCTTCTACGATTTCTTCCTGGTTGGTCCTTTCTGGGACGAGTTCTTCAAATTCTGTGAGGTAGGGGTACGGGGTAAGTTGGCGTTCGGCGGGCATGGTGTATTGTAGAGATAGTTGGCAAAGTCAAGGGTGAAGTGAATACCACGAGTGATGCGATGAGTGTAGTGGTTACTTGAGATGCGAGGTTTGCTGTTCATAATTGCTGTTTTTTACCTCCCCTTTTTATAGGTTTCGTCCTCGAAATCTTGCTTATGAATTCTTGTACTGCTTCCTTGGCGCTGTCTAAGTTTGTTTCGTCTTCCCATGTATCTTCTTCGGACGTATATCCTTTCCAGTGTATTAGGTACTGTTTTCGTTTCCCTTTCATGCGGTGTCCTCGGACTTCGTCTACTTCGTAGTGTTCTTCATCGTTAACTATCTCGGGGATCGGTGGTGGCGGAGTGCGCTGGCTGTCATACTCGGGGTTGTGATAGGGGGAAAGTAGTCTGCTGTTGAATACGTCGTGTATCGCCCATGTTTCAGGTAGCTCCAGGCGGTAGCTTGTTTCGCCTATTTTTTCTTTTACTCGGAACGGTCCGTATCTCTTGTGATCTAATTTTTTTGTTGGTCTTGTTGTCCTAATATTGTCTGCTTCCAGCCAAATTTGGTCTCCTGTTTGGTACTCGTGTTCTGGCTTTGTGCTGTTTCGCTTTTCCATCTGTATCTGGTTTTGTTGGAGCATTTTGATCGTTGCTTGGCGTATGTCCTGCAGTTCTTGTATTCTTTCCGTGATTGCTGGAGCCTTGATCTCGTTTGAGATGTCGCCCTTCCATGGGTGTCGTCCGTATACTATCTGGAACGGTGAATGTCCTGTGGCACTATGTGTTTTATCGTTATACTGGAATTCTGCCGTGCTGAGCCATTTCTTCCAGTTGTTCTGTGCGTGATTGATTACATTTCTGAGGTAGGCCTCAACCTCTTGGTTGATGCGCTCCGTTTGACCGTCTGTTTGTGGATGGTATGCCGTGGATAGGTTTCGTTGGGTGCCGGTTGCTTTGCAAAGTTCCGCCATGAATTTTGATGCGAACTGTGGGCCTCTGTCACTGATGATCCTGCGTGGTATCCCATGTTGTCTCCATATGTCGTCCCGATATATATCTCCTAGCTCCTCGGATGATAGGGTGGTGTTAACTGCTCGTAGTCTGATCATTTTGCTGAAACGATCAACGATGACAAGTATCGCGTCGTATCCCTCCGATTCTGGCAGTGGTCCTATCATGTCGATTGATATCTCTTCCCATGGTCCAGTGGGTATTGGTAACGGATGGAGGTGTGTGGTAGGTCGTGTTCGGAGTATCTTGTTTCGCTGACATGTGTCACATCCCTTGATGTATCGTTTAACATCGTTACGCATTTGTGGCCACCAATATGTCCTTTTGAGGAGTTCGATCATTCTATGTTGTCCCGGGTGTCCTACGTCCGTTTTGTCGTGGTGTTGTTGGAGTATTTCTTGGCGTAATTCGGTGTTTGGTGGTACGTATATTCTTCCTTCGAAGATGGGTAATCCATCAGTTTCCCATATCTCCTCTGGTCGTTTCTCCTTTTCTCTTAACCATTGTGTTTCTCTCCTCTGCTCCTTTCGCAGTCGGTATTTCAGGTCTTCTTCTCCCGATATATCCCACATTTGTCTGATTTCGGTGGTAGTGTTGTCGAATAAGTGGTCGGGTAATAGCGTGATATCTGTGTTATCTCTGGTTGTGTCTGTTTTCGTTAGTCTTGATAACACATCTGCTTTTGTGTTTGTTTTTCCGGGTATGTGTTTCAACGTGTAGTGATATTCCTGTAGTTCCAGTTGCCATCTCGCCTGTCGTCCTGTGAGTTGTTGCGGTTTCCTAAAGTATTCCAAGTTCTTGTGGTCCGTCCATATCTCGAATGGTTTGTCGGCATCGAGTAGATATTGTCTCCAAGTTTTGACCGCTTCTCGGATTGCCAATAGTTCTTTGTCATAGATCTGGTAATTTCGTTCTGCCGGTGTCATTGTTCTTGAGTGGAATGCGATTGGGTGCCACTGGTTATCTTGGTCTTGTGATAATACCGCTCCTACTCCGTACCCTGATGCGTCTACCTCCACTCTATATTGTCCTTTATCTCGGGGCATCGCTAGTACTGGTTCGCTCGTGATTTTCTTCTTGATTTCTTCGAACGCTTGTTGTTGCCGTTCTGACCATGACCATTGTGCGTCTTTCTTCTTGAGTTCATGTAGTGGTGTTGCTATGTTACTGAAGTCTTGTATGAATCGTCGGTAGAAATTTGCAAAGCCGAGGAATTTTTCGACATCCTTCACGGATTTGGGTGTTGGCCATTCCCTTACTGCTTTCACCTTCTCTTCCTCCATTTTAACGCTGCCCTGTCCTACCACAAAGCCCAGTATGGGTATTTCTTTCGCGTCGAACATACATTTTGATCGTTTGAAGTATAGCTGGCGTTTGGCTGCAATGTCTAAGAACCGTGTCGTTCTTTTCTCGAGTTCCTCCTGTGTGGTTCCTGGAATGACGAAATCGTCCATGTAGTTGACAAGCGTCCCTTCATGTAATAGTTCTCGGAATATCGTGTTCATCATTCTTTGGAAGGTTGCCGGTGAATTGCTCATTCCGAAGAACATGACCGTAGGTTCAAATAATCCGTTGTTTGTTACGAACGCTGCCTTCCATTCGTCTCCTTTCCTGATTCGGACGTTGTTGTATCCCCAAATGATGTCGAGCTTATTAAACACTTTTGCGTCCTTTAGTCGGTCTAACACCTCGCTTATAAGTGGTAGTGGCGTTTTATCTTTGATGGTGTATTCATTCAGCTTCTTGTAATCTTGTACCAGGCGTTTTGTTCTGTCTTTCTTTGGTATAAAGAAGCATGGGGTGGCGTAGGGGGATTGTGATGGTCTGATACGTCCTGAGGCGAGGTTTTCGTCGAGGAATTTTTGTAGTTCCTGTTTTTCCGTTATTGTCATCGGGTAAACTTTGGACTGCAGTACCGGGGGTGCGTCTTCTGACAGATTTATCTCGTGGTCCCATACCGTGTGTGCGGGTAGATTATCGAAGTTCTTTTTGTTGAATAGATGGGTGTACTGTCGGAGGTATGGTGGTAGATCTTCATCGTCCGTCCGGTCCGCCTTTTTCTCTTCAATGTGTCCCTTGACTGTCCGTATTTTCTCGTTGAACCGTATGTTGCTATGTGATATTTTGCAATCTTCTGGACATCTTGTGAATCGTATGACATGATTGTTCCAATCGATTTCCGGGTTATGTTTGACCAGCCAATTGTGCCCCAGGTATAAGTCCGCGCTTTCCAATTGTGTTACTAGAGCGTCGATTTGTTCTGTGTGGTTGCCGTTGTTTAATACCAGTTGTGCCTTGTCCGTTATTTCTCCCTTTTTATTTTCTGTGCCGTCGGCATTGATCACTCTGATTGGGGTTTCCAGAGGTTTAGTCGGGATCTGTTCTTCGTCTATTGTTCGTTGTGCTATGCACGTGTGGGTGCATCCGGAGTCTACGAGGGTTGTGATTTGTCTGCGTCCTTTTCTTGTCTGGATTGTTGAGTCGAGGAGAAGTTCGCGCGTAGAGTTTCGTTTTTGGGGAATCACATATCGTCTATTGTGTGATAAAACAGAAACTCTAGTTTTATTGGCTCGCGGGTTTGCGCCTACTCGGAGCCTTCGACAAAATCCTCTTTCTCCTCTATTTCTTGTTCCTCATCCTCGTTGACTTCTCTGATATGGGCTTTCTTGGGTGCCCGGCAGTTCTTCGAGATGTGGCCCTGTTTACCACAATTGTAACACGTTATTTTGGTGTACGTGACTTTTGTCTTCTTCCTGCAGTATTTGGCAATATGCCCATAGAGGTTACAATTGTAGCACCTCGGTTTTCCAGTCTGATCGGTGTCTGCCCTTTGTCGTCCTATCTCCATGGGTTGTCCTCTTCCCCCATAGATAACTCCGGTGGTGGTTTTGACATCTCCTCTAGTGATGTCCGTTGCTTCGTAACCTTGTCCTACTGCGAGGATCGTGGTTTTCCATTTGCTGTATGTTGTTGGGACGGAGGTTGTCGGGTAACCTACTATGGTTCGAATAATGTCTGCTCTGGTGTGGCGCTTGAGAAGGAATATCGCATGTGTGTCGTCTGTTCCTGCTTGGGCTCTTAATGCTTCGAATTCGATTAAGAAGTCTGCTGTGTTCTTCTTTCCCTGTTTGAACGTCTCTATTTCTCCTTCTGCTATGGCTTTCCTATTCCCCAAGGAGAATGTGGCTTCTACTTCTTTCGTAAAGTCCTCCCAAGCCGGTGTTTTCTTATTCTGGATGGCTTGTAGTTGCGTGTTGGCGTAAGGACCTGCTAGTCCTCCTTTCATCCTTGCCAAAATGGCTACTATTTTCTGTTCTTCTTCGTCTATCTTGTTGAACATCAGCCATAAGGATATGGCTCTCCACCAATCGTCAAATTTGGTCCTATCCCCATTAAAATATCCTGGTTCCGGGGCTAGGTTCTTTGGTACGTTGATCTCGTCTGTCATTTCTGGTTCTGACTCTGGTTCGCTGTGTTCGTTTTCGTAGGTTTCGGCGATTTCTATATCGGCTGTGGCGTCGGCGACTTCTGTGTCGAATTCGGTTTCGAATAGAGCTGTGTCGATTTCTTCTTCAACCGGAGCTGGTTCTTCGTCTGTGCTGTGTTCGGATTCTTCCTCGTAGGTTTCGGCGATATCTATATCGGATGTGTTCTCGGCGACTTCTGTGTCGAATTCGGTTTCAAATAGAGCTGTGGTCTCGTCTACGCTATGTTCGGATTTCTGCTGTTTAAGGCCTTCAGGGATTTCTGGTTCTGTTGATCGTTTGGATCCTGTTGCTACGGGTGAACCCTGGATGTCGGTTGGTCTCGGAGCTCTCTGTCTTCTCGGTGTTCTCGATGAGCTACTGCTGCTCATATACTGTTGTCCTGGTCGGAGGCTATTATTCCAAGCCTAGTTACGAATAGTGGCACCTCTCTTGCAAGGTGAGTTGAATGACACTTTACCAAATGTTACGACCTTAGTCTCTGACTCAGGTTGCAAGCCTTTGGATAAAGGAAAGGAAGTAGAGAAAGGAAGAAGGGATGATACGATTGGTAAAGTGTAAGGAATACATCAAGTATTACTACACTTTATATACTAGTGGTAGAGGCTAATAATAAGGGAGTCGAGTAACGGAGTCAGAGGAGAGAAGTAGAACGAGTCAGATAGGAGGCACAGCCTCTAGGGTGATACAGGAGATGAAACAAGTATGAGAGTACACGAGGTAATGGGCGCATGATGGGAATGAACGGTCTATGATTCGTAACAGAGTATCTCTTACTCTGGAATCGCTCCGTTGGAGGGGAGGCCCAAGGAAGAGGAGGGAATTCCTCTTCGTAGGTCCTGACAGCCAGAGCTACTATTTCCTCCCGAGGAGGAAGGTAGAATGGCTGAACCTCTCTGGGTTCAAGTGAGTCGCCCTGGGCGACGGAGTCCATGCTTGGTATTTTTACCATATGATGCATAGCCAAATTAATTTTCGTCCCAAATTTGGGAGAAACCAATAAGGTGTATGGCGAACCAAGTGGTAAGAGGAAGGAGAAGTGGACGCAAGTTGCATTAATATCGGGGTTACTATGTTTCAAGAACCATTTACTCACTCTCGTGTGTCCCTCACAGGTACAACCTGGAGGGTGACCAGAAGGAACCGAAGGTGCACCAGGTGGTGTCACTGATTGTCCTTGTTGGGCGCAGGGGTAAGAGACCTCGTGCATCCGTCGATCATAACGATCGAGAGCACATTTCTTCGCCATTTGCATGGGCGAAGGACCAGTGATGCGGTCGCGCCAGGTGGTCACCTGTTAGATCTGCAGTGAGTTTTCGAGTAAGGCGGTGAAACATAAGTTTCGTGCTTCAGCATGCACCTTTTTCTCAAGCTCAGCACGAGCATTCTCTCGTGCCTGCTGGACCTTCTTGGGATTAACCCAAGTAAGAGGTTTTGGTCTCTCACTCACTAATACACGAGTGGTCGGAAGAGCGGGAGCAGGAGCGGGTCGAGGCGCGTCCATGCGCCTCATTAGGTCGAAGGGGGTTATTCCCGGACCAGTGAAACAACGGACTGCCGGTTCCGTGGCAGTGGCGAAGCCCGCCATGGCTTCCGCCATGTGGGCCTGGGGTTTACCCTGGCGCTTCTTGGGCTTTTTCTTCTTCTTCTGGATGTTAATCCAGGTAGGAAAAGGGGGAGAAGGCTGAGGGGGCTGCCCACTCGGATTGGCAAGGTGGCAAGGACCTCTCGCAGGCTGGGCCCTGGTATTGCCTCCAGGGTGGAAGCAGTTCCAGGATGGTCCAGGGCGAGTCCTGGGGATATTGCCCTGAGGGCGAGTTTAGTAGTTGGCAGTGGCGGCAAAAGAGGCTTGTTGGTTAGACATGTTAGGTCTTGACCCTTCACGTCTTGACCACTCAGCATTTATAGCCTGCTGAACTACCTCCCAGGTCATATCTACAATATCGTGATTATTCGCCAATGTTGTTTGTGCCACAGCATTCCAATCTGGTGGTAATGCATTCAAAGCAATCATCGTGCCAAGAACTTCTGGCAATTTTACTTTAGCTGTTTCTAATTGAGAAGCCATTGTTCTCAATTCAGCTAGATCCATTGATTCCCTGAAATGCACTTTTGCAACATTCTTTGGAGAATTGAATACACCACGGCAGGAGAAGGTATCCCAAAGCGGGTTTTCAAATCATTCCAGAGGAATCCAGGAGCATCATGCCCATGGAGTAACAGGGAATCAGGTAAGGTGCCATTAATAATAGCCAATGCCTGACCTCTCAATTGATCTCTCCTTCTATCTTCCTCCATTAAGGTGGTAGGATTGGCAGGAGAGAGATCCTGGTCTGTCACGGTCCATCCAGACTGGTCAGAACCAGTGACAGAAATGAGGGTTAGGGCATCCTGAAGCCTTCTAGACCAGAACGTGTAGTTTTTCGGCCCATTGAGCTTAGGTAAACCAGCGACGATATTATTTGTAGACATAATATCTTCGTCGAGTGTATTTCTTTCTAGAAGAAAATTCTCGTATCAGCAATGATCAATACAAGGATAACTCTGTCAGGTAAAGCCCTATCATCCTATCTCGTTTAGAGGGGATGATAATGGTTTAACCATCGGTAAGGCTACCGGGGCCCATAACCTGTTGAGGAAACAACCGTAACGAGTTGTTTGCTGGGGGCAGCAGTAAATGCAGTGGGAGAGAACGTAGGGTCTACTCACTGAGATAATAAGCTTCTATCTGATACCTGTAGAAAGGTAATTCGGATAGACAGATATTATTGATGAAGTGGTTAACGTCAGATAAGTAGAGGTCAAAGTCGATTAGATCGATGGAGGTGTTGTACTCAAAGAGATAGGCAATGATGAAGAAGTTGTTCGATTGAACAAGATACAGAACTAGGTCTGTTACATGGGGTTTATATACATATTGTAACATAGGCGAGTCATACTACATAAAATACTAGCATTGTATAGATTGTTTCTTATGACTCTCTTTTACTGCGGCATAGTGCCTGCGGAGTACTGCAGAACATAGTATCTAGTCATTGGTACTATGTAGAATAATCTATCAAGTACTTATGACTCTCATCGTATGCAGAGCAACTCATAGGAAGTTACTATGGAATGAAGTTACTGGAAAGTAACGGATCAGTCTATTATTATCATAATGACTTCATAGTCTATTTCTAGAATATGTCCGAAACTTCAACACTGCCTACTCGCCAAGTGGTTTTGTACCATTTTCAAAAAGAGTTTGTCTATGTCTGCTATTGTCCCCCACAACTTCTGACAATGCTGTTTTTTTCAGGAAATAGCGAAGTGCCTGTGGGACCCACTCTTAGTGCACAAGGGTTCTTTACCAATTCACACGACTTTGTCGTGAACCAACCAGTCATGTACAATATCAATGAAACCAAGGAGAAAGGTACGAACTGGAATGATAATAACATTCAAGTCTAATCTCTGATATTGTCCAGTCTTGCAATGGCTTGCTAAATCTACAATGTCTGGTGCCGAATTCGACTCTTCTCTCCGTGACCCTCCTCCTCGCTGTCATCCTGGCACCCGCATAGGGATCTTGGGTGACATTCGTTGGTGGTTCAATGACCCTGGCGCTGCCCATCGATTATTTTGGCTATTCGGTGCTGCCGGCGTCGGAAAATCCGCCATCGTCCAAACTCTTGCAGAAGAGTTTTCATCGTCATCTAGACTTGGTGCAAGCCTTTTCATATCCCAACCAAATAAGTGTCACAAACCCGCTCGCTTATCAGCTGGCTGTTAGGATTCCTCCTTATCACGAATTCCTGAGGCAGAAGATGATCGCCGACCCAAAGCTGTTGGAAAAGAACATGGAGCACCAGTTCAATCTCCTCATTGTCGAGCCCTTTGTTATTCTGCATCTGGCACCCGAGGGAGATGGATGGGTGATTCTTATAGATGGACTCGACGAGTGCGAGGGCGAGGATGCACAGATTAATATCATCAAGTTGATCAGTGGCTTCTCAAGACAGCATCCCACCGTTCCCATTAGGTGGCTCATTGCAAGTCGTCCTGAAGCTCATATAATTCGAACGTTCGATTCCACTGAAGTCAAGGGTACCTTTCTCAAACAGGAAGTTCCCGCTAATTCCGACGCAGCTTGCCAAGATGTCGAGAAATTCCTGCGAGCCAAGTTCGACGACCTCCAAATCAAGTATAAAAATCTCATACCACGAGGTGCTCCCTGGCCTGTGGAACGTGATATGGCTCAAATTGGTGCCATGTCATCCGGGTACTTCATCTTTGCTGCGACGGTCATCCGTTTCATTGATGACTCGAATGTTCGTAACCCTATTTCCCAACTCACAATTATCCTCTCTGTTCCTCGCCACATTGACATGAACCCTCTTTTGGCTCTTCATGCGCTTTACACCCGGATTCTTGACACGGTACCCAAACAGGCCTTGTCGACGTTGAAATTGTTGCTTGGGTTTCATTTGTCGGACCCGAGATATGTTATTGACAGTGATGTCGACAATGATGGGTTCCCACTCCTTTGGACAGCCACCTTACTCGATCTCGGGCAGGACATGGTCTATGCAGCACTAAGCAACCTATATTCGCTTATCAAGGTCCTACCAATTGAGGAATCTGGGATTCGGTGTATCCGGTTTTATCATGCATCATTCGCTGATTATCTCTGCGATCCTTCGAAGGCTGGCAAATATGCCATCAATTCCGATGAATTTGCGGATGCACTATGGCGACGTTGTTTTGCAATCATGCAACATACTCCTCGTGGGTATTCGTTTCTCCTGTAGAGTTGAGTTTATTTCCTGAGCCAACTCCTCGTTCAAGAGATGACACTATATCCTCGAGCTGAGCTATCCTGGGATATGGGGAAGGAGCTTACTGAACGCTTGTCACATAAGGTCTGGTTTTCGGCTCTTCTACTTCTTGTCCACTACATTCCACCTGTTTGCTCGGCTGCTCACGGTCGGCTTCAACATGGCGACGCGCGCTTGAGCGACCATGAGCTGCAGGACGTCTTTTCCCAAATTGACCCCAGTGGACTCTCTCTCTGCTTTACTGTGGGTGGACCTCATGTTTCATACGATTTGGCCAGGTGGCTCATGCATGAGGTGAGGCTCTGTCATCGGGGATTGTTTGCTATCTACTGAACCCTATCCCACACCTAGGCGCCCCCCGTCCTTATCAAAGCTGGCCTCGCCGAACTTCTTTCGCTCCAAGATCTAGACTTGAGTTGCGTTGTAGATAGACCGCCTGCCATCAGGTTTGACTGGACTTATTATGGAGAGGTACAGGAGAAGGGACTAGGTAGCCGGATAAAATTCTGCAGGGGTTCAGCAATGCCCCACTCGAGGTGAAATTTCTCGGTGCACAAGTCGCTTTGTGTAGCTGTTGAGCTCATAACACTTACAGGAACTGCATTATACATGGCACGGAAAGACTCATCCGACGGAAGAACTGATATCCAAGCTGAATGAGCTTTGCGACGACTCAACACTACGTACTCTGTTGGTCGGATCCAAACCAGATAAAAGATGCTTGTTTGTATGTACCGAACCCACAGAGTCTCAGCCTGGAGTGTTTTATCATGTACCGTACTACGGATAGATGATATTAGGTATCTTGTTCCACCCATCGTACTGATAGTCCTCTCATCTTTCCTGACCTTACAACGATATTTCTCTTCCAATATAATGACAGTCAGACCAAGTTTGACAAACAGATGATATTCATGCCTCGTGAGATGTTAAAATTAATTTCTGGCTTGATCGGCTTCAATTTGAACAGGATTGGCAATACCTCTATACATTAATTATAGGGACTGCAAACTCTGTTGGAATATCTATTCTTCTTCGAAACTTATTTGCTGGGGCCAGCGCAAGTTTGGATGCAGGTTGGAGCAGGATTCTTCGGTGCGAGGGCAGTATCATCAGTGCGGGGGAAGTGTTCTTGTTGGTGATTGGCTTACCAGAAGAGTTTTCACCCACCTTACCATAAATTCCACCCAGCTCATTTGTTCAGCTGGGACAAGGACACTATCGTTCTTGGCTGGTATTATTAGTGGGGGGTAAGATTTACATCAGAACAGAACTGCACGTAGTCCCATCGGTCACCCTGGACTTGGGATGCTACGCCAGTAGATGACCTTGAATTCGGTAGAGAGTGATGCTCTTCAGTATTGAATACGCTCAAAATGTTAAGACTGGCCACGGAGCTTGCATCCATTCTGAACTCGGAGGTTTCTGGAATGGTAGAGGATGATCAATGTACCGTTGTGGTTCAATCATTCTTGAGGTCCTGGTGACCCCAACTCGGAGTGTAGAGATGGGTTTCGCCATACCAAGGCGATAAATCTGAGATCCTCAGAACACACAAAGCTAATGCAGAAAGACGAAAACTGGGCATAAGAGGTTGTTGATATGACACAATGAGATTCGGCACTCAAGTTTCTGACCAATGAGCTTCCCGCATGTCCACAGCACGCTGACTGCTCTCAATTCCGCATGTAAAGCTCAATTCCTACCCGACACCGCATCCCCGTCTTGAGCTGGGTGTGGGTAAGGAGACGATGTGGCAAAGGACCTCTATGTCTACCTCAAAGCGTCCGATCGCACGAAGACGAGTGTTACAAAGGCACTGTGAGCTACAGTGAGCATGGCGAAGTGTGTTGTGGTCGTTTGTTGGACAGGGAAACATGGGTACATGTTACTGTTACTATGCTAAGTGTTTCATACTGACTATTTTATTCGTAGACTTTCAAGTCATACTACGACTGGACCCATCTAACAGGGACGTGATGAATCAAATCCGCCAATGTACTGTATGTTTCTATTCCCATCTACCGACTAACGTCACGCAAACCCCTTTCACACCGTGCCTCGCCAGAAGTCTGATTATGAATCGCAAAACCTATATAGATACCACCTTCGTACATGGCTCTATCTATTCTCCTTCCATCGTTCCACAGCTCTCCACCACTCTTCCCACACCCATTTCTATTTCAGAGAAGACCAACCCGAAACCGTTAATCACTCCTTCGACATCTTCGATCATGCCAAATCCAACAAATCCTTCACACACTGAGTAAAACGTGTTCTCAGGGCTTATGAAGAAGGCAAATTATTAGACCCAATGGCTTGGGGCTTCCATACAGCGCTTTCAGATACCATCGTTCTAAAGGATTCAAACAAGGGCAGAGAGCCTAGGAAGGATGTTGGGATTGAGCTCGGTGCCATTACCTCAGACCACCAACCGAACTGACAACAATCCCCTCCGACCGAAACAAGCAATAACTCTCCACCCACATCTTCGGCTCATCCTGCTGCCAAGGATCAAGAGTAGGAAGCACCTCCGGCCAAGTGCGAGGCAGAGAAGAAGCCCACGATGAATGTTGACTCGAAGGAGGCTAAAGGCCGAGGAACCTCTAGATGGCCTACGTACCAAAGATGAGCCTATTCCAAGCAGGACACTTGCGGACTTGACGGTTCCATGACTGTTATCGACTGGTTCTACCAGTAGTGTGTGCCTCGACAACTGATGAGGAAACATCCCTGAAAACCGTTTTCAGCTCTTCCGGTTTCTCCTCAAGTGCGTCGACTTCAAAGTAGGATGGGTGGATCCGCACAAATCTTCAACAATGGGTTTCAATGACTCCAGCCACCTCGAAATCCCCTCCTTGTTTCCCTGGCAGTCCCAGGGAATCAATGACAACGGCGCCCCCAGGATACAGGAGCCCACATTATGTCACTTTTTGGGTATCCTCTACTATAAATATATCCTAGGAACAGCAGAACAATCCAAATACCTAAGCATCATCGTCAGCTTCAGTCAACACTCGAATGGACTTTAAGAAGGACCCCCAAAGGTTGTCTGTTGCGTACCATTGATTTCGTCGATTCTAAAATATATCATACATACACACACATATATATATATAGTATATCAGAAGTTCCAATTACCACAACTCGCAATCAATCAACTGTTGTAGTGACAGAGGTCTACTCGACTTCACTTATTGCCTGGAAAACTTGGCACCAGGGCATTGTTGCCGTGGCCAGAGTCAACCCGTCACAAGGCGATCCTTGTCATGATCATCGAGTCTGGCGCAATCTACACCGCGCTCGTTCTTCCCTTGATCATGATATTTGCACTTGAGTTGGATAATGGATCTGTTTTCAAGGAATTTTCAAGTCCATGTTGGTGAGTTATTCATCGGAGTCCCACTCTCGGTTGGTTCGAACATTGCTTGCTTTGACAGGCTTTGATTCCGGCAACTATGGTTATCCGAGTAATAATCAACAGTTCCAAACAAGTGTTCCTTCTCAGGTCAATGCACCTCATATCGAACAGGAGCGGGTGGTAGGAGACCTGTGTGATGGAGGAAAAAGTATGACCATTGTCAAAAGCAACCATTCCATCAAAGTGGAGGTTACATGCTACGATGTACATTAGTCCTTACATTTGATAACAACAATACAGAGTTTGTTATTTGGTCCTGCATGCTTGAACCAACCCATCAGTTCAAGAGTAGTCACAGATATATGGACCTAATAGCATGTCAGTTGGTATGAATTGGGAGGCAGCAGCTGTGCAGATTAGGTGGAGCTCACAGGGCGAAACACTTGCGAGCGTGTACAAGTATCTACGGCACCTACACCGTGTCTATACCGAGGAACATGCAAAAATATAAGTCCGTCCGAAATTTTACGAGTCAAACCTGGGTCTACTTGCTCAGGATTCGAACTTCGACGTTATCACAGAACGCACTGCTATGATGGATGACACTATCAACAAGGCTGGAAATAATAGCAAAACACATGCAAGGAATAGTCAATTGGCGGTAACAATTGATTATATATGCATAAGCTATCCATTTTGAACACCAGACAGAGAGCTTTGATATAAAGAAAGGGAGGCCCGCCTTGAAAACTAGTCTTCAACCCTGCAGAGGTTGATTAATTGGTGGCTGTGGTGCAAGTGCAAAAACCTCGCACCCACCACTATAGGGGACCGTCCGATAGGCCCCTGAGAGTTCACAAGGTTAGGTGGGAAAACGTTTTCAAATAAATCGCTGGCGATCCTGAGGGAAAGATGGTACAGAATTTGCTGTGGGTGTGGTTCACAACAGGAGGCCTGTCATCTATGGGGTTAGTATTGCGCCAAAAAAACTCACTGGAATGGGTGCAGAGCTGGAGAAGTCCAGGACTGGTACACTGAGCGTTGGTGGGATGGGATGATTGGGAGAGACCAGACAACCCATGCATGTTATCATTCCGCATTGAGGATAAATATGCGGGAAGCAGTGCAAGTTGGTTTGAGTTGGTTCCTTTGCTGGATGGGGTGAGTTCCTAAGAGTCTTGGTTGAATGATCGATGGATGGACCTTTACACGCATTCGTACTATATAACGTCCATGAGAGCTGGTGCGTGGGGTGGCGTGTGGGACATGGTTTTTCCTTCATAATGCCTGAGTCCTGGATGAAGTCGTAGGTCAACTCGAGATACAGCTGGAACTGAGCTGTCATTCCAGACGCGTCACTGAAAATGAAATCTACCACTTCACCTAGCTCCATACTTGAGCTACAAACCCTGAAAAAAAATCCTACGACCATTCGAAGCAAGTGCACCCTCAAAGGACCCCCCATCCCTACTTCAACCAGCCACTGCCGGGACCCGGGACTCTATGCCTTATGGTTGACATTGGACTAAGTACATATCCAGGGTTGGATTCTAACAACTAGCTGCCCGCCACTGATGTAGCGATGTCTAAAACTTGGGCGCTGTTTCGGTTTGGTCTAATATATTATCCTCCTTCGCGTTATCACTGATGGGGTGTTGGTAATCACGTCAGAAATAATAGAATTGTGATTGCCAACTGTCATTGGAGCTGGTGAGAAGGTTTCGGATATTCAGGCCCAGAAATGCAAGTGAAAAACTGGAGTTTGTCCCAAGATTGCCGGCACTGCTGGTCACTATTGCATGGCACAGGGCCTTCTCACCCTCATACACCTGCGCAATTCCAATAATCTGGAATAAAAGATCAAAGTCTCAGTTAACTTATCGTTGACAGAGATACCAGCCCACTGATTGTCTCAACCAGGCCTTGACGAAAACATAAAAGATGGTCTTCATCATTAGCAGGGTCAAGGACCCCTATAAATTCATTCATTTCCATCGTCCAATTATATTCTCCGCCATCATTGATTTATTTATATCCAAAGCTCTGAGCCCTGGGCGCTGTCACACGATATCATGGGCAAATTTAGCATATATATCACCAAAGATTTTCGTTTTGATGCTACCGACAGGCCCCAAGCAAAAATGGAACTCCTGCAGCAATTTGCCACTGCCAATATGGCCGCGGTAACCAGTATATCAATACTATACGGTACGAGACATTCCATTCGTTTTGGCTGACGCCGATTGATCATTCTCCAGGCATATAGTGAGGAATTTCTCATCTTGATTATAGTCGAACTAGCTTACATTGTACCTGGACAGTCTTCCCGTTTTTATTACCTGTATCTATGTCCTGGTTGGGCAAAGAATGCATGGCCAGCCCATACACTGGTAGGTGATACCGGGACACCACTTGATCAATACCTCATAATTCAAAGGTTTCTGCTTACTGCAGTCTGCGTTCAATTTGTTGTGATGACAATTATTGTAGTGGATTTACATAGATTGATATTCAGAAGCTACTCTGTTGATCTAGGGGATCCAAGTGCCATAACAAAGATGCTCACAATGCAGCTGGAAAGCTCCAATATTTCAATTACCTCTTCCGTCATCAATGTTCGTATTCATTCATTGCTCTCAATGTTATTATCTTATGATATTTAGGTTTTTATTGGTGATGCTATCATGGTCTGGCGGGTTTGGATCTTATTCCATGACCGAAATCTTTGGATTTGTATCCCACCAGTGAGTTTATGCTTTACTCTAATCATTGCAATATACTCACTGTCACCCGAATATGTAGATTATTTCTTTGACTGCTGGTACAGGTAACTTGACTTAACCGTTGCGTAACTTCAGACCTAAACTGACTGATTGTCGAATCCAGCATGTGGGATTGCTGCTGTCGGAACTTCGATCGGGATTGAACCCATCTTAGTCATTGCCTGTGTGCTCGGGATAGTAACGCAAGTCTACTCGACTTCATCCATCGCCTGGGAAATCTGGCGCCGGGGTATTACTACCTCTCCGACTGGTAGCCGGAGTCAGTCAACTCGTTACAAGGCAATCATGGCCATGATCATCGAGTCTGGTGCAATTTACACTGCACTTCTCCTTCCTCTGACCGTCACGTTTGCACTTGACTTGGTAAGTGGGACCATCCTCGAAGGACTCTTCGAACCATTGGCGGTAAGTTATTCATCAATCCCAATCTCGACTGAGTTAAATATTGGCTTGCTTTGACAGGCTCTGATCCCGGCCTCGATGGTCATCCGAGTAGGAATGCACCGGAATAAACAGTTCAAAACGAGCGTCCTTTCTCAGGTTGATGGACCCAACACAAAACGGGGGACTGTAGGAGATCGGGGTGACGAAGGAGTAGGTATGACCTTTGCCAATAGCCACCATTCGACTGAGGATGGAATTGTATAAGCTACGTAACATATAATGCGCATTGGTCACTCTGCTTTCGAGTGCAGCGAGACACATTGAGTGAAAGTGGACTCAATATTATTCCAGTCAGTACAAAGGGGGAGGTAACGACTTGTACAGATTAAGCAGAGTACAAAATAGGGCCGCAGTAAAAGCCCTCATAGTGTCCATGCTGGGATGTGCATATGAGTCGTCTGAACAGCCCACGGATTGGGTTTGCGTAACAATGGCAGATTCCGACGTTTTCATTGGTCGCACTGCTATGAGAAGTGAGGCTAGTGAAATTGGAAACAATGATGGGGGTCGTACGGGTGGTACGAAGATCCGGTGGACCTGGCGCCATCAGCGACAACCGTAGCTGGCCACGTTTTTAGCCCCGACACGAGGAGAGGCGCACCTCCAATGCCCCATTTCCAAAAGCAATAGATACAGCACCGCGTACTGCACTCCAGCGTCTGAAAAGAGTGCTGTCGGATTGCTGTCCCCGTCGGGAAGAAAACGAAATTGGACGTGGGTAGTAGAGTTGTTAGGGGAGGGAATAAACGAGTGTCGTTCCACAACTTCACATTCTAGAGCCAGTTAACTAGTCGAGCACAATCAGCTGAGTCACGCACACAATTAGCTCATTCTTTGTGAATACCGGCCCTTCTGGTACTCGCTCAGGCAAGATGCAATGGGGGTCAGAACTTAGTTCAAGAGCCTAGGCTTTGCGTATTCGTGATATGCAACACAGAGGTGCAGCGAGTGATGCATCCACCGTAGAAACGATAGCCACAATTGCAAAATCAGCGAGGGTGGTGAAGGTGCAGGTGGTAAACTTATATTCGAGGACAGCAAGGCCTTGAGGGAGGTGTTCGAGGGTGGTAAAGATCATGATGTGATACGAAACGTATTGGTAAGGTAACCGACCTGAGTGTCGCAAGTGTCACTTCTTTGTTGCCTTGGCGCAGGAGCCCTCTCTTTCTCTCTTCGGCAGATGGAGCGAGCTGGATGCGCTCTTAGTGCCGTGGCTCTCCCCGGAGATCGGGGCCTGACTGTAGATCCCCCTCAACTCGGCTTGACTTCGGGTCGTCTGGGGACAGTCTTGAGGTTGACGCACTTGGCACAGTTGGAGGCGACGGCGTTGGAGGAGTAAGCTGCGACCGTCGCAACGGTAAAGGTAAGAGGCTGTGTTCTTCCCCACTCGTGCACTCTCACAGCTCACTCATTCTGGGTCTTTCATCTGTTTCGGTGGTGTCACTCGCGCTCAGACTTTTTGCTTGGGATAAAGAATACAATATCGCACTGAGTGAAAAGCACAGAACTCGCTCTGGGCACTCGAGGGACCGCCGTAGTTGATGAGCCGGGTCAAGGGACAATAACCACTGTACACTAGGTGGTTGTAATAAGACTCGAAATAATAGGTCTCCGAAACCTCTAGTACACTCACTCTTCCAGTGTACTCAAGTCGTCACTCAAGCGAACCTCAGCCTTGTGCCTCTCTATCTCTCCCCATCAGTTCATCACCAAATTGTTATATAGGCTACACACTACACTGTCTTCCTCGCCCCTACCAACACCAGCCCTATCCGGACGTAACCAACATCTTCACTTATCTTCTCCAACCCCTCTCAGGTCCCCAAGACGTTAATAATAAAAAGATGCTCCACTCAAATTGCGATGTCAGTAAGCGGTTTCCGAACATTGTTGGACAAACTTGGATGCGGTGTGATGGGATGGATGACTCTATTAGTGATTCTTGGGAGAAACCATGATTTCTGAGGATTCTACCGGGAACTATCCTCCATCACACACTGGGTCACCAGGGCACCCATTGTCGCACCACAAAATGACACCATTGCGATACACAGCCTTGATTCCAAAAGTGGGAGAAGCTTTGGAATTCACGTCGTAAAACTCTGGAACCATAGAAGTGGAGCCCCCCAAAATATAACATCGGCACCATCGTGACAGTTCATCCTTATCCCGCGAAATACGCAATTCTGATTCTTATTTTTCCACATTTCGCCACCTCAGTGACTCATGAAGATTATCCTGACAGCTGACGGTTCTACCTCAACCAGGTTAAAAGCAAATACTACGTACACCATGGACCTCAAGGCTTGACTGATGGACTTTGTGCCATGAGAACTTAATTCTCTTCCATCGTTTCTGATATTGTTTTGCTGATCATCATGGTCTTATTATCGGTGCAGACCGAGGCGGGAACCACTGACCCCACACCCAGCACATATATAAACCCGCCCCCGAAGTTATGACCTTGAAACACACTGGCAATGTACGACCGGGCGAATGCCATTGCCTTGCAGCACTCTGTGACTCTCCACATGGCAGCGGTAACTACCATTTCAATCCTATATGGTATGAGGTGACCCTTCCTTCGTTTGAGTCATTTATTGATCATCGTGCAGGGGTCTAGTGAGGAATTGCTCGTTTTGATCGTGTGCGCACTGGCTAAGCTGACATCCGGACAGTCTCCTTGTTTTTCCTGCCTGTGTCTATGTCCTGGTTGGGCAAAGAATGCCTGGCCAACCCATACACTGGTAGGTGATTCTGGAACACGGTTTTACGATTGCCCCTCATATTCCGAAGGGTTCTGCTTGTTGCTGTGTGCATTCAATTCATTGCAATGACATTTATTACTGTGGATTTACAGAGAGCAATATTCAAGAACTATTCCTATTCTGCAAATTTGATGGCCATGCCATATGGCCTCGAACAGATGCTCATGTTACAAGCAGATTTCTCCATTATTTCGGTTGCGTGTTCCTTTGTCAATGTTCGTATTCATCCTTTAGCCTCCGTAGATGATCATCTCATATTATTCAGGTTGTAATTGGTGATGCTATCATGGTCTGGCGAGTGTGGATCTTATTCCATAGCCGAAATATCTTGATCTGCCTACCACCCGTGAGTTCATTCTCTATCTATTCCATGTAATATCCACCTACTGTCTTCAGATTATGACTTTGATCGGTAGTACAGGTAAATTGACTTCAGGCTATGGAACTTCGAAGTCGACTCACCGACCACGAATTCAGCATGTGGAATTGCCGCGGTCGATGGAATTTTGGGTGGTGCAATTATGCAATTCAAAGTTACTCCTGCTTTAGTCTCTGCGTGTACACTTGGCATGGCGACACAGGTTTACTCAACTTCGTTATCGCCTGGGAAATCTGGCGTCGGGGCATGGTTATTGATTCGCCATCAGGCGGCTGGAAGCGATTGACTGGTTACAAGGCAATCATAATCATGGTTGTTGAGTCTGGCGCTATCTACACTGCATTTGTCCTTCCCTTGACCATCACATTGGCGGTTGGTTCGACGACCGTGACCATTCTCGAAGGGCTCTTCGAGCCTCTGTCGGTGAGCTATTCGTCGGAGTCCTAGTCTCGGCTTATTTTAATACTGGTTGTTTTAACAGGCTCTAATCCCAGCATCAATGATCATCCGAGTGGGAATGAACCGAAATCGACAGTTCAAAATGAGTGTCCTCTCTCAGGTTCGTCCCCTTACCAACCAGGGGAAGGGTAAGGGAAACCGTAACGCAACACTGGGCATTACCTTCACCCGAAGTCACCATTCGGAGACCTTGGATCGTGAGGTAGTTCAAGTTGGGGTCACAGACATACTGAGTGAAAGTAGGCCAAGCGGTGGTCAGACTAAAGGACAGAAGAATTGTGTAGATTGACCGGACCCACATAGAGCGAAGTAGCTACAATCAGCCCTGTATTCCTGTTTTTTGAGCTCTACAAATACTATTCCAGGCTTACCACCGTGGGGTTGAACTTTATCAGACGTTATCACTGGCTGTGCTGTCAAGGATGGATTTCCAAAGGAAAGAATGCAGCATCAGTGAGAGTTGAGCTCACTGTGGGAGTCGAGGAAAAGTGCATCGGGAATAGGCGGCACGCGGACGATTGATTCCTCCATGTTGTGACTCTGCATTCAAGAGTCAGAGGACAAAGAGTATTTGAAGGATAAAACGAACGCACCTTATCCCGCGACAAATCCATGAATGGGCTCTCATACTGCGACAGAGGTCGGACCTCGCTAAAGCACTGATAACTCAGTTCATGCACGGTCTTGGCAAGCTGCGAAGCAATATCATTGATGACTTAGGCGTTCTTGGCAGCAACAAAGAGATGATATATCGATGATATATCAAACAAACCAGACAGTTCCATTCTCCTCGCAAGAATTGGGGAGCTGGATGAAGCTCATCGTTCAGATGGTTGGCATGGAGGCTATCCATGTTCATTTTAGATCCAGCTGACACAGTCCTGTTGCAGCCGAGAGAATGGGATGTCGAGACGAAACGTATCGAAGCCAAATCAGAAGTTTATTCACCGCTCTATTTGAACTTTCATCCTCGACGGATGCATCGCTTGCTGTTACCAAAGCCCTGATATCTTCTCTCTGGGGCAGCACCTCCTTACCTTTCGGCATCCGCACCCATTGCGGGCGGTGTGAACTGTATATAACACAGCTTGCCACTTGCATGAAGGCGCTAGGCACGTGACCGCGGAGTTTTGAGGCCGTTTGTTATTCATTAGAAAATATTCATCGCCACCCCAAACCGTTCTGCGAGCAAACATTTTGCTACGGCATCACTCCTCGGAAAAGTGTCGACCCTGATGACCTCCGTAGAATTGACGAGTGGACAGAAATTTAATGCGAGCATCAATTTACAACTATAGAATTAGGTCCTGGCCGTGTTTTGGAAAACAAAAATTGTTCTTCAATGAAGAATGCCAAGGGTACAATCAAGAATATGTCAAGGGAACTCCGAAACGTCCTGTCCCGATCAATCATTGCGTCCCGCCGCGCCGTTCTATCTATGTCTCTGCCCAGAGGAAGTTGGCTCGCTGCATATTCTGACGGAACATGACTGTTTCATCTCGACGGTTTCTCATGTCCGATGTATCCACCTCCCTTCAAGTTGTCCCTGTGACATACTCTCCACAAACAAGCTATGGGCTCAGCAATAGTCGAATCATTATTTCCGGTCGTTTCAGCTGCTCTTGTGATCCTCTCTCACGACCAGTATAGCCAAATTTCTGAATGATATTTAATACCGTTCGCGGTGGGGAGAAAATCTCAAGCCCAACAGGTTAGAACTCACAGAACCACAGGCACCAACGATTCTACCCCATTCCTCCAATAACCACACTCCTTGTTACCAATGGCTCTCACTGAGAATTTCAAGGTAAACTTCCCTCCTGCTTGACCGCCTTTCTTGAGATTGAACTATTGCAATAGCCCTCCTTTTTTTTCCTTCTCTCCTTACTTGGACTCTTGTCTCATACGAGTGCATTGGCTTTGCCTCAGCCCCCGAGATACGCAGTCAACAATGTTACAAGTATCCCTAGAGCTACCGACGGATCCTTGACAACCCGAGAAGTTAACCTCAACCGTCGCGACTCGACGAGGTGTTCCGACCTCAGCATTGAACAAGCTCAGAAAAGTATCTATCTCAACCATTCATAAGTATGAACTGTCCTCTGACTTGATTTTCAAGTGCCCGGTTGGGCCAAGTTGGAGCAATACGCCAAGGATACTTGGGGCGATGGAGGATGGAATATCGTCACCAACCCGACGGACGTAAGGCTTGATCCTCATTTATTGGAGCAGCTTCTAACGTTCATCGGAATAGTTCCCGGATCGTTGGGCTAGTGCTTGTATTGACGACGGCCCAATCCAAATTACTCCCAAAGGTCAGTTCATACAAAACAGGCACCAGAGAAGGTTACTCAACCTCTCGCATAGGCGATCCACAATGCAACACCCGCACGGACGATCTCAAGGGTACCACAGACGGTACTACGGGCACGACTAGCGTTACGGTTACTACTGGTCAGACTACCACAGGCTCTTGGACTTTGACTCGTAAGCAGGCATACCGTTCTCTCAACTACGTCACTCAATAAACCATTACAGAAACCTCCGAGTTCGGAACCAGCGCCACCTTCGGAGCCAGCTTTGAAATTCCAGATATATTTGACCTCTCAACTTCATTCACTGCAGAAACGACATTCACCAACTCCAGAAGCGACTCGTGAGTCAACTTTTCTGAAAATTTATAAACTCATTGATATTGAAGTCTTCTATTTGAAATCAGGTTTTCCACTGCGACGAACAACCAAGTACAAAGCCAAGTAACTGGTAATACGCCAGATGGAAGTACTTGTGATGTTCAGGTAGGTATTGGTTCTTGAATGTGATATGCTATGACTGATTTATAATACATCATCAGGTTCAAGTGAAGTCATGTAATCAAGACGGATCAGGCAGGATACGTGTCGCCGCAACAGGTTTCGTATGGTTCAACTACGAGGATAAGGTATTTCTTATTTTTCTCCTATCTATATCAACCACCCAATCATCATCCCCACTTAGCGTGCACCAAAAGCTGACCCTGACGGTGGTGAACACTATAAATGTTTGTCGAAATCTATTTCATCACTCGACATTACATATCTCATCTATGATCAACAGATTCTGCAAAGATCGATGACGTCCTCAGCCTAGACGAACGTACGAGCTGGATGGAGTTCGATGGTGCGATGGGTGGTGAGTCCAGAGGAACCTACAAGTTGACTTGCACCAAAACTGGTGCTTAAACTTGTGACGAACCTCCGGACCACTGGCAGCAAATTTACAACAAGCTGCGAACCGAAACGGACCTGATACCATCTTAAATATACCTGTTCTGTTTCGAACCTGTTGTCCTCCCCGATTTATATTATAGGTACATTAATTGTGTGCAAAGTGGACTATTTGTCGATTTAATGGGATCAGTGAATAGACCCACCCGCTATTCGTTCTCGTCCACAGCTAAGGCCTAAATAATTGTCTGCAAAAGAATTAGCACGTCGAATCAACAATGCAAGCTCGATCGAATTTCAATGCTAATTCATCGCCAGGGGATACCAATCCCTCATAGTTATTGAGTCTTACAACGATATCACACAAACCCAGTGAGCATTCAGTAACAAAAAAGGAAAAGCACGATAAATCAGTAATACACCAAATTACAAAATGTAAAACAAAGAGGGGAGGAGGAGTCTCCACCAACTCCAATTCACGTTCATTTACTTGAACTGTAAACATCATCAGCCCTAATCCAAAACAAAAATCAAGGAAAAAGCACTCACGTTCTTACCATCAGCCCACTTCTTGCCATCGACCTCCAAATCCCAAGCAAGCGCAGCCTCAAAGTACGCCTTATCACCCTCGTTCGACAAATCCAACTTCTTGTACAAATAACTTTCCCAATCAGGTGCAACATTCACAACGGGCTCGACGTCCTGACCGCGAAGGATGAGAGTACCCGAGATAACGCTGTTATTGTTCTCGCCGAGAACACCAACAGAGCCAAAGAGGTATTTACGAGAGGCCTCCAGACGGTTGAAGAAACCGGTGATTTGGTTGGAAGACATGAAAGTTAATGTGAGTTCTTCGTTGTACTTGAAGTCGACGCGCCAGGCAGAGAAACCGGCTGAATCGAAGCTACGTTGATGGTGATCAGAAAGTATTTGTAGTTGAGATCAGACCACGCACTTTTGGTAGAACCACTCAATGGCACCGTCGGGTCCACGAGTGTCCTTGTTGGAATAAGCCCTCTTCCAGTCTTCGAGGTTGAAGCTGGACTTTGGTAGATCATCGAGAGGGTTCTTGGTTTTTGGTTCGGGTGGAACGGCGGGCTCGTCCTCCTCCTCGACTTCCTCCTTCTTAGGCTTTTTCTCTGCCTTGGGGGGAGCCGGAGCCTTCTCCTTCTTCTCCTTGGCCGGTGGGACAAACTGGATAGTCTTTTCGGTGTACTCCACCTGGCCATAAATCTCCTTCAGTTTGGGCTGGTTGATGACGGTTTCGAGGTGGCGAATGAGATTAGGGTACTTGGCACGACGGGAGGCATCGACGGTGGAAGCGGAGGCTTTGAAAAGGTAAGCTGCGATTGTAAGATCGGCGAGGGTGATGCGTTCGCCGACGAAGAAAGTGCGGGTGGAGATGTGTTGCTCGAGAACGGCAAGACCACGGTCGAGGCGCTCATAGAAACTGTTTTCGGTCTAAATTCGGATTGAGAATTCTCTTGGTGGTGAACGAGATGACGGTATGCGAAACGTACGGGTTTGTTGTAGGGAATAAGGCCTCGGGTGAGGTAACGGACCCAAGTGTCGTAAGTGTCGACTTCGGTCTCGGCAAGGTGTGTCCATTGTTCTACGAGGGCGGCATCTTGAGGGGATCCACCGAGGAGGCCAGAATTGGGAGCACGGTCGGCAACTAATTGTCGAATTGACCGTATTACAATCATGGATCACAGAGGGAAATACAAATATAACCGAGTCAGCGATGGTGATAAGATAAGTGAACATGACTCACGATAACGAGCGATAGCAGCACCCTCGAAAACCTTGAAGCCATCTGCACCATCGAATGCAGGGATCTTTCCAAGGGGGAACTTGGAGAGGAACTCTGGCGATTTGTTCGTTACACCGAACTCGAAGGGAGCGAGTACAACTTCAAAGCCAGCGAGGGCCGCAGCGCCTCGAACCTGACCGCAAAATCATTATCGTCAGACAATACACCACACAGCCGAAACGTAAATATGGATTTCGAGATGAGCTAACAGGTAACCAAGAGGTATTAATGACGTACGATTTTGCCTTTATGTTGAGTGGGGGTTGCGTAGAGGGTACCGATGGGAGCCATTTTGAGTTTTTTTTGGGTGGGAGGAGGAGAGATGAGATTTTGGGTTTATCTATTGATGTGGATTTAGATTTGTTGTCATCACTGATCGCATTTTTTGAGTCACGTTGGTCTGTGGGGTTAAGGGTAGGCCAAGACACTCATCGATCCTTACTGCGGATCTGCACCTCATACAAAAGTAAGTAATCTTTCTTGCCAGGTCCTATGTATTGCTTTCATGGTAAGGAGTACAACCCGTAAAACTAAGTTAGACAAACTCTTCCACCTGTGACAAGCCCAGTTAGTATCACGTTGAAATTTCAGGCGCGAAGAAAAGAGTCAGAAAATTAAACGTCTCGACACAATGATTAAGACAGGGATAACTGAAAGATAATATTCTCTTCCTTCGAATAAACAAAAAAGACACTCACCTCACGTATTGCAATGCACGCGTCGTGGCTAAAGGAAGCAAGAGAGGAGAGACGCGACTCACTTATGCGTTTAGTTTTCGGTCTACTTTAGGGCAGGCTGCCGTGACCAGCAGCCGGGTCGCATCAACGTCGGATCAATCCTGTCTCGACTTTCAGCTCATACATCGTTCAACGTTTAACAATAGGTTCAAAACAGCAGAATGAATTCCTACCATGGCGTCAGGCAAACACAATGGCACATCCTTACCTGTCCTATCCCAAACCATGTCCTTAACTTCCATCCCTTCCTGATGCCAAGGGTCCTTGGAACCGTTAGTTGCAGTGCCAGGATCCGGACAGAACAAGGGCCTTGGTACCGCCCCTGCTCATCCACAGTGGGTATGGAAGGGCCTCTGGTGAAAAAACTGGGTTTCCAACTTCTCTAGTAAAGGTACGCGCTCTTTCTCTCAACACCAATGTTACTCATCTCCGAATTATATTCTAGGCTTTGGCTACCTGATACCCCCAAGCTTCTGCACCTCCCTGTTGAAACCATATTTCGTAAAAGATGTCCGCGCTACTCTCATTACATCATTCCCACCAGCGAGGACTCTGAACTTCCTCTTATTTTGTTATATCCCGCTGGTGGTGGGCCTTTGTCCAGTCCATAGCCGACATCCACACAGTCCCACCCCGCAAAGGGACCAAATCCTGTGTCAGCCTATTTCCTCCTCGCGGAGGGCTCGGAGTGTGAGTTCATTTCCTCGTATACTCCCGCTTCTCCAGCGGCGTCTGTACAGGTCATTTACCACCTCAACCATCAACACCTTTCGACAAGCACTCTCAACGCAATCACTGAATTTGAAACGTTGTGCAGGGCAACGTTGACGCTGACAACGTTCCACGACGATATTTCCACCGAAGCACTCAAACCCTTCGCTTTGTTAATCCACTGGGTGCGACAGCACCTGCCCCGCCAAATCTCCGGGATTTGATCGTAAACCTGTCGTGCACGAACGCAGAATATACAACCGCCCCCCGATCAATTCACTGGCTTGCCAAAACCGTCGATCTACAGCCCGACCACATCCTATACGTTGCGCTCTCTCCGCTGCGTCGGTTTAATCCCGATATTGTAATCTCCTTGTCGACTGTTCCTTCTTCCCTCTTCCCGCCTTTTCCTCCTTTGACCCTTCCCTACATCACAGCTATTCATGGGCGATATCACACCCGAGAGACAATTTCAACATCAGTCAAGCCATCATCACAGGAAAAACAACGGGTGCTCCACCTGTTGTGCTGACCCAATCCCAGGAACATCCTAAATCTTTCTGCATGATGCATAAGATTTAGTACGGCTTTTGGAAAGACACCAGTGGGCTTGAGATTGCCGCAGATGGACGGAATCATCTCCACGCAAATGTGACCATCATGGAGGGGCCAAAATGTCGGGAGTCAGAGTGTTCGGTCGGATATCTAACAGACTCAAGCTCTTCATTTCCTTATATTTATATATCAATACGATAGGATAGCGATGTTAGTTGTGTTCCTGATCATGAGTGTTTGAGCCTACGTGTCAGGGTTTGAAATCCGTTGACCATTGTGATCGGAGCACTGACCCATCGTTCACCTTCTACGACCAGCAAGACCAACAGTGAAAAATACGAATATCCACAGCGGAGTACTCAAATCAACCCCATTTGGGGAGTCAAGTATATCTCAACATGAAACCACGAACCAATTGAGGGTGCGCACAATTATATCGCTCCAACAGAACGAACTTCTAAAAGTCGGTCTGATGATCTGGTCCTCCGTTTTCGCAGAAACCCATGAACTCCGAGAATCGAATGGAACGTGCGCTATTCGAGCTCTGATTCCTTCAGTTGCTTTCCTCTAATGGTGCCATGGTACACATTCATGTAGTTAGCGGCCAAGGCGGCGGAACACTAATCTCGAGTTACCATGATATAGATGTCGTCACTGGTGCTGTTATCCTTCTCCCGTGTTTCTGCACTTCACTTACAAATCCCAATGTAGCCAACCACCCAGATGCACAGAATAGCATCGACCGAAAACCCATTGAAGACCCCTAAATGAAGGAGAAAGGAATGTACAGCAAACTATATTGGTTGTTTAGGGCGGGCGCCGGTCGTGTCGGGTCTGAATCAAGCGCCTCACTGAAAATACATCAGTCCGTCGACCGATCAAAAACAGCGGAAGAGATTCCTCCAACAAGAATCTACCATGGACATACTCAAGCAAATTCTTACCAGAATAACACAGGCCTTGACTGATGCTCCACGACCCTTGAAATACACTTGCCTACTCTCGATCATATCAGCGCTTCCCTACCTCCCCCATCCCAAACCACGTCCTCAGCTCCCACCCCTTGCTGATGGTGTCAAGCGTATTTATATAGCAGCTGGGGATGGAAAGGGGTCCTTGGAATTGTTGGTCGCAAGGCCCGGATCTACACCGAACAAGTCCTTGGCGCCACTGTTGCTCATCCACGGTGGATATGGAAGTGCGTTCTGTTGGGAGAGCTGGATTCCCTATTTCGTCAGTAAAGGACGAATAGTATACTCGCTCTCACTCTCTGGTACGCAGCCCCCACCGTTACTCGATTCAACAAACTCGCGTCATTTCTGGACGACATTCTAGGTCATGGCTACTCGACGCGCGCCCACCCTTCTACACCCTCCGACCCAAATCATACTTTGTAAAAGATGTCCTCTCTACTCTCAATTACATCGCTTCCACCAGCGAGGACTCTGAGCCTCCTCCTGTTTTACTCGGACATTCCGCTGGCGGCGGGCTTTCCCAGTACATAGTCGACACTCATGGAGCGTCACTCCGCGAACGGGGCCAAATCAATGGCATTATTTGTATCAGCCCATTTCCTCCCCATGGAGGACTCGGAATGTAAGCCTTGGTCTACCATTTCAAAACTTGCCTCATGATATATATGTCTAGATATATTAACTGGTTCTTTCTCGACCCATGGCTGGTTTTCCGGATGTTGCTTGATCCATACCGGTCCTCTCAGCAACCCATGTCGTCAGTCGCGCATTCTTCGGCGAGCGCTACAGCCACTCTCTTCACCCTAAACAACATGCCACACGAACGCAAGTGCAAGAAGACACCATACCCGAAGGCTATTTGCAACAAATGACAAAAGAAGAAAGCGTCGCATGGCCAAGTGGGATGATTCTCCCCTTCATCAATACTCAACGTGTATTGCGTAATATATCTTTCGTTCGAGACACAATCCAGACTTCAAGGATCCATCTTATTGCCGGAAAACAGGATGCCTTGATGTCACTCGATATAATGCAACGTGCACAGAGCGCTTACGGGTGTGGTTTGGATTTCGTTGATGGTGCTGGCGAGTTTTTTGCTCTATGATTAGTCTCCGTTAGCTTATCGATATCTACAGGACATCACCTTATGCTGGATGTACCTTGGGAAGAAGGCGCTATGCGTGTTGCGAAGAAGTTCCAGGAGTGGTGTGTTTAAGTTCGTCAGGGTAAATACGGTGATACTAGTTTACGGTGTACAATACTGAAATACGCTGAATGCCAAAGTGAGGGGTCATGAAGCGCCCAGAGCACTGCTTGAAAATAAGCGCCATGACCCGTGATGGAGGTGATGATGACTTATTAACAGCATTTCACATAACACAGCAGCGAAGTTACTCTTCCTACCATGACCATAAGAGAACTTGTCGCCGTGATTTTCTATCGGTTCAGGTCATCACGGAGATGGTTTCGTTTCTTGATGCCCTCCTTCCTCAAGGAAGGTCCCAAGCACTCGGATGATCAGCGGAGCGTATCTGACTCCTCAAGGTCAAAACCGAACGAGACAGAGAGTAACATCGAGGAACACTCTACAGAACGGCCTGGAAATGAAGCGCATGCAGCCGCATCCGGTAAGCAATATTCCCCTTTCCCTCGGACCTCTTGTTATATACGCATCATGAACCAAGTACATTCGGGCCTCATGCACATTTATTTTCATAGAGCAAGTGTGGCTTCGACCCGTCATTGGTTCACGAGGATTCTTCAGCGGTGCACACCACATGGTCCTGAACCAACCAGTCATGTACAGTATCAACGAGAACAAAGAAAAAGGTGCGAGCGCGGCAACTTTTCATCCTGCTTTCCCTAATGCTCGTTACCTTAGTGTTACAGTGGCTTGCTAGATTCACTATGCCTGGCGCTGAGTTCGATTCTGCAGTCCGTCAGCCACCCCCTCGATGTCACCCCGGAACTCGAACGTCGATCCTGGAGGCGATTGGCAACTGGATCAACAAGCTTGATCGTACGTATTCACTATTGTGGTTAAAAGGCCCTGCCGGTGTTGGGAAGTCCGCTATCATCCAAACTCTCGCAGAAGTGCTGTCGTCGGCATCAAAACTCGGTGCAACGTTATTCTTCTCCAAACCCAATTGCGACAATTCAGCTCTCATCTTCCCTACAATCGCCTACCAATTGGCCGTCAGAATCCCGTCCTATCGAGCGTATCTGAGACAAAGGATGATCGACGATCCTAGGTTGTTGGAGAAGAGCATCGAGGATCAATTTGAGATCCTCATCGGCCAACCTTTTTCGTCTAGCTCTGCGGAAGAATGGGGGAACTGGGTTATCTTGATGGATGGGCTAGATGAATGCAGTGGCGAAGATTCACAGTGGCTGATAGTCTCACTTATTGGCAATTTCTCTCGACGAGCTTCCGTATCCCCACTCAAATGGGTCGTCTCAAGTCGTCCCGAAGCCCATCTCAACTACTTTTTCCGAAACGGCTTTTGGGAAACAGGTTCATGTTGGAAGCTTAGCCTTCCCGTGAACTCCGATGAGGCACGCCACGACGTCGAGCGTTATTTACGGGCCAGCTTTCTCAACATATATCAAAAGTACAAGGACCTTATGCCCATGGGCGTACCCTGGCCAGCGGAACGAGATGTGGCCGAAACTGCCGGGTCTACTTCCGGACTCTTTGTCTTGGCTTCGACAGTTGTCCGGTACGTTGACGACCCCCACGTCTGTGATCCTATCTCCCAGCTTGCCACCATGCTTTCATTAGCAGGGGATTTGAAAACAGACTCCCTCACCACCCTTCACGCTTTCTATACTACAATCCTCGACAGCATACCGAAGAGCATGCTGCCATTTTTGAAGCTGCTGCTCGGTTGCGCCCTATTGGAGAGTCCATCCACAGCTGACAGCAATGACAGTGGAAACGATTTCCCACTTGTGATCAGTGCCACTTTGTTCAGCCTACAGCAACATACCGTTTATGCTGCGCTCCGAAAGCTCTACTCCGTCATCAAAGTCCCGCCGAGCGAAGAGTCGGGGTACAGGGAGATCCGGTTCTATCATGCGTCGTTCGTTGAATACTTGAAAGATCCATCCAAATCAGGGAACTACGCAATCGACATGAACGATGTTAACACTAAAATGTGGTGGGGTTATTTCAAACTTCTACAAGGAGGGGAATCACGTATGTACCATGCTATATATTCACCGGCTTTGTCTCATTTCCGTTCATCAAGCTGCCGTCCCTCGTCCCGCGGTGAAATTGTCATGGAACCCAGGAGCACATCCGACGAGCGAAGTTTTGGATGCCTTTTGGGAATGGGCACTCTACGTCTTGACTCATGGTCTTATGCCAAAGTGTCCATATCCCCACGAGCACTTACAAGTATCCTTGACTGAAGCAGAACTCCAAGTGGTATTCGAAAAGATCGATTTCAGCAGGCTCGTCCTCGAACATTCACACGAACCAACCCTCATAAATCTCATCACATTCTCCAAATGGCTTATGGACGATGTGAGTTCAATCGATACGCGTTTCCGATCTTTGTCTGATTTCTCGGGCAGGTACCTCATCTACTGATAGAATTAGGCCTAGTGAAGAAAATCCCTTTACGAGATCTAGATATGACTTGCATCCTCAAGGACCGGTTAGCTCTCGAAGTAGGATGGGAATATGACCCAAAACCTCCGGATGACAAGGGCTTCGGATGTGGGACCTGTCAGCTTGGGGATGGCTATACTAGTGCATCAGCCGTAAGTGCTTTGTCGCCACCCCCGTGAATTGTACAGTTTTCTAAGTAACTGTCATCTACAGTCCTTACGTTCTACATCGCACCGGTACATAGAGTTGGCGAGCGACTTAATACCAAGGATAAAGAAAGTTCAAGATGACAACCCGACTGCTTGTGCAGTTTTAGTTGGGAAAGGAACATCTAGTTGTGCGTCCATATGCATAGAGCGCGAGCTACCAGAAGAGGGTATATTCTATTACCTACCTTTTCGTCAATAAGTGTATCTAGTGATGAACGGAAACGGTGGAAAAACTAAAGTCCCAATTTGCGTGTTACCAAATACCATCTTAAAGCCTTCATCTACAATCTACTTGAGATGTAGGTTCAGACGAAAATCCAAGGTTAGTGGTTTGAGGATATGTGGATACAGAGCGGAGCGTAATAATTCCGAGTCGATCGAAAAAGTACATGGGTAACAGCGTTCAGACTACATGAATGAGAAGAAACGTAATGGTAACATTAGAGGATCAATGACACTAACAAACTATTCGGGCCTAACACCCTACGCCTGACTGACAGGTTCATACCCACCCCTCCTCGCACTCGAACTCCCACCAATCCCAAAACCCATGAACAATCCCTTCCTCCCATTCTTCTTTCTCCCCTCCCCAGAACTGCTATCTCCATCACCGTAATCCTCCCTCTCCACTCTTCTCTTCTTCGCTTCTCGGAAGCCTTCCAATGGGACATTATACAATGTCTCGTACTCCACACCTAGCTCACGTCCTTTCGTCCAGAAATCCTTACAATTACCAATACATCCAAGGTCGAATGGGTTTGATGCTTTTCCAGCACGCGCAAGTCCATCCACAGCCTTCCCTTTTGTGAACCTGTCAAACCCAAGGAGGTTCATAAGGAAGCCAGTACCACAACCAGCACACGATTTATGGCGATGGCTATGTCCTGACG
This sequence comes from Chlorophyllum brunneum, assembly GCA_963576785.1. Taxonomy (NCBI): domain Eukaryota; kingdom Fungi; phylum Basidiomycota; class Agaricomycetes; order Agaricales; family Agaricaceae; genus Chlorophyllum; species Chlorophyllum brunneum. The sequence continues at coordinate 262,374 of OY756148.1, forward strand.
ACCCTGAAGATGAGGCAACATCACCAACAAGAGCGGTGTCTTCGGTGTCCAACCCTGCAATTGGAGCTCCACCATGTCGATGACGATGGCCCATCTGTCCAGCATAGCTCGCACCCCCACGTCCGCCCATGTAGCCGTATCGTCCGAGGTTGGATACTTCGAGTGTTGTCATTTGACGAGCAACTTGCCATAATTGGGATGCGAGAAGAACAATAGTCCATGTGAGCTGGAGAGTGGCCCAGGCGGCAACGGAGATGAGGAAACTATCATAGGCGGTTAGGTAGCAGAGCTCAGCAGGGAGGATGCAAGAAGGCGAGATTTGGGTGGGGTCTTGTGAAATTGCTATGTCCGAGAAAACTGAGGAATATCAGGTAAAATTCGAGATACGAATGGTTGAGGAGACGTACATTCGTAGGTTAGGTAGTCAAAGACTATGATACCAAGAACGAGTGTGAGGACGAAGAGGACAAACTGGCGGTGGTTGTTTGCACCGACTGGAGTATGATAAACATCGGTAAAATGAGGCAGAGAATTCACTTACCGCAATTCCATACCCAAGGACAGTGACTGAGGCACGAATTAGAACACCCGCAACATTGATCTATTCGCTGGACTCACTGGTCGCTTCGAGCAATGCATTTATCACACACTCGACAATGCTTTGAGCGCAGAGGTTTCCTTGCCATGCATTGGATACAGAAAGTCTGACCGTTAAGTCGTCCTTCTGAAGCGAGCTCTTCAATAATCTATTAAACACATGAGGAAGTTCTTCAGGTAGTCCTAAGGTTGGACACACCGATTTGAGCTCCTCGTCGCTACTAGGTTTCGGAGCAGTTCCGGGGTCCAGCGTAATAGAGCGGAAGAAGTTATACGAGCATAAGCCCACAGAGAGGGCAAATAATAGGTTAGCGATAGAATGGTCTTGGGTTTCTATTGAAGTGTTAGCCCAGACCGCTGGGAGCCTAATAATACATACGGTTGACAAGACGAGTTATCCAGCAGAACACGACCCAGATGATCGAACCAAAGATGATGCCCGCGAAATATGGCGACTGGCTTACACTCTCGGTGTAAGATGGTTTGTTCAGAACCACACGAGTGACAACCTGAAAGTAAGTGAGTAGGGAGTAGAAAATGAGATGCTTGGCACTCACATGGTGCATGGCGAAAAACTCTGCCAAAGCTAACAGAAGCCCTGTATACCAAGGCAGTATTGACGTGGTCTTGAACATAAGGAAGAAAAAGATCACGGGTAAAAGGAAGATCGCGATTTTTGTATTGCGCTGGAATCCCATGAGTAAAATGAAGATACCCTGGAGAAAGATATACGTACGTCACTGAATGGTTTCCCCCTCTTGATACCATATTCGTTCATTCCACCCTCCTCTAATGCACGTTTCCAAGCTCCCAAACTCTTCAGCTCAATGGCCATATCTCGCGGGGTCCGATCTTCCCCGTCCTTGGCCATGATATCCGCACCCTTCTCAATCAGTCGGCGAATGCATACTCTATTCCCTCGAACAACTGCCCAATGCAAAGGCGTTAAACCTGCGTCATCCTTCAAATTCGGGTTTGCCCCGTGCCGCAGTAGCAAGTCAACCGAAAGCGCATCACCCTGATACGCAGCCCACATAAGCGACGTATGTCCTTGAGAGTCCCTCGAATCCACGTTGATTGGTTGATGCAACAAGTACAACAGGGGCATAATGGATGATGAATGTGTGACAAGATGCAATGAATTGTAGCCTTGGGAGTCTGTAATAGTTGGGTCGGCATTGTGAGCGACCAGGAGGTGAATAATGTAAAGGTATCCATTTCGGGCGGCCCATTGCATCGGTGTAGCGACAAGGTCTCCACCTAACGCGTCCACTTCGGCACCCTGTTCCAGCAGATACCGACATGCAGCAAGGTGTGCGTTAATGGCTGCCCAATGGAGGGGTGTGATGTTTTGATCGTCTCGGTCCGTCGCCTTTGCTCGTCCAGACTCGATGAGGTTTCTTATGAGGTCGGCATCTCCACGCTGTGCCGCCAGAAATATGTTTTCCTGGAATTTAATACATCAGCGCTCGACCATCATAAAGGGTAATGGGAAATTGACCTCCGCCTCGGGTTTCGCTACCTTTGCTTGAGAAAAGGACATGTTTGTTGCAACCACAGATTCTGCAGTAATGGAAGACGATGAAGGCTCAGCCTTTGGACTGATTCTTGTGGTCGGGTCGTCCATGGTCGTGGAGATGGGAGAGCGACGTTGCACTGCCAACGCCCACATCCACCGCTAGTGAGCTTATGTCAGCAGCGCCCATCAGCGGCAGCGTTCCGGGATTTCGTGATGCGTACAAGGCTCTTCTTGCCTTTATAATTAGTGCCCGGAGTCTGAAAGATAAAGTGTGATGGTAGAGTCTGAAGCTTGCACCGCAGCAGCTGGACGGTATCCTCTCCGAGCTTGCTTGCATGACTTCAAGGGATTCATCGGATAAACATCGTTAACAAGTTATGTTATTGCTACAGTCCAACATCTGTTGATACGTTTCCAAGTTGACAGATCGCAATATAACAGTTGTAGTTCGACCAACACATAGATGTCTATAAATCCATCATGTGTTCACTCCGAGGTCCTGCTACCGGGTTAAGCCGTCTAGTTGTGAGTTTCCAGAAGCTTTTCCAATGCACCTGAGTCCAAAGAAACATGATACCTTTCCCCACAAACCCATATACGAATATGTTATGGCGACATATCCTATCCTATTTTGGATGACAATGCGATGGCAGTGCACTAGTAGTGAAATGCTCCCGCCTTCGAGTAATACATCTGTTAAGTTGGAACATATATTAGAGAGTAGGACAAGCGATACCGAAGGCGATGTACTACTAAAGAGCGATTCACCAATTGTCCTCGACAGTGTGGCGCATGTATGTACCAAACAGAACACTTATAAACGCATGGTCAGCGAGGAGTCGTGCAGGGGCGATTGAATGTCTGAAAAAATCAGGTTTCGCATCTTCCTCTACCCAAATAAGATCTAGTCTAGTGCCCTGCCTCAATCAGACCTTTTCCCCAGAAGCAACAACGTTCCGAGTAAGCATTGACACCCATCTCCTGGCTAAGACTAGTGGAGACGCAATAAGTTGATATTGCCTCCGTATATAGAGCCACGAGGGCGCTGATCAACACTGACGAATTCCCAACAAAACGTGGCCAGTCATAAAAGAAACCAAGGGAAGGGATAGTGCACAGAAATAATTGTTCCACTCACAGCACCCGACAGTAGTCCATTTCTGTGGTCAGAAGGTGAGCTTAATCAGGATGTTCTTCCGACTTGAGAAATTGGATATGCCAAGATGGATGACATATCACTTCAGGTGTTTGATAGAGGAACTATATATGTCCTGCTGCTTCTCAGATAACGCAGTCGAGAATTCAATCAACTTCCAAATTACCATGCATCATTCTATCACGAGGAAGCTGCGAATGTCGGAAAACTTGGTTGTGACCAGCTCACTTGATGCCGAGCAACGCCACACAGGAACTCGGTACGGTTCAGGCTGGAACTTGACATAGCAATTGCACACAAATATCAGTTGAGAGGCTCCCCCAACGCATATGATCCGTGTCACCCTTCAAGTTGAATGAGGCCTGCTTAGACGATTCGCAAATTTATTGATCCAGCATATAGAAAACACGTTGGCTTCAGGTTGCTTATCACGAATTCAACTGGGAATTGAATAAATGATGTTTTCATTGCGTCATTGTCATTTTCGCGGCTGCGAAGCTTCGACCCTGTCCTGGATGCGCTAGCCTGAGTTCCTGATAGGAACCGACGTTCCGATTCGCGTCTTGTGTGGAGATTTCGTTAGGAGCAAAATCCAAAATTTACTTGATCGGCAGCAGTCCCTACACAGCTTTAGTGGATATATTCCACCAGGGGACGTTAATTTATTTTGACATTCTTCGTGGCATCTAATGAGAGGACGTCAATAATGGGATCGACACGGAAAGAAGGAACAGCAGACCTCGGCGCCTTTGTAGGGTCTGTGCCGTAAGGCTCGATGCACACGCATCAGAACGAAGAGATGATTGCCGCCAAGAAGGCTCATTGAGGATCTACGTATTAAAGCCGCAGCTCTTCGAGACATTTACTGCAGATCTTGGCAATGCAGAGGAAAGAAGGCTGAACTTGACGTCCTGAGTGCGAAGTCGGTAAAGCGGATCGCATATGGCACGGGATGAGTCCCGGACCGGGCCGGTGAGGACGACCCACCGCGCCAAACAAGTGCAATTTAGGCGAGCCAAAAAAATAAATTATGGGATAATATGTAATTGGCTCAGCAAAGTCTTTTGGCTGCGACCCTTATAGGCGCTGGATGCGTGAGACTGTTGTTAGCCATGTCATTCACTTTTGTCTATCAGTCACAACAATTGTGATATTCCTGAGGGAACCCGTAACCCGAGGTACATAAAGTTGGATCATCCTTCTCCATCCCCTTAATGTTCAACTGGTGAAACGTTGTTCCCTTAAATGGTCTCGGCTCCAGAGATGGTCTTTGCGAACACGCAGCGCTCCAGCTGCTCCGCCGCAAACATAACAAGCCCCTCACCAGACCCTGGAGAAACATGTCTCAGGGCATTCATTGAACACGCAAACAAGACCGGTCCGAAGCGCTCGTGTAATTTCGAAGCGCAATTGCCGAGGTTTCTTGACCACTTGCCGCCGGTGAAAAACGCTGCTGAATGCTTACTCTTGAAATGGAGAGCGAGCGTCATTGAATGCAAGTAACCCCGTCACACAGACCACAAATTTAGCCCCTACCAAGAGTTTGTGTCCAGTTGCATTTTATCCTGTTTGTTTGTGGGTGCATAAAAGTGAGCCATGCGCGATCAAGTGAGCTGAAGTGCCGTAAAGGGCCGAACGCCGGTCGAACAGTTCGTTATAAAGCAGTGCACGTCAGCATGGTTCGCAAGTCACGCGTATGGAGTGTGCAGGGGTGGACGGGAAAAGGAAATCTTGAACTAGCAACACCCGTTAATCGAGTCACTCTCATTCTTTGATTTGATATTCATGAATTTTGGAGTTGTTCAGGGCCAGCTGACGACAGTCATAGAGACGCTATGATGCTGCCGTTGCTGCTCCTTGGGTATAGGGCACTCCATCCTTTGTTGCAAGGAAGACTGTTCTTCAGGATGTATACCAGTGCTCGTGCTGATCATCTGTAACGGCAAAAATGCCGAATATATTATGTTTACGAGACTTACAACCAAGGCGGTAAACCAGGCAGTACTGCGAGGCCTCCTTGAAACCCAAGTACGGTATCATGGCAGGGTATAGCCGTAATTTGATGTTTCTGAAAGAATTCCGAAGTCCACACGCTTCATTTCGGACATACGCTGTAGATACAGCACTGTGGGGACGACGAGAACCCTTTGCCCAAGCCCCAACCTGGCGTTACCGGTTATGATTTTCGCAAGCACAGTCAGCATCAAAGTCAGCACATGTGATCCACTAACGCAGAAGAATCCTTCCAACCAGACCAGAATTCGAAAGCGGCGTATCAGAACTTCTAAGGACCCGTACGTCGAAATGAGATGCCTGTTCAGTGCCATATTTGACGTTTCCAGGGTTCTGCCCATTAATTTCTATTCTCTTCCTTGCATTAAACCCTGTTCCTTCAGCTACAGCCTGCCACAGACATTGAAAAGCTCATGGCTGTATTACTCGACGCCCACAAAACGTTTATGGAATTCAAGGTACCAGTTGGGCCGTTCTAGTACCCTACGCCTGCGGCAAAGTCAGACATCCCCATTTCGTGTTCACGACACCGGCGTGGTTCAGGACGTTTATATTTGGATGATCCTTCACGCGAGAACTCTCCAAGTTTCTTTGGTGCGACGACCTCGCGAGAGTTAACCACTCAGAGAATGGAGCGAAACCTTCGAATAGTCACTCGTGGCCTTATCCCCTATTTACCCAAGGGGGTAGAGCCTTCAATGCACACACTACAGAAAATCAACCTGCACACGACTATTCCTGTAGAACAATTCCTGGTAGCATCAAAGTGGACTGGGGAGGACAGCAGCTCCTGTTTCGCTTCGTCTAAGCACCCCTATCCCGGACGTATAACCGATTTGGGTCAGGGTAGGCGCTTGCTGTTGATAATACCGCCCGCGAACTGCTGTTGAACGCACAATCTCCTCAACTTGCCTGAAACCTCGGGTCACAAATTTGTTCATGGAGGCTTTCAATAACAGGCGCTCGACCCGCTTCCAACCTATGTATGAACACAAACGGCGGTCGACAGTTTCTCCCCCCGAGCTTCCTTCAACACGAACCATACCGCAGTTCCCAGGTCCAGGTTCAGAATAATCCGAAAGGGCCGAAACATACGCAACAATGATGTAAATACTACATGTCTGTCAGAGCTTCTCTTTGGCTACGTAAAATAGGAGTCATCAACACTCAAAAATATAACCTTGACGCCTGAGCTGTTAAATCCCCTATAGCTAACTTCCTTCCACGAGTATGTGAATATGAAATCTAGAAGCGGTAAAACGATGAATTGCTGTTGAAATTCGATTATCCCAAATTCAAAATCCAATCAAACAATCAGTCGCATAACGGCGATCATTTTGCTGGTTGTTGTCGTTGCATACTGAACCATTTTACATCATATAAGTCATTTGTCTGAATTTAATGTGAACTCGTCACTCCACGGCGTCTTAACCGGAGGTAGTTATCACATAAGTCTTCTCCGATGACGCGCTGAGCGTAAATACATAACACAGCCTACATAGACCGAGTGCTCAAAAATGTATATCATATAGCAACTATGTATTACAAAATAAAATAAAATGCCCGACGACCTGATGATGAAATACGCAATCAAGTCCACACACAACCACGCGAGAAAAATGTACCTATCCAATAGGTACACTTTTCTCGCATGCCATTGGCTATGTATTACAACACGACACCATGACAGATCGGCATAACGGGATAAGAGAATGGAAAACACCACCACAAATTCCGAGTAGAACGAGACCTGGCATGGTACGATTGGTTTTTTCTTTTTTTGAAAAGTTCGGGTATGAAGTGCCTGAAAACAAATCAATTCGGGAAAACATATCGGCAAACAAAAAAAAACTTTCGGGAATTCCGACCCGAACTCCTGTCGATCCCAACGTCGGAATGGATTCGCAAGTTATGTTCTTATACATACAATCTACCTACACTACATTTTTTTTACAATTCTACAAAACACAACACGGTTTCATGAGCTTGACGCTCTACGCGTCAAACCAAATTCTTTCTAAAAACTCAACTCCCAAATGCACGATGAGAATAAAGATCAAGAAAAACATTTAATCTGTACGTATGTAAGTATATTCGAAACAATATTCTGTATGTTATGCATCAAAAAAAGAAAAAAGAATCGTAAATGCGTTATGGGTCTGAATAAAGCGCAGACCTTCGCTTTTTTTCATACGAACACCAACACAACACATAGTAAAAGGGAAAGGAACAGAAAAGGCTACAAAAGTGGTATATACAGAATTGTGTGTTACAACAGAGAGAGAAAGAGAGAGAGAGTGGATTTTATGGTGGGTGGTATGTTGAAGACGGAGGTGAAACCAAACAGTTGAATGATGGCAAGGTACACAAAAGAAAATATGCGTTGTTGAAAGACAATGCGACGATGTGCGAGAGAGAGGTTAGGCAAGCGAAGCGAAAAAGTCGTAAAAATCGTGTCGTGCCACAGAAATCAAAAAGGGGGGGGAATGAAAAAAATGCTTCGTAATGGATGTATATGCAACCGCGAGCTGAATGAATGCAATGAAAATGTATACCGAGAAAAAATGGAAGTTGGTAGAAACAATGATGTAAGCGGACGCGATGTGGATTGAAATGAAGAAAAAAAAAAGATGTAATGATGCGACGGATCTTGACGATGGAGAGTAAACCACACAACACATGGACACGGGGGACACGAGCACGGCATGAGATAAATGAACAGTAAAAAAAAACAGCACACAACGACGACGACACACACACAAAAAAAAACACCTCCACTCCTAAACAACAATCGTACTCCCAACCGGACTATCCTCTTGTAACCCCATCGGAGGATGCAAATACGCCGAAAACAAACTATCATCATCCGTCACTACTCCCGCAAGACTCATCGGAGGATGTAAATAATCCATCGGACTATCCTCCTCGCCACAATCCGGATTACTCGTCGTCGTCGTTGATGACGAAGACGACGACGATTCATTCGAGTTCCTCGATGAATTAAGACTCTTTGATGATGATGATATGGGTGGAAGCATAGGCGGATGAAAACCTAAATGCGGCGAAGACGTATGTTCATCATTCTGTGGCATCATCGGTGGATGCCAAAACGTATTCCCAGATCCTCTCAACGCAGGTCCCCCTGAATTCGTCCCACCCCCCCCACCACCCCCACCACAAGGTCCACCACCATTATTCGTCGTACCCGTCGATCCAGAAGTGGTTGTACCATAAGGTGAAAACGGGAATGAATCCATTGAAGATCTTGATGATGATGAAAGTGACGTCGTACTCGATGTTGGAGAATACCCATCACTAAACGATGAAAACGATACCGCAGAAGAAGGTGGTTCAGATATCGAATCCATACTCATCCTTCTTCTCTTTGTCGATCTCGGACTCATAAGTGGTAAGTCCATATCCGAAATCGGACTATGATTCGAACCATTGTTCGTATTTCCACCAATATGGTTTCCAGGTGATGATGATGAGGAGGAGGATGAAGAAGTGGAAGGGGAGGAGATATCCACAGTTCCAACGGACGGACTACCGAAAGCCGTTAAGCCATCAGCGCTAGTAGCAACGTTAACGGCGGCGGCGGCCTGAGCATGAGCAGAATACATCTGCAGCAAGTAATCGGGATGATAAGGACCAGGAAACTGGAATTGGAACGTATTCTGGAATAAATTCGTCGTGTTTTGATCTTGACCTAAAGCACCGACGAGTTCGGATTGAGTTCCAAATGCATCAGTTAGATGATCTTGAGAGTAGTCGTAAGAGAGTGTAGCGGTGGTGGAATCAGGAGCGAGGGTAGGAGAAGGATCGCGAACGGGTGAAGCACGTTGACTAACGCCAGGACTAGCAGAAGAAGTATCTTCAATTCCGCCAGTACCACCTGCGTTACTTCCACGCCTTGCATCATGTCGAGACCGTTTACGAATGACATCAGATTTCATGGAAATAGGTCGGGCAGAACCGTGGAGCTTGTAATACAATCCACAACTACATCCGACGATTAGAATTCATGTCTAAGAAAACAATAGAGTAAACACTTACGCATTACAAACCGTTTTACCTTCATCGTCTTTCCTCCAAAGGGGCGTAGCGGTGGTGTGGCAGTTATAACATTGAGCTGTTTGAGCTACCGGCACGTTGTTCGTATTCGTTGATCTTCCCCTAGATCCGATGGAGCACTCACCCATGACGTCGACGGGATCCTGCCTAGGTGCAGTTTGCGTTCTTCCCTCGCCATGGCTGTTACGCATGCTCTTAGGCCTAGGTCGTTTATGCAATTTACAATATAAACCGCAAGCATTGCAATTCAACTCATCATTCAACCCTCGACGCCAAAGGGGAGTATGAGTTGCACCACAATTAGAACATTCGGCTTTAACACCGCCAGGAGCACTGTTACCAGTGCGAAGGGAAGAGGGGTTAAGGGATGTCGCGGTAGCACCAGGGCCTGATGATCGACTGGTAGCGGTTTGGGTTTTGACGGTAAGTGTTGGACGAGTGTTAACGTTGGTGCGGGTGATGGGAGTGGTGAAGAGAGGATTCAATTTGGACGGGGCAACAGTGTCGGGAAGAGTTGACTCCTTTACCGCCTGCGATAGAGGAGTGATGCTCTTCAAGGCGGATGATGAGGTAGCACCGTCGCTTGCCTCATCATCACTATCCCCGTCATCACGGGTAGCAACGGAAGATTTTCGGGTTCGTCTCTTGTTGTTGTTGGGAAGGGAGGTTGTCGGGGGAATTGTCCGCATGATAATGTCCTGCTGCGGTTGTGACTGCTGCGGAAGTTGTGGCTGAAGTCGTTGAGAGGGAGCGGGAGGAAGTGGTTGAGGTTGACGGAAGTGTTGGGTATCGTTGTCGTGGTGTTCGATCATAGAAGCAGCGGGACTATCGACATTGTTAAGGATTTCGTCAAGTGGAAGTTCGATGGTAGGACGGGAGATAGTGAAAGGGTCGTTTGGCGAATTGGAGGGGTTGAGGCCTTCACCATAACTCATACGGTTCGTGAGAGTGGGAGTCGGGAAAAGTAATGCAGATGGACCGAAACCTTGGTTGAAGATGGAGTCGAACTTGAGTGATTGAGAAGATTGGGAAAGGTGAGAAGGTCGTGATTGGGATGTGGAGGAAGGTAGTGAATGGACATCTTCGACAATGACCATATCATCTGGATGAGAGGCTGGGCGAGGAGCGGGAGCGGTAACATGAGCAGTGAATGTGGAAGTATTCGAGTCATCTGCCTGGGCGCGGGCTGCGGCTCGAGTGCGCTTGGTAAACTCGGGTGACGGTTTAAGGTCGGGCTTCTTGACCGGGAGATTAGCGCCGGGAGCAGATGGTTGGTCGACGCTGAAAGTAAACTGCATCCGTTTGATGGTACCAGGCTTGGCGTTCTGCTCGCGGTAGCGCTCCTTTTCAACCGCACGTTGACGAATCATTTCGCTGGAGGAGGTTCGCCGAAAGTCGGGCGCCTCTAGTTCCTCGATGCTCCTGTCAGAGATAAGATTATGTTGTCAGGGTCCAAGAGCTATTCAAGTTGGGGTGCACCCGGATGCTCACCGTCCTTTCTCCTTGTCGAGCTTGTCGCCCATGCATTTTGAAAGCTTCTTGAACTCGCGCTTGGACTTTGCGTTGTCGGTGTCGACCATGAGGTTCTGAAGGTGCCATAACCTCCAACTCAAGTTCTCGAGTCTTTGGCCTTGTTCGAGGAAGCTGGCTACCTTTGTGCAGACCTGGGGAGAGCGGGTAAGCGCTGGGGTGGGGGGCTCAGCGGGCTCTGACGGACCTTCCAGGTCTTTGTAAGGGCCTCGGTGTCATTGAGGTTGGAAAAGGCTACAAAAGACTTGTTTCCCTGGGAGAGATGAGCGGGGGAGTGGGACGGGGAGCACGGACAGACCTTGAACTTGAGATTGAGGATAGAGGGCATTGAGTCGGGGTGGGACGAGGTCAGAAACGAGAAAGCACGAGATATAGATCCACACAAAATCGCTGATCAGCACGTTCATTTCCTTTTCTGGTCTCCATCTCGCGCCGATCTCGCCGTCCCCAACCCAGCCCGGTTCGGTTCACCCCGCCCGCATGCCCACAGCCCTGCTCTTTCATGTGCCTATGCCCCATCACGCGACCTCCTTTCTCTAACCTCGAGGCTGGCGCGAAGCTCTGCTTCCAATATTCCAGCTTTTATTCCGTCGCTGATACCGGCCCTTGTGCATCACACAAGACTGTGGCCTACGAGTATCACAAACCTCGTCCCATTATTAGCACTACATAACGACAATTTGACACAGTGTATTGTAGTCCGCAGTCCGACATGTTATCCCCCCCTCCATCAACACACGCATTGTCAGAAGCAGAAGAACCGAGAACCACTCGACACCAACTCTCTCCTCTGTCCATCCCAAGTCCTGCTCAAACGTGCCCATACGTCACTTCTTCCTGCCTTCTCCCATACCATGAGGAGTTGCCGCAACCCACAAAACAAACAAGGGTCGCCAAGAATACGTATCAAAATCCATTCAGTCGTCTCTAACAGATCAGAACTACTCACCGGTGTCTGAATAACGCCTCCATCAGCACCTGCTACTGCTCATTTACCTAGATATGCCACTCAACATCGGACCCTGATACTTTAGAAGAACACTTGACTTTTGTAACCGAATGGTCTACCTGCCATATCCGGAACTCTCCTCTCAGAATCTATCACACCCTGCAAAAAGGGGAAAGTCGGATGAACCATACGTTTGCTCTGATGATGATGATTACCAATTTTGTCTCTGTGTTGTAGATGCACGAGGATTCGAGTTCGTGCTATGACTTTTGCGCTAGTTTCACAAACATTGCTACCTAGTGAACAAAGTATCTTCGAACGTTTGATGAACAGAACGTTGCCACCGCCACCGTCCACAAGAAAGATAAGACAACAAAAAACAAACCATCTTCTCTGCCACTACCCGCTCCTCAAAATACTTTTCTTCTTCTCCTTCTCCTCACCTCCTGACCACCACCACATCAAAACAAAAAAAACGGATCTTGAAACTCAAAACTACCCAAGACATCAATGACTTTCACTATCCCAAAAGGCAATAATGACCCAAAAACCACCACGATGGCGATATATAATAATACGACAGAAAGCTTTTCACAACTTAACTCAATGTTTTAAATACACGTTTCGTAGATGATAACCACGATCGCAATAATTAGATGATAGGGTCGTGTTCAACGTCTTGCAATAATGTCAGGATCTGCAAACTCTCTTTCCTTTCATTTTTCATTTTTCATTTCCGCTTCGCTACTTGTAAAGTCCTTTTCGGATGCGTGGTTACAAAGGAACCGATGGTAAATAAAATAAAATGTGATTACCAGTTGTGATATTAGATGAAGGCTCAAAGTACACCTGGTGAACACGAGTTCGACGTAACCTTAGTAGTAGGTTCCAGACTCTTTTGATTAGAACGCTGTTATGTACTTGTTTGACCAATCACACTTAATCACGTTCTTGGCTAGAACAAGAGGATTGTCTACATCCCGTTTCCGTTTTTTGTGCCTTCAGGGAACACCTCAAATACCACCCCTATCTTCCGTGGATTCAATGGTGACTATCCGCACTCCAACAACCGGATGTACTTTCAAATTACAAGGCGCTCACTATTGATCATTCTTCAGTAGGCACGTTGATCATTTCATCCTCCCATTTTTCTCAAGAATTTGAAAATTGTTCTTTCTCCGTTTCCTCCGATCACCTTAACTGTTGACGGACTTCGTCTCCTTCTTTCCACAGAACTCACCGCCATTCCACTTCAGTCGCGTCTTTGGTTCCTTTCCACACGGACCACTTTTTTCATTTTCTACTGCCCTTTCCTCCCCCGATTTCCGATTCTCCCACACCCTGTCCGCCGCGTAGTACCCCTTCCCGCTTCATCCCTTCCATACTTCTGCTTCGAGATTTTGCTTCGACTCTTCTTTCGGGTGTAAATCCGTTGTCTTCTTTTATATTGTATTTCTTGTTTTGCTTCTTTTTTCAGGGTCAGCATATGAGTGTCGATGGATGAGGGTGGAGAATTTGGTCCAATGTTCGCGTGTCCAAGCGTACGTCCTGAGATCTTAAGAGTTCCAACGCAGCTTCTACAGAACATTACCAAAAGAACCTGAAGAGTGTCAGTCTACCATCCAAAATAGAAAAAAAAAAAAAAGAGTAGGCAAAGGCAACGTGTAAAAGAAAAGAACCTCAACAACCTCGAGGCTCACAACTCCAAATCCGGGAAATAAAATAAAACAAAAAATTAAATTACTGTCCGGGCGATATAAAAGCGAAAGGAAAGAAAAGAGGTTTCACACTCCCATATCACCTCCTATAAGTACTTTCACAAACTTCTCTCTCACGCCCGCAACCTCTTTTTCATCGATCCTATCTACTATCGATGGATTTTGGATTATAGCTTGATATAGATGGATACTTGTATGTATAAGTTTGTGGGTGCCTGTTATCGATTGATAGGTACTGATAGAGTATATATATATACATACATATATGTGCGAAGTTGTTGGTGTGTACGTTTATATATGGGGGTGTTTATGTCATTGTAGATCGGATGTGGGGAATGGAAAACGTGGTTATCAAGAGTTCTTTGATTTGGGAGGTTTGAATTGATTTGGTGTATTATTATTATTTTTTGTGTAGATCATTGATGTTGATTGATTAGGAGGTGAATGAGATTCGAGTAAACTTGGGTAAGGCGGTGCGGTTTGGTGTGAGATTTGTGTTGCTCTCGATCGGACTTGAGATACTTCGAGACGACTCGATTCTCTGGATCCGAGGCGAGTTGCACTATGGCCTTGTTGATTAACTCGACGTGCTGCGAAATGGACGCACACGCATAGTTCCATTCTGGTCATACTAGCTTTACAGGGATAGCAATCAGTTTTCTGTGCTTTGAAATATGTTACAAGTCATATATTCATAGAAGAGACACATGCATTCCGTTCCCATCACATGATCTCAACATTCAATCACGCAAACGAGCCATCCACATACATAGCCACAATCTTATCCGATCTCGAGAGCCACATCCAACTCAAGTCACCAAAACCCGCACTCCGAACGTTCTTTGACGCTCATCAGTCAGGCGGACAACAAAAATATTTCTGTTCCGCTTGATCCGAACCATTCTCCGGCCCGTCTGCTTCATCCGATCCACAAACTGTTCTGCCGTTCTTCCGCGCAACAAATTAATTTATTAGGTGGCTGTACCTGGACAATGGAAGCCTTCGAGTCATCCCTGGGTGGGAGGAAATCTTTCTTGTGCTCTACTCAGAAGTTTACAGTTTGGTTTATCGCTTAGATTTGGGTTGTGGTAGCTGATCTACACCACCAGGTTATGGTGTTCCCTGCCATGGAGCCGTAACAACGTTCAAGACGTCAAACTTTCAAGTCTTATGTATTTGTTGAGACGCTGTAGATGTCACTCTCGCTACCACTTCGGTTTCTGTCTCAAATACAGGACAGCGATTCAACAATCCTCAAAGACGAAGGGTGATGCACGCTGGAAACTTCAATTTCTATGATCCCGTGCAGAACTTGATTGATTGGGAATCAGACACCTTGACTGTACAATTCAACGCGATTTGCAAGAGCCCGCATGCAGATCTAAACGCCAATGGGTAATTAAACGAACTGATCGGGATATGGATGTGGCTGAAATTAATGCCCTTTACGAGGCGAATCTGCACATGGGAATTAATTACTTCCCTGAGTGAATTCGGCCTCGCTTATGGATAATGAATTCGGAACCTATTCTCGACTCGTCCCACAGATCAGCCACAAGAAGCATCTTTCACGAATGTTAGGAGGTATCGTTCAAGATCAGCGTCTTATCCGCAAACTACTCTTTTCGAAGACTTTCGGTATTCGAGCAAGAAAAAATTTCATATGGATAGAACACTCACAATTCCACTAATCGGCTGGTTGTAAATCTTTCGATTTAACGCTCATCTCAGCCACACTGGAAGATTGCGGGCCCGTACGCTTACCCACTGGGGATGCTGTATAACGGAAGAATCATTCCAGAATTCCAAAGCTGAGCTTCTAATCACCCAGAATATTACTTCTATGGCTGCGCGTAATCCGTAAGCCTATCCTGTTCGAACTACCGTTCTCTTTTTCCGCCTCATCCCCAGGAAGCTGCCGGCCGAAGTTATAGAAGACCTTGATCCTCATGGCTACATACTAGCCACAACTTCTTACTCCTGTTCTTTTTTATTTTCGCAGACCCCAAGGCATTGATGTAAGATGGCCCTTTCTATCCGTTAATCTTACGCTCCACCCGGGCTACCCCCAAACAAATATTGGAAGGACTTCTACGGCGGCCAGACGGACTCGTTGACGGAATTCTGATAAACCACCAATGCTCAATGCTTCCCAGCTTCCAAAGCCCGCCCGGGAGATTGGGGAGGCAACGATCGGGCCGCCTCCACTCGTAAGATAACTCGTGGGCCATCCCCAAGAGACTTTAGCTTAAACTCCCGCTCAGATGACCACTGACCTTGAAATAGACGGAGCCCATGCCCCAGATGATCTCTTCCGCTTCACTGTCTCCTCCGCCTTGTCTCAATGATCTAAAATGACACCCTCGAAAATCCATTCGTATGAGTATCGGGATAAATAAAGCCGGCCCGGATCTCGAACAAAGAGTTTTTCACACAGTGGAGTAACTGTCCAAAAGTGAGAAGGTCTGAAGTTGGAAGCAGCCATCAAGGTCCATGCTGGAGGACCGGTAAGGTATAAACCGATGATACAAAATTGACAAGGATATCAAGCACGCGTTGTCGGATCCCGGAACTCGACCTGAAGCTGAACGTCAATCGAAGATATGAGGGCGATAAAATTCGGATGACAGTGGAAAGTTTGGCTTGCTCAGACGAGAAGCCCTTAACCACCACCCTTTCGAGTTCAGGTACGAATTGGAAGAGGATATAAGCCTGTGGAAGTGGAGCGCTGGTTCTTTGACGGGTTCGGACGTTCGTGAAATGATAACTAACGGAAAGGGAGTAGTCCAGGAGTGAACTTAAGCCGAGACTGATATTGAACGCTTGCGAATGGCATTTATCCTGGTAGACGTTGGTCACTGTATGCGGATGGGAATATTTATTATAATCCTCTCTGTAGAACTCTCTATCTACGGTCTCGGCTTAGAGCCACTCGTCTACCCGATTACTCAAGCCTCTCTAAGCACGACATATCTCAAACCTTACGAGGCAAAAAAAATATATCTACGGATGGACTTGCTCACATGGACAAGCGAGTGGTGATTCGAGGCTTTTGTAGACTCTTGCGGGAGCACCCATCTTATCATATCAAAAACGTGTTTGATGTGGATTCTATAGGACTGCCATGAGTGAGGGTTCGAAGTTCTTCCTGCCTTACTCCTGTCAAGCACAATTTTCAAAGGGTGAACACGATGCAAAGGCCATGCATGATGATATAGCATTATGTTGCTTTCTCTATGATTCTGACAGTCGGACCAGCGTGGTTATCCAGGCTATCCAATACAATGTTTCGGCGTTTGCAAGCTCGGTGAGCCACTTACTGCTTTTGGCAATCAACTTCACTACTACTATCTCCCCTCAAAGCGGTGTAGAATCTGAAAATAACACCACACCCAGCGTTTCGGCTCATTTTGAGGTGTGATTCAATAAATCCATTCCGCGAGGGGGTGCCAACGTTGGAAGATGCATCCGCAAAACGTCTCATACCACAGCACCTAATTAGTTAGTTTCGTTCTCTCTCTCCACGCCACCAATACTGACTGGTATTCCATTCGGCTGGGTGCGTTAATTAGCGTGGTATCTTGAAAGTACCTTTTGCTCTAAAACGGTATGACAGGGATGGTCAGTAATCTTATCGAACAAAAATGACGACCACCTCTTTCACCTCTACCAGTAATCGCGGACGGTTGCCTGTATCTAGAACGATCTAATTCAACAGATCTCTCAGCTGGTGTGTATACAGGGTCCAGAAGAGCTCGGCTCACGTTCATTCAAGCTCAGCTCTAGCCAATCACAACTCAGTGAATTTGGACCATTCGGAAACTCAGTACTTAAGAAGCAGATCACGATGACGCGCATAGCTTGATAATAGAGACCACTGTATGGCTCACTGTCAGCGATCGCGAATGCCGAGCTGAAGGTTTAGAAATCTAATCTATATCGGGGTGGGTTGGGGGATCTTTTATCGGAAATACAGGGCACGCAGATGCAGTGTGTTCACTCGGAGCCCTGAGCATATTTACTTACCAGCCAACGATATATGAATCCTGTACCGGGTTTAAAACGTCTCTACCCGTGTAAGGACTACGACATGATGGAGCGACTGATACTAGGCGTGTTGTTACTACTTTAGAAAACGAACCCATACACGCGTGCTCTGGAAGTTGTGGAAAATCCCAGGTAAGGATAGCCTCGGTGGATGTATTTCTCTACTCCTCTACATGGTTGTATCCGTTTGAAGAAATGGTTGAACTCTGACTCAGTTTCAACCTCGCGAAGGTCAACCGCAGTCAAGTGCTGTTAGGTCTATCTATTCCAAAAAGCCCATTAATTAAATGGGATGAAAGAACCTGATGCCACGAAGACACAGTATTTGACGCTAGGGTGAGATGATAAATACAGGAATGGATCTCTATCAATTCGCTTGCTTGCGGATAATGCTCATTTAAAAAGACGGCGCTTACTGCGAACCTCGCATTTGGTCGTTCGAAACAAATTTCAAGACTTTTAAATCCAAGTTCGGAAAGGTTGTGTCACGTTGGACTCAGCGTTCATTGACTCGGTGAATACGAGAGGCCACTTCTCTACTAGTGGGTCCTCTGTCTGACTAGAGATACGTGTTTCTCGGCCGACCAATATGCTATGTGGAGAATTGACGTCGTTCATTTCATGTGTATATGCCCCCATGACCTTGTTCAGCTTAGCCGAAAGTATTGAATGAAGTCACGAGCTGCATTCACGAGTTGATGGTTGGTGGTTGCAGAGTACATTAAGTCTTGATCATGCGATTGACATTGATGTGAGTGTTCAACATGGGGGCACCAATGTTGTAATCACGCTTTACAGAAACTGACTTCTCTGCAGAGGCGTTAAGGAACGGCTTGGGCGTGCCGTGGCTGTCCCGAGCAGTGGGCGCTAGTGGAATGTATGGCTGATGACAGAAGTCTGATCTTCTTTGTCCTGTAACGCATCGGTTCAGAATTCGTGGCGTCGGCTGCTTGAAGAAGGAAGGCGGAAATTATTGGTGTAACGTCCGTGGGGGAGCCATTGGAGAGAACCGTCCACAGCCACAGCCACCAACGGCAGGAAATGTCGTCACCTATTGAGTTTGGTGGCCGTTGTGCGTGGTACTTACGAAGTGTGAGTGACATACACGAGATGTGTTGGGATGAGCACAACGCGGAAATTGACATGAACCAGAGAACTTCAGAATTTAGAATTTCAGAATTTCAGAAGACCGCGAAACGTTTGAAAGCCTTGGGTGGCACAACATCATTGGCTAGCTTTGTATCCTCAGAACCTCCCTGTCGCAGCCAGACAGGGGGTCGTCGTCATGCCCGCAATATCGCCAGCATTCAAACATCTTGTTAATTGCGCAATTATAAGATAACGCACCGATGGCGCGGGAATTTCCCGAGATATCATCCAGAAGGGTGACCTTCACCAGTTGTCGAGATCAGTGATGCCGATGGGATATAGTCGATGGTGTATGCCATAGTGTTGAGGTCCCAAGTCCGTGATGTGCTAAGGCGGCACAGGAAAACCTGAGTCTTGCAAGGATGTCCGTAGGCAAGCACCGGAAGAGACATTCGTTTTGATTTGCAGGTGACTGAGGGACGCCCCTATCTTAGAGTCTAGACTCGGTCTTTTAGTCTGGATGGAGTCCATAGAATACTTGAGTGAAACGTTTTACGTGAAGGGGAGGAGACACACCGGCGCTTTGAAGTGATGAGCCAAACTACGGATGGCATCGGCCTCGATTGTGCCCGTAGATGAGTGATCCAATCGACCATAATAATCAGAAACGAGATTAGCGTGCTGCAATCCTGAACTAATTTCCGTGTTGGAAGAGAGGGGACATGGGAACACCCAGCGAACGGATAAAAGGAAGCGGGCCCGGGGACAGGGCGCGAGAATAGGCAGGATGGTAACGATAGTTGCATGTCCTTTATGTCCGATTCTGGAGGTCGTCAGCGGTTGAGCTTCTCGATTTTGTTGCACCAGTTAGACGACGTCCGGAAGCACACCATCAGTCATTAGGTTCGGCGGCCTCCATGGGGTTAAGTTCGAGTGGTATTGCATCGAGCGTGCATAAGCCGTTTCTAGCTGAGAAAAGTGGAAGAGTCGGCATATCCAATATTCTGATTTCAACAACCATCCTGGATATCACTTGCGGGCAACCAAGGGGAGCGGAGGAGTGCCGGGTAAGTGTTGGAGGCCTCGCCGGGTCTCACGATAGAGTCAGACTAGCAGGCCAGAGGGATGCATAAGAAACCATCCAGACCAGATCCAGGTGGAGCAGAGCCTCCAAACTTGCGGAATATGAGGACGTCAAACTGCTAAACTACGGGCACTTGATCCATTTCCATGAACCCTTTGGGCCTGGGGTTGGTAAAAGGGCCTTCTCGAAGTCATACAAAGACGAGATATTGAGCCCAAGTCAACCCACTGGCATTACACGAGACTGTTGGCGATCATGAGTCCCAGTGTTGACCTTATTTGGGCGCCCGAAGGCATCAGGGGCGAAAACCAGAAATGGAAGGATGAATGAAGTTTCGCCAAGCGGTCCCTGAAATCTGTGTGTGCTCACAGAAAGGAGTGTCCTGCGTATTTATTGTGCGAAGGGCGACAAGACCTCTGGGCAGCGCTCGCGATCAAGGTCAAGGCTGAGAAAATACAATGTAGGAAGTACACTTGAGGGACAAAGCAGGCTGATCACGTGGTATGACAAGCCGTCCTTGATGCAAGCTCCTGGTCCTTCCTCTCTCCTCTACCACCCCACTCCCTGTCCTTTGCATTATGCCAGTCGTTTCTACCAACAAGCCCGGATACTATGGTGAAGGCTCTACTGAAGTCGTGCCACCCAGCGAAGGCCAGGGCGGCGTTCGTCGGTGCGCGATTTCAAAAGAGGAGCTCGTGACCCGTCCAACCGAAGGTATTAACACGGTATACGACGTCGTCGAGTATGCTGCTCGCGCACACGGCTCTCGGAACGCGCTTGGTTGGAGAGACATAGTTCGGACTCACGAGGAGGAAAAGGAAATCACCAAGACGGTCGACGGCAAAGAGGTTGTGGAGAAGAAGAAGTGGAAGTACTTCGAGCTCAGCGACTACCAGTACCACACCTTCATTGACGTCAAGAACATTGTGTCTGAACTTGGTCGTGGTCTTCTTGAGCTCGGTGTTGCTCCGGATGAGGTGTTCAACGTGTACGCTCAGACCAGGTATGTTCAGAGAGCTAGCACATACACGTACACGTTGACTGAACACACTTCTACAGTCCTAATTGGCAGCTTATGGCTCATGCCTGCGCGTCGGTATCCGTAACTATTGCGACTGCTTACGATACTCTGGGAGAAGACGGTCTCACGCACTCATTGAACGAGCCCGATTGTGTTGGTATCTTCACCAATGCGGAGCTTCTCCCTGTTCTTTCTCGTGTCCTCGCCAAAACGCCGTCCATCAAATACGTAATTTATGATGGCGAGCCTTCCACTAAAGTGCTCGACTCTCTCACGGCTGCTCGGAGTGAGGGCAAGATACTCAGCGTCAACCAGCTCCGTGAACTCGGCAAAGATAAGCCCACCGAGCCTCTAGAGCCTCGACGCCCTAAGCCCGAGAGTGTTGCATGCATCATGTACACCAGTGGCAGTACAGGCGCGCCCAAGGGCGTCATCATTACGCATGCGAATCTGATTGCCTCTGTCGGTGCTGTCAAGACACTTCTCGGTCACCATCTTAGGCCCGATGACAGCTTCTTGGCTTACTTGCCTCTTGCTCACGTTTTGGAATATATCGTCGAACTCGTCATCCTCTTCGTTGGTATGCCTGCGGGCTATGGTCGGGTCAAGACACTTACGGATGCGTCGGTACGCAACTGTAAAGGTGACATCGCATGTTTCCGGCCTTCGATCCTTGTTGGTGTCCCCGCTGTCTGGGAAACCATCAGGAAGGGTATCCTTGCGAAGGTGAACAGTAGTGGGGCAGTTCGTAAAGCCATCTTCCATGGCGCTGTCGAAGCGAAGAGAAGGAAAATCCCTGTTCTCGCCACGCTTGCAGACTACATCCTTGGTGGTGTTCGTGCTGCCACTGGCGGTCGCCTGCGCCTTGCTCTCTGCGGTGGTGCGGCAATCAGTCGCGAAACCCAAGAATTCTTGACAACGGCTCTCGTCACAATACTTCAAGGTACGTCTGTATTGCCAACGCTCACGAAGTGGTTCCTAACATTTTCGGATTCTAGGTTACGGCATGACCGAATCTTGTGGTATGTGCGCTATCCTCCCGCCAGAGCTCATGAGCTTTGGTCCGGTTGGTCTTCCTGTGCCCTCCTGCGAGGTTAAGCTCCTCGATGCTCCCGACGCTGGTTACTTGTCCACCAACAACCTACCCCAGGGTGAAGTTTGCATTCGGGGACCATCTGTGACTCAAGGATACTATAAGCGGCCTGACCTAAATAACGACGAGACTATCTTCACCAAGGACGGTTGGATGAGGACTGGCGATATCGGACAATGGAATCCTGATGGTACACTGTCTCTCATTGATCGGTATGTTTATTTTTTAATTGTCTGTCAAATTCATACCCAATTTCTCCAGTCTCAAGAACCTGATCAAGCTCCAAACTGGTGAAGTGAGTTTTCTGTGTATTTATTATTCCTCGGAATGGTACTGAGGGAGCTTCATAGTACATCGCTCTCGAACGCTTGGAGTCCATTTACAAGAGCTGTAACCTCGTTGCGAACCTTTGTGTCTACGCCACCCCTGATGCCACGCAGCCTATGGCTATCATTATCCCTCATGAAGCTCATCTCCGCCATCGTCTCGGAGTTGATGGATCCAAGAGCCTTGTTGATCTCTGTAACCAGGCAGATATCAGGAAAATCGTGTTGGCTGAATGTAATGCTGTTGGCAAGAAGAATGGGTTCAAACCCATGGAGCTTCTGGAAGCTGTTGTATTGACTGCCGAGGAGTGGACACCGGAGAATGGGCTCGTGACTGCTGCTCAGAAGATTCAGCGGGCGAAGATTGCGAAGACTTTTGGAGAAGAAATTCAGGCGGTTTACAAACACTGATGGGTGTGAGGCCGTAATGGCGAGTTAGCTTAACTTGTTTGGAATCTCTCGAATGGTTTTTTGCACTGCTTGCTACGCAGTTTGATTTACTTATATCCTTCGTATCCCTTTCTTGTCTTTATATGGTGCACTAATTCTAGTGACTGGACCTGTATACCTCCTTGTATGCCTGTGCTCATCCTTACTCGACGTAATTCATGTCTTCAAGGTCGGGTACTTCAATCATCACCAAAACCGTTTGTGCGTTGCAGTTTCATGTTCGAACAATTACAGGACGTGAAGAAATATCCAGTCAAGGCAACCACCGTAAACCTTTGATGATCCTACCCCGGCAGGTTTGCTAGCTCAAGCCAAGGTTCATCTTCATTGGATAGATAGAACCAAGAAGACTAAATTCGACGTGAGCATCAAACTCTGTGAGGGGTGGGGTTATCAGAAGGTATCGATGATCCTGTGACCTTGTAGTAGAAAAATGAAGATCCAACAACTAGGAGAGATAAACTAGTCGTAGGCGCTATATATACGCATCACGACCACAAACGCGAGAAGATGCGACGCACTGGTGTGGACAAGTCGGGTTGAGGTCAAACCAACTTTTCGAACGCGGCTGTAAGTGGTTACGCAGTGGGACTTTCAACATTGCTCTCGTGATCTCGGGTTGAGGACGGCAATATGGTTGATTTTTTGATGTTGTTCGTGGAGCGCCGTGTTGGCCGAGCGCTATGACAATCGCGAGGTACGTCTTGGCGTACTTTTGTCACTGAAGTCTTGGAGAAACATTTGAGACTTGATATATGAGAAATTTAGTGCGGATTGGGAACTTGCGGGATTGGATCACCATGAGTGAGAATCTTGAGGGTAAATTTGAGGACGGATGGTTGAGGATCGAGGGGTGATAGCAGAAGATGAGAGTTTTAGAAAGCTTAATGGACAGGTTTGATTATATAATCAGATCACTTCCAAGACCTTTTTTGGGTCACAGCATTGCTGCGCTTGGCAGTCCACCCTTCCCGGCCACGAAATTCACGAAAAAATTCCAGTGGGGTTTGTACTGTCTGTCAGAACTGTTCGAAATATGTGCGAAATGCTTATA
Source organism: Chlorophyllum brunneum (assembly GCA_963576785.1). NCBI lineage: Eukaryota > Fungi > Basidiomycota > Agaricomycetes > Agaricales > Agaricaceae > Chlorophyllum > Chlorophyllum brunneum. The sequence continues at coordinate 286,094 of OY756148.1, forward strand.
GGGTGATGAAAGTTCAGAATTTGTATAGGAGATCGATTACGAGAGTCAACTTAATCCAGGGGGGGTGAACGTTACTCTCATGCCGGACAAGGATTACTGTAATACTAAGCCAGCTTGGCGGAGGAGCGGACTCTTGGCCTAGACTGCGCATTGGCGAACCGAACACTAGGCTGGGCATTCTTTCTTTCTTCTTGTCTTCTACAGTTCCTAGCCCCTGCTTTATACTCAACCCCCTCCCTCGCATTCAGCGGATTGTCATTCCTTCAACTTACTACTCCACGGACTCAACCTCTACTTACTCACACACCACCCCTCACGGTATTGCTGACCACTAAGCACGACGAACAAAACAAAGTCCATGCACTTGTCAACGACCTTCTGCTCTCTTGCTCTAAGTCTACTCAGTTTCTCAACTACAGGGGCAAATGCGGAAGTGACGGTGTATGGTCAAATACCTCTTGCTCAAACCAGGACGGCCTCTGGAGCGGCTACAACAACGTTGGCAGCCTATAATGATACAGAGTTGATTCCACCACCTTTGCCTACGGCTCATGTTAGAGAGTTCAAAGTGGATTTACAAAAGGATGAAGTGAATGTGCCCGGTCTTTCGATTCCACATAAAACTGCGTCGTTTTTTGGATTTTCGATTGAAATGTCGGTTATAAATCAAGTTCGTGAGTGTTATTATTTCTTTATCTTGTGCGTAGGGGGTGTGCTAATGTGGTTTTTATTTAGTTGGCAAGAACTCGTGAGTGTCGTCGTTTTTTTTTTATGGATAGATTCTTGAGGATGACGGTGAATAGGTCACTCATTCAAGTACCTTTCCTCAATCTTATGGCCAATCTTCAAGAACGCGCTGGCCACGTCCTCATTCGTCTTGGTGGTAACACTCAGGAGTATGCAGTCATGGTTGACCACCTCGATAATGGAAGAGCTATTGCGAAAGAACAAGCTAGCCTTACTCAAACTGTACGTGACATACCCCTCCCCCTCTTTAATTTCATTTTACGCACAACTCCTAATGTAAATTTCTGTGCTATTTCTAGACTTTGACGCCGGCTGTGTTGTATACGATTGATATGTTTTATATCGCGGCGAATATCTCGCAGTTCGTTAATGTCAACTGGTTCCTTGGTGAGTTACGCTATTTTGTCTTGATGTTCTGAGAGTGCTGACGTTGTATATCTGTTAAGGTATTCCATTCAATGATACGAACTGGCGTTTGGCAATTGTGGAATATGGTCAATCGATTCTAGGTGATAAACTCGTTGGGTTACAAGCTGGGAACGAACCTGATTTATATGAACGGTAACGACTTCTTTTCAGCTGACCGTGTTTTTTTTTTGTGGTATTGATGGGTTTTTCTTTTTGTAGACATGGTCATCGAGCTGCTCCTTATACTCCTTTGGATTTTCATCGGGAGTTTGGGGAGCTCATTCAGGTGATGCAAGGAAATGATAAGATTCCTCGTAAAGATATCCTCATTGGTCCTAATTTGGCTTCGGGTGATTGGGTTCCGGAGATGGTTTGGGACACTGGGTTCATTCCATCCTATCAAGACAATCTTTACGCTCTAACAGTTGAACAGTACGTCTAACTACTCATTTCCTTCATGCTTATTCTCACCATACATTCTTTAGCTATCCCAACAACAACTGTCACGCTCAATTCGGTACTGGTACTTATCAAGACCCACAACAAAACTTTCCAGCCTATCTCACACATAATGCCGGAATCAATCTCGTCAAACCATACATCAATTCCACCTTTGTTGCACAACAAGCAAATAAGCCGTTTATCATGTTTGAAACGAACACAGCTTCTTGTGGTGGTTTCCCGGGTATTTCGGATAGTTTTGGTGCTGCACTTTGGGCTATGGATTATGGATTCCAAATGGCGTATTCGAATTTTTCAAATGCGTTGTTGCATATTGGTGGACAGAATGTTTATTATAATCCTTTTACTTGTAAGTTATCTCAAATGCTCACTATTTGGTGTCCTAACTGGCTTTTGGTCGTTTAGCTCCTCCTACTAACCAATCGACATTCAACCAATGGACTGTCGGAGCGATTTATTATTCTGTTCTCGTCCTCGCTGAAGCTTTTGGAAAAACCAACACTTCACAGATCTTCGATCTGACTGGAGCTATTGGTAGTGAATTTACACCTGCGTATGCGATATATGAGAATGGGGGGCTTAGTAAAGTCGCTTTGTTCAATTATGTTGATGATCTCGCGGGTACGAGAGGACCAAGTGATTTGAGTGTCACTCTCTCTATTCCTGGTGTTGGTGTTCCAGGAAGTGTCAAGGTCAAGTATCTTGAAGCCAAATCCGTTTCGAGTAAATATAATATTTCCTGGGCTGGTCAGGTTCGTGGTTTAGTCCTGTGATGTTTATATTATCTGATTGGTTTTCTCATGATAGACTTTTGGTAACAAATTTGAAGTTGATGGTCGTTTCAAAGGAAACCTTAGTGTGATTGACATTCCTTGTGATACAATAAACAATGCTTGTGTCATACCCGTCAAAGCACCAGGATTCGCACTCGTATTCTTCGATCCCAACGACGAACTCGTAAAACTCGGCCAATCACCGAGTACGTATACGACATCGGCACATACGAAAACTATGAATACAGCTACTGTCGACCTCGCGGTGCTAGCGACGTCGAATGGGCATTCAGGGAAAGATAGAACGTCTTTGGGAAGTACGAGTAAAGGAAGTAGTCAGAATGGTGCTGGAAGGATGAGAGGTGAGGTGTTGGGCGCTGTGGTACTCGGTGGTGCCATCACTGGGGTTTTGGCTGTTGTTGGGTTACGGTGATTGTAGCAGAAACAGACATGTTGATGGACTCTTTTTCTCCACTGATAGACATTATTAACATATTTTCGTCCAATGGGAAGCGACTTTAAATTGCGTTGTTACGTGAAGAGGTGAAACTAAAAATATATCTCCATGTCAATTACAGGGAGATGTCTATTTTTGGAATGGTGTGTGGAGAAGCAGTAAGCTGTATTGTGGCTGGGGAGGCTGTGAGGCTGTAGAGGGGTGTGGAAATCATGTGTCATTTTGCGTCAGTGGGTTGCGGTCGCCTCGGCTGCGGTGATAATCTGGAACCGAGGGAACGGGATTCTGGACAGGGTCCGGTAGGAAAGAAGAGAAGGAGAGCTTGACAACGACTCGGAGTAGAGATGGAGAAGAAAAAGATGAAACACGGAGAAAGGGCAGCGGAGCCGGAGGAAGATGGAAAAGAGGGAGGAGGAAGGGGTGGGTGATGTGGAAGATGGCAAATGCCGAGCCAATAAGAAGACGAGAAAGGACTGACTCGCGGCTCTGAAGGGCAAAATACGAGGCCGAGTTTGCTCGTTTTTACGCACGGACATGGCTGGAAATCATGCCCCCCGAAAAGAAAGACGCCGCAGAAAATCAACTCCCTCCCACTCTCTCCCCAAAAAGGCAGCTTCATCCACAAACACCCATGGCGGAAGATGTCGACATGCTCGATGTTACTCGTCCCCCTCGTTTTCACCATTCTCCAGACTCCCGTCCTCCTCTTGCCGCATCCCCCCCTGCCAGCTCAGTCTCAACCGGCGCCAGTCGTCGTTCGTCACTGGCTGCGCTTATGAATCCCGAACCTGTCTCTGACCATGATGACTCTCGACATGAGGAGAGTGAAGTTGAGGCTGAGACTAATCCTGCTCCTGAGGATTATGAAGATGAAGGGGAGGGAGAAGACGAAGAATCAGGTGATGACGAGGAGGAAGAGGAGGAGGAGGACAGTGAAGGGGAAGGGGACGATAGCACCAAGGACAGCATACTCATTGCAGATTCACACGGACCTTCGACTGCGTCGACTGTGGTACCCGAAGACGGGATAGCTACGACGACGGCGGATACCCCAAAGGATCCATCAGCATCGCGTTCCATCTCAATACCCGTTCTCATCCATCCTGCTTCCAACCCCTCTACCAATTCGGCCTCTCCCGGAGACTCCGGTAACCTTCCCTCCGTCTCTGCTCCGCCCGGTCCTACTTCAAAGCCTGCATCATCGGCCAAACCCCGGTCAAAGAAGCCCCGATCTCCGTCACCATCACCACCTCCCGTCCCTCCACCTCCGCCCTTGACTACTATTCGGCTTGATATTAAACTTGGAGGACCGGACAAATATGAAGTTGATGTATCAAAAATGGCGAAAGATTCGGGTCAAAGACCGCCGACGCCTCCACCTAGGATTGCTGTTACTAAACATCCTGTGAGTGAGAGTGAGCCAGATCCAGATACTGATGGTGGAAAGAAGAAACGACGGGCAAGTCTTTTTTTACTCGTTTGAGTTTTTGTGCTAATAGGGCTATGTAGAAGAATCCTACGTCGGATTATTATGATGTCAATGATCCGTTCATTGATGATTCTGAACTTGCGCTCGATGAACGGACGTATTTTGCTCAAACCAAGCAACAAGGGTTCTACGTATCGAGTGGAGAGGTTGCCCTTCTCAAAGACAAGTGCGTTAGTTATTTCCTAAAAAGATTGACATGGATGCTGATATTTATCTCAGGACACCCAAGAAGCCCAAGTCGAAAAAGATGATTTCACTTGCGACAGCGATCAATGCGGCTAATGGGTCAACTGTGAAACAAGAAGGGAAGAATGATGATGAAGGTGGTGGAGAGGACGATTCGGGCGTGAAATATGGTGATGATGAAGGTGATGAACGCGTTGGTCAGAAACGGAAGCGGTATATCACTGTTGTCGAGAATGGCAAGAAGAGGAAGGTTATTGATCAGGTATGTATGCCATCATATGGTATACATCGAACTTGCGTGTTTACTCACCCCCCCAGTCGTCGTTCCACCCCGACTTGCAAACAGCAATCGAAACGCTGAAAGATGCGATCAAATCCGGTAAGTTATTATTTTTTTGCGATTTCCTCATCTTTGTTCTCATCTTAAGTCTTTCAGAAAACTGGACTCAGAAGGGTAAATTTCCACCAGGTCTCAAACCTCAACTCGCACAACTCGCATTACAAGCAATCAAACTCGATGAATACGATGAACATTTCTTCAGTCTCATGCCATCTTTATTCCCTTACAACAAATTCACTATGACCAAGTTGATCAAACGGACCGTGTTTGGAGATCATATCAAATTGCTTCATGATAGACAAGAAGAGCTTTTAAAGGACCTTAAAGTGCTTACGGAGGAAGGATTTCAGAAAGCTGAAGAGGAGTGGTCAAAGAGCGTTTTGGCTTGGGGTGTGTGTTGTTTTTTTAATATTGAAAGTGACGTTGACGGTTTGGGTTCTGGGTTGTAGATCGACGGAAAGAGAAAGTGAAACAGGATACAACTGATTCGGCTGCGCCTACACGTCATCCAACGGAAGAAATGGAAGTGGATAGTGCTAGTGCTAGTGCTAGTGGACCTGGTCAACAACCGGAAGGTGAAGGTAAAGACGGTGCTGGGAAGGAATCAAAGGAAGCGCAACCACCGCAGAAAAGGTATAGATTGACGGAACAGATGAAGAATATCGTGTGGCAGTTGGTGTTGTTGAGTAATGAGTGTTGTCGGTTGGAGAATGAGAAGAAGTAAGTTTTCGTTTTTTTTTTTGTAAATTGGGGATCAAGTTGTTGACGACAACTCTTCTGTCTCGGTTTGTTTTTTTTTTTTTTGTTTTTTTGCGATTAGTGCATTGGAGGGTTCGGTGATCCAAGTTAGTGAACAAGGATCGAGGAAGAATTTGTATCAGAAGATTGTAGCGCAGTTTCCGGAGGGTTGGATGAATTCGGGACATATTTCGAGAGAAGGTGAGTTAGACGACTCATATACTCTCCAACATTCATACTAAAAGAATTTAAATCAATTAAGTGAGTGTTATGAAGAAGAAGTATGAGAAAGAGACGATGGAAGGTGAAGATTAGAGTGTTCTTTTACTCGGATTGATCATCGCCATCGCTGCTCGCTTGTAACTGAATTCTTTCCTTCATCACAACCCCCTTGGAATCCGGATTATGCATATGCGTCATTCTCTCAAAACCATTCCTAGTACAACTCATCGTTTCCTATGTTCTCTTACTGCTTGCTTTTTCGTACATGCGCGTAAGTTTTTTTTCAACTTTTTCATCATTGGAAAAAAATGGGGTTTTTTTTATTTTCCGTAATTGGTGTTGTATGATGGTGGGTATGAAGTATCTTTATTCTCTTGTCTTTTTTTTTTTTTTTTGGTTTGTGTCTGTTTTGATTTATCTACTTAGTGTATCGTATATTAAAGGTATAATAGTTTGAAGGAGGATTTTTGGTTTGGAGTGTTTTGATGGGAGTTGAGAGGTGGGGTTTGTTTTGTATACTGCTAAGAGGTGGTAAGTGTGTAAGTGAGGGAGAATGTACATCGCTAGTACCACCACCGCGATGACCGGACCGCTGGGAACTTTTACTTGTGGCCGCATTCAAGTTGTCGTCTAGTGAACCACCCCTGTCGACCATCGAGGACCTCGAACGACCCACTTCGTTTCCCATCTTCGGCCGTGAAGTCCTTGAATGCCTTAACCCCTCTAGCCACCGCACCATGTAGGATGTTATCTGGAGCTGCCTCGCGGCAATCTTTGCTTGTATTTGGGTTGCGGTACACCCGAATTTCCCTTGCCGTGTGTCTCGGGCTGGGATAAACTTAAGGAGAGATATTGGCATTGTTGGCGCCAGAACCTATCATGATGTGGGTTCCGTGGCAGCGCATCGGGTCGGCAAAAACATATGGCAGAGTATGACCTTAAGCATTTCAAACGTCGGTCCATCAGCTAAGGTTCCTTTACCACCTTAGGCATTTCATCCGAATCCGTTTTTTAGAGATGCTGCAAGTCAGATCGAACATTCACACCAGTCCTTGAAGCTCGAATCATGACCAGGAGTGTCACCAACATAATCGTAAGGGCCCTTGGACACTTATACATGCATTTCTTCTTGAGATGGATGGTTTGCGAGCGTATAACTGATCCAATTTCATCCAGAGTGTTCCCGGGCGTCTTTCCATCTCGGAGGTAGAGTTCAGCGGTGAAAGCAAAGATGATTTATTTACGAAGCTCTTCGTCGTCCTGCAGACAACGTAATTCATCTTCCTAGTCCTCGCTCGTTCAATTCAGTCGCGAGTCACCGAGCTTGATTTAGCCACTCTCGGTTCCGCATTTTGCATGTTGTCATGTATACATTACGGTGGAATAAGGCACAGAATATAGAGGTTCCGATATATATCGATGGTGGGAAAGGTTGGCGGGGACGGGGGAGAAAGAGAATTCCCCTGGTGTCTGGGAGAGGCTATACTTACCAAAGTTGCCTATTTCGTGGTCATGATCCCCGCGTACCTCCTTCTCATGTTCGAAGACCAGGGTGGTCTATTCCGCTCATCAGTGAATGGGTTTGAGAATGTGGTCTAGATCCCCATGACTCTAATCAACGTGATATTCGGCAGTCTATCTACATTCCATACCCTTGTGAACATCATCCTTCCCCTCAAATAGACTTCTCTGGCTAATCTCAACATCATGCGTTACTGTCGAGCCGGTTCTCCTGCCAGCGGTTGTTTTCTCGTTTTCGACGGAACGAGATAGCTGGTTTTAGACGACGATTGGATTAAGTGTGCTCACTCCGACGGGACTTGGTGGATGCTTGATGTTATTTACCCTCATGATTCTTGCCTTTACTACCCTTCGTGATCTCCCAACCAGTGTATACCAAAACATTGGATGGAGCACATTTATCCCTCACCTCTAGCTCTTGTCTACATCATGATGTCATGTATACTTGCTAGCACATTTTTTTAATTTGTTCACTCTGTCGGCTGTAGTTGTTGTTTTGCTGCTTGTACTTTTTCCTCAAGGGGGTGTTCGGAGTGACTAAACTGTGTAAGGTGATGGATCAACGTCTCATTCCAAGGATCCATTAGGTCCAGGCACGACAACTTTATCATTACACTTCAACGACATGCCGATCAACGTATTCTCAGCCATCGAGAAGACACACGCATTCGTGTACAGGGGTGCTTGGATCAATCTTGACTTCTCTGGCCCGCAGGCCAAAATCAGAGACTAATTTCGCGGTGCATGGAGGAAATCCAGATGACTCCAAGCACCCGCGATGGCCGAACGCAAATACACGACCGTCAAGGTTGCAGTGGCGCGTTGGATATATCGTGCCGGGTTGTGTGTTGCAACGAAAATTGTGCTAGTCATGAGACACTTCGAAGCGCAGTCTCTTCTCTCATGGTTATCTGCTTGTTCATCGACTTCCACAGGCAAGATACCTAGTCGATTCATTTGTACCAAATTCCAAACTGCGTACTTATAATACTCGGCAATGTCAACTTGTCGAATCAACCTAAGAAGTCTGTTTCGCCCTTCTTGATGAATACGTCAAGTCCTTGCTCAACGGGAGTCTCCCCTCCAACCATGTCTATACCTAGGCCTGCAGCATCTTCGCGGTCAACCAATAGGGCAAGAACTTTTGCCACATCGTCTCTCTGCAAGGTGTTAGAAAAATCTTACTGCAATGTTGCAGTCTCACCGAAACAGTAGGTATTAGGTGTGTCCGGCCAATTGAAGCCTTTCCTGTTCCAGGTTCGTTGTTCAGACCTCCAGGCCTCAAGATGGTCCATTTAAACGTAGTCCTTTGGGCTAGGTTCTTATCCGCCTCATATTTCCAGTTCATATATGCAGGTATAGCACTTCGACTACGCTTAGATCTTGCGATATCCTGCTCATCCTGTCCTCAACTCTGTAATTCAGTATCCTTTCCACTCTTATTCTAAGTCGGTCAAACTCACATAATGCTCAGGAACCTTCTCCGGGTCCCTTACATCAATAGCAGAAACTAAAACCAATCTGGGCTTCTTCCCATCGACCTTCTCGAGCGCATCAAATACCTTCAGAGCACCTTCATAATCAACCTTTTTCGTACGCTCTGGGCCACCTTTACCGCCTGCTCCAGCGGAAAAGTATACAACGTCCTCGCCTTGTAATGCGTTTGTGAACTCGGATTCGGGTGAGTCTTCGAGGGAGAGGATGAGAGGGTTTGCTCCTGTGGCTTTGACATCATCTACGTGTTCTGGATTCCGAATTACGGATGTAACTGTGTGCGTTTGGGAGAGGAGGCGTGCGAGGCGAAGGGAGACCTATGTGTGAAAAGGGCTGGATTATGTCCCTCGTAATCAAGTGAGTGCTTTTCGGATGTACATTACCGTGGCCACCGATAATCGTGACTTTCTTAGCCATGTCGCACAGGTAAACGCGATGTTTGTGAGTATATGTGTGTGGGCAAGTTATCGGAAAGGGGATTCGAAAACTGTCCCGGTTTTATCTAAGTGCTTAGACATCTTTTCACGCCTCAGCTTCCGCGCCCGTCTGGACATACCCACGTGAATTATATTTTCAGATCGATTGGATGCGATTCGCCTCGTCAACGGTCCGATATATCAGTTTGGGCCTAGTTTTGAGCGAAGACGTTGGGCTTGAAGTAATATTTCTTTCGAAAGGCTCGGCCACAACGGTTCTCCAGTTAAACCGTGTACCTGTCGTCATTATATCACAATGACATGGAGATTAATTGGTTCAAAATTGCGCCGGCCTGGTTTTTCCTAAAAAGTGATGTTTTTGTTTGGCTATTTCAGTCTCCTGCCAGATGGAGGCCAGAGAAGTACACCTTGGGACAAGCCTATTTATGTGCTGGAAAGGATCCAACATGGGTCAATCATCAACGTTCAATGCCGTACGCCCACTAACCCTTGTCCAGCGATAACATCAGGTGCAAAACTGCCGGTAGCGGTACTTCTCCTCTCCGACTCAAGAGCAAGACGGTTAACTTCATCTATGCAAGTTGGCTCAGCGTTCATCTCGGAGATCTCAAATGCAGGAGACTTTCGAGCAGGCCATCAGTCCAAATGTTCGTTTAAATGCTACTAGGACTAGAAAACGAAATAGGCTCAGCATAATGATGTGAGGTAGGTAGGAGAGGTGGAGATAATTAGGGCTTTCGAAATTCCCCTAAGCGCTAGTAGAAAACCTCACTTTAACTTCCAAGCTGCTGGAGCTGTGCGTGTCCGTTGATAAGGATAAAGTCTGCCCTGGTGTGGAGCACTGTTTCTCCGGTTTGTTCCTGGAGAATCAGCAACAATATCATGGGACCTTATCGACCCAAGTCGAAGAGTTCTGGGCCACCATGACAATCCTCAGAAATCACTCTCGTGGGGTTTAGGTATTGAATTTGTCGACAGTCTTGTCGTTGGGGATGCGCTACCCATTTTCACTTGGTACTCCCGGTTACAATCGATCCATGGAGGATCCGCCTGGGTCCCTTCGTACCCTTTATACAAGGGCACTGAATAAATTTTCCACTCAACTGCGAGATCTTCTGGCTAGAGACCCAGGGCCCTATTCCACTCTCAAAACGATCCAGCCTGGTGTTTCCATGTCCACATTGTTCACTTGGTTGATGTTCCGGGTAAACCATTTTCTACGTATCGTTTGGCGAATACCTCCATGCTGAGTGAAAATGGGGCCACAAAATGCCGTCCATTTTGATGCACATTCTGACGCACGTGTTCAGTTGTGGAGGTAGAAAAGAGCTGAGGGCAACAGGTGAGCAGTCAAGATGTACCATGGCCCTGGTAATTGAACAGCCGATAAGTATCGCACTCGCACCTACTATTTTATCCTGGTCTGGGCTGGATTTCACCAGTGCCAATTGTCTGAACGGTAAGTTTCTTCGGAGGGCCGGGTCAGACGGCATGCCCAACGGATAAATTTGCGTAAAATGAGCGGGTTCAAGTCCATAGCATACATAGAGATGAAGATACATAAAACAAGAAGAACACCCTGGTACAGGACTATGTCGATCTGTGCAAACAAACACTGAGATGAGAAAATACTTCAAATGCAAGAAATCGTGGGCTAGCCCTTCATTTGGTCCCCTTGCCAGATTTATGCCGTAGCTTCCTGGAAGCCTACGGTAAACCAATCGATAATTAGATTGGTCGTATCTCCCCCCTTCTCCCCGACTGCGCAGCCCACCATGGGGTCATTGTGGATGCCATCTGAGATATCTAGCTTGACGTGCGAATGGAAGTTGTCAAAGACGGACTGGAACCGGATTATCTCATTCTTTAGACATTCCTCTTGACCCGCGGTAATGAGGACGCGGTCAACAAAGGCGTCAACGCCCTTCCACCAATCTTCTTTTGCGCTGTTGGGTTCAACATAGTCAAGATGTTTCGCAGGGACTGGTCCGGTTACCGCCGAACCCCAGTACTTGAGTGTAGCCGCACTGAGGAAATCAGTAGGATCACCGCTGCTCAGAGTCCCGAAGGTATCCGAGAGGTCCACCCAGGGGGACATCAGATACGCGCCCTTGAATGGCGCAGGGATAGATAATGGTGGTACAAGCTGAGCTTCGAGGGGGTGCAAGAGGTGTCCGAGAATTTGGAGGATTAAATTACCGCCTGCGGAATCGCCAATGAGTTGCATATTTTGGGGGTCGACACCGAGGTTCATGAGATGATTGATGGCTGTCACAGCTTGCTTGAGTTGCGTGGGAAAAACACCCACGGGTACAAGACCTAGCGGGAAAATACGTTGATACCATGAGCTACTCAGATGCCGAGTGGAGTGTGGCTGTATACTTACTGTACTCGAGTAAAACAACAGATACATTGATACCGCGCTCCCGGAGGACAGTACGAATGTGGTTGAGGAATTTGAGAGCGAAGACACCGGGAGGTAACAAGTAGCCACCTCCTATTTACGAAGCGCCCATATTAGTGTACCCGTTCAATACCGAATGGAAATATGGATATGACAAGGCCGTTGGTGACCAATTGACGAAATCCTTGTAAGGTGTCCACTCACCGTGAAACCATATGATGACTTTGTCGAATCCGCGCTCTCCGATCCAAAGCAATTTCGCGTTTTCACCAATTTCGTCCACGATAGGTTCCTGCTTGCTCTGCTTACACCAACTGTTGTATATGCCTCTGGTCGTACCGGAAAGTTGCTGGAGCTGCCTGATGTTGAATGATGTAAGCACGTATCTTAGCCCGCGATCGACAACGAGGCGTTTCTTGCTCTTAGTGCGACTCGATTTGAACAGGAATGTCCAAATGATGATGATAGCTGTTCACCGTTAGTAACCGAAACTCCAATTAGTCTCCAGCGGACGCAGGGATATTGTTACACTAACGGAGTGGAAGAAGCTTAAACAACATAGTGACCTTGTCCATCGTGGAGGGCCGAGCATACTGTGCTGCTCTCGGTAGCAACGGAGAGATTTCCGACATCGTACGACGTCAAAGTTGGTGGGATACGAAGCAAATTGTGTCGCAATTCGGAATTGAACGTATGAGCAGGAAAAGGGGGGGAACAACAACGCAGATTGCTCAAGGATGTTGCTTTTTGTTAATAATACAGATGAGAAAGGTGGGTCCTCTTTGGGTGTGGGGGAAAATTGGAACTTCGGCTTCCCGTTCACATGCCAAGGGCCATTGACTAAAAGGGTTAAGTATGTCACCCCTGATGAGATCACCGGCACGGACGGGAAATTGACAAGTCCGTCAATTTCAATGATGCCATTGGTAGGTGGCCCAAAAGAACCTTTCTCTATCGCCGCGCGTTAGGGGCAGCAGCTCTAAATCGTGTTGGCATTGAATGCACGCAGCCTGGCTATTCAAAAGAAGCTTAAGAGTCCTTATATCAGAATCTCGCGGGTCGAGGGCACAATACCGGGTATCATTTTTGTCTTGTACATCCAGTAGCTGGTGAATTGAAGTCGGAGGGCACATATACTAACTGTCATGAAGTCTCCTTCCTGCCAAATTTCTTCAACCAGTCGCGTCCCGCCTCCCATCCAACTTTGGCGGCCTCAACTCCATCAAGTGGATGACCTTCTCCATCAAAGATCAGAATCTCGACCTTCTCACCCGCCCCCTTCAACAGATGGTAGAATCCGATGCCTTGCGTAGGTGAAACGCGCTGGTCTGATGCGCCAATCAGGAGTAAGACTGGAAGAACGCGCTTGGATTTCTCGACTTTCTGGGACCGCTTCTTCAGGTATTCGACAAGGGCTGTCGATGGAGAAGCCGCGTACAGCTCTTCGAACATGCGAGGGGTAACGTGTGGCGCAGTACCGACAGGCGTGGTTGGAGGTCTCAACGTGGTGGATAGGTCGCTGAGTGGAGCGGATGACTGAACGGGGAAATCAGACTGGAAGCCAAACTCTGCAAAGTACCAATCCGGAATATCGGTACCAGGGATTTCTCCACAAGTTATTACGGGGTTGCGAAGAATGGCGGCACTATAAACATCCGGGTAGCGACTGATGAGATGCGCTGCAATGAAACCGCCATGACTTCCTCCCATGATGAAGATTTCTCCTTCTCCAAGTCGTGCCAATTGTAAATCGTTTACTACATACAGTGTTGAGGCATGAACATCTTCAACGTCGAGGGTTCCACATTTGCCTAAGAGCTTGTATACATTATCTTGTCCATACCCAGGGGTACCTGTGTAGTTAGGGAATGAAAGGGTATCTGCGGGCAGGGTCACCCCAAGGCTCTTTTGGTAACAGGAATGGTACGTACAGCCTTCCAGCACTAATGCAGCCGCCGAGGGTGAAAATGCAGTCGTGGCAGCGGCATGAGGTCCACCATGTGGTAACGTTATCAGTGGTGGGGGCTTTTCTTGTGCCTCATCGCGTGTGGATCGGACGACGATGGTTTCGACAGGGTAACGATGAGGTATTGTATGAATGGTGGTGCGGATAGTTTCCAAAGCCAAGTACACTCAAAAAACGTTTTTCTCAGCCATTTGAGGCAGAGGTTGGGACTTTTAATGCACATACCATCAGGAGCGATGTTGGGTTGATCTAAGATTGACCACTGAATACCCTTGTCCGAAAGAACGCCCATAAGAACCTGATATGGTACAGCCGGTGAACTTCTTGAACATATGATACGGTTCTTGCCGTCTGTCGTTAAAAGCGTCCAACTAAAAAGATCTGGGGGTTATATCAGCGCTGGGAGCGTCATTATTGTTGATATAACTAACCTGGACCAGGCGGTGTAAGATGCTTGATGATACCGTTTTCCAGTGAGATGGAGAGGATAGTAGTTCGTGATCCCCACTGTGACTGGGTGATGAGTTCCACGGAGTTTTGACCTTGTTGCAGGAAAGGACGAGAAGGCAAGTTAAACAACGGATAAAGACCTGGAAATTCGGTTTCCGTGGCTCCTGGGACGGGAACAATCGTATGTGCTTTGGGAGAAAGGCCCGGAGACCCGGCGTCAAAGGAGGTTATATCTAAGGATTGCAGGGATGTAGTCGAGATGTGGGGGCCCCCAGCGTTAGATGATAACCAGTACAGAGTGCTCTTCGAGTCCTCCTCCAAAATACGTGGAGAGCGACATGAATTCTGATCACTGATCTTGCGAGCGGAGTGGATAGTCAGGTTATGTTTTCTTTCGTCGTTGTTATCGTTATCATCCTCGGTTTGTTTCTGGAATTGTAACTCCCAGACACCGAATGGGCGGTTGAAGCAGCCCTTGACTCCGAGGAGCCTCCCGTTTGGCATATATTCGTATCCCGTAGCAAATAATACGTTTTCTTCTATATTTGAGGAGAAGACCCCCTGACCATATAAGACGTCACCGTATTCGGACCGAATTTCGTAAAGTGCTGGTTTCAGGGTCGACAGATTTGGATCCATTGGAGCTCTCCACCGCAGCAGAAAAAAGCGAGGTTGTTTCTTTCCCCCAAAGCCCTCTCCAAAAGATGGTTTGTAGCGAAATTTCGCATAGGGATCGTCGGCTGTAGTTTGGGGTGCATTCGCCTCGGCCGTGTATAGAAAGGCCGTTTCGGAGGGGGAGAATGCCAAGGTGGATAGATATTCTGGGTATTTGGGAAACTAATTATAAGTCTGGTTGATTGTGATAAAGTACTGCGAGTTACCGTCAAGATAGAAAGCCTGATGGTGGTCCGACACTTCGAAGGACACGTCGAGCCTGTTATCGAACCAAATTTCCAAGTACCGTTTGGTCGAGGTCGCCTGTTTTGTTTCGCGAAGGTTTGCACGGTAACGATAAGATGGAGAGATGACAGATGCGACAATCTCTCCGAATTCCTGGAGAGGGAAGTTTCCTGGCGCATTTTCATTAAGGAGTACAAGTTTATTTAGCGTCTTCTTAGTGTTCGAGACATGGTTTTGGGCAGTGTAGGTGATCTGGACCGCTGTTTGGTTGTAGTTGAATCTTAATTCCTTCGATTAAAGCAAGAAGTATACCATCATTGTTCAGAAATGTTGCAGATAGAGGGACTGGGATTTCAGCAAGCTGGTTGTACATAACTGAGTACTGAGCCGTGAGAGGTCCCTGCAGCCCGTCAAGGTCGAATAAATTGGCTGCCACTTTAGGCACACAAATCTGACCCGTGTCTGGATCACGTGCTCTTTCAGCGCGTCTCTTCCCAGAGCAGCTAATATGAGCAAGCACGACGCGATGCACAGCGAAGACGAAGATCTTGCGAGGTATGTCTTAATCGCATACTCACACAGTATGAATATTATGTCATAAATCATAAAGAGCAATTGCCCTGAGCTTGGAAGAAAGCCGCTCTTCAACAAAACCAGAAGTTATTACTATCGACGACGATGACACCGGAAGTGATGGAGACACGCGATATCGAGCTGATCTGCAGAGAGCGCTAGAAGCTTCCAAGGCTGAAAGCCAAGAACGCTCGTCCGTCCCATCATCATCGGCACCTGGTCCGAAGACAGAACAGTCCATGCCAGGTCCCTCTTCCTTCCTGGCCGAACGTGCCAAACTAGAAAAGGAACGACTTGAAAGACAGAAGAGACTAAGAAGCGAAGCTGGTCTAAGCGATAATAAGGCAAATCAGCACGATGCTGACTCTGACACTGATAGCGATGTCAGCATGGATGAACGGCCAGCCAAGAAACAGCATCTTTCGACCCCATCCCAGGACAAGTCGATCCCTCTTAGTTCGGCTAGCGTTTCTGGTGCTTCTGGTACAGAGATATTCTGGGACGGTGAACTCCGCCAAACCGCAACGAGATTCGCGGAGCCACGCAGGGATGGTCAGCGGACGTTCAGGTTAACAGAGGTGCTAGGAAATGTATGTCCTGGTCGAGTTATTGTGCCCTCGAGACTGATTCTACCATATCAGAAGTCAGACTTAGCCTTCGCCATCCTGTCTTCGTATTCTCTCGACTTCCCTTGGATCTACGAGTTTTTTGACCGCTCGGTTCCCGTTATCATGGTCGCTCAGCCAGATGCGACTGGACAGGCTTCAATCAAGTACACTTTCCCGACTTGGATCAAGACCACACCTCCACTCCGCGGGGGTTTTGGATGCCAGCACATGAAGGTTAGCTAGATTCAATGTCGCTTCCTCGCTCGCAAACGCTGATAAACCTCCTCGTAACAGTTTATGCTCGTGCGTGACGCGGATCTGAATCCATCAATGAAAACTCACGTCATCATAGTTATTTTATAAAAATGGTCGATTACGAGTCGTGATCTCGACTGCAAATTTGATCGCATATGACTGGCGTGACATGGAAAACGTATGTGCACGTCCTCCGCAATGGCCAAGTCTCATGCAAGTCACTAGTCAGTCTGGGTCCAGGATTTACCACTGCGGCCAAAACCTATACCACACGATCCCATAACCAGTGATGACTTCCCGTCTATCATGCAACGGGTGTTGTACGCTGTCAATGTGACTTCCGCTTTGAGAACACTACTTCAAGAACATGTGAATTTCCTTCGCCTCGGCCATGTACATGCAGCTCACTCGTGGTATTCAGTCCAATATCCCCCTCAAAACCATCGACGATCTACGCATGCGGTGGGACTGGTCTAAGGTTAAGGCTCACCTTGTGCCTTCCATCGCGGGAAAGCATGAGGGGTGGCCAAATGTCGTAAAGTGCGTTCGACTATATCACCCACAGAAAATAGTCCGATCAATGTGATGGATCCAGAACAGGGCATCCGCGACTGAT
Source organism: Chlorophyllum brunneum (assembly GCA_963576785.1). Taxonomy (NCBI): domain Eukaryota; kingdom Fungi; phylum Basidiomycota; class Agaricomycetes; order Agaricales; family Agaricaceae; genus Chlorophyllum; species Chlorophyllum brunneum. The sequence goes on from OY756148.1 coordinate 303,140, forward strand.
GATGGCCGTTCGAAAAATGGGGCTCCGGACAGGTAAAGGTCTCAGGAAGGATAACCTCACAACTGAATGTCAGGTTAGTCGACGTCCCTTTACCGCGGAGGGGTGGGCTTTTCATTGCCGTCTTTTCCGCGCTCAATAGGGTTCGAGTTTGGGCAATATCACTACACAATGGGTGAATGAATTCCACTGGTCTGCAAGAGGAGAATCTGCCGAAGATTGGCTTGACGAGCCGAAGAGGCGTCGCGAGAAACTCCCTTATCCTCCCGTGAAAGTTATTTTTCCGACGAAGAAACATGTTCAGGGAAGTGCCCTTGGAGAACCGGTGAGTAACATGATGTCACCTACCCCGCACAATTTGTATATAATGTCGTTTCATGATCCCTTGATAAGGGAGGTGGCACTATTTTTTGTAGAAGGAGACAATGGGCAACGAAGAATTTTCCCAGAGACAAGTTCCATAACTCCAAGAGCAAAGGTGGCCCTGTGCTCATGCACTCGAAGGTACTCATTACATTGATCCATAATTCTCCCACAGTGCTCAACTCTTGCCCAGATGATAATAGCCACAATGCAACGGACATCTTCCGCCGCGGTCAAGTCAAACGGAGAGGTATCCGATACAGAAGACGATAGTTCGGACGAAGAGGTCAAGATCATCGAGCCGGCTGCCGGTTGGGTTTATGTTGGTTCACATAATTTTACTCCCTCAGCATGGGGTACTTTGTCTGGCAGTGCCTTCAATCCTATTTTGAATGTGTGTGTCTCCTCGGATCCAGGACCCTTATCAAACCCTGACGACGTATATGCCCTTGGTCCAGATTACCAACTACGAGATTGGTATTGTCTTCCCTCTCAAAGATGAAGCCGAGGCAAATCGTGTCGCATGTTTTGAACGACCCCCGCGGAAGTACACGCCTGGTGTCGATGAACCTTGGGTAAGGAACATTTATTCTCATATTTACCATTGTATGACTGAACCGCGGTCATTTTTCCTCCGAACATCCCTGTTCAACATCTCACAGATTCAAGAAGAATCCGTATATCATCAACCAAAAGCAATTGAAATTGAATGATGTACATAGTCGTAATGTTTGATCCCTCTGCAGTATCCGATCATCTACATTTTACCAGCAATCTTTGTATATATTCTTTTTGCAACTTGGGATCATTCACACTCCATATTACCCACCTCAAGCCGTCGGTCTTTGACAACCAACAGGCAGATATTTTATCTGTGCAAAAATTTTCAAATTGATGATCGCGTCAAGGCTGAAACACGCTCCTCGAAGTATTGTTGACCGTTGGATTTTTGATACATCGCGTCTGTTTGGGGTATTTTTAGCCCCGCTGGTGATCAGATACCGTGATTCCCATTCAAGAGGAGAGAGTTGTTACACTCGCTGGAGAGTCCCATTTTGGTATATACGGAGTAAATGGGAGCACTGTGTGGATAATGAAATCCAAACAGCTAGATATTATTATATCTATTGCATTATGCATAGTACAGGGTACAAGCGTTGGAGGGTTGTGGTGTATGTTGTGAGAGGGTATGTAGTGCTACAGACAAATGCATCCACAGGGGAATGAACTAGGGGGGGAGCGAAATACTACTACTAATAATTCAACGATATTAGAGAATATGCACGAAAATATTGGAGTCGACCAATGATGCGTCTTTTTTGTAAAGTAAGAAGAAGAATGGTGAAATAAATAAATAAAATATAGACAATTGCAAAACGAATCCGCCGGAAAAGAAAAGCCCAAAACAGGTATTGTTGATGTTGTTGTTCATCTTGTTCGTGTGAAGATTTCATCTATCTGAGGTCTGAACGCATCTTCCACAGCTCTGCGACGAATGTTACCCTTGGTAGCTGTTCGAGGTAGTGTTGACTTGGGCACAACAACAATCATATCTGGAGATACAATCTGTTCGTGCAAGTAACGTCTTGAATGGAACAATCGAATTTTGCGGAAGATCTCCTTTTTCAGTTTGTCTTGATTCATCTCTACACCAGGTTCGATGAACATGACGGGTGAAGGACGACCTGTTCCGACTACAACACATTCAGCAATGAGAGTTCCACACATTGCTCTGGCGTTGTCTTCAATTGCCTTTGTATCGCAACGTAAACTGTTCTCTGACTTGATCCAATCATCGTCTCGTCCGCGGAAGAGGTAGAAACCGGGCATGACTTCCTGGAAGAGATCCCCGGTGTGGAAATGACCATCCTTGTGTCGGAGTGAGACATGTGGACAATCGGGGGATTCGGCGAGGATGACAAGCTCGAAGAGTTCGGCCGTGGAGCGGTATGCAGACTGATTTTCGGTGGATGGGGGGGAAGTGGAAACGAAGCGGTATGAAGTGCCGGGGAGAGGCGCCACCAAGGCCGGATTGCGTTCACACCCGCCTGATAGGAGCATTCCGCCAACTTCTGTACTACCGAACAGGTTCTAGGTGAGGCGTTAGTACCAAAGCCGTAAATCATGTTTGAAGGCTTGAATAGAAACGTACTCTGATCCTGATCCCATTTTTGAAGGCCCACTGTTCTTCTTCGCGCGGGAGTGGAAGACCGGAATATAGGACGTCGTCGAGAGCTACGAGCATCGATAACAGCCTGGGGTTCTGACGTGATGCACGAAGGTGGTTTCCGAGAAAGGTAGCGAACTGGTTGAGGCGGTTCAGACCGCAACGAACAATCATATCAACGAGCTCCTCAGGTGAGAAGTTGAGAACGGTGGGCTGGACTACGCAACCGCCGTGCTGAAGTGTGCCAATGAACACTGTTGTGCGTGTCAGATACATTCTTGGATAATGAGCTTTGGCAATGTACTCACAGAATGACTGCGCAATATGACACATGCTACCCCTGTTGAAAGGTATTAGATCAAAATGTGATTTAGGCTAATGGAAGATACGAACATGACTACTGTCACATCCTGTCGATGGGGGTTGCGAGGATATGATATTGAGTACGATTTGTCCAGGACGGTCGTTAGCCATCGGTAATTGCATGGCACTAGTTTGGGGCTTCCTGATGTTGAGCCGCTGGTATGGAAGATGAACACGATGTCCTCCTGGGTGACATCGAGGAGTGGCGGTGGTGGTACTGTCTGGAGATCGAGGGTGCGTGCATCTACTGCCAGGTGTGCTGGTACCGGGCAATCTCCAAGGATATTCGAGAATGACGAGTCGTGCACGAGGGCTCTTGCACCGGCTCGTTGCATGAGCTCGTAAATTACGACGGGATTAGGTAGGCGTATGCTGAATAGTTGAGGAATGTAACCCGCTCGGGAAAGACCATAGATATGAAGAACATCAGTGTAGAGGAAACCGCTTAACCTGGAGCAGGGTTAGAGGGGGGACAACGAGTAAATACGAAAAGGGACATACCAGACTCCAATAACCGAACGTGGGGGGATGCCATCACCCCTTAGGGTCTGTGTCCAGTACTTTGCGAACGTCTCTACATCACGATGGAATTGCTGGTATGTTATAGACCTCCAGCTCTTGATACGGTTGGTGGAGGCATCGAGTTCGGGTGTTCTGAAGACAGCGGCGGAAGCGAACCGGGCGGCGCTGGCCTCGAGAACGGTAAGATGTGTCTTGAGCATAGACCTGGGAGGGGAGGGGGTGTTGAAGGGTAGAGGGATTGAATAGTTGTTGGTCCATAGCGGTATGGCCTTTAATAGTTGTCCTGGTTGGGCTGGTATTGGTACCCGAGTCAAATCCGGGCATAGGAACAGGAGGGGGTAGATCTCGGCTGGCAATCTGGCTTGATGTCAACATTTGGGTAGGACAAGAATAGGATTCCAAGATTACTGATGAAACGTGAGGGACGCGCCCGCAGATGGATTGCGGACACATTCTGAGTCATGGTCCAAACAGTGGTTCCAAGTGTGCGGAAAGTCGACGAGAGAGGGCGTTGAGTCAGCAAATCATCCGTGTTTGTTGGCACACATGGTGTTCGGATAAGAAGGTTAAACCAGAAGTTGCAAGATGCAGCAAACGAGGCCGCAAGCGGCTAGAGGCATCTTTGGGTGACAGCTTGGTGAGGTTACAGCCACGGAGTGACGGACGCCAATGAGAATATTCACTGCCCACAGCCTCTTCTGATCTCTCGTGCCTTGTATTCGTATGTTGCTCCCACGCACTAGAGAGTTTTCCGTGCGCCATATCATCCATCTCGTCGCCAAGTGTTCCGTTTGCTGCACTGCGAGGCTGTAGATCCTTCCCCGTAATAATCACTCCCAATTGGCGTCACAAATTAGTTTCCTGAGCGCTGTTTGATTGTTGTCAAAGGCTGTCCATATTCGACACCATGAATTGTCTGTGCAGTGCCAGGCAGCTTTTATGGCCTCTTCTCTGGTTCCCCTCAACCTCATTACCCTCCGGGATAACAGAGTGCCCGTACATAGCGCTTAAATCACAGACCAACAGCCAAGTCCCAGACTAGGCCTTTCAAACGTGGAAATGACCTGCGTTCTAGCCCATAATGACATTGATCGCTGGTCGCCGGACCTCAAAGGATAATCTTAGACGCAATTTACTCATCATCAGAGCGGGGCGGCTCCCAGAGTGATGCGAACATTTCGCTTTACGAAGAAGCCCAACTTCAGGTCTCAGGTGGACCAGTGGGCTGAATATGGCAAAGGTCCATGACAAGACTTCTAAGCTTACTCACGTATGCGAGTCGGAGGGCGGAAGATGTAGATGACTCAGTTCGCAACCGTTTATGGATTACATCCTCTCTAACCCCCAATTTCGATAAGACTGAAGCACAATCTGTTTCGAAAATTTTTCCTCACTGCCTCCTCGCAATGAACTCGCACGCTTGGGAATAAGCCATTGATTTGCTGTATCCTATTCACATTTGCCAGACAGGATCAACTAATGAGGCGATTTGGGCAACTGCTGCATCACGAGGTCGTGATGTGAGCGTTGGATTCCTGCAAATTGCTCTTGGGAGGCGATGGCATAGCGTTGGTCGATTCTGCCTCGGATCATAGGGCGGGCCGCTTTCCCGCAACGGATCGAAGGGTGTGACAGTGGGCGTGACCTTGAACATTTGTATGTTTGTCCGTCTGTCTGTTTGTTTTCTGTGGCTGACCGTCCTGGTGATGATTGGAATGCTAGTTCTAGCTACGCAGATGTTCTATCGTCCCACTTTCTTCCCTTTTTCTCGCTGGTCGAGCTGTCATTCTCTCCGTTTCATCGCTCTGGAAGCAGTCCTTGAACTCACACTAGCCCCATGAGCCGGCCACTCACCACTGCTCTCTACAATCAATCCGCCGGGGGGTACGAGGTGTTACACGCTGCGGATCTTGATGTCTGGGTAGCCTATGATGGTGGAGCTATCATTGTAATGCAGGGCGCTGGCACAGGGCATAGTGGTGATACTGATGCAAATTCCGGTGATCTGCGCACTCCAGCTGGAGCTTCGCACGCAGATGAAACAATGACAGTGGTGGGTGTTGGCTATTCGTTTCTACCACCGAACAGGTACTAACTATAGCTATTTTTTTGATCCTCGCGTTAGATTACCGTACCCGCTGTCACCATAGACGGCGCTGATGGGAACCCAACCGTTATCCCAGTGCTCCCTACATCACCACGTCCTACACAATCACCCGTTGAATTGTCGACTATCAGTCCGTCAGCAGAACTTCCCACCCTCATGTCCGCAACCCAGGCACCGAGCACCCAAAGCTTATTCCCAACCTCCGAAACTCCGGCCACCACACTCTCGAACATGATGACTCCATCACTGACATCAGAGCCTGTGTCGGTCGCTACAACCTCCATGTCTGCAAGCCCCTCCATCTCGGCCGTGGTTCCGACTGAGCCTGCGACTACCATCGCCGCGCGTCCTGCTCCTACGCCATCAGACTATCTATCTCACTCTCCACCACATTACGTTGCCATTATATTGGGGTCCATCGCAGGCGTCACCACCCTAGCGGCACTCATAGCTTGGGCTTTTCGGAGACAAGCACATGCAAAGCGTCGCCGCTTGGCCGACTCCGCCGCGAAGCTCCCGTGGGTCTATTACTCAACAGGCGGGAATGATGATAATGGGTCGACTGGTCCACCTGTTGCACCTGACATTGAAAATGCAATGCAAAACACGAATACGGAAACGGGAATAATGAATCTTGGCAGTCGAGAGGACATGGCATGTGTACAAGCATGGGAACCTAGAGGGGATCGGGACGTTGGCGAGCCCAAGCGGTCCGGATCCTGTGTTGACAGAAAGCCGCGGCCCCCTTTCATCGCACAACAAATCCCTTCATGCGAGCTTTTTTCTCGGTATTCTGGCCGAGAGTTCATGAGCAACCGTACTGCGTCGCCATGTGTCAATCGTATATCTTTAGGCAGCATTGACCCACATATCCAAGTGGAAACCCTCGGGAGAGGTTCTCCATTGCTCATCACGAACCAAGTTCCTGGAGACATATCTACATGTTCTAGTCAAGAAGATGGTCTTCCTTGTCCGGCACACGGCTCTTTGTCACCACATTCTGAAATTGGAACACCTCGGGAGCTCGTGCCGATGCCGAGGTTTCTAGGGTTGGACGGCGAAGGACTGAATATCCCATGGGAAGAGAAGACCTTATCCTCTAACGAAGGCCTAGCAGAAACGAAAACGAGGTCGCGAATCATGTCGGCTGAACACATTCGTAAGACATGGGACCGCAGCGCCCCAAATCCTGTCGAAGACCCCTTTCTCGCAGTTAGCGAAACAACGAATCGAGAGCCCGAGGGTGAGGGATGGGCTAACTCCATAAAGTCCAATGTTGTCAACGCTTTCAACGCTGTTGCTGCGACCCTGCCCATGGCTGCTGCGATCAAAGAAGGAAAAATGGACCCTGATAGGTTGACTCCCGCACGTCCAAAAAGGTCTTCAAAGCGCGGAGGGTTACTACGGTATTCAAGTTCCAATTCAAACAAGCCTAATTTATCCACGTCCCTGGATCGCAAGGGTACCATCATTTCTTTGGCATCCGACCCATGGAGTTTGGTCGAAACTGGAAGTAACAACGGCATCGTGCACGTACACTTGCCAGCCTCAGATACTTGCTCAAACTTGAGTCATGAAACATCGGGTTCGGGTTTGGCCGTCTCTGACTCCGTTCTGGATACCATACTTCGCAGTTACGAGCCTTTGCACATAAAGAAGAAACTTTCGACGACGCCACTTTCGAAACGCCGATCCTCTGTTTTGAGTAAGGATTCAAGGTCTCGAATTACCGCTTCTCGGAGCTCAAGTGCCATTGGTTCCGTTTCTCCTAAACGTCATCGAAAGACGACAAGCTGTAGTAGTATCAAGCGTAAGGTAACCATCGATAGGCGATCCAGCCCATTGTACTCACGGACTACATCGTTGGCATCGGTTTCGTCTGCCACTTCTGCTCTGTCTATCGTTACTGGTACCGATGGTATAGTAAGGACAAGATCGCCGGCCAGGGAAGCGTTGAAGAATAGGAGGAGAAAGGCGAAGAGGTTGAAGGAGGTGTCCATAACTTTGGAGTAGCTCATGTGTTGGAATGTCGTCCTTAGCATTCCAGACATATGTCTTTGCATAATTGACGGCAACTTGTGCGTATGGTCATCGGCGTTCAATGGAAGTAGATACGTACACATGTATGATAGCCTCGATGCATCCTACCATCGCAACAGGCCGATGGGCTATATTTGGTTCTATTGCCAGCGCCAAACAAGGATTTGAACTTTTTTAGACAAGTCCCTCTGAATGTTGCGATTCCAAGCTAACTGTTGCTCTTCCATTACATCGAACGATACGTATATCCTGGTATGGACAAACCTTTTTCAATGCTCGGATGACCTCTGGATAAGGATTCCTTACAGTATTTCCCCCGGTTTAGACCCTACCAAAGTTGGCTATATGACACTTCCGATTTCTGAAAAGCCTATATGACCTGCTGTCCTACCCCTATCCATATAATAATGTCCATATCTTTCGGCGCCGATGCTCACGTTCAAGACCCTGAAGTGAACTGCACACTTGCCTGTAAATGGGCTTTCTCTTTTTGTTTGTTCATGATCAGAACTTTATCCTGGTTGTTGTGGATGAACGACGAGACGCTGGTTCTTCATCAAGGGACTATTCGGAAGGTGGAACGTTTGAGAACCCTTAGGTCTATCTATTGAGAACCTCGGTGTGCCACAATCAAAGCACCCTTGTGGACCATCGTCTCAGGAATCAATAAAGCTTACTTGAGTTTTATTAGGTATGTGTTAGAATAAAGAAGGTTAGGTGGCGTTAACTTTGATACGTAGCAAGTTTAAAATTAAATTAAAAGAGGCTCTAGAAAATTGCGCAAGCCGTTCGGCGAGGAAGCGAGTTTGTGACCGATGTTTCGTGTTTCTTCGATGGAGGTCCTACCCTATGCCCTGAACAAAGAAGATATGATTGCCCCGGGTGTCGTCTTGGGTTATTGCGGATCATCGCAATGTAGGCTAAGAATACTGAGTTTGGTTTGGGAGTATTTTACAATCTTATATAATGTAGGAAGTAGGTTGGTGTCTCCTGGATTTTAAAAGTGAAACGGTATACCCTGCAAAGGGAGAGAGAGACGTGTACGGAGCCGTATACCAGTAGTGGGTGTGTTACTGTTGATAGCGACAAGCGGTTCTGCCGATCTCCCCCCACACACACCGGCGGTACACCCAATCGGACTTTTCTTCCCGTGAATCCTCGTTGCAAATGTATTCTCGACTGTGAGTCCCTATTTTCAGGATTGCAACGGGATGATAGTTCAACCTTCGAGCTGAATTGAAGCGCCTCGTGTACGGCAATCAACGACCGAAATTTCCTTGCAGAATCTACCCCTCGCACTTTGTACCGTCTCGCGGTCCGGGGGAAAAGCAAACATTATCTTTGAAGATGGACGTATCGTCTAGCTCTGATCATCCATCATCGAGACACATGGAATTAGGGTGGTGTAACAGTACTTCCTGTGCTTCAGAGAAAGCCAGGGGTCCCCGGCCGGGGATCGTGTTCCAGCTGTCGTGCATCCACCAGATGATTGATCCCAACTCCTCGCAGATTCTGCCCAGTCACTTGTCTCTGTTCTTGGCGCTTCTCTAGTTGGAGGGGTGGCACCTCGCGAAGAATGTACCCGGAGCTGTGTTGATAAAGCATGAGCTCTCGCTCGTACCCGGATCTTGGTAGGAGACAACCTTCGGCATATCTTCATATACGCGGTCAATTTCCCGATATATGAACAAGTCTTTTACCGTGATGTGAGGGGATAAGCGGGATCGATCCAGTCGCAGTCGGGTCCTTCTCCTCTTCTTTCCTTCTCGCTAGATCAGAGCTTGTATCTAAAAATATGTACCTCATCAAGCGATGTTTGGTTGTTTCAAGAGAAGATCTTACATATGGTCACGAGGTTTTGGCAGCTTCACGCTCTTGAACCATTAGACCCTGGTACATGGACAGGCGTGCGTATTGCAGTGTATGTGGTACGCATGATGTATTTCAAGATATCAGAACACCCTCAACCGCTGCCATTCAAAGTATTACTTGACAAAGATCAATGAAGCATTGATTCCACGCCAACATGTACAACACGTAGACGCTCATGTACTTGGAGCTCCTCCGGTATACACTCGTCAAGAATCCCGGAAATCCCATCTCGGTACCAGGTTACGCGAAAACCCCGTGCGCATAGCTTAGCTGCGGAAGAACTGTTGATACCTAAGATGAAGAGGCGAGTGCATGCATTAAACCCAGCTTCAGGAAGTTGGATTGGTGCTTCGATCCGATGTTAGCGCTGGAAGTCCAGATAACTGTATTAGGTATGATATCGCCTGGAACTGACCGGTGCCAATCTTCCTCCGGCCTTCAGAGTAGGCGGGAACCGAAGGGGTAGTACCTTCTCACCAATTTCGACGTGGTTGCTGTCGAGACTTTTGGATCGTACTGGAGCATTCTGAAACGTTTAACAGCCTTACAATAAACATAAAACATACAAAGAATGCATATTACTCTATCTTACTGTTTATTACATTTCATGTTCGCTTCTCGTGTTGGTTTTGTTCTTATGATCATGCGGAATTCATGCCAGATAAATCACATCGTCACAGAGGCGTATCCAAAGTTTGAGCCTTCCAGTCCTCTTGCGACTAGAGTGAATTGATTCGCTGCATCCCTTGTTCTCCTAAGGGATCGGGAACTGAAATCGGAACATGAACCCAGGTTAAGATTCTGGTCCAGAGAGCAGGCAAGCAGATCACATACCCAACGATGCCCTTGATAAATTTATCCTTATCCTCCATTGATGCTTTGCTCAGTATGAAGTCAGGCTAGTCCCAAGACCAATCATGAGCCAATCCAGAGTGTAAAAATAAAAAAGAACAGCGGGACACTCACGGCAAAGATGACTTCTTTCATCCATTCACTTGCTGTACCAGAGTCATTCGTCTCTACTCTCGTCCCAGCACGACTCATGAGCGTGCCCAAAATTTCAATCAAATTCGGCATCACACTCCGTGGAGCAACGCCTGCAAATCCCTCCAGGACAGCGCGCATGAGTGATCGGCCGTGCCGCGCCACCAACGCGCATTTGTATGGCATCAATTCATCAGTGAGCGCGCTTCTATGGATGAGCACAGACTAGTTGGAATAGTGGAGCGTGAGCGTGATGCGATGCGGTATGATACATCAAGACGTACCAAGAAATTGCTGGCAGCAACGAGAGAATACCGCTCTTGGAGACTTAGCGCAGTGATTGCACATTGTATCAAGACATCTAGAGCACCCTCAGGCAACCGATAGAACTGCCCCGTGAAGTCTTGCGCGACCTGTTCCAATCAATGACCTTCAGCTACGGAGATCGGGGGAATAATCAGAAGTATGACGGACCCTGTCCATGCAGTTGAAGAATTCTTGCACGATGTCTGGATTCTATCATCAACAAAACAGTTGTCATTAGACACGATCACTAGACACGATCACTCAACGAGACGACGAATGAAAATCGAATATCAAAATCACAATGAAGATGGTATAGTCACTCACACTCTCCATAGCGCCCGGGATCGTCATCATACTAAGAACAGCCCCCAGCAACACCGGTAGTACTTCTCGCACCACTCTCTCTGCCTCGGGCTTCGGCCCAGGTTTGAGTGAGAGTGTGGGCACCGGTGGATTAAGTTGCGCGATCAAGATCGTCGCGAGCGAGATCCAAGTTGCCGTAACCTGGCGCTGTATGGCCATGCAAACAAGTTCAAGTAGTGGGCCGGCGGGAAGAGATATCAGCGTGATATCGGTCGGTAAGGAAGTTATTGATTTGAAGAGGTCGCTAAGCGCCTGTACGTATCAAAGCCAGATATCAAAAAAGGATGAGCTTGTGAAGAAAAGCAGTTGACGAAACGTACATGGCCAACTCCAACATCTGCGCTCCAGATCTCTACTACACTTCTCACGACACCGAATATCTCCTCTCGCAGTTTGACCATCCTCACGTCTTGCCTTGCGACAGTGATCCTGTCTTGTTCTGCAGGCTCGGGATCGCCTTCCAGCGATCCCTCCGTTATGTGAGTCAAACCTTTGGCAACACCGGAGAGGATTTCGAGCTGGAGGACTGCTAGTGCTCGGGCATCATCTGGGAGCTGGTTCGTGCGGAAGTAAGTTATGACCCCCGCGTTCGGTAGACGGAAGACACACCGATGCGGCTGACTGAAGGGCTTCTGCTAGCTTCTGCACGATTGGGTTCACGATTACCTGACTGTTGTAAATGGAAGGTGTATACGCGTGTAACGATTTGCTCACCTCAAGAGGTGATATCCCTTGCTGGGGCGGCAATGCCTGTACAACGCTGGCAATCGATTGCAACACCTTGCTCTTCTCGGAGTCCTAGATCGTTTTGATCAACATTCGCTCACAAGAAAACACATTTGGAAGGGGCACTTACGGGAACACTTCCCAGACCACTGTGTAGCTCTCCAAATGCTGCGATATGCGGTGCCAGAGCCTTCCGATTGGCATCACATAAATTCCTTAACGCGACACCGGCCTGGAGACACAATATTTGATTTGGTAGTGCATTGACTACATACGACAGTGCGGCCAAGAGTAATGTCTGAGCCTGCGACTGGGCCTGTGATTGTTGTTGCTGCTGGGGCTGGAAAGAGTGCTGGGAAGATTCTGGAAAGTATGATTGTGTCATAGGTGTTGCCGTGGGTGTTAGTGCTGGTGTTGCTGTCGTTGATGATGGACTGGATGAGGTTGAGTGACTTGCAAACCAGGACGAGTAGGCGCCTGCGTATTTCAGTAAGGAAATATAACCGGTCACGAGGTGAAAGTTTGCGCACCAATGACGCCTAGCATTGTCCTCCGGACCCTTGGTTGACCAGTCTGCGGTAGCCGACCAAGGATTTCAGGACCGAATAAACGAGGAAGGTGAGGGGAGCTTTCGGTTAAGTCTATCGCTTCTTGGATCGACATTACGCAGTGTAACGTCGCTTCAATCTCCTGAAAGGATGGTCAACACGGATGTCATCCAAAGAACGTGACCACCACTTACCTGCCATCCATCGTTTTCCCCCCTCGTATTCAATCGCTGCACGAGATCATTGACATAATACCCGAGCATCTCCACACGCAAAACATAATATCTGTGACGATACTCAGCCTTATTTCAAGGGACGAAGGATAAAGGAACGTGCGCATTAATCAAGGTATCGCCCACGTCTCTCCGATATCTGCAAAACAACTTCAATATTCTGACGTTACGAGTTACAAGTCACCTACACCTGGAATTTATCTATCTGGTCTACACATGATAAACACTCGATGAATGCGAATATAGCTGAAGGTACTCACCTTTACTCCAACCTGATCCCAGAGACGGGAAAACGACTTTCCTCCTCAAAACCTGAACAAGCTCGATATACACCGCTTTTGCAACCTTGACTTGCTCCTTCTCTCGTGCATCTACATCAGGAAAGAATCCTGATTCAGCATACTCGCCAACATCGCCTTCCCCATCTTCGATATGATAATCCGTCCCCCAGAGTGCTTCTTGGAACAGATACCAAAATCCTAACGTCATCTCGCTTTCTTCTTCGTCGACACCAAAATACCCCGGAAGGCCGGTAAATGCTAACATAAGGCGAAGGAAGGAATGTACTAAGTGAGATTTTGAAATCTGGGCACGTTGGCCTTGGGACGGGTTGTTATGCCGTAATCCAACTTGTAGAGAGGGTGGGACGTTGATGGAAGTAACGACACGGGATGCGACATTCGCTGCGAGGTATGACGTAGAATGGTCCCCCAATGCAGCGATTAACTTGCACGTTGAACGTGCAACGGGGGATACGTCCCCGGATGAAACTACGTCACGGACGATTACCGTTCCTACGCGATCGAGCCAGAAGAGGAGGGGTTCGGTAAGCGATCTCGTTCCAGAGCCGTCTGAGAGGGCGGATTTGGAGAGAATTTCTTGGAGGGCATCGGATGCTGGAATGAACATGCCTTCCTCAGCCGGGTTGAGAAGGGATATGAGCATTGGTATAAGGGGTGTAAGATCACTAGGTGAATTCGCATCAGTGCGATAGAAAATGAGATGTGAGAGTTGTTGCACCTTGTTGGAAAAATAGTCATCCATGCTTGAAGACAGCGTAGAGCAGACTGAATTTGGTTAAGAGGAACATCGGGCAAAACTGAAGACGTAATGGCTTGTGCGACCATGGGAACAGCATCCATCAGCGACTGGGATATCTGAACCCTAGAAGCGCGTTTCCGCGTCAACACTCAGAGATGGGATATAATGTATGCGTATGGGTGTTTATAACGCACTTGCTCTGCCCTAGGAGATCTGCACTTGGCAGCTCCTCTGCTACAATCGCCAAAAAATCGTGGATATGTTCAGTGGAAGCTCCGCGTCCTGAAAACATGGTAACGCAAGACATTATCCAATCAGGCCAGCGCGTTGGGTGTCCTGGCACCAGCTTGAGAGCCAGCGATGTGAGCTATAAACCCACTTAGTCAACACATCCTGGCCTGGATGGAAGAACATACCGCGACAAACAGCTTTCGAAGGATGAACTTGGCGCGTCCCGCCGCAACCGCATGAGCAGTTAATTGAACCAAGAGGTCCTTTAGGGCCTCGGCGTGTTCTTTTGGGAAGTTATCCCTGGCCAAAGTGAATACAACGTACTAAAGCGAAGAGAAACTAGACATACCAATCTCTAGCAACCTTGACCTGGGCAGTATGTGCCCCAAAAAACTGAACATTCTGATCCGCATGTTCCAGCAGCGGAATTACGAGACCCCATGCCTCCTGTCTCTTTTGGATTTCAAAGAGTTCGTGCTGAAGTCGTTTGAGGTCGTCCGGGGATGTAAGTGGAGATGGGGGGACGTATGCTTGTAGGATGAGCTGGGGAGAACTCAGATGGGATTCATGGATTGATTGCGGTGTCGACTGACTTGTGTGGCTTGGTGGATGTCCGACTGCTGCAGAGACGGCAGAAAGCTCGTGTCTATCATCGAGGTCAGTGATAAAGTCTATGTTCCCACGTTCAATCCATCACAAAACAAATCTGATTGCTTTCCTCACTCCTAAGGGTAACAAAGCTACAACCTAACCATCCACACCATAGTCTACCTCGAGCGTCCTTCTACTTTGAGTCGCTGCTACGCAACATACTCCGTTCTTGACTTCGCTTAGTGGCTATTCTTGGTTGCAGCTATGCTTGAGTGTCGGAAAAACTAAACACGTTCAGCCTGGAACGAAAATGGCTGGTCTCCCCTCTAAACCAACCTTCCGTCATCCCACCAGCGGTCTATGATCTGGTACCAGATCTCCCTGGTAAAAACGAATTAATTATCATCGATTCTTTATCCGAAGCGGTGTGCCAAGACGCGGACATGTAAACTACTCTCCACGACCTTCAACATCCCAGAACACTAACACTACCATTATGACCACAGCCTCACATTTATCATTCCTTCCAACCCAACAGAGCTGTGCGAAGCTATTGGGGAAACCTTGTGCCGATTGCTTCTCCAGATGTCTGAAGGTTCTTGCGTCAGAAGCTCACAAGAGGTCATGGCCCCTCGAAATTAGCCTGGCCAAAGTCTGTAGATCACGCGGGTGGGACATCGGCATCTTTCATTCCTGCCGCGAAAGTTAAAGTGAGGGCTCCCGGTCCAGGCAACCGGGAATAGGCATGGGAGTTGGGCGTTGGACGGGAGTCTGCTCTCTATGTTACTTGAAAATTCGCTCGGGCGGATATCAAGACCGAACAAACACAACCGTTAGCCGCCAGCCAAGGACCAGCACTTTTCCTATTCCTGTGAAAGTGCTCTCTCGGCCATGTGGATTGTAGTTGTTTATGTTTTTTTTGGTTCACTTACCACGACTATACGCCCATATCGCGGTCACCCACCCGAGACGGTGGCCATTTCCCCGATCTCAGCCCCAGAAAACCAGCGCTGGAACCTAAGGCTCTCGGCCACCGATCCGATGCATTGGGTCGCGAACTTGGCGGACCCTCACCGGTACCATTTTGACTTCATATTAACGGGGAACACAAACCAGCCGACGACAGTCCTTGTCCCAAAGAAGTTATTAACATTGCAATCACCGCTGAGTAGTGAATCCGCGTGCTGCACGAATCATGGATGAACGTTGAACAACAAGCGCATCACTCTCATCTTGATAGTCACAGCAGCGCAAAACAAACCGAAAGCTGAGTATCGTACGTTAAACATAGCTTACAGGGAAGATCGTCTGTCAATCGACCAGTTGAACCACGATTGCCCTGGTACTAAGCAAGGAGGACGCAAGGAGATGAGTCGACTAGAATTCGAGAGGCGTAGGAAACACGTACTCATCCAAAACCTTACCCAACTTCTTCCACCCATATCTTCAGGTTCCCGCACCTGTAGTGTTGTTCCCACTCGTTTCCTTGCTTCCAAAGGGCTGTAAAATGGCGAATACACGTCCACATCTTCATGTCCATCTGAACCCCGATTCTGCGCCTCAACGTCATACTCAGACTCCGAACCTGAATCAGACAAAGCAGGTGATGTCTTCCGCACTCCCCGTGGCCCAGGTAAAACTGATGTATCGATGTTCGTGGTACTTCTTCTAATCCGTGAACCCGTAGACAAAGAGGCCGGCACCCCCTTGAAAACAAGTCCACTCGGTGGCCTGAACTCTCGAGTACCCATGGAATTGTCTTTGTGTTGTCGACGGACGTTTTGCAGCCTACACGAGTTCAGTCTCGTGGCTGCTTTAGTGTAACGTTTAGCTTACAGTGAAAGTAGGGAGTTAGTGTACACTGCAAGTGCTTTAGCGATGCTTAGTTTTTAAACAAATCGATCTTACGTCTAGTCGTGATGAAGGTGACACTCAAGTAGTAAAGTGTGTTGGGCCGCGCCATGTACTAATGGAACGATTAGCATTGAGAGTATAACTGTAAATGACTGAAGCTCACGAGGATAAGGGTCAAGCCAGCCGCAAGGCTAGGAGGTGAAGTGAGTTCCATCTTCTATCTCTATGTCGAAGAGACTTATCTAGACTCACGTTGTCAATAGTCCAGTGGCAAGTGAAAACGTGAAAAAGCTCATTAAAACCCTATCGCTCTGCTTGCTGATATATCGTGTGCCAATTTCGGCACGGTTTTTCTGTAAAACAAAACACATCGTCGCAGTGATGACACCATCGACGAGAGCTGTTGCGCCAAAGCCAAGGTATATCACCCACTATCCACCGGATCGTCAGCGACCTTGTCAGAAATGTATTAATAGGATCGTACCTCGAGGTCTCCATCGGAATCAGAGCTCGGGATGGCATCAACGCTTTGTCTATGATCATAGGTTGGGCACGCACTCCGCCAATCGGGCAATCAAAAAAACTTACACTGCGTAACAAAATACTGGTGGCCACAGTTAGTAGTTATTACCAGGGTAAAGGACATTCACTCATACCAATTCCGATGCCTGGGGGGAAAACATTTTAGTTAAATCCAAGGGGAGAGTGCTCCACCGGCGGACAAACTCACCGACCGCGCATGAAGCAATCAAAAATACGACGACCTATGCAAAATAACATCTCCATAAGTCGCCAAGATCCCCGAAATACACGCTCACAATCATGGTTTTGGAGAATCTTTCTCCGTTCAGCGCCGGTACGCTAGAAACTGTCGAGGTCAAGCCGAACATGAATCCTTACTCCTCTGGTGGTGTGATTAAGGTTGGTGGCACGTACATGTATGTATCCGCTGGAGATACATGCTATTTTATGATATCATCAGTTTGTCGTCTCTTCGCGCTTACGTGACTGGACCGACATTTGTACCATGACAATCAAGATGGCCTGATGGAAAAATGTTGATCTTAGGGTGAACTTATTTATGAACGAACTGATTACTTGCCTGTGTAACGGATAAGGCCTGGGGTACATAGTGTTCATCAGCAAGCCGTATTGAACGCTGTTAAAGACTTCAATTTTCACCTTGAGACTCCTGGACAAATACCAGTCAATCAGCTTAGCACACAGAGGGCCCAGTAGACCAAACGAACCACGTGTCCGTCATTGAAGGTTTTATGGCTCCGAAGTTTGAGATGAGGAACGTATACACCATGTGAGTGGAAAACACAAAATGTAAGAGGTCCAGTAGGCTGCGCACAAAGTCGGAAAATCAAGGTCGTGTTCAACACCCATCCGGAGGCTGAGCACGCACCAAATGATAGCCACCTATAATCTGTGATCAGCTCAAAAACGATGAAAAGTATCTAATATGTACTGACCTGGATTTTACGGAGCAGCGGATCCTTCGAGTACCGGGAAAAGTACTGGTATGCTTGAAGCATGGTCATACCAAAAAGCCTATAATGGGAGCTATGAGTTGAATGCCAGGGTATATTTCATGTATTATATACATACACTGTCCCCGCGACAAATCCGACAAAGGGTGCAACCAAAGTTTCTGCGCCGTGACTTGGATCCATGTCCGGAGATGTATAGAAAGGTACGTTAGAGAGGTGAGGCTTTGGTAAGGGTTATGCACACGAGCGGACGGTGAACAGCTGGAGGGCTCCAAGTTGTACGAAAGAAAGGCGGAACCCACGAGACTTCTCAGAATTCTGATCTGTTAAGGGAATGGATGTACAAAACAAGGCGCCGAGATCTGTCGATGAGCGCTGGAGAAGCCACATTGGGAGACTTGGCGATGCCATCTCGTTCCTCCGACTAGATCACTGCCGTATGTTATGAGGTGTGTCCGAGGAATGTATTGATGCCCCGACACTACCGCTGCTCTTGGAAGACGGCCGTAGTGTCCTGTCCCTCAGAGATGGAGCATCACTCAACAAGGATATTATTATCTGTGCAAGGGCTCTCAAGAACACTGGCATCATGGCATCATGGACGATAACTACATGCCACAGATATAACTACCAATGATTGGTTCTGGTCCAACGCAAAGATGCGTGTTGAGCGAACACGGGACGAACGGCTTCGGTAGATTTTCTCCACTTGTGAGACCCAGAACTACTATCGGATGGCTTCTTTTTCCCTGGATTGGACGTGTGGGCTGTTGGGTTGCCACTCTGATGGCTTCTACATGGGGGGTATGGGGGTATCTGGCTGCGCTCACTGTATTCGAGTTTACTCCTCCAAACAGGAGCGACGATGGATGGAGAGCCTGGGAGGTGAGGGAAATAAGAGTCGAAGGTCAATTCCTGTGTGGTAGTGATCTGTCCAGTTTTCGACAGGCTATTCCCGTGATAATACAGAAAGTCATACTGGGGGATGGTTAGACGTATATAATAAGATATAGAGCTAATGACTCGCTTTGGCCTCTCGACGCGAGAGCTGAAGGTGAATACATCACATACGGTACTTATATACTGGTATAATGGATTCCAGGGATAAAAACCTCGAGTACATTCATGGGACAATAAATCATAAGCATAAGCATAAGGTGGTGAGGCGCATATGTATAATTAGTACGAACAATTCCTTGTCCCTATGGGTTTGTGTTTCACCTCCGACGTGCAACCTATAGATCAACCTCACTCTCCGTGCAGAAATCTATTCTTCTCATATCACCTCTTAGCCTGTGGCCCCATCTTAATACCGACTTGGCATAAAAATGGCTCCGGAACTTGTCGCCCCGACTGATACTTAAATGGCTCCGAGTCCTGAATTGATTCGTGCAGAAGTCTGATGCCCGACGAGATCGACAACCTGATTGTCAAGCCCAGTATTTGCAGGAAAATACCGCGGAAATACACGGAACGCTCGGGAAGGACAGTGACGGGCGCCTAAGAGGGACGGAAGTAACTCGATGCTTGGTTGATGATTAGTGCACCTTAAACGCTGGGGGTCAGGAAGGGACTGGGGATGTTCCAACCTTTCCCTCAGGTTCAGACATCGACAGTGTCCGTAAAAGCTTATTCAAGCGAGACTCTAGAAGAAATGGTATATTGGTAGATGAAATTGGGGTGAAGCCTGGTCCGATCTGATGACAACTGTATGCTATGAGACGTCCGTGAGTTAATAAAAATAAAAATGATAAGGTTCGGGATTAAAGATAAGGGAAATGGTGTCGACGGAACAATGCGTGAAAGGACGTGGGTCGGCTATCTATAAGGAGGAACGCCTATCTGGAGGGAAGGCAAACCATAACCGTCTCTGAGCTAGTAAACACGAAAGTTGATCCAGTGGCCGATTCGCTGAACTGGAGAGCACTTACCGGTCCAGAGCTGAACCAGTGGGCTTCTTCCACCCATCTCCTCAGGGCTCATTACCTGATACACGACACTCATTTGCTTCCTCGCCTCCAATGGGCTGTAATAGGGTGAATAGAGATTCACATCACGATCATGGGATTCCTGGTCCTGGTCCTGAGCCTCGATGTCACTGTCCGCAGGAATTCGAGTGTCCCCTGAACCGAGGAAGACAGACGCAATGTTTGCGGTATTTCGACTGAAGACAATTCCGCTGGGCATCTTGAAATCTTGGCTACCCGTAAGGTCGGCATTTAATTTTCGACGGACATTGAGCCTTTAAGTGTTGTAAGAATTTGGGCGGTTGGTGAGGAAAGAGGAACAGCTTACATCGCAAGAACGGAGTTTGTGTACACTGGAGAACGTGTCAGGTACATGAGGAGTGGTAGAATACGGAAAACTTACGTCTCGTTACTGAAAACGTTACAGCGATGTAGAGAAGTGTGTTCGGGAATGCCAGATACTGGATACGATATTGGAATACGGAAAGAACACAGAACGACCCAGACCTACCAAGATGATGACCAGAATCGCGGCGAAGCTAGAGAGAAGCATCAACACGTCGTTCCATGTCATTCTGAAATGGGACTGACGCTGTTATGAGTCCTGTAACAAGAGCGTATTTGGCAAGGTTCAATAGCAGCTCATCGGTCCGCAGGCTGGTATGATCTACGCGGGGCCTATTCTTATGAAAAATAAGGCAGAACATCGCAGCGATGGCGCTGTCGATT
This sequence comes from Chlorophyllum brunneum, assembly GCA_963576785.1. Lineage (NCBI taxonomy): Eukaryota > Fungi > Basidiomycota > Agaricomycetes > Agaricales > Agaricaceae > Chlorophyllum > Chlorophyllum brunneum. The sequence goes on from OY756148.1 coordinate 323,640, forward strand.
ATGGCTGTAGTGCCGAAGCCAAGGTAGACCATCCACTAGAGGTACAGTGTGTGAGGATGTTTTTCGAACGAAGAAATTAGTGGCATACATCAGAGTCGCCATCAAAACTCAGTGTGTTCATCAGTCGTTGCCTATTAATTCGAAAACGTGAGTTCAGTTCCGGAAGTCACGAAGCGGAGAACTACTCACAGCTGGTAGCAGAATACTGATCAAGCAGGCGAAAATCAGTGTTTGGAATTGGATCAAGTTTTGAGGCCCGTACCGACTCCAACTCCTGTGATGACCGTGTCAACTATCATTTGAGTGTCGCTTATTCAGGGTACTCACCAAACGCGCAAATCACAATCAAACATATCACACCCTGCGAAGAAACACGGATAGATCAATATTCTCATGAGATGACAGGTCCTACGAAATGGTCACTTACCGTGATAACCCTCGAGAAAACTTTACTGTTCAGCGTGGGGTTGGTGGATACTGTTTAATGGAGAGATTAGGGCGTGGTCAGGTGATTCACCTAAATGACTTACGTCTATAAATCCGTTCGAGGTATATCCTATTGTTAGGCCAGCCAAATCAGCCTATTATAACTGACCATCTCACGGAATACAAATATACTGACATTTGCACAAGGATGATCAGTATCGTCTGATTAAGAGCGGTGATATCGGTAAGTCACACCAGGTCAACGTTCTAAACATGCCGCTTGCCTGGGTGGTTCCTAGAGCCTATATCGCGCAAAGCTTGTGAGCGAGGCCTTGGAAATGGGGGCAAGTTCATTACCTTTAAACTCCTGGGGACATTGACTGTCAATACGAGCATGCATCTGCCATGGAACATGTCACGAACCAGTCATTTCTTGTTGAGGCACCCCCAGTTACGAAATTCGAGATGAGGAACGAGTACATCAAGTCCGCAGAGAATACAAAATGCAGAAGATCTAGGAAGCTACCGTCCAGGGGGGTCAGCGAGGCTAGCGTAGCACGAGGGCATTTGACGCACCAAACAGCAACTACCTAGTACCATGGGGTCAGTCGCAATTCAAGGAACACCAAAGAAAGTTTGTTAATACCTTGATCTTGCACCACACTGTGTCTTTCGGGTAATGCGTATAATACTGGTATGCTTGAAGGATCGTTGCACCGAAGACCCTGCAGAACTGTAAGCAATAAGCAAGGCAACCCCATTTGCTGCGCGCACGCTGTTCCAATGAGATAGCCCACAAAAGGCCCAGCCAAAGCTTCTCTATCGTAACTTGGACCCATGTCTAAGATCGGAGGGGAGGTAATCTAAGGGGAAGAGGAGGACTGTAGTGCAACGACGTACTGACCATTGGCTCGGGAATTTATACCTCAAGATTGTAGTAGATCAACGTGGGCGCAACCAATTTCCGTGAACCTCGAGCATTTGTCCCGGAGTTCAGGGACCCATCATCAAGAGGTGAGTGAGTGGAAGCAGCACTACATTGATGACTAAGGCGGACTGTGAGCTTCGAAATGACGAACGGTTGCTAAGGAGCAGTGTGCACCCCCTCTCCATCGCATTGAACTTCGGAAACATCATGACATGAGTTTACCCATAGCAGTGACATACCTAGGTAAACTGAGGAGTGTTTCGAGGCATCGATTAACTGGGTGTAACTGAGGGAACTCATCCCCTTGTCTTCCTCCTCAGTCTGATAATGCTGTACAGACCGACTGTCATGCATTAGCAACAGTATGCAGCAGTTTTCTATTGAGTACCCGGAAGTCGCTGTAAAAGCGTGAATTGAGGTGGACGAGGACAAAATCTCCGCTGCCGTAGGTCAGTCAGTATCTATCATCTGATTATCGATCAAATTGTAGTTCAAAGCTATCAAGAGACGACATAGCACCGTATGGATCGCTAATAGTGGTGCATTACATTTTCTATTTTCATGTCACTCTAATTGTGTCCCGAATTGTTCGGAAACAATGCCTCGTCGTAAAAAGGAGAAGTATAATCGCCTCTTATCTTACCTTATTCATCACAGGTCAAGAACGCACTGCCCATGAACAAAATAGACATGTTGGTGCTGTCGGCCCACCAAGGAGGTCAAATGTCGTCACTCAGCTCCTGCATTACAACTGAGCCCGGAGCTTGAAGGACTGAAAAGCAGCGCGCTCAACAATGAACCCCGAGTTAAGTGATTTTTGTTCGAACAGCATTCAACAACGGACTTTGAGTCAGAGTGATTCTGGTTTGATGAAGAACTGGCCTTGCTCGTTTGGCTGGAGTAATACCATACTGTAATGCACTGCTCAGTTGTGGGGAACCGGGGACTCGGAGGTAGTCAGAAAAGTTCTCACGAATTATTGGTATATTCGAAGCCATTTGCCCGAATCGCCACCTTCACTCATATCCATTCCACTCGCCTCCAACTACCACGGTAATACCCAGGTTTTGCTTCTCCACACGACAGCCACACGGATGCTAAGTCACGACCGTTCCCGCTCTGAAAATCCGTGTTTTTCCGGAAGATGAAAGAATTTCCGGAATTGTGTACTTTCATCATGTGGAAACCGGTCGCAAAGGAAGGGTTCGACGATATCATATCAATCACGGATCCAGCCCGAGGAGTACGGTGTGAGCATTCTTAGTGTCTCTGCCTGATGAAATTGTTCACATGCTGGCACAGGACCGGTACTCGAGGGGTTCCAGAAGAATACCGATGAACTCTGTATGAGTGACAAACTCATAAAATCGAGTCCAGTGATAATGCGATAACGAGTCAAGCCGCATCGGGGGGACTGTACAGCCTGGCGCAGCAACGTCCATCGGCCATCATCAGTCATCCGACTAAGGAAGTGGATATTTTGGACGTTTACTTCTTGGTCATGGTGTTCGCCTGCTTTATTTAAGTTCATCCCACGGATGACAAATTCGGGTGGACATAATAAGCATGCGTTCATCATAGGGTGCAGCTGCCAAAAAGCAACAAGCCGCTACCCTTGGCTCAGTACATTTGAATAAGTATCAACTCTAACGGAAGTCCGGCTATCGTTACGCTTCCTCCTTCTCACAACCTCCTTCCCTCCATGGTCCCCATTAGTGATGTTAGCAGGGCGTTAGGGGCCGCCTTTTTCACCTTTGTCTGCGGTTGTGTGTGAGCCCGTTGTCCCTGTTGACGTCTCAAGGCTTCACACTGATTCACACGGATATCCTGTAGGTTATATGGCATAACACTCTCCCAAGTCTATCAGTATTTCAAGGTGTACCCAGAAGATAGCCGTTCCCTCAAAGTTACCGTCAGTGTCCTGCCCCCCAAGTTCAGCGCAGTGGTTGAAATTGACTCCCTTCTAAGGTTGCTCTAATTTGGTGCCTCTGACGTTTTCAGCATGAGTCTCATGGTTGGCTAATTAGAAGATCAGCTTGGTCGACTCTCTTCACTCTGCTTTTTCGATACATATGATGTGGTCATGGCTAGTGAAAGGCATTGGGGAGGACGTGGCGCTAGCACGGGTGATATGGTGCGTTAACCGTCAATATCTATCAAGAGCGACCTCAAGGCCTCATGTTCGGGACCGCGGCAGGAGCCTCAAGGTCTGTCCATATCTGACGTCTGTGTTACATACACTGACACGCCGCCATGCAGGCTGTCGGATACCTACATGTAAGTTCCCGTATGTGTCGGTCATGCTCCTGGAAGTGAATGCATGAATCAGGTGTTCATGATGTTGTTCGTTCAAGGGTGAGGTCCCTGCTCTCGGTATCTTGAACCTTCTTAATGGAGTCATATATACAGGATATACCTATCACGAATCTACCTATGTGGGTACATTCGGTCTCTTGGCAGACAGCCGACTTATCGAGTCTCAGTCACGCACAAGAGTATTGATATCGGACGGTGGGCGAAAATTGTCATACGGGTACGTTCCCATTGCATCTCCATCGGGACTCTTATCGATCGTGCTTCAGCTATGTACTGTACTAGGGGGAGGATTAGCGTTGTGTGAGTATCGTTAAATACATTTGTTCTCCCCCAACTGACTAATCTTTCGACCGTGATAGCGGCGGTGATTGGTTCGTGTTGGTTACTATCAACCATTGCTACGGAAAACACTAACAATTGATGTTGTTCAGTGTTCTTGATTCAGCTGTACGGATTTTTCTCGCTGTAGCTCATAGCATAGCTCAATTTGAGTTCAGACAGAAAGTGAAATTCCTACTCGACTTCGGGTCCGATGCGAAGGTGAGTATGAAACACCTGGGCTGGCAATCATCGTTGACGAGCTATCCAGTGGGTTCTCTACTTCGCCTTCGGAATCACTTGCGTCGTCGATATCGGGATAACCGTCGGGATGTGTGCAATGTTGAACAGGAGCAAAGTCAGGATCAAGGGTGTCCATCTGGCAAGTAATGTGGTTCTCTCCAAAATTATTATCTTCTTCATCAGTTCCGGCCTCCTAACGACGTAAGCCATCAATGGTTCCTTGTTCGTAACCCGACTCTGAATCTACCCTCGACCTCATTCCTCATAGCCTCATTGCCATCGTCTACATGGCCCTTGTGTGTATAGTTCCCTCTTTTGAGCGAGACAGTCCCAGTTTGATGGTTTGGTTCAGTATTCAGCTCTACCTGATGTACTGCTATTCGTCGGTGCAACATTCTCAACCTCCAAATGTACGTCAAGCATATTGCACTCATTATGGAATGATGCTTAGTTAACAACGCAGTATATGCCAATTCTGTCCTAGCAATGTGAGTATTTCTTTAAAATTACGAGGGCTTCTTCTGGATTCTGGACTTAGGATTAATGGACGCCGGCACCTCCGCTCAGAATTTACGCGGCCACGGGAAATTGAGCTTCTAAGCGCAGTACACTTCCGTCCAGGAGGAACGGGAGACTCGAGTATATCAACGGCGAACTCTCCATACGTAGAGAAACTTCCAGGAAACCAGGGGCGAAGTGAGTGTAGTAACTTATCCCTGGTCAGGCCTGAATCTGATCCGTTTTCCCAAAGGTTTCTCAGACAACAATTCGATACCAATGCGATGACTCCGACCGAGACGGACACCGAAAACATATTTTCTGTATTATTAGGGGGATCTCTCTGCAGGTATCTCTACTTTGACTCGGTAATAGATATGACATGACGATTCTGTTGTCGTCATTCGATCGTCACCGTCCTGATTAGGCAAACCTCCTGCCAGTTTTGTCCTGGATAGCAGCACACCTACTCTCACTCCAGGTATAAAAGGATCTCTCCTATTCCAACTGCTGTCCCACTCCTTCCCTCATCATGCCCATATTCAGTATAGTCTGTATCACTGGACACACGACTTCTTCTTACCCCCACCCCCACATCCTCTATAACCTTAAGGTCATACTGGATGACGGGAATCAGCAGGACGTGCTCCGTCGTTATTCTGAGGTACCCTCGACACGCTATCGCGCATATAGCCACTGACGGAACGCATGCCTCCAGTTCGTATCCCTCCACAACTCCCTGAGAGACCCCTTCGTGCTCCCCGCCAAGGGCACTCTCACCACGAATATCGTCCCTTCAGCGTGGCTCAACAATGAGTTCATTGCCGAGCGAAAGGAAGGACTCACCCTTTATCTGCAAAGCCTCATTAGGTCTTCGGAATTGCAGGACCACCCTATCTTAGTCCAATTTTTGACTCCAGGCCCATTCAATCCCTTCGGCATACCCCAGATTGAACACGACCCTATCGCCCAGATGGAGTCTGTATCCCTGGTCAGCGTCGGGGTCAATCCTGTCCAGCCCCAAGCGGCCCCTACCAAGTCCGAACCTGATCAAGATCACAGAGGGAACTCGGAGCCGATTGCAGCAGCATATTATCCCAGTTGGGCGGTCGATACGTTACGCCCGGAGAAGATCGCTTTTTCCAAGTTTGATATCATATTCTTTTGTGAATAATAATATTTGTCGATCTTTCATGTGAACTGACCAGGCATACCCAGGCTTCATTACTCCCAATGGAGTGGCAGGTGTTGATTGGGATGAAGGGAGTAAGGATGTATTGCGGCGTCTCGTAACTGCAGCTCGCGCTGGGACCAACGCGACGAGGGTCGTAATTTCGATGGGTGAGCGATCCGATCTGCTTGTAAACCGTCCTTAGCTCAGGGACAACTCTCAGGTGGCTGGTCAGGGTGTCATTGGATGAGCCAGGCCATGTCCAGTGCTTCTAACAGGGCGAAACTCTGCGACTCCATCGTCAAAATAATTAACGAATTTGGCCTTGACGGTGTGTATAGTTTATTTTTTTGTCGGTTATTGGTATCTCTCAACGAAATTTACTTAGGCCTTGACATTGATTGGGTAAGCTGTGGTCGGCTCCAAGGGAGCTCCGGCGCTTAATGATTGAGTGGCAGGAATATCCCAATGATACTGGCACTGGAAATCCCCACTCTCCTGCGGATTCTGCCAACCTGCTGGGTTTTATCAAGTATTTGCGTAGTGCTCTGGGCAAGTCGACCTACCTGATCATCACCCTCAACTGATATCTGATATATTACGACACAGGCCCAACGAGGATCATTTCCGCCGCCGTTACTCACATGCCGTGGAAAGGCCCTGACGGGAAGCCACTCAAAGATGTATCCGAGTTCGCACATTACATGAATTTTGTAAATATTATGTAGGCCTTACTGACCTTTCGCTTGCTCGGGTCTAACGTTGACGATAGGAACTATGATGTCTTTGGTGCCTCGGACAAGCCAGGGCCTAACGCACCTTTAGGTATGCTTCTAGATCAAGTATCTCTCTCTATCCCTCCAACAGGTTGTAGAAAACAGATGTGGGACTAGCTCGCAACCGGAGGCCACAGCCAAAGCTGCGTATGCTCAGTGGACCAGGGCGGGCATGCCTGCCTCGCAGCTCCTTCTGGGGCTGCCACTTTATGGCTACGTCTCCCAGAGCACAGCGAAAAAACTCTCGGGGAGTTTGAGCCCTGATCCGGAGGACCCTTTGTTTCCTCCTGGGGCTCATCCCCGCTATCCACCCGAACCAATAAAAATGTCCGAGACGACAACAGCCCCTGCAGGGGACCTAAGCGCCATGTGGGGCCAACAGATTGCATTCAAGGATCTGTTATCACGCGGCGCTCTGTACAAGAAACCTGACGGAACATATGATGGCTCCAACGGCTACAATAAGGCATGGGACGATTGTAGCGATACCCCAGTGAGCAATTCTGCATTGTAAAAAGCCGGGTATAGCTTGAACCTGTCGTCTAGTATCTGTTCAGCCAAGCACGAAAGACTGTCATAACGTTTGATGATACTTTCAGCCTGATGGACAAGGCTAAATTTGCCAAAGAAACTAAGATGGGCGGCTGTTTCACTTGGTCGCTTGATCAGGTACGCGAGATCTTTGTCGGGCTTGAGATTTCATCTGAACCAAGAACCAGGACGACGGTATAACTTTACACAACGTCATTCGTGCTGCATTGGGGAAGAAATAGTGGAAAAACGACACGACTATGATAAGTTAGGTCCTACATAGATGAACAATTCTAGTTGTCATTCGAGTTTGAGATGATACTACCAATACTCAAGAGATTCTTCTTTCCGGCACTTCTTTGATCAGTCAGACTACCTCTTCTGTCCCTGTCGCGAGCGAAATCCGGAGGCGGGGGCAACATCTTTGTGTTATCACGCCCGGGGCTTCGTAGTTGGATTACGGAATATGAGGCGGTGTGTCTATTGCGATGATGAGGAGCATGAGCGATTGTAGGAAAGATGTCAACATACGCATCTGGGGAAGAACCATTATGGGCGGGGGATATAATTGGGCTGGCGGCAGTGCTAGAAGTGACTGACATTGTGGAAGAGTGGTGTCGCAGGGGAGCGAGTTGGATTCTGTCACTAGAGTGGAGAATGTGAGTATGGGGAGAGTTGGGGCTGTGAGCGAGTGTACCTATCGCCCGCCCACTGTTGTTGTTGTTGTGGATGATGGTGTTGGGGATAGCCGGACCATTCAGGACTCGAACTCGTGCTGGATGACCCATATGCTGTAGGTGGAGGACCAGGTTGAGATGATGCGGAAGATGGAGGTGGGTGGGTATATCCATATGGTGGTGGGCCTTGATATGGTGGGCGAGTGGTAGGTGAGGAATTTGAAGGGGATGGATTGGCGGTGGCGGTTAAGAAAGTGGCACCGGGAGGAGGGGGAATGGCACTTGGAGGATTGGTATTAGGTATGACAGCCGTAGCAGCTGCTGCGGGAGGTGGTGGTGGTGGTGGTGGTGGTGGTGGTGGTGGTGGAGGAGGAGCGTAAACTTGTTGGTGTTGTTGTTGTTGTTGGATCATCGGTGGTGGTGGTGGTGGTGGATAAGGTTGATACGTTTGTTGAGATGTCCCAGGCGGCGGTGGCGGATGCCCAGCAGTAGGCGGAGGTGGTGGTGGTGGTGGTGGTGGTAATCCTTGATGATGATGATGATGATGATGATGATGCGCATTATTATAATCATAAGCACCACTTTGTTGTTGAGAAGGCGAAGGAACTTGAGTATATGGACTATGATATTGAGGTTGTTGATACGAATATCCAGGATATTGAGGTTGTTGATCGTAATACCCTCCATAACCCTGTTGTTGAGGATAATTCGTATAATCATATCTTTGTTGTTGTTGAGGTGGGTATTGAGAATAATATCCATCATAATTCGATTGTGGATGTGGAGGTGCGCCGTTACTATTCCATTGCTGCTGCTGCTGTTGTTGGTCGACAACGATTTGAGCAGTAGCGGTGGTAGCAGTACCGCCATTCCCATTACTGGTACCACTATTGGAACCGGTATAAGGAGGAGCGTAATGCGGAGGAGGGGGAGGGTTATTACTAGACGTGGGATGACCATACCCTCCTCCTCCTGTAGGAGTGGTATTAGTAGTAGGGGTGGATACGACGACTGTACCACCCGGAGTAGGATTGGTGTATTGTGTATTTGGAGGTGGTGGGTGCGCGTATGGGTGTTGTTGTTGGGGATGATGAGGGTGAGGATGATGAGGATGATGGGGGTGATGGGGGTGATGATGAGGATGATGAGGTGGTGGCGGTAACGAATTTTGCGCCGGAGGTGGAATCATTTGTTGTTGCTGTTGAGGTATCGTATGATACCCACTTTGCTGCTGCGGTGGCGGCGGGGGAGGCGGAACATGCTGTTGTTGATGAGAAGGCGACGCGGGATAAGGCGGTGGAGGAGGTCCACCATGAACTTGAACTTGCGAAGTCGCCGTCGTAGTAGAAGTATTATCAAACCCTTGTTGTTGTTGATACCCACCACCTCTCCCATCAGATATCGAAGGACCACCCAACACCATCCCAGGTGGAATATTAACACCCATAGCAACACCATCAAGTGTATTTCCTTGTGGTGGCGGTATAACCGATCCTCCATTATTGGGAGAAGCACCGACTGCACCTGGTGGTGGTGGAATTGTCGTCGTTGCCGCCTGAGGAGGATTTTGTGCAGGAGGAGGTCCCCATCCGGTTTGCTGTTGTTGTGGATAGGTATGTTGATAATGTGGTTGATGCTGAAGCGATGAACCAGGAGCGGGATTATCGATGTTCAAAGCCATGGCAAGTCCACCCATATTGACATTCATACCCACGACATACTCTCCGGTCCTACTTCGTTTATTATTCTTATTTGTGGACATATCCCCATTGTCGTCTTCCCTATCCCCATATTGCTGCTGTGGAAGAGGTTGTTGAGTAAATGAAGGACCTGGTGTTGGTGCTGCTGTGACTGCAGTTGAAAGACTGTTGGAGGGATATTGCTGATGTGGAGAAGTAAGAGGCAGTGGGAGTGGTTCGAGGGCCTGAATGGGACGTTTACGAACACGGATGTCTTTACGGATACGGATCTTGATTCCCTGGTCTGCAAGGGAACAGGATAGTGGCGTGGATTCTAGGGCCGGTGTGTGAGAAAGTGGGATGGGAAAAAGCGGGGATGGACGGACCTTCCATGCCGGGAAACTTTTTTGCAGTGTAGACGTAGAACGGGGCAGAATAGATGGACTTGCAGTGGCGGACGTTGTTTCTAAAAAGATTCAGTGAGTGATCCGAGATGATAAGCGAGGAAGGGCCCTCGAGACGAGGCCCGGGGATGTGGTGAGATGGAAATCTAATATTACATACCCAACAACTTCGAAAAGACTCAGTTTGAGTCGATAACTGCCCTCTGTACGAACACTGAGATCGGGAAAGACGAAAAAGCCAGCATCTGGAAATGGGAACATTAGGAGATTTATGGGTGTTGATTGGTGACAGCGAACCTTCGCTGTTGTGCTGTGGATCCTTGAGGTGGTAGAGACTGGAGACGACAGAGCCAGTTGTACACCTAGTACGACCGTCTTTTAACCAGTGCAATTCGGCATCGTCGTCTGGCTTGGCGAGAGATGCAAACATGAAGTAGTAGGGGTTTTGGAGGTAGGATTGGGCGTAGACTGCGGCATCTGGCGGGGGACCTGGTTCGTGGTTGGGGTAGTGCGAGGATGATGAGGTTGAGGTTGAGGATGGTGGTGTGGAAGGAGGGGTGTGATGTGAAGATGAAGAAGAGGATGAAGTAGCTGGCTGTGGTTGTGGTGCAGCAGAGTTTGCGAGAGGATCGATAACGCGGAGTTGGACGATGGGAGGAGGATCGATGGGTCTTCGGTCGGCTGTGATGGGGGGGTAGTGAGCCGGGAGTGGGTGTGTGTGTGATGTTCTGGTTACCTTTACCACCGACACCGCACATACGGGCCTGTTTGGGCTCTTGTCGCACGATAAGTTCATACATCCTAGCACGATGGGTTGTCAGCATGGAACAGCCACGGAAGTGGGGGACAGTCATTGTGGGTGTCGCGAGGGAGGGGGCAAGGGGAGGCATGAGAATATGAGGGGGAAGGAGAGATCCAACGCCTTGGACTCGGGTTGTGGGATGTGAAAAAAGAAAGGAGAGCTTACAGAGAGTCGCGGGTGGGTGGGGGAGAGGAGTGCGGAGGTGCAGCCATGGCGAGCGAGGCAGACAGCGACTGGGCAGCGATGGCGATACAGGCGCGGGCCTCTCACCCGTTCCCACACATCGAGATCCACTCCCTCGCCTTCCCACGCCTACACCCTCCACGAGGCAATGCTAGTCTCAACCAGCGCTCCGTCCCAAGGTACTAGACTCCCGCGAAGTACCACATAATACAATACTCTCAACCCAAATAATCCGTTTCACCTTTCTTAATAAACCCTATATCACTTTCCATCAACACCTCCCCAACAAAATAAAAATACTACTTGCATAATGCGGAGGAATTCTCCCCTGAGGATCTCTCACATCCATAGCCGAAACCAAAACCAACCTCGGTCTCCTCTTCACACCCTCAATCGCATCAAACACTTTCACAGCTCCCTCAAAATCAACCCTTCTCGTTCTCTCCTCCACCTCTACTTCCGACAACCCCTTCCCCCCCGCTCCAGCAATAAAATACACCACATCCACTTTCCTCAATTCCATTTCCTTCGTAAACTCTGACAAAGGTGCGTTTTCTAAGGAGAGTATGACAGGGGTAGAAGATAGCCGAGTTATATCGCTGATGTGCGACGGGGATCGGATTATAGATGTTATTGTGTGATTTGGTGCGAGCAGACGTGTAAGACGCAGAGCTACCTTTTTACAAAAACGTAAAGTGTGTGAAATTACCGAGATATTATGGACGTACATTTCCATGTCCACCAACATTCTTACCCATCCTGTAGTAAAGCAGCAATCTTTGAAAAAAGAAGATGATAGTGGTTCAAGTTAAAAGGTCGTTTCCCTCGTTATTCGTTTATGATCATCATACAAGTCTAAAAAATGGACCCGGGATCTTGTTGGAAAAAAAAATACTTTTTTGGTATATGAACTTTATCCCCCAACGACAAACCTAATCGGTTACATCGGATGAGTAACGAGTAACAAAAAAAAAAAAAAGACTCACCCAAGATCCGGAAAAAAAAGCTAGAACGCGAATTAAACTACGTCACGAGCAAAACCTAAAAAAAACAACATCATCAGCAGACCATAATTAAGCTCAAAAAACCCCCTCAACCCCACAACCAGAATAAAATAAAAAGAAACAAGTTGAAGCCATCATCCGCAAAAAGACAACAGCAACGATCCAAAGGACACGAAGCTTTTCCTCGTCTTTATTATTGCGTCAGCGTCGAGCAGAGCGGTAAAGACATAAAAAAGTGTCACAAAGGATCACTTTTTTGTCAAAAATACCGGTGTGCTCTGAATTCAACTGTTACCTTTCCAGTTGAAGAGAGAAAGGGAATGGAATATAAAATATGAACTTAGCTATGAGCGACGTCGGTTACGCCGCGTGAAGACAACGATCGTCTAGGAGAGAGGTTAGTGAAGGTGTATATGGTTGAGAGGAATATGACGAACTCGTTGTTAGTAGGAATGATACGTGGACCTGCGGTGTGAATGGTAAAGTTAGTCGGACCTACCGTGCTTACATTCAATGGTCTTGATGTACATCCAACGAATATTAACGGTCCAAATTTGATGCAAACATGAATGGGTCCGATGCCAGAGAGAGTATAACGGGTCTTCTCAATGGACCTACCTTTATCTTTACACTTACATTTTCTCAGTCCATACGTTGATTGAAGTCAGTCCATGGCCCGATTCATGGAACCGGGGCGGTACCCTGTCGACCTACGCATACCCGCATCGAATTTGAGGTGGGCCAACCAAAGTATAAACGCGGGTCCTTCCATTGATTTGGCCAATCCCGGGGACTCAATCCACTGGCCTGGATGCTTATATTCGATCCTCGTGTGCTTGATCCGCCAAAGGAAGGATAGGTACCAATATCGTCAATCGCGGAATGGGAGGGGGCTTGAGGGAAACCGGGCGCGTCCAAATCGATAAATAATAATAATAATAACCACGGTCCGCGTCTTCATTTGATACTTGCTTGCTTCGATAAGTGGAAGAGGAAACCGGGTGGTCCGGATGAGAGAGATGGGATGGATCCGGCCAGATATCCGCGTGGAAACCAATTCGTTTTCGACCTTTCGAATCCTCGATTATCAAAACACCGGACCATGGGCTTGAGGAATCATTCGCGGGGCATTGTCAACCTGGGGTGGAGGAACTTGCGTTTGACCGTGCCCATCGATCTTCTACGACAACGGTCTTCTTGCCTTCCGCATCCCAGGTAATAGTATCATGGCCTGGTTTTAGGCCATGTAGTGTGAAGAGAGTAGCTGAGGACCTCTCCGCTTTGGAGAGGTAGAAGTGGTAAAGAGTCAAGAGGTGACGAACAACCCACACCGACTCATTCCACGCTTAAATCTCTTCCAAAACCCGCACGGACCATCCTTTCCTAAATGACAAAGCCAGAACGCTATTGGTTAATCGCTCCAACCCTGTACAGTCCAAGCGCAACACACTCTGCGTGGCACGCTAAGAAAAAGTCAGATCCTGAACGCTATAATCCTCCTCTCACCTTCAAATTTCGTAGACACGTTCCTCGTGGTGGTGGGTGCGATAATATCGACAAGGGATAGCGTGAAGAGGGAAGGGAGGGGCTGGAGAACAGCATTTGTGTGTGGGCGCTTAGTCCCAGGGACATTCTTCGCGTCGCGGTGACCGTGTCCACGCCAGTTGAACAATGGAAGGCGCACGAGGTCACACTCGACCATAATTGGGCAATGGCATAGCTCTGGTGGAGGAGCGAGTCGTGCCTTGGCGTCTGAATCTCTGTGGACTGGGTTGGTTTCGGTATGTGAGGGTTTCCTGGTGAACAATGTTAATACATGTGCCAAGGTGAGTCGTGGCAAAGCACTAACATACTTTTCTTGATGTCTACGTCGAGGTCCAGTGTCCTCCATCTCGATGAATCGTTCTTGACACATCTTTGATCTCCATCTGATAAAGTTAGATTTGTTTCCACTCAGAGTTAGTTGATGGCTTTGACAATGGTTCCACAAAAGATTTATTTGCTCTGTAGTGTTTAGGCGTTACAGTCTTGGAAAGAGCCTCCACAAGTGATGTTCGTCAGATTAATACCTATCCATGCAGATCAGTAAGACTCCATCTGATTTCAGAACCCAATACGCACCTTATCATGAGCTAGGACACTATGTGTAGCTTATTCAAGCCCCACCTCGTCTTTTTGTGCCGGATATTTGTGGGGCAGTGAGTATCTTCATCATTGTCGCTAGACGCCCATCAGGGTCGGACCAATGCCTCTCTCCAGATCGCTCCGTCGTTTTCGCAGCTCAACCGTGTAGGCCCTGGACTCAAAAAATGTTACTACAGTGATGGGGCCGTGTTTTTCTTGATCAATAGCAATGCAAGACCGAGAGCGTGGATAGAGGAACGTTCATGGGTCCAAGGTATATTCTTCCAGGTATAGTCGAAGCATGGAGGGTAAGCGGGAAACATTCTGGACCCCACACGGTCTTGGAAAATTGGCTGGGCAGTGGGTTCTAATGCCTATGGACGGTATAGCCCTTATGGTTGCCTTGGCTTCAATTTGGCGTCAGTTCAAACACGAAGTTGAGTGTGAGAGCACGCACCAAAGCTACTTGACGTTCTGCTCTCCATAGGCAATATACAGCTCCCAAAATTATAGCCATAAAATCAAGACCGGTCTTATGTATCTGTGCGCCCAGTAATGGGCATTTTAATGGGGTCTGGATGTGATTTTCCGGGCATAGGAAGTATTTTGACGCGGTTGGTAAAATTCGGCGAAAACGAGCTCTAAAACCGTAATAAATATGAGGGGCTGGTATGGAACGGTGTTGGGCACCTACTGACTTCATATTGCCCTTGGAGGCTGGGGAATCGGGGCTGTGGGTCATGGTTGGGAAGTTTACCTTTACCCAGGTTTGAGCGTCAGGCTTCCATCCCACGAGACTTTACGTCAAGCGTCCACCCCCATAGTTCGATAAAAACCAGAATTGAAATCCGAATGAACGTTGAAATTTCGAGTACAAGAGCTGACGAGCTGGGGATTCTGGAATGGGCAGTGTGCAGACCCAGGAGGAGACGTGACCACCAAGTGTTCTCCAGCTCAAAAAGGAAATCACCCGGATCCCCCACTTCAAGCCCACATGCGCGCAGCATGCTGTCTTCAGCCACCTGGTCAGCCCCAGTGGAGAAAAATAATATAGATCTCAATTATCGCCTGAACACAGCTGATAAAATAGGTATGCACTCCTGAGTTGCCTCAGGCCTACCGAATAGTCCAACAGCGACGCGGCACCACCCCATAGCCTGAGCAGGTACAACACCGCGGGTCATAGTATGTTGTCAACTCGACCACCCTAAATCCAAGTACGGCCTAGACCATTATCAACTAGTAAATCCCAGAGCTCGAAACACGACCGTTTGAATGCCCTCAAAGATGGGGTATCACTCATGTGGTGAAGCGAGGAGCTTTGTCGTCTACAATCAGATACGTCCTCTTAGCGAGCGAGACTCCGCGTGTTCCCTTCTCGACAAAAAATGCCTTCCAGTTGGCCCTGGCAGAAAGTACCAATACAAATACCGCTAGTTGTATTACACCTCCAAGTTTCGCGCTCTGATCACTGGTATATACATGTGCAGCAGACCTACTCCGATGAAGGTGCATTTTCTAAGGAAAGAATGAGAGGAGTTGATGAGAGTTGAGTTATATCGCTGATGTGCGACGGGGATCGGATTATAGATGTTATTGTGTGATTTGGTGCGAGGACACGTGTAAGACGCAGAGCTACCTTTTTACAAAAAGGTAAAGTGTGATTATTACTGAGATTTTTATAGATGATTATGGACGTACATTTCCATGTCCACCAACAATCATAACATTCTTACCCATCCTATATAAACCCTGTAGTAAAGCAGCAATTTTTGAAAAAAAAAAAGATGATAAGGGATACTCAATTCTAAAATCCTGTGGATCAGAACTGGATCAGAACCGGACTCCTTCCCAGCGACTGGACGCTATTATATAAGCTGACGTTGATCCGAAGTTCTACCGAAACCTCGTAACGTCCGATGTTCGTGTTTGGCTACAGCCTCACCCTCCTCATGTGACTTTCATCAAATGCGCCTTTCCCGCGCAGGACTGCCAAACTAGTGTAACAACTCACAACCCCCGTATGGCACTGATCAAGTTGATAACCAGCGTAAACTTGCTACAGCCCCATAGCCAAATCATAATATATGTATTTTCTTTTACTTCACTATATGGCCACCTGTTCCCCTCTTGTCTGGGTTATCTCTGTCCTTCATAAGACAAACTTGAATATTCCTACCTTTATTAAAGGTATCCTAGTCAGTGGATCAGCCAAGGATCATAACAAAATACTCAAAAGCATGATCTAAATCATAAATGTCCTTTATGAACACTTACCAGTTGTTATGCATTCATAGATGTTCAAGCATATATCAGTCTCTCTAGTTAGAGCTCAATGAGCTTTCTTGGCTATGACATGGCTTTCACTTCAACATTAGGCATGCATCATCAGGTAGCCTGGATATTGAACAGCACAGTACTATGCAGTAGCAGACAGATAATCTGACTTACTGATAGGTTAGTTAGTAAACAGTAAGAATACTAGTAGAGTTACTAAGAAAGTCAAGTAGAGCATAAGAGAAGATAAGTAGATTGTCTAAAGAAACATAAAGGGAATATATGCTGCTTTATATACTAAATGTCTGGGATGCAAAACCCTAAGTGTTATGTCCAAACCTTGAACCTATGTTAGAGGTTACAACAAGTTCCCAGAAGCAATACCATTTGTCCTGCCACCACAATCCAATGATGCCATCATTGACTCTCTACTCTGACTCGCTTGGAAATATGCACCATACTTACATGTATGCAACACTGATGGACTCTACTTGTGTACCATTGAGAACAACCTCTACAGCACCTGGAATAATGGTTGGAAAGCATGACCTACTACTAAAGAAATAATACAGTACATCCACCCCTACATGTACACTCATGGACCAGTGCTTGAAGTGCTCATTCATCAACAAGTTGCTGATGGAATCTATTGTATTGAGATGTGACCAAGGGACCTATTACCAGATAATGAACCCACTGTACCCAGTAGTGACAGTGACAATTCTCCTCATCTGCTATTACGATCTACTCGAGCCTTTGTCGAGTCACCCAAGTCTTACCTCTCAGAAGAACCAACTACACTGATGTCATCTCTGTCATCCAATCCTAATCAATCTATGGATGCAGTTTTTCCGTCACTACCATCATTGTCATTACTATCTACCACTTTGTCCTGCATATCTTGTGACTGCAGCTATTCCAATGAATCTCTATCGTTATTATCTGAGATCTTCAAGAATGAGTAAGTACTCATTCATTTCACCTTTATCAGTTTCACTTCACTCTATGTTTAGCTATCTCACCTTTATCAGTTTTGTGTCTATCTTTAGTAGTGCTTCATCATATGTTTCATATCTATTAGTTTCATATTGTGAAACTTGTTTTGGTCTCATTATCTATACTCTGTAGTATTTATAGAAAAGAAGTAGTTAGTATAAATAGCCAACTATATTAAAAAGTCAAAACTTAAGCTTTGATCTTCTACAGAAATAGCTTTCTTGATCACCCAAAAAGAGTTTCCATTGACAGTTGCTGTCAATTAATAGAAGATTACTTAACTGCTTATTTTCTACTTGCCCTTATTACTCAGAGCTATGAAATAAACAGGATTCCCATTTCTTGGTTAAGTAACAACAGTTTGATAATATTTGCTTATCCAGTTACTTGGCTAAGATAGGTATTAAGGCCATACCCTAGAGATCACATTCTCTTTGATTGTCTTTAGTAGTTAAATCCATAACAATAGATCAAAGCTTCTACTGAGTCATTGTGGAGATTGGACAATGGCTAGGCCTTCAAACGGCTATCTGTTCCCCTCCTCCCACTAGCCCTATTTGTACATGATATTCTGCTCATCCAATGAAGGAAAATAGGCCGAGGACTCAATGGCCAATACATTTTGAATGCCAGCAAGATGGGCATCAATTCTTGCAGACTCAAAAAGGGCAAAGGCCTTCAGGCCTAATTGCCTCACTCTCCACTCCGACATCACTCTCCATTTGCTGTGCCAGCCAGTACCCTCTCAATAAAACAATTTCATTCAAATCCCCGAATACGTAGGAATGGTTGTTACTAAAAGTATGAAAATTTTCAATCCCTTATGTACCCTTTCATTCAATCCATATAATATCTCCATAATCTCTAATTCAGACTGTTTCGGACTCTACTTTTCTATTCAAATTATTTCTACAGTGCATACAAACTATGTATGAGGTTTCCATAGCATAAGTTTGGATTTTTGTATAAATATAAATGTACTTTGTCTACGAAAATCAGTGAAAAAAGTATCTGATTAATCCTATCTCTCTTCTCTGCCTCCCAGAGGCTCATAAACATCTCGCTTTGACAAACCACCCTTTCCCTTACCTTTGTGTGTTCCTAAACACATCCCTTTTCCCCTTGGGTTGAAGTTCCAATGTCAGACAGACACTGATATGCTCACAAATATAATGAGACAACATCTCTTCATCTAGAGCCCACTGCAAGGGGCCTCTTGACCCATACATTCCAATACTTTCCCTTTACCCTAGCCCAAAGTATACCTCCAAAACCCATTGACCCTAAACATATCACTTATCAACATGTCATCGAGTGGAGATGACATTCCTCTCTTACCTTTGTCTCAGGGTGGACCATCAGGCCAGCATTGATATTGAGCCTTTGGCATGTCTGGAAATGATACCAATGTCAGCTTGCAGACACCCGCCTTTCCAAATTTCATTCCAGCAAGTTGGCGTACACCCCAAGGTGTCCAACCTCCCAATCTACTAGTTCTACCACCTTCACCACCTCCTATCTATGTCCAAGCTCCTCCCAATCCTTAATTCATGCCTAGTCCCTATGAATGAAATGCTCCAAAATTCAATGGACATCCCCTTTCACTAGGACGATTTTTCACAGAGGTAGAACATCTAGGAAGGAGTTGTCAGCTTAATGATCAAAAAATGATCGAGTATACCCTTGGATACCTTGGCTGGAATGAACATAATACCTGGAAAGAACTCCTATCAGCAGCAGGAAATGATTGGGATCGATTTAAACAAGAAGTTACTGCTATCTACCCTGGTACCAATGAAGATCACAAGTATACATTCTATGATCTCGAGGCCCTTGCCAACCATCAGGCTATGACACCAATGGGTTTGAGGTATCAATTTGGTGAATACTATAGAAAGTTCCTGACAATTAGTGGATGGCTGTCATAATAAAACAAGATTTCACAGAAGGAGTGAGATATGATTTTCCTGGGTGGATTTGACCCCCACTTCCGAGAACAACTTACTGCCAGACTTTGCCTCAAATTACCAGACTTCCCACCTTATCAGCCTTGGGAAATATCGGATATAGTCAAGGCTGTGCTGTTTCTGCTTAATACAGTCTCTGCTTCAAATGAGCTAGCTGGTTTTCCAGGACATTTGGTACATTCCCCAATCCAGTACCAATCCCAATATCTAGTATTCCAACCACCTTCTCCTCAACCAGTATTGCTGCCAGCTCCCCGCAAAACATTCAATATGTTATCCTTTGAGCAATTCTTTGTCTCTGATGCATTCTTGAGCAAGTTGGCTGGAAAACTCGGAAATCAGTCACAGGGAACACCTATGCAACCACCTACCAACCAACCTTGGAACACTGATTGTGCATTCTGCTCTGACCCTCATCACTTCTACCATAGATGTGCCCTAGTTGAAGAATATATCCGAAAAAGGTTGTGCATCCGTACAACTGATCATTGTATTGCACTACCTGATGGAACAGTTATTATGGCTCAAGTTTCTCCTGGAAAGGATATTAGAGAGAAAATTGACAATTATTACAAGGCTTGAAATGTACCTACCATTGTAACCAACATTGTCAAAGCAGTCCTAATAGTCCAAGCCCAGCAGTATACATGGACCATGTCTTCAGAACCATCAGACATTATCACAAACAAGATGTCAGTTGAAGACCTTGAGGAACTTCAGCTTCTTGATACGGTAGCGGTTTCGTCTCTTAAATGAGCAGAGGACCTTCGAAAATGTGTCAGAAATGTTGCTAAGGGCAAGCCTAGTCCAAGTGTCAGCACTCGATCAGGAAACAAAGGCCAAACATTGACTCCTATCCCTTTTCCAAACATTCCCAATCAATCAGCCACCAACCCCTTGAATATACCACAATTTTGGTACACAACACCAGTTGAAGATTCTGCTGTCATACAAGAAGTGTTAGATAAAGCAATGGATAGCACAGTAACAGTAACACACTAACAACTTCTAGCCATCTCATCCGAAGTTCGACAATATATCAAGGAGCAAGTAACCACAAAAAGGGTATCTACCACCATGGTGGCTGTCTCCTCACTTGAAGAAGCAGAAGAGACAATGTTGGCACTTGTCCATTCTCCAGAAACAAGAAAATCAGTGACACTTGTAGTCACAAATGATGTGGAAGATCTGCACACTATCAAGTTAGATATAGAGGGAAAAACAAAGGTGGATGCCATCCTGGATGAGGGTTCCCAGATTATTAGTATGCGACACAATGTTTGGGAGAAGTTAGGGATACTTATGAGGTCAGACAAAGTCATAGTTATGGAATCAGCCAACTCCTCTCACGAATCAACAATGGGATTCCTACCCAATCTTCAAGTAACCATTGGTGACTGTATGTTGTATCTTCAAGTTCAAGTGGTTGAAAATACATTGTATGAAATACTGCTGGAATAGCCATTCTTGACACTTACCCAAGCCAATATACACCATCTTTTGAATGGAGGATCATACATCATACTCGTAGACCCCAATAATGGCCAAATTGTTACAGTCCCAACCAAGCCTCAAATCCATACCTCACTATCTCACTCAGGTTTTTAAAAATTAATGATTCGGCTATGTGTCGAGGAGATACATATCAACTACAAGCTCGCAAATTGTTAAAGAAACCTACCTTGTCAATAATCCCACTCAACTGCTTTATGATTTCACTACTTGCATTCACCTCATCTCACTTCAACACCATATCAAAACCTAAGGAAATATATGAAATATCACTATCAGCCCTGGAGAAAACTCTCCAAACCCTCAAAACACTTGCCTACAAGAAAGTTGCCAGTTGCATCAAGCCTATAGCCACCACCCTACCAGAAAAGTTCCGAATTGTTCGTCGGATCCCAGCTGATCCTCTCAAAAACCTCCCAATCCTACCAACCAACCCTCCCAACTTCGTACCTGGAATTTGTTATACAGCTGAACGAAAGGAAGCTATGAAGGTGAATGAAAATAGCTTTCTGACAATAGAAGAAGAAAAACTAGTACATTACCTTATCAAAGCTCAAGAGACCGGTTTTGCATGGTGCAAAGAAGAGAAAGGAAAATTCTTTTCAGATTATTTTGACCCAGTCGTAATCTCTACAATTGAGCACATTCCATGGAGCCTACAAAACATACTTATTCCCCTAGGAATCTTCAATCATGTAGTTCAGATCATCAAGGACAAGATCACAGCAGGAGTCTATGAACTATCAAGCTCTTCATATCATTCTCATTGGTTTTGTGTACTAAAGAAGGATGGGAAATCTCTCCGTCTCATCCACAATCTCCAGCCCCTTAATGCAGTAGCAATAAAAGATGCGAGAGTGCCCCCAATAGTTGAACATTATGTAGAGTCATTTGATGGTCGAGGATGCTACAGAGTGTTTGATCTCTTTGTTGGATATGATCAATGTGCCCTAGCTCTGGAGTCCTGCGACCTGACAACATTCCAGATACCCCTCGGAACATTTCACCTCATATCTATACCAATGGGTTATACAAACTCGATGCAGATTCAACACGGCAACCTTACCTTCCTCCTACAAGATGAAATCCCACATGTAGCAGTTCCATTCATTGACAATATCCCTGTTAAAGGACCACCCACGCGCTATGAATTAGACAGCAGTCAGTTTGAAAGTATTCCAGAGAATCCAGGAATCTGACGTTTTGTATGGGAGCATCTGCAAAACATGAACCAAGTTGTTCAGCAAATCAAGCATACTAGAGGAATATTTTTGGCAGCAAAATCTCACCTTTGCATTCCATCTGCACTTGTTGTGGGTCACCAATGTACCTATGAAGGGCAACTGCCAGATAAGTCTCGAATTCAGAAGATTGTTAACTAGCCACTATGCCAAAACCTTACCAAAGTTCGTGGATTCCTTGGCACAATGGGAACTATCCAAATCTTCATCAAAAATTATACTACAATTGCACATCCACTTGTGAACCTTACACAAAAAGGAGCAGAGTTTGTCTTTGAAAAAGAGCAAGAGTTAGCTATGGAGAAGTTGAAGAAACTTGTGAAAGACTCACAGGCAAAATTAGAGCTCTTTGGATTGTTTCAAGCCTTGAAGGACTGCAGGATTTGGATAGTAGGCATAAAGAACTTAACTGTTAAAGTAGATGCAAAGTATATTCACAGAATGGTTAATAATCCAGATATACAACCTAATGCAACAATCAACCATTGGATTTTGGCCATCCTGCTCTTTGACTTCCAAATACGCCATGTTCCAGGTCATACACATGGCCCAGATGGTCTATCACAACGTCCCCAAGCAATAGAGGATCTAGTGGGAGAGGATGACTATGAGGCATGGATTGATGAAGCCAATGCCTTCACAATCAAAGCAAGTTCCGGACTAAACCCATATGCTCAAGATAACCAAGGACTACCCTTGTGGCTGGAATCATCAAACATGTTCAGAACAGAGGTTCTCAATGCATTGAAACTACTTCCCAGACTATGCCAAGCCCACAAGACTCCTCACCCCACCATCGAGGTCCTATCAAACATAGATACTAGCAATTCCCAGTCATATCATCCCCAAATTCCCTGGTCAGGAAAAGCCTGTGCACATGATTTCGAACTTTCCTTAATCAATAATTTCCTCCGAGAGTCCAAGCATATACCAGGAATGAAGAAAGAGGCCTTCAAATGATTAGTACAACAGGCAGCAGGTTTCTTCATACAAGAAGGTCAATTATGGAAAAAGGACACTAAAGCAAAACATAAGTTGGTGATTAGGGAGGAAGAAAAGCGGTACAGCCTACTGAAGCAAGCACATGACGAACTTGGCCACAAAGGTATCTTCACAACCTGAATTCGCCTCCTCGAATGGTTCTGGTGGCCTTATCTAGATGAAGATGTCCATTGGTTTATCAAAACATGTCACAAATGTCAGGCACATTCTATCAAGCAAATTTTCATACCACCTACTGTTCCCATCCCTCTATCCCTATTTTGCAAAGTCTACATTGACACAATGTTTATGCCAAAGTCTAACGGTTTCCGATGTCATCCATGCTCGATGCTCTCTATCCTCATATCCAGAATGGTGGATGCTTTGCAACAAGAATGCACGCACACTTGGCTCATTTGTGTTCGAAGAAATTCTGTGTAGGTGGGGCACTGTTGAAGAAATTGTGACTGACAATGGGCCTGCATTCATACAAGCGGTTGAGTACCTTTCGCAAAAATACAAGATAAACTACATATGGATATCCCTCCACAATTCACAAGCCAACGGTCCGGTCAAACATCGACATTTTGATGTTAGAGAGGCTCTGGTGAAGGCAGCAGATGGCAATGAGAAAAGATGGACTGCGGTTGCTCCATTAGTGTTCTGGGCTGAGCGAATATCGATCCAAAAATCTATAGGGTACTCACCATATTACATAGCTCACGGATTGGAGCCTCTTCTCCCCTTTGACCTCGTGGAAGTGATGTATCTCACTCCTCCCCTTTCCAAACCAATCCCCTCAGCCGATCTCATAGCGTATCGAGCCATCCAGCTCCAAAAATCGCCATCTGACCTCGTGTAAATAAAGCAGCAGCTGATTAAAGCATGATATCAGTCAATCAGGCAGTTTGAAGAGCAACATGGACATACAATTCAAAACTACAATTTTGATCCTGGAGCACTGGTCTTGGTCTGGAACTTGTGTATTGATGGAGACCTTGGTAGTAAGACTAAACCCCATTACTTTGGCCCTATGGTAGTTATGAAGAAAACAAAGGAAGGATCGTATATCCTTGCAAAACTCAATGGCAGTATGTCAAGGCTACATTTCGCAGCCTTCTGAATTGTTCCATACCATCCACATGACCTGCAATCAATTCCAGTCACAAAAATAACTGATCTCTCATCAGAGCAACTTGACGAGATTACCCATGATCCCATCAATGTCCCTCTCCCTTACAATAATGTCCCCTCCATAGAAGAGCCCCTCAAGAATCAGCTATCTGACTGACTGGGAAGTCAGTACAAAAAGTACCCCAGAGATGTGGAGATTGGACAACGGCTAGGCCTTCAAACGGCTATCTGTTCCCCTCCTCCCACTAGCCCTATTTGTACATGATATTCTGCTCATCCAATGAAGGAAAATAGGCCGAGGACTCAATGGCCAATACATTTTGAATGCCAGCAAGATGGGCATCAATTCTTGCAGACTCAAAAAGGGCAAAGGCCTTCGGGCCTAATTGCCTCACTCTCCACTCCGACATCACTCTCCATTTGCTGTGCCAGCCAGTACCCTCTCAATAAAACAATTTCATTCAAATCCCCGAATACGTAGGAATGGTTGTTACTAAAAGTATGAAAATTTTCAATCCCTTATGTACCCTTTCATTCAATCCATATAATATCTCCATAATCTCTAATTCAGACTGTTTCGGACTCTACTTTTCTATTCAAATTATTTCTACAGTGCATACAAACTATGTATGAGGTTTCCATAGCATAAGTTTGGATTTTCGTATAAATATAAATGTACTTTGTCTACGAAAATCAGTGAAAAAAGTATCTGATTAATCCTATCTCTCTTCTCTGCCTCCCAGAGGCTCATAAACATCTCGCTTTGACAAACCACCCTTTCCCTTACCTTTGTGTATTCCTAGACACATCCCCTTTCACCTCTATTCCCCTTGGGTTGAAGCCCTAACGTCAGACGGATGCTGACATACTTGCAAATATAATGAGACAATGTCTCTTTATTATTTTGGTGTAGAGAACAAGAACCCTAGTATTATCTGCATTATTGCCATTGTCACTGAACAAGAATAACATCTTCCTACATCATTGCCATTGTTGCTGTTACAGAAAGCTGAGAAGAGTTGTATATAGTGCCTATCTACTACATAAGAGTGTAACTTGCTATCAGTCACATAGGACCCATACTGCACTTGCCAGTACCTAGAGTACCCCTCAAGTTAGTAGGGCTAAGCATAAAGACCCACTCATAGAACATATGCTATTAACTGACTTTGTGGTTTCCTCCTTGAGAAGAAGAGAAACTTGCTTGCCACATGTCCTGCCTCTGGATTCCCATCAAGAAGTACTCTGGTTGAAAGAAGACCTAGAAGGAATGGAAGGTTACAACTACTAGGCTACGGAGAAGCTGTCCATAGAGAAGCTAAACCAAGCAGGTGCTGTCTAGTCAGCCAGACAATACTAGCCACCATGAAGACACATCACACTTTGTCACTATTATACCAGTAACAGATTCTCTCGAAAAGCAAGAGCACTCAGTAGAGGATACCCTCAAAACCTGTTGTGTATTCCCAGGAAGTACAGGAAGAAGTTGCAAATAATTGTCAGTGAGAGAATGTTATGGATTCGGCTACTAAGGGCAATCGAAGAGGATGTGACCTCTAGGGTATGGCCTTAATACCTATCTCAGCCAAGTAACCAGATAAGCAAATGTTATCAAACTGTCGTTACTCAACCAGGAAATGGGAATCCCATTTATCTCATAGCTCTGAGTAATAAGGGCAAGTAGAGAATAAGCAGTTAAGCAATCTTCTATTGATTGACAGCAATTGTCAACGGAAACTCTTCTTGGGTGATCAAGAAGGCTATCCCTATAGAAGATCAAAGCTTAAGCTTTGACTTCCTAATACAGTTGGCTATTTATACTAACTACTTCTTTTTTATAAATACTATGGAGTATAAATAACGAGACTGAAACACGTTTCACAATGTGAAACTGATAAATATGAAACTTTCAAGGTAAAACACTACTAAAGACAAACGTGAAACTAATAAAAATGAAACAGCTAAACATAGAGCAAAGTGAAACTGATGACGGTGAAATGGATGAGTGCTTACTCATCCTCAGAGATCTCAGATAATGATGATGGAGATTCATCGGAACAGCTACAGTCACAAGACATGTAGGATGAAGTGGTAGAAGACAATGACAATGATAGTGGTAATAGAAGAACTGCATCCATAGGATGATCGGAGTTGGATGATAGGGATGACGTAAATGCAATTGGTTCTTCGGAGAGATAGGACTTGGGTGACTTGACAAAGGCTCGAGTAGATTGTAATAGCAGATGAGGAGAATTGTCACTGTCACTACTGGGTACAGCGGGTTTGTCATCTGGCAATAAGTCTTTAGGTCATATTTCTATGCAATAGATTCCATCAGCGATTTGTTGGTGAATGAGTGCTTCGAGCGCTGGACCGTGAGTGTACATGTAGGGGTGGATGTATTGTATAGTTTCTTCAGTAGTTGGTTGTGCTTTCCAACTGTTGTTCCAGGTACCGTAGAGGTTGTTCTCGATGGTGCATAAGTAGAGTCCATTGGTATCACATATGTGTAAGTATGGTGCATATTTCCAGGCCAGTCAAAGTAGAGAGTTGATAATGGTGTCATTGGATTGTGGTGGTGGGACAAGTGGTATAGCCTCTGGAAACTTGTCGTAACCTCTGATGTAGGTTCGAGGTTTGGACATAACAAGAAGAGGAAGAAGGCAGAGGTGACAGAGTCTGCTCTCTGGGACTAGGAGTAGGAGTTCATGGATGAGAAGGTGGTGGCAGTGTTCCAGTGCACAGCATACTCGGACCAGATAGTCTTGGAACAAATTTATCTCTAGAAGGGGGAGGATTTAATCCATCTCGATCATTAGAGTTGCTATTATTAGGCAGCAATTGGCCTTGTTGTTTGGACTGTGATAGACATCTGGGAAAATAGAGTTCATCGAAGACAGTATAAGGGGAAATGAAGATAGAATTGTTCTGCTAATGGTGCATAAACTTAAAGTTGCTGCCATTACCTGTGTAACCGATAAAAATCATCAATTCCGATTTAGGCACAAGTTTATCTTGCTGTACCTCATCAGGAAGGTATATATAGGCCCCACAACCAAACACTTGGAGATGAGAACATCAGGTTTTCTTCCAAACCACGTCTTATAGGGGGTGACCTATTTTAGGCACTTCATAGGTGTCCTATAATAGACATGAGTAGCCATATCAAAAGCAAACTCCCAGTAGCTAGCTGGAAGGCATGCTTCAAGTTGCACAGATTGCACCTTTTCTAAAAGTATTCAATTAAGACATTCAGTGCACCCATTTTGTTGGTGAATGTGCAGTGCACTTGTTTCGTGAAGGATTCCTTTCTCAGTGAAGTAGTCCTTGAGTTCCTAAGACATGTACTCTCCTCTATTATCAGAGCACACTTGCTTAATGCATTTGCCTGTCTGGTTTGTCACTAGTTCAGCATATGCCTTGAAGGTACATACAGCATCTGACTTACTGCGCAAGAAAGAAATGCACATAGAGGAAGAGTAGTCATCAAGGAACATCATAACCCATTTGAACTTGTGATAGGACAAGATGGGGAGCTCCTGAAGATCTGAATGGATCAATTCAAGGATCTCAGATGCATGAGATGTGTTCTCATGGTAGGTCTTGTTTGGCAGCTTTCCAAGTGCACAACCAGGACAAACCTTCTGTTCTTTCAGTGAAATTACTGGGACAGATTCCATGTGTTTTGGCATGTAACCCAGAGCCTGATCGGATAGGTATGTAAATCTTCGATGCCAGATATCATAGGATGTGGTATTCTTATTGATCAAAGCCAAGGAGTATCAAAGATCTCTATTGTGCAAGATATGCAATTTCACAAAGTGAACTTAGTTTGAAGAAGCACCCTGGTGACATTGTCTACTCAGGAATGGTTTACCACAAATATCACAAATGATAGTCTTCCCATTTGACATTTTTGCAATCAAACCAGTTTTATCTGTGATGAATCCAGTTGAGAGAAGTCTCATATCTAACTTTGGTATATAATATACTGGGCAAAGGTGCAAAGTATGCCACTGGACTTTGCCAGACTCAAGTTTTACTTCTGTCTCTAAATAGACAGTGCCATAGGATCTAATAGAGAGAGTGGATCCATCTGCAATCTGCACCGATCTAAAAGAACCTTCAACAACATCGACAAGATCCCCCTTGTTTGGAGTAATGTTGAGGGAGGCACCAGAGTCCAAAAGCCATTCATCACTCATTTTGTGAGGTCACCTATTCATTGTACATTCACATGCACTACTGCAGCTATGTGTTATTTCACATGTGTTCTTCACTCTTGAAAATAGAGGAGAAAAAATAATATTTGATTTATTTAATCATACATGTACATATGTAGTCCAGCTATTTATCCAGGTATCTACATCAGCTGAGGTTGTACTCTGTGTACCCAGTCGAGAGTCTCCTGGTTCATCAGTGATGCATATGAAACTCCTGCAGCAATCTTTAGATTTGTATGAAGGACTAGCAAGATCTGGCTTACCTGCCATAGCTTTGTCAGAGTAATCCTCATCCTCCAATCCCATTGACACTACATCCTCCTCAGAGCAGGAATACTCATGACTAGAGAGGCAGCTGAAGTGGTGCCAAACAAATCATCAACCTCCATGATAGAGGCAGCTATTGGAGGAGAGGCCAGATGGTGGAGGGAAGTATTCTCCGTTCATTTGTTATAAAGATCCAAGGCTTTTGCCTTGGTAGCCATGTATGGAGTGGGGTGGTGCCAGGGATCCTGAGATTTCTTCTCAGTAGGATTAGTCATCCACAAGAGAAGAGAAGGAGGGAGAGGAATAGAGGACCACACCTTTGAGGCCATAAGTACTCTTCTTCAGGTCAGTGGTCAACTTGGCAAAGCCAAAGTTGACCAAATCCATCATATAAGCCAGTTGCCTGGCATTGTATCTGGAGAGAGCTGGTTGCCCAGCATTGACCTCATTGGCATGGCCTTTGCTACTGCCCCTTGTACCTTGTTGCCTCTTCTTCTTATCCCTTTCCTACTGAGGCTGTTGCTGCTGTGGTGGCTACTGGTGCTGCTGCTGTGGGTGTGACTGCTGTGGGTGCAACTGCTACCCCTGTGCCTTTCCACGCTGCTACTGCTGCTGCCCCTGATAATGTGGAGATGCTGCTTGTAGTTTCACATCCAAGAATCTATTTATCTGCTGATTTGCCTTAAGTGTGGACCAGTAGTTCATAATGGCCCTGCAGACCAAAGCAAAGATCATGGTGGGGATCTTGGTGTTTACCATCAGGAAAAGGGTTATGATATTCCAGGTATTTGGAATACCAGATAGGAGTATCATTGCCTTGATAATCTCTAGGATGGCACAATTGCTGTTAGCATCAAGCTGTTCATAGAGAACAGTGAGCTTGGCAATCAGGCCGGAGGGGTCCTCATTTGGATGGAGATGGAAATGAATTATCTCAACATATTTCAAATAGAGTCCAGAGATGAACTCTAAGCCATATGTGGTGCGGAGATGCACCCACATGCTATTGATGTCAGAGAGGTTCCCCTTGATCATCTCTGTTGAAGTTTCGGACATATTCTAGAAATAGACTATGAAGTCATTATGATAATAATAGACTGATCCGTTACTTTCCAGTAACTTCATTCCGTAGTAACTTCCTATGAGTTGCTCTGCATACATAAGAGTCATAAGTACTTGATAGATTATTCTACATAGTACCAATGACTAGATACTACATTCCGCAGTACTCCGCAGGCACTACGCCGCAGTTAAAGAGAGTCATAAGGAACAATCCATGCAATGCTAGTATTTTATGTAGTATGACTCGCATATGTTACAATATGTATATAAACCCCATGTAGCAGACCTAAGTTCTGCATCTTGTTCAATCGAACAACTTCTTCATCATTGCCTATCTCTTTGAGTACAACACCTCCATTGATCTAATCAACTTTGACCTCTACTTAACTGACGTTAACCGCTTCATCAATAATATCTGTCTATCCGGATTACCTTTCTACAGGTATCAGATAGAAGCTTATTATCTCGGTGAGTAGACCCTACGTTCTCTCCCACTGCGTTTACTGCTGCCCCCAGCAAACAACTCGTTACGGTCGTTTCCTCAACAGGTTATAGGCCCCAGTAGCCTTACCGATGGATAAACCATTATCATCCCCTCTAACCGAGATAGGATGATAGGGCTTTACCTGACAGAGTTATCCTTGCATTTGATCATTGCTGATACGAGAATTTTCTTCTAGAAAGAAATACACTCGACGAAGATATTATGTCTACTAATAATATCGTCGCTGGTTTACCTAAGCTTAATGGGCCAAAGAACTATGCGTTCTGGTCTAGAAGGCTTCAGGATGCCCTAACCCTCATTTCTGTCACTGGTTCTGACCAGTCCGGATGGACTGTGACAGACCAGGATCTCTCTCCTGCCAATCCTACCACCTTAACGGAGGAAGACAGAAGGAGAGAACAATTGAGAGGTCAGGCATTGGCTGTTATTAATGGTACCTTACCTGATTCCCTGTTACTCCATGGGCATGATGCTCCTGGATTCCTCTGGACTGATTTGAAAACCCGATTTGGGACACCTTCTCCTGCCACGGTGTATTCAATTCTCCAAAGAATGTTGCGAAAGCGCATTTCAGGGAATCAAGATCCAGCAATGGATCTAGCTGAATTGAGAACAATGGCTTCTCAATTAGAAACAGCTAAAGTAAAATTGCCAGAAGTTCTTGGCGCGATGATCACTTTGAATGCATTACCACCGGATTGGAATGCTGTGGCCCAAACAACATTGGCGAATAATCATGATGTTGTAGATATGACCTGGGAGGTAGTTCAGCAGGCTATAAATGTGGAGTGGTCAAGACATGAAGGGTCAAGACCTAACATGTCTAACCCACAAGCCTCCTTCGCCGCAACTGCTAACTACCAAACTCGCCCTCAGGGCAATATCCCCAGGACTCGCCCTGGACCACCTTGGAACTGCTTCCACCCTGGAGGCAATACCAGGACCCAGCCTGCGAGAGGTCCTCGCCACCCTGCCAATCCGAGTGGGCAGCCCCCTTAGCCTTCTCCCCCTTCTCCTACCTGGATTAACGTCCAGAAGAAGAAGAAGAAGCCCAAGAAGCGCCAGGGTAGACCCCAGGCCCACATGGCGGAAGCCATGGTGGGCTTTGCCGCTGCCACGGAACCGTCGGTCCGTCGCTTCACTGGTCCGGGGATGACCCCCTTCGACCTGATGAGGCGAATGGACGTGCCTCGACCCGTTCCCGCTCCCGCTCCTCCGACCACTCATGTACTTGTGAGTGAAAGACCAAAACCTCTTACTTGGGTTAATCCCAAGAAGGTCCAGCAGGCATGAGAGAATGCTCGTGCTGAGCTCGAGAAAAAGGTGCGTGCTGAAGCACGAAACTTGTGTTTCACCGCCTTACTCAAAAACTCACTGCGGATCCAACAGGTGACCACCTGGCGCGACCGCGTCACTGGTCCTTCGCCCATGCAAATGACGAAGAAACATGCTCTCGATCATTATGATCGACGAATGCACGAGGTCTCTCACCCCTGTGCCCAACAAGGACGATTGGTGACACCACCCGGTGCACCTTCGGTTCCTTCTGGTCACCCCCCAGGTTGTACCTGTGAGGGACACATGAGGGTAAGCAAATGGTTCACTAAAAATAGTAACCCCAATATTAACGCGACCCGCGTCCGTTTCGCTTTTCTCTTACCGCATGGTTCACCATACGCCTTATTGATTTCTCCCAAATTTGGGAATAAACTCAATTTGGTTATGCATCATGTAGTAAAGATCCCAAGCATGGACTCCGTCGCCCGGGGCGACTCGCTTGAACCTGGAGAGGTTTGGCCATACTACCTTCCTCCTCCGGAGGAAATAGTAGCTCCGGCTGTCAGGACCTATGAAGAGGAATTCCCTCCTCTTCCTCGGGCCTCCCCTCCAACGGAGCGTTTCCAGAGTAAGAGATACTCTCTTACTCAGAAGAACAAGACCGCTGATAGGCGTCCTGCCACACTTTCAGTGTTGGTAGACGAAGCCTTCAAATGGCTTGAGAGCGAGAAGGAGGTCAACAACCTCATGGCGCCAGCTCAGGATGTCGCCTACGACATCCGCGACCCCAGGAACCCTGCAAATGTCGCAGGACCCTCTTCTGGGCCTCTCCCCAAGTCTCCGAAGTCCGAACCTTTTGCTTCGGCACCTCAATCTGAGGTGTCACTCGGACTCTCATCGACCGACTACGGGAGCGACTTCAAAAAGAAGGGAGGAGCTGGGTACGTGATCAATTCGATCTCAGATACTCTTACTAACCCTGATACACAGTCCTGTCACCAATATGCCGACTGGCCGTCTTCGCAAGAAGAAGGGCAAGGGCAAGGGGAAGGGACGTCGGGGGCCGGGCATGTAACTACGATATCGGGATCTTTAGGATCCCATAATAATGTTGTTTCAAGCGAATGGATAAATGAGAAGTGTTTTAACACTTCTCAACTTTCTTGTTTCTCCACGCACATGCCCGATCAGTATTTAGGAGTACCGGATCAATTTAGATCTTGATCGCTAAGCAATGATCAAATCATAACGCCACTAGAAGAATATAGTGACGTATGGTTATTAGACTCAGGGGCATCATGTTATTATACCCCTTATGCAGAAGACTTCATCAACTTCGAAGAACTCGAAGTTTCGATCCCAATTAAAACTGTAGGAGCTCAAAGCCCCTACCTTAATGCGGTTGGTCTTGGTGCAGTTATGCTTAAGCATAGAGTCTATAACGGGAAGACTGACAGCGTTCAACCAACGCAGATATTAATATATCCAGTCTTCCTTCTAAAAGGAACCTCTGAACGACTAATGTCAGTGGGACAGTTATGCCAGGATGGCAAAACTGTTAGAACAGATGCCAATGAATCAGTAGTAGTTGATAGCAAAGGAAATGCTATTCTTCAAGCATATCCTTCAGCAAGTCGCAACACTACTTTACATTTTGTTAATACAAAAATTGTACACTCGGAACAAACAGCTATGACTGCGGATCCGATCGTTGGCTACAAAGTTGTACATGCGAGATTAGAACATCCCTCTAATCGTATCCTCAATCACTTTGAGAAAAATACGATTGGGTTTACTCCGGTACGAATTCCCGAGCAAAAACCAGTCTGTGACGGTTGTGCCAAGGGAAAGATGTACCAGAAACCCTTTAGAGAGAACCCTACACGCACAAAGTGTCCATTCGAAAGAATACACTCGGATTTAGTTGAACTTCCGATTCTTTCTTACCATAAATTTAAATGGGTCATGACTATAATGGATGACTTTTCCTCTCATAGATGGATTCGCTTCCTCCATAAGAAATCAGAAGCAGCAGAAGAAATGAAAAATTTCATTGTCTTAATTCAGACTCAATACGAGACTAAATTAAAATATCTCTGCACTGATAGAGGAGGAGAGTATGCAACTGACGAGTTGCAATCTCATTTGCGCTCATTAGGGATTATACATGAGACCAGTGCACCGCACATACACCAACAAAATGGTCGAG
Source organism: Chlorophyllum brunneum (assembly GCA_963576785.1). NCBI lineage: Eukaryota > Fungi > Basidiomycota > Agaricomycetes > Agaricales > Agaricaceae > Chlorophyllum > Chlorophyllum brunneum. Next base: position 357,372 of record OY756148.1, read on the forward strand.
CGGAACGCTTGAACCGAACTCTCATGGATAAAGCAGAAGCCATGCGGCATCATGCTTGTATTCCTGATGGTTGGTGGGAGTTTTCTATAGATCATGCGATACATATCTATAATAAAACACCGGTATCACGGCTCATGTGGAAAACACCTTATGAAGTGTTGAATCAAAAGATTCCAGACATCTCCAAAGAGAGAGTCTTTGGCTGCGGTGCTTATGTCTTTCTCCCAAAAGAGATAAGAGACAATAAACTGACAGCAAAGTCAGAACTCATGATTTTCCTTGGTTGGACATCAGACAGGAAAAATTATCGTTTCATGAGGCATCTAAATGGAAATGTAATCTATACATCTCCAACAGCCGTATTCAGCGAAGAACACTTCCCTAAATGTGTTGGGAAGAAGCGAGAAGAACTGATGAACCAACCATCATCTTCTACTTCTCGAAGTACACCTTCGGAAGTTATTGTCTTCCATGCTCCAGATACATCTACTGGTTTACCTATTGATAAACCACCAAGCCCTATTCCCCGAACTTCTACTGGAAGTTCTCCAGAAGATAGGACTTATAGATCTGTTCATGGACGAATTCCAACTCCTTTCCCTGAACCTAAAAAGAATAAAGGAAAGGGAAAAGCACCGAATATTGATACCGATGTTCAGGAGGAGTGGGATGGTATTGTGCAAAACATTCTCTTTCCACCAAGAGAAGCACAAACACCAAAAGACAATGACAGTGATGGATTATCATATGCTGATGAACCTAATCACCCTGAAGGTCCGAACCATCCGCCTTCTCAAAGAGATGATCTGGATGTACAACCATTCATACCCTATACCCCTGTCGAAGATGATCGGGATGCTGGTCCTTCTGTACCATGAGGTCACTCGGATCAAATACCGGTTTCTGAAATACCTCAGAGACTGCAAAGAACCAGAAAAGTACCTGAACGTCCAGGAAACTTCTATGGTTCTACCAAGTATCTGACCAAAATACTCCAGGATTATGAGATGTTCCAACCTCCTAAGTCGAAATTAACAAGTTCTACAAGTAGACTTGTTAGACAAATTCGATCAGAGGCTTCCAAACCTGGAATAATCGATAAACGTTCTCAGCATGAAGCTTCTACATTAGAAGACTTATGCAGAGAAGGAGGAGTAGGGATGATCGATTATCTGTGCGCTCAAAAAGTCGAATCACCATTAGTTCCTATTTCTTTCAAGGATCTAAATCGACTACCATCAGAAGAGAAATCTAAATGGTGGAAAGCGTGCTTAGAAGAGTTAAATTCACTCAAAGAAAGACATATTTATGACTTAGCTAAACTTCCACCTGGAAGAAAAGCTATCAAAAATAGATGGGTCTTTACACCCAAATCAGATGGTCGATACCGTGCTCGACTAGTAGCAAAAGGATTCTCTCAGATAGAGGGAATCAATTATGATGAACTATTTTCACCAGTAGTCCGTTATGAGATAGCACAACTCATATTTGCAGTCACTGCCCTCAACAATTGGGAGATGCTCAGTTTAGATGTTAAAACTGCTTATCTCTATGGAAAACTGGATGAAGAACTCTACATGGAACTTCCAGAAGGTTTCAATACAGGTCGTGGTAATTTGGTTTGGAAATTAAACCGAGCCATTTATGGATTAAAGCAATCTGGACGACAATGGTGGAAGGAATTGACTAAGTCAATGACTGACCTAGGATTTGTCCGATCCAAACTAGATGCTGGAGTCTATTATTACTACGACTCTGAAACCAAGGAGCTTATTATAGCTCTGGTCTATGTAGATGACTCAATGTTTGTCGGAATTAGAGGCTCTAGACTTCTACATGAGAAGCGAGCACTCTTTATGAAGAAATGGAAATGCCGAGACCTTGGTCCAACCAAAGAGTTTCTTGGTATGAAAATTTCGCGAAATCCTATAAACCGATCAATCACCCTAGACCAAATGGATTATCTAGGAAAAGTTTTTGATCGATTTAATATAATTGGAAAAGAAGAAATACTATTACCAAATGGATTTATCTTCGAATCCAATACAGGAAAAGCGACGCCTGACTTCATAAAGAGGTATCAACAATTAGTAGGATCAGTTATGTATCTGATGATAGGCAGTCGGCCCGACATAGCTTTCGCTACTGTCAAATTGTCACAACATATGACCAACCCAACTAAAGCGCATTACAATGCAGGCTTACATTTGCTAAAGTATCTTAATGCTACTTGCAAATATAGAATTACCTATAATGGAAGTTCTATGCAAGGCTTGAATGCCTTTTCCGACTCTGATTGGGCTGGTGATCCAATTAGTCGTAAATCTGTAACTGGATATTTCTGTTTATTAGCCAGCAGAGCTATCGCTTGGTTAAGTAGGAAACAGAAAACTGTTGCATTATCTTCCACTGAAGCTGAGTATATGGCTTTGTCAGATTGCAGTCGACAACTTGTTTGGACTGTCAATTTGTTGGAAGAAATTGGTATCCAATCATTGGCCCCTTATCTCTTTGGTGATAATGAGGGTTCAATATTTTGGGCCAAAAATCCAGTAACAGAAAAACGATCAAAACACGTCGACGTCAAATACCATTACATTCGTGATTTGGTAGAAGACAGAAAGATTAAAATATTCTCTGTGAAAGGCACTGAAAATCCTGCCGATATTCTCACAAAGAATTTAGACAAAATTAAATTCAATCTATTCCAACCTCGCCTTGGCTTGACGTTTGAGTGATTAAAACTCTATATCAATACAGAGCAAGGAGGAGTGTTGAAGTTTCGGACATATTCTAGAAATAGACTATGAAGTCATTATGATAATAATAGACTGATCCGTTACTTTCCAGTAACTTCATTCCGTAGTAACTTCCTATGAGTTGCTCTGCATACGATAAGAGTCATAAGTACTTGATAGATTATTCTACATAGTACCAATGACTAGATACTACATTCCGCAGTACTCCGCAGGCACTACGCCGCAGTTAAAGAGAGTCATAAGGAACAATCCATGCAATGCTAGTATTTTATGTAGTATGACTCGCATATGTTACAATATGTATATAAACCCCTTGTAGCAGACCTAAGTTCTGCATCTTGTTCAATCGAACAACTTCTTCATCATTGCCTATCTCTTTGAGTACAACACCTCCATTGATCTAATCAACTTTGACCTCTACTTAACTGACGTTAACCGCTTCATCAATAATATCTGTCTATCCGAATTACCTTTCTACAGATATCAGATAGAAGCTTATTATCTCGGTGAGTAGACCCTACGTTCTCTCCCACTGCGTTTACTGCTGCCCCCAGCAAACAACTCGTTACGGTTGTTTCCTCAACAATCTCGGTGAGTAGTTTACTCTTGATGATTGAGTAAACCACCTGGTATATGCATACCCGAGCAGCATAGTCAGTTGCCTCCTGCCCTGTGGGAGGAGGGATGACAGCATAGGTGAGGACTAGAGTATGAATCTGTGACAGGGGTGTCTGCAAGAATTCATCCCCAATGATAGAGATACCATTAGCAGAGACTAAGGTGAGAGCATCCTGCATGCAGTCCGCCCACTTATTATAATTGGCAGTACCAACGAAGATGGGGATGGAGGTGAGAACTATGGCAATAGGGGAAGACATGGTAATCTATGATTGGATATAATTAGTGATCAGATTTGTGGGTAATTAGATCTATACTATTGTACTGTTCAAGCTATGAACCCTATATATGGAAGCCTTTCTAAATAGAGCATGAAACAAATAAGTCATATTAGAGGAATGGGCTAGAAAGACCATGCTCTACAGGACTGGTCAGATCAGTCTATCTATGACCTACTTGCAGCCAGTCATAGTGTATGGGGAGCAGGCAATCCAGGGCCCATAACCTGTTGAACAGCATAGTACATGTAGTAGCAGACAGATGATCTGACTTACTAATAGTGTAAGAAAGTAAACAGTTAGTAAATGTAGTGAGTTGCTGTGAGAGTCGAGTAGAGTGAGGTAGAAATTGAGTAGATTGTCCAAAGAAATAAAGGGAATACATGCTGCTTTATATACTAAATGTCCGGGTAGCAAACCCTAAGATCTATGAATAATAATAGGCATAACCATGTCAGTAATGATACTAAAGTCCCTTGAAACACTGCAATATTATCAGCAGTATTCAGTAGCATAATTGGAGTAACAGCGATCAGTTAGCTCATGAAATACATGAGGGAAAGGTGCATAATGTGAGTCAGAGGGCACAGCCTCGATGACAAATATTAGATGAATAATATACTGTGGAGCTAGTCATACGGAATGCAGCTATGATAAGCACAAATGACAACAAAAGTAGCTTTTGATTGTTTGTAAAGTATATTAATGATGAATGGTATTGGACTTGAACAAACATTGAACCTAAACTTGGATTAACATTGAACCTGAGCTCAGATTAACATTGAACTTAGAACCCAGATTTTCCTATTGCATTAGCCATGCTTTGGCACAGGTACTTAGCCTTGTATATGATTATGGACATACATTTCCATGTCCACCAACAATCATAACATTCTTACCCATCCTATATAAACCATGTAGTAAAGCAGCAATTTTTGAAAAAAAAAAGATAATAGTGGTTCAAGTTAATGGTTCTTCTTTTTCTTCAATTATTTGTTTTTGGTTAGTCTCTTTAAGCTTAGTCTGGTGACAGTTTATGATCATCATACATGATAAGTCTAAAAATGGACCCTAGATCTTTCGGTTCTTATTGGAAAAAAAAATACTTTTTTGGTATATTGAACATTATTCCGCAACTCAAAACTTCATCGGTTACATCAGATTGACTTTCTCATAGTGCTCATAAATAAAAATTTAGGAGTGGTTCTTGTGTATACACGGAGTAGTACATTCCAAGGAACAAAAAAAAGTATAACTAGTGGAGATGAATGATGAACCGGACTCTGATAAAGTTAGGAGTTTAAAATCACAATACACTATAAATGACTCACCCAAGATCCGGAAAAAAAGCTAGAATGCGAATTAAAGTACGTCACGAGCAAAACCTAAAAAAACAACTTTATCAGCAGACCATAATTAAGCTCAAAAAACCCTCTCAACCCCACAAACCAAAAATAAAATAAAATAAAGAATAAAAAATAAGGTAAAGGAACAAGTTGAAGCCATCATCCGCAAAAAGACAACAGCAACGATCCAAAGGATACGAAGCTTTTCCCCGTCTTTATTATTGCGTCAGCGTCGAGCAGAGCGGTAAAGACATCAAAAGTGTCACAAAGGATCACTTTTTTGTCAAAAATACCGGTGTGCTCTGAATTCAACTGTTACCTTTCCAGTTGAAGAGAGAAAGGGAATGGAATATAAAATATGAACTTAGCTATGAGCGACGTCGGTTACGCCGCGTGAAGACAACGATCGTCTAGGAGAGAGGTTAGTGGAGGTGTATATGTTTGAGAGGAATATGACGAACTCGTTGTCAGTGGGAAATGATACGTGGACCTGGGGTGTGAATGGTAAAGTCAGTCGGACCTACCGTGCTTACATTCAATGGTCTTGATAACGGGTCTTCTCTATGGACCTACCTTTATCTTTACACTTACATTTTCTCAGTCCATACGTTGATTGAAGTCAGTCCAGGGCCCGATTCATGGAACCGGGGCGGTACCCTGTCGACCTACGCATACCCGCATCGAATTTGAGGTGGGCCAACCAAAGTATAAACGCGGGTCCTTCCATTGATTTGGCCAATCCCGGGGACTCAATCCACTGGCCTGGATGCTTATATTCGATCCTCGTGTGCTTGATCCGCCAAAGGAAGGATAGGTACCAATATCGTCAATCGCGGAATGGGAGGGGGCTTGAGGGAAACCGGGCGCGTCCAAATCGATAAATAATAATAATAATAACCACGGTCCGCGTCTTCATTTGATACTTGCTTGCTTCGATAAGTGGAAGAGGAAACCGGGTGGTCCGGATGAGAGAGATGGGATGGATCCGGCCAGATATCCGCGTGGAAACCAATTCGTTTTCGACCTTTCGAATCCTCGATTATCAAAACACCGGACCATGGGCTTGAGGAATCATTCGCGGGGCATTGTCAACCTGGGGTGGAGGAACTTGCGTTTGACCGTGCCCATCGATCTTCTACGACAACGGTCTTCTTGCCTTCCGCATCCCAGGTAATAGTATCATGGCCTGGTTTTAGGCCATGTAGTGTGAAGAGAGTAGCTGAGGACCTCTCCGCTTTGGAGAGGTAGAAGTGGTAAAGAGTCAAGAGGTGACGAACAACCCACACCGACTCATTCCACGCTTAAATCTCTTCCAAAACCCGCACGGACCATCCTTTCCTAAATGACAAAGCCAGAACGCTATTGGTTAATCGCTCCAACCCTGTACAGTCCAAGCGCAACACACTCTGCGTGGCACGCTAAGAAAAAGTCAGATCCTGAACGCTATAATCCTCCTCTCACCTTCAAATTTCGTAGACACGTTCCTCGTGGTGGTGGGTGCGATAATATCGACAAGGGATAGCGTGAAGAGGGAAGGGAGGGGCTGGAGAACAGCATTTGTGTGTGGGCGCTTAGTCCCAGGGACATTCTTCGCGTCGCGGTGACCGTGTCCACGCCAGTTGAACAATGGAAGGCGCACGAGGTCACACTCGACCATAATTGGGCAATGGCATAGCTCTGGTGGAGGAGCGAGTCGTGCCTTGGCGTCTGAATCTCTGTGGACTGGGTTGGTTTCGGTATGTGAGGGTTTCCTGGTGAACAATGTTAATACATGTGCCAAGGTGAGTCGTGGCAAAGCACTAACATACTTTTCTTGATGTCTACGTCGAGGTCCAGTGTCCTCCATCTCGATGAATCGTCCTTGCCACATCTTTGATCTCCATCTGATAAAGTTAGATTTGTTTCCACTCAGAGTTAGTTGATGGCTTTGACAATGGTTCCACAAAAGATTTATTTGCTCTGTAGTGTTTAGGCGTTACAGTCTTGGAAAGAGCCTCCACAAGTGATGTTCGTCAGATTAATACCTATCCATGCAGATCAGTAAGACTCCATCTGATTTCAGAACCCAATACGCACCTTATCATGAGCTAGGACACTATGTGTAGCTTATTCAAGCCCCACCTCGTCTCTTTGTGCCGGATATTTGTGGGGCAGTGAGTATCTTCATCACTGTCGCTAGACGCCCATCAGGGTCGGACCAATGCCTCTCTCCAGATCGCTCCGTTGTTTTCGCAGCTCAACCGTGTAGGCCCTGGACTCAAAAAATGTTACTACAGTGATGGGGCCGTGTTTTTCTTGATCAATAGCAATGCAAGACCGAGAGCGTGGATAGAGGAACGTTCATGGGTCCAAGGTATATTCTTCCAGGTATAGTCGAAGCATGGAGGGTAAGCGGGAAACATTCTGGACCCCACACGGTCTTGGAAAATTGGCTGGGCAGTGGGTTCTAATGCCTATGGACGGTATAGCCCTTATGGTTGCCTTGGCTTCAATTTGGCGTCAGTTCAAACACGAAGTTGAGTGTGAGAGCACGCACCAAAGCTACTTGACGTTCTGCTCTCCATAGGCAATATACAGCTCCCAAAATTATAGCCATAAAATCAAGACCGGTCTTATGTATCTGTGCGCCCAGTAATGGGCATTTTAATGGGGTCTGGATGTGATTTTCCGGGCATAGGAAGTATTTTGACGCGGTTGGTAAAATTCGGCGAAAACGAGCTCTAAAACCGTAATAAATATGAGGGGCTGGTATGGAACGGTGTTGGGCACCTACTGACTTCATATTGCCCTTGGAGGCTGGGGAATCGGGGCTGTGGGTCATGGTTGGGAAGTTTACCTTTACCCAGGTTTGAGCGTCAGGCTTCCATCCCACGAGAGTTTACGTCAAGCGTCCACCCCCATAGTTCGATAAAAACCAGAATTGAAATCCGAATGAACGTTGAAATTTCGAGTACAAGAGCTGACGAGCTGGGGATTCTGGAATGGGCAGTGGGCTGACCCAGGAGGAGACGTGACCACCAAGTGTTCTCCAGCTCAAAAAGGAAATCACCCGGATCCCCCACTTCAAGCCCACATGCGCGCAGCATGCTGTCTTCAGCCACCTGGTCAGTCCCAGTGGAGAAAAATAATATAGATCTCAATTATCGCCTGAACACAGCTGATAAAACGGGTATGCACTCCGGCCAAAATGCATCCCCTGAGTTGCTTCAGGCCTACCGAATAGTCCAACAGCGACGCGGCACCACCCCATAGCCTGAGCAGGTACAACACCGCGGGTCATAGTATGTTGTCAACTCGACCACCCCAAATCCAAGTACAGCCTAGACCATTATCAACTAGTAAATCCCGGAGCTCGAAACACGACCGTTTGAATGCCCTCAAAGATGGGGTATCACTCATGTGGTGAAGCGAGGAGCTTTGTCGTCTACAATCAGATACGTCCTCTTAGCGAGCGAGACCCCACGTGTTCCCTCCTCGACAAAAAATGCCTTCCAGTTGGCCCTGGCAGAAAGTACCAATACAAATACCGCTAGTTGTATGACACCTCCAAGTTTCGCGCTCTGATCACTGGTATATACATGTGCAGCAGACCTACTCCGATGAAGGTGTATTTTCTAAGGAAAGAATGAGAGGAGTTGATGAGAGTTGAGTTATATCGCTGATGTGCGACGGGGATCGGATTATAGATGTTATTGTGTGATTTGGTGCGAGGACACGTGTAAGACGCAGAGCTACCTTTTTACAAAAAGGTAAAGTGTGATTATTACTGAGATTTTTATATATGATTATGGACGTACATTTCCATGTCCACCAACAATCATAACATTCTTACCCATCCTATATAAACCCTGTAGTAAAGCAGAAATTTTTGAAAAAAAAAAGATGATAAGGGATACTCAATTCTAAAATCCTGTGGATCAGAACTGGATCAGAACCGGACTCCTTCCCAGCGACTGGACGCTATTATATGAGCTGACGTTGATCCGAAGTTCTACCGAAACCTCGTAACGTCCGATGTTCGTGTTTGGCTACAGCCTCACCCTCCTCATGTGACTTTCATCAAATGCGCCTTTCCCGCGCAGGACTGCCAAACTAGTGTAACAACTCACAACCTCCGTATGGCACTGATCAAGTTGATAACCAGCGTAAACTTGCTACAGCCCCATAGCCAAATCATAATATATATATTTTCTTTTACTTCACTATATGGCCACCTGTTCCCCTCTTGTCTGGGTCATCTCTGTCCTTTATGAGACAAACTTGAATATTCCTACCTTTATTAAAGGTATCCTAGTCAGTGGATCAGCCAAGGATCATAACAAAATACTCGAAAGCATGATCCAAATCATAAATGTCCTTTATGAACACTTACCAGTTGTTATGCATTCATAGATGTTTGAGCATATATCAGTCTCTCTAGTCAGAGCTCAATGAGCTTTCTTGGCTATGACATGGCTTTCACTTCAACATTAGGCATGCTGTTACGACCTTAGTCTCTGACTCAGGTTGCAAGCCTTTGGACAAAGGAAAGGAAGTAGAGAGAGGAAGAAGGGATGATACGATTGGTAAAGTATAAGGAATACATCAAGTATTACTACACTTTATATACCAGTAGCGGAGGCTAATAATAAGGGGGACGAGTAGATGAGTCAGATAAGAGGCATAGCCTTTGGAGATGAAACAGGAGATGGAACGAGGGGTGAAACAGGTATGAGGGTATACGAGGTAATGGGCGCGAGATAGGAATGAACGGTCTATCTATAGTTCGTAACAATACCTCCCTTTCAAGCTTCATGTCCTCATGATGCGTATTACTGTAAAGGTCCTTTGTAAAGTAAAACATACGGAGTTTGGAAAAGGTAGGAAGGCGCGATGAGAATTTACTCGTTCATAGGTATGGCAGCTCCCAGAGCTCTGGCTAAGTCCTTCTTGTTTCCTCCGATGAGAGGTGTCTTGTCAACACGTCGTAACCCGATCCAGAGGGGCACGTGGGGTGGACCTTCTTTGAACAGGAAGTGGGTGTGATTATTGTACGTGGTGTTGTCGTTGGTGTGGTTGCTTAGGAGTTTATGCACTATGCCCCTCCAATATTTGTTGTCCTTTTCGCCTTCCGATTTCAACGTGTTGTATCCCTGCGGCGGGTGGAAGGTCATGGGTGTGATGGGGGGTACTACCGTGGTGAGGATGGTTTGGAGGTGGGCTACTTCCTCTTCAATGTCGGGGTGAAGCAGTTGATCGGCGGCTGTTGCTTCTTGTGTCTTTTGTTCACATTTATGGCAGATGTGATGTTGGATGGGGAATAGGTCGTTGCTAACAAGTAGTCGGTTGACGATGTGGTGGGAGAGGTTTTCTGTGCTCCTTGACTCGTATGTATTGAGTCGTTCGGCTAGGGCTACGAGGATGCTATGCATCCGAGCTCGCATATTGGAGATGACAATAAGTTGCAGGTCGTCGTTGATTTCATATAGGTGTCTCTCTAACTGGTCTCTCCTTCCTTCGTCGATGATAAACTGATTGAGTCTTGGAGTGGCTTCGGATAGGGTATCCATTATTTTAGATGCCCCTTCTTGGGTTGCCTTCATTGCTGCTCCCAATAGTATCATGGTGTCGACTAGGGTTTCTCCTTCCACGAGCTCTTCATGGCTGGTTCTCTCTGGGACGAGTTCATCGAATTCTTTGAGGTAGGGGTATGGAGTAAGTTGGCGTTCGGCGGGCATGGTGTGTTGTGAAGATAGTTGGCAAAGTCGAGGGTAAAGTGGATACCACGAGTGATGCGTTGAGTGTAGTGGTTGCTTGGAATGCGAGGTCTGTTGTTCATAATTGCTGCTTTTTACCTCCCCTTTTTATAGGTTTCGTCCTCGAAATCTTGCTCATGAACTCTTGTACTGCCCCCTTGGCATTTTCCAAATTTGCCTCATCTTCCCATGTGTCTTCTTCGGACATATATCCTTTCCAGTGTACTAGGTACTGTTTTCGTTTTCCCCTTGTGTGGTGTCCTCGGACTTCCTCTACCTCGTAGTGTTCCTCATCATTGATTATCTCGGGAATCGGTGGTGGTGGAGTGCGCTGGCTGTCGTACTCGGGTTTGTGATAGGGGGAGAGGAGTCTGCTGTTAAACACGTCGTGTATTGCCCATGTTTCAGGTAGCTCCAGTCGGTAGCTTGTTTCACCTATTTTTTCTTTTACCCGGAATGGTCCGTATCTCCTATGATCAAGTTTTTTTGTCGGCCTTGTTGTCCTAATGTTGTCCGCTTCGAGCCAAACTTGGCTTCCTGCCCCATATTCGTGTTCTGGTTTTGTGCCATTCCGTTTCTCCATTTGCGTCTGGCTCTGTTGTAGCATCTCAATTGTTTTTTGGCACATGTCTTGTAATTCTTGTATTCGTTCCGTGATCGCAGGTGCCTTGGATATGTTTGAGATATCCCCTTTCCATGGATGTTGTCCATATACTATCTGGAACGGTGAATGTCCTGTGGCGCTATGTGTTTTGTCGTTATACTGGAATTCCGCTGTGCTGAGCCATTTTTTCCAGTTGTCCTGCACATGGTTGATTACGTTTCTGAGGTATGCTTCGACCTCCTGGTTGACGCGCTCTGTCTGACCGTCTGTTTGTGGATGGTATGCCGTGGATAGGTTACGTTGGGTGCCTGTTGCTCTACAAAGTTCTGCCATGAATTTTGACGCGAACTATGGTCCTCTGTCACTGATGATCCTGCGGGGTATCCCGTGTTGTCTCCATATATCATCACGATAAATATCTCCTAACTCTTCGGATGAGAGGGTGGTGTTAACTGCGCATAATCTGATCATTTTGCTGAAACGATCGACAATGACAAGTATCGCATCATATCCTTCTGATTCTGGTAGTGGTCCTATCATGTCGATTGATATTTCTTCCCATGGTCCGATGGGTATCGGTAGTGGATGGAGATGTGTGGTAGGTCGTATCCGGAGTATCTTATTTCGCTGGCATGTGTCGCACCCTTTGATGTATCGTTTAACATCATTGCGCATTTGTGGCCACCAATATGTCCTTTTGAGGAGTTCGATCATTCTATGCTGTCCCGGGTGTCCTACGTCCATTTTGTCGTGGTGTTGTTGGAGTATTTCTTGGCATAACTCGACGTTCGGTGGTACGTATATTCTTCCTTCAAACATGGGTAATCCATCAGTTTCCCATATCTCCTCTGGTCGTTTCTCCTTTTCTCTTAGCCACTGTGTTTCTCTTCTTTGCTCCTTTCGTAGTCGGTGTTTCAGGTCTTCTTCTCCCAATATTTCCCAAATTTGTCTGATTTCGGCGGTGGTGTTATCGAATAAGTGGTCGGGTAATAGTGTGATATCTGTGTTATCTCTGGTGGTGTCCGTTTTTGCTAGTCTTGATAGTACGTCTGCTTTTGTGTTTGTCTTTCCTGGTATGTGTTTTAGCATGTAGCGATATTCTTGTAGTTCCAGTTGCCATCTTGCTTGTCATCCTGTCAGTTGTTGTGGTTTCCTGAAGTATTCTAAGTTCTTGTGGTCCGTCCATATCTCGAATGGTTCATTGGCATCGAGTAGATACTGTCTCCACGTTTTGACTGCTTCCCGGATTGCTAGTAGTTCTTTGTCGTAGATTTGGTAGTTTCGTTCTGCCGGTGTCATTGTTCTTGAGTGAAAGGCGATTGGGTGCCATTGATCACTCTGGTTTTGTGACAACACCGCTCCTACTCCGTATCCCGATGCGTCTACTTCTACCCTGTATTGTCCTCTGTCTTGAGGCATTGCTAGTACTGGTTTGCTCGTGATTTTCTCCTTGATTTTTTCAAACGCTTGCTGTTGTCGTCCTGACCATGACCATTGCGCGTCCTTCTTCTTTAGTTCGTGTAGTGGTGTTGCTATGTTACTGAAGTCTTGTATGAATCGTCGGTAGAAGTTTGCAAAGCCCAGGAACTTTTCGACGTCTTTTACGGATTTGGGTGTCGGCCATTCTCTTACTGCTTTCACCTTCTCCTCCTCCATTTTAACACTGCCTTGTCCAACTATAAAGCCCAGTATGGGTATTTCTTTTGCGTCGAACACGCATTTTGACTGCTTGAAGTAAAGCTGGTGCTTGGCTGCAATGTCTAAGAACCGCGTTGTTCTTTCCTCGAGTTCTTCCTGTGTGGTTCCTGGAATGACAAAATCATCCATGTAGTTGACAAGCGTTCCTTCGTGTAACATTTCCCGAAATACCGTGTTCATCATCCTTTGAAAGGTTGCTGGCGAATTGCTCATTCCGAAGAACATGACTGTTGGCTCGAATAATCCGTTATTTGTTACAAACGCTGCCTTCCATTCATCCCCTTCTCTAATCCTGACGTTGTTGTATCCCCAAATGATATCGAGCTTGTTGAACACCTTTGCATCCTTTAGGCGGTCTAGGACTTCGCTTATGAGTGGTAGTGGTGTTTTATCCTTGATAGTGTGTTCGTTCAGCTTTTTGTAATCCTGTACCAGGCGTTTGGTTCCGTCCTTTTTTGGTATAAAGAAACATGGGGTGGCGTAGGGGGATTGTGAGGGTCTGATTCGTCCTGAGGCAAGGTTCTCGTTGAGGAACTTCTGTAGTTCTTGTTTCTCCGTTATTGTCATTGGGTAGACCTTGGACTGTAGTACTGGGGGGGCGTCTTCAGACAGGTTTATTTCATGGTCCCATACTGTGTGTTCGGGTAGTTTATCGAAGTTGCTTTTGTTGAATAGGTGGGTATATTGTCGGAGGTATGGTGGTAGGTCTTCATCATTCGTCCGGTCCGCCTTTTTTTCTTCAATGTGTTCCTTGACTGCCCGTATTCTTTCATTGAACCGTATGTCGCTATGTGATATTTTGCAATCCTCTGGGCATCTGGTGAATCGTATGACGTGGTTGTTCCAATCGATCTCCGGGTTATGTCTGACCAGCCAGTCGTGTCCGAGATATAAGTCCGCACTTTCTAATTGTGTCACTAGAGCGTCGATTTGTTCTGTATGGTTGCCGTTGTTTAATACCAGTTGTGCTTTGTCCGTTATTTCTCCTTTTTTGTTTTCTGTTCCGTCGGCGTTGATTACCCTGATCGGGGTTTCCAGGGGTTTAGTCGGAATTTGTTCTTCGTCTACCGTTCGTTGTGCTATGTATGTGTGGGTGCATCCGGAGTCTACAAGGGTTGTGATTTGTCTGCGTCCTTTTCTTGTCTGGATTGTTGAGTCGAGGAGAAGTTCGCGCGTAGAGTTTCGTTTTTGGGGAATCACATATCGTCTATTGTGGGATAAAATGGAAACTCTAGGTTTATTGGCTCGCGGGTTTGCGCCTACTCGGAGCCTTCGACAAAATCCTCTTTCTCCTCCATTTCTTGTTCATTGTCCTCGTTGATCTCTCTGATGTGCGCTTTCTTGGGCGCTCGGCAGTTCTTCGAGATGTGGCCCTGTTTGCCACAATTATAACACGTTATCTTGGTGTATGTGACTTTCGTCTTCTTCCTGCAGTATTTGGCAATGTGCCCATAGAGGTTGCAATTGTAGCACCTCGGTTTTCCATTTTGATCGGTGTCCGCCCTTTGTCTTCCTATCTCCATGGGTTGTCCTCTTCCTCCATAAGTAACTCCGGTTGTGGTCCTGATATCTCCTCGGGTGATGTCCGTTGCCTCGTATCCTTGTCCTACTGCGAGGATTGTGGTTTTCCACTTGGTGTATGTCGTTGGGACGGAGGTTGTCGGATAGCCTACTATTGTTCGAATGATATCTGCTCTGGTGTGGCGTTTGAGAAGGAATATTGCATGGGTGTCATCTGTCCCCGCTTGGGCTTTCAGTGCCTCGAACTCGATCAAGAAATCTGCCGTGTTCCTCTTTCCTTGTTTGAACGTCTCGATTTCTCCTTCTGCTATGGCTTTCCTATTTCCCAAGGAAAATGTGGCTTCTATTTCCTTTGTAAAGTCGTCCCAATCTGGTGTCTTTTTGTTTTGGATGGCTTGTAGCTGCGTGTTGGCGTATGGACCTGCTAGTCCTCCTTTCATTCTTGCTAAAATTGCTACTATCTTCTGTTCTTCTTCGTCTATCTTGTTGAACATTAACCATAGGGATATTGCTCTCCACCAATCGTCAAATTGGGTTCTGTCTCCATTAAAATATCCTGGCTCTGGAGCTAGGTTCTTTGGGACATTGACTTCTTCTGTCATTTCTGGTTCTGTCTCTGGTTCGCTGTGTTCGTGGGTTTCGGCGATTTCTATATCGGCTGTGGCGTTGGCGACTTCTGTGTCGATTTCTTCTTCAAATGGAGCTGGTTCTTCGTCTGTGCTGTGCTCGGATTCTTTCTCGTAGGTCTCAGCGATATCTATATCGGATGTGTTCTCGGCGACTTCTATGTCGAATTCGGTTTCAAATAGAGCTGTACTTTCGTCTATGCTGTGTTCGGATTTCTGTCGTTTAAGGCCTTCAGGGATTTCTGATTCTGTTGATCGTTTAGATCCTGTTGCTATGGGTGAACCCTGGATGTCGGTTGGTCTCGGAGCTCTGTGTCTTCTCGGCATTCTCGATGAGCTACTGTTGCTCATATACTGTCGTCCTGGTCGGAGGCTATTATTCCAAGCCTAGCTACGAGTAGTGGCACCTCTCTTGCAAGGTGAGTCGAATGACACTTTACCAAATGTTACGACCTTAGTCTCTGACTCAGGTTGCAAGCCTTTGGACAAAGGAAAGGAAGTAGAGAGAGGAAGAAGGGATGATACGATTGGTAAAGTGTAAGGAATACATCAAGTATTACTACACTTTATATACCAGTAGCGGAGGCTAATAATAAGGGGGACGAGTAGATGAGTCAGATAAGAGGCATAGCCTTTGGAGATGAAACAGGAGATGGAACGAGGGGTGAAACAGGTGTGAGGGTACACGAGGTAATGGGCGCGAGATAGGAATGAACGGTCTATCTATAGTTCGTAACACATGCATCATCAGGTAGCCTGGATATTGAACAGCACAGTACTATGCAGTAGCAGACAGATAATCTGACTTACTGATAGGTTAGTTAGTAAACAGTAAGAATACTAGTAAAGTTACTAAGAAAGTCAAGTAGAGCATAAGAGAAGATGAGTAGATTGTCTAAAGAAACATAAAGGGAATATATGCTGCTTTATATACTAAATGTCTGGGATGTAAAATCCTAAGTGTTATGTCCAAACCTTGAACCTATGTTAGAGGTTACAACAAGTTCCCAGAAGCAATACCATTTGTCCTGCCACCACAATCCAATAATGCCATCATTGACCCTCTACTCTGACTCGCTTGGAAATATGCACCATACTTACATGTATGCAACACTGATGGACTCTACTTGTGTACCATTGAGAACAACCTCTATGGCACCTGGAATAATGGTTGGAAAGCATGACCTACTACTAAAGAAATAATACAGTACATCCACCCCTACATGTACACTCATGGACTAGTGCTTGAAGTGCTCATTCATCAACAAGTTGCTGATGGAATCTATTGTATTGAGATGTGACCAAGGGACCTATTACCAGATAATGAACCCACTGTACCCAGTAGTAACAGCAACAACTCTCCCTATCCGCTATTGTGATCCACTCAAGCCTTTGTCAAGTCACCCAAGTCTTACCTCTCAGAAGAACCAATTACACTGATGTCATCTCTGTCATCCAATCCTAATCAATCTATGGATGCAGTTTTTCCGTCACTGCCATCATTGTCATTACTATCTACCACTTTGTCCTGCATATCTTGTGACTGCAGCTATTCCAATGAATCTCTATCGTTATTATCTGAGATCTTCAAGAATGAGTAAGTACTCATTCATTTCACCTTCATCAGTTTCACTTCACTCTATGTTTAGCTATCTCACCTTTATCAGTTTCGTGTCTATCTTTAGTAGTGTTTCATCATGTGTTTCATATCTATCAGTTTCATATTGTGAAACTTGTTTTGGTCTCATTATCTATACTCTGTAGTATTTATAGAAAAGAAGTAGTTAGTATAAATAGCCAACTATATTAAAAAGTCAAAACTTAAGCTTTGATCTTCTACAGAAATAGCTTTCTTGATCACCCAAAAAGAGTTTCCATTGACAGTTGCTGTCAATTAATAGAAGATTACTTAACTGCTTATTTTCTACTTGCCCTTATTACTCAGAGCTATGAAATAAACAGGATTCCCATTTCTTGGTTAAGTAACAACAGTTTGATAATATTTGCTTATCCAGTTACTTGGCTAAGATAGGTATTAAGGCCATACCCTAGAGGTCACATCCTCTTTGATTGTCTTTAGTAGCTAAATCCATAACAATAGATCAAAGCTTCTACTGAGTCATTGTGGAGATTGGACAATGGCTAGGCCTTCAAACGGCTATCTGTTCCCCTCCTCCCACTAGCCCTATTTGTACATGATATTCTGCTCATCCAATGAAGGAAAATAGGCTGAGGACTCAATGGCCAATACATTTTGAATGCCAGCAAGATGGGCATCAATTCTTGCAGACTCAAAAAGGGCAAAGGCTTTCGGGCCTAACTGCCTCACTCTCTACTCCGACATCACTCTCCATTTGCTGTGCCAGCCAGTACCCTCTCAATAAAACAATTTCATTCAAATCCCCGAATACGTAGGAATTGTTGTTACCAAAAGTATGAAAATTTTCAATCCCTTATGTACCCTTTCATTCAATTCATATAATATCTCCATAATCCCTAATTCAGACTGTTTCGGACTCTACTTTTCTATTCAAATTATTTCTACAGTGCATACAAACTATGTATGAGGTTTCCGTAGCATAAGTTTGGATTTTCGTATAAATATAAATGTACTTTGTCTACGAAAATCAGTGAAAAAAGTATCTGATTAATCCTATCTCTCTTCTCTGCCTCCCAGAGGCTCATAAACATCTTGCTTTGACAAACCACCCTTTCCCTTACCTTCGTGTGTTCCTAAACACATCCCTTTTCCCCTTGGGTTGAAGTTCCAATGTCAGACAGACACTGATATGCTCACAAATATAATGAGACAATATCTCTTCATCTAGAGCCCACTGCAAGGGGCCTCTTAACCCATACATTCCAACACTTTCCCTTTACCCTAGCCCAAAGTATACTTCCAAAACCCATTGACCCTAAACATATCACTTATCAACATGTCATCGAGTGGAGATGACATTCCTCTCTTACCTTTGTCTCAGGGTGGACCATCAGGCCAGCATTGATATTGAGCCTTTGGCATGTCTGGAAATGATACCAATGTCAGCTTGCAGACACCCGCCTTTCCACATTTCATTCCAGCAAGTTGGCGTACACCCCAAGGTGTCCAACCTCCCAATCTACTAGTTCTACCACCTTCACCACCTCCTATCTATGTCCAAGCTCCTCCCAATCCTTAATTCATGCCTAGTCCCTATAAATGAAATGCTCCAAAATTCAATGGATATCCCCTTTCACTAGGACAATTTTTCACAGAGGTAGAACATCTAGGAAGGAGTTGTCAGCTTAATGATCAAAAAATGATCGAGTATACCCTTGGATACCTTGGCTGGAATGAACATAATACCTGGAAAGAACTCCTATCAGCAGCAGGAAATGATTGGGATCGATTTAAACAAGAAGTTACTGCTATCTACCCTGGTACCAATGAAGATCACAAGTATACATTCTATGATCTCGAGGCCCTTGCCAACCATCAGGCTATGACACCAATGGGTTTGAGGTATCAATTTGGTGAATACTATAGAAAGTTCCTGACAATTAGTGGATGGCTGTCATAATAAAACAAGATTTCACAGAGGGAGCGAGATATGATTTTCCTGGGTGGATTTGACCCCCACTTCCGAGAACAACTTACTGCCAGACTTTGCCTCAAATTACCAGACTTCCCACCTTATCAGCCTTGGGAAATATCGGATATAGTCAAGGCTGTGCTGTTTCTGCTTAATACAGTCTCTGCTTCAAATGAGCTAGCTGGTTTTCCAGGACATTTGGTACATTCCCCAATCCAGTACCAATCCCAATATCTAGTATTCCAACCACCTTCTCCTCAACCAGTATTGCTGCCAGCTCCCCACAAAACATTCAATATGTCATCCTTTAAGCAATTCTTTGTCTCTGATGCATTCTTGAGCAAGTTGGCTGGAAAACTCGGAAATCAGTCACAGGGAACACCTATACAACCACCTACCAACCAACCTTGGAACACTGATTGTGCATTCTGCTCTGACCCTCATCACTTCTACCATAGATGTGCCCTAGTTGAAGAATATATCCGAAAAAGGTTGTGCATCCGTACAACTGATCATTGTATTGCACTACCTGATGGAACAGTTATTATGGCTCAAGTTTCTCCTGGAAAGGATATTAGAGAGAAAATTGACAATTATTACAAGGCTTGAAATGTACCTACCATTGTAACCAACATTGTCAAAGCAGTCCCAATAGTCCAAGCCCAGCAGTATACATGGACCATGTCTTCAGAACCATCAGACATTATCACAAACAAGATGTCAGTTGAAGACCTTGAGGAACTTCAGCTTCTTGATACGGTAGTGGTTTCGTCTCTTAAATGAGCAGAGGACCTTCGAAAATGTGTCGGAAATGTTGCTAAGGGCAAGCCTAGTCCAAGTGTCAGCACTCGATCAGGAAACAAAGGCCAAACATTGACTCCTATCCCTTTTCCAAACATTCCCAATCAATCAGCCACCAACCCCTTGAATATACCACAATTTTGGTACACAACACCAGTTGAAGATTCTGCTGTCATACAAGAAGTGTTAGACAAAGCAATGGATAGCACAGTAACAGTAACACACCGACAACTTCTAGCCATCTCATCCGAAGTTCGACAATATATCAAGGAACAGGTAACCACAAAAAGGGTACCTACCACCATGGTGGCTGTCTCCTCACTTGAAGAAGCAGAAGAGACAATGTTGGTACTTGTCCATTCTCCAGAAACAAGAAAATCAGTGACACTTGTAGTCACAAATGATGTGGAAGATCTGCACACCATCAAGTTAGATATAGAGGGAAAAACAAAGGTGGATGCCATCCTGGATGAGGGTTCCCAGATCATTAGTATGCGACACAATGTTTGGGAGAAGTTAGGGATACCTATGAGGTCAGACAAAGTCATAGTTATGGAATCAGCCAACTCCTCTCATGAATCAACAATGGGATTCCTACCCAATCTTCAAGTAACCATTGGTGACTGTATGTTGTATCTTCAAGTTCAAGTGGTCGAAAATGCATTGTATGAAATGCTGCTGGAACAGCCATTCTTGACACTTACCCAAGCCAATATACGCCATCTTTTGAATGGAGGATCATACATCATACTCGTAGACCCCAATAATGGCCAAATTGTTACAGTCCCAACCAAGCCTCAAATCCATACCTCACTATCTCACTCAGGTTTTTAAAAATTAATGATTTGGCTATGTGTCGAGGAGATACATATCAACTACAAGCTCGCAAATTGTTAAAGAAACCTACCTTGTCAATAATCCCACTCAACTGCTTTATGATTTCACTACTTGCATTCACCTCATCTCACTTCAACACCATATCAAAACCTAAGGAAATATATGAAATATCACTATCAGCCCTGGAAAAAACTCTCCAAACCCTCAAAATACTTGCCTACAAGAAAGTTGCCAGTTGCATCAAGCCTATAGCCACCACCCTACCAGAAAAGTTCCGAATTGTTCGTCGGATCCCAGCTGATCCTCTCAAAAACCTCCCAATCCTACCAACCAACCCTCCTAACTTCGTACCTGGAATTTGTTATACAGCTGAATGAAAGGAAGCTATGAAGGTGAATGAAAATAGCTTTCTGACAATAGAAGAAGAAAAACTAGTACATTACCTTATCAAAGCTCAAGAGACCGGTTTTGCATGGTGCAAAGAAGAGAAAGGAAAATTCTTTTCAGATTATTTTGACCCAGTCGTAATCTCTACAATTGAGCACATTCCATGGAGCCTACAAAACATACTTATTCCCCTAGGAATCTTCAATCATGTAGTTCAGATCATCAAGGACAAGATCACAGCAGGAGTCTATGAACTATCAAGCTCTTCATATCATTCTCATTAGTTTTGTGTACTAAAGAAGGATGGGAAATCTCTCCATCTCATCCACAATCTCCAGTCCCTTAACGCAGTAGCAATAAAAGATGCGAGAGTGCCCCCAATAGTTGAACATTATGTAGAGTCATTTGATGGTCGAGGATGCTACAGAGTGTTTGATCTCTTTGTTGGATATGATCAATGTGCCCTAGCTCTGGAGTCCTGCGACCTGACAACATTCCAGACATCTCTCGGAACATTTCACCTCACATCTATACCAATGGGTTATACAAACTCGATGCAGATTCAACACGGCAACCTTACCTTCCTCCTACAAGATGAAATCCCACATGTAGCAGTTCCATTCATTGACAATATCCCTGTTAAAGGACCACCCACGCGCTATGAATTAGACAGCAGTCAGTTTGAAAGTATTCCAGAGAATCCAGGAATCTGACGTTTTGTATGGGAGCATCTGCAAAACATGAACCAAGTTGTTCAGCAAATCAAGCATACTGGAGGAATATTTTCGGCAGCAAAATCTCACCTTTGCATTCCATCTGCACTTGTTGTGGGTCACCAATGTACCTATGAAGGGCAACTGCCAGATAAGTCTCGAATTCAGAAGATTGTTAACTAGCCACTATACCAAAACCTTACCAAAGTTCGTGGATTCCTTGGCACGATGGGAACTATCCAAATCTTCATCAAAAATTATACTACAATTGCACATCCACTTGTGAACCTTACACAAAAAGGAGCAGAGTTTGTCTTTGAAGAAGAGTAAGAGTTAGCTATGGAGAAGTTGAAGAAACTTGTGAAAGACTCACCAGCAATCCAAGGAATCGACTACACCAGTAGAAAGGAGGTGATCCTGGCTGTAGATACATCAATGATTGTAGTGGGATACATAATCTCACAGATTGGGACAGACAACTGGCAATATCCCTCAAGATTTGGATCGTTAACCTTGTCTGAAAGGGAAGGACAATACTCACAGGCAAAATTAGAGCTCTTTGGATTGTTTCAAGCCTTGAAGGACTGCAGGATTTGGATAGTAGGCATAAAGAACTTAACTGTTAAAGTAGATGCAAAGTATATTCACAGAATGGTTAATAATCCAGATATACAACCTAATGCAACAATCAACCATTGGATTTTGGCCACCCTGCTCTTTGACTTCCAAATACGCCATGTTCCAGGTCATACACATGGCCCAGATGGTCTATCACAACGTCCCCAAGCAATAGAGGATCTAGTGGGAGAGGATGACTATGAGGCATGGATTGATGAAGCCAATGCCTTCACAATCAAAGCAAGTTCCGGACTAAACCCATATGCTCAAGATAACCAAGGACTACCCTTGTGGCTGGAATCATCAAACATGTTCAGAACAGAGGTTCTCAATGCATTGAAACTACTTCCCAGACTATGCCAAGCCCACAAGACTCCTCACCCCACCATCGAGGTCCTATCAAACATAGATACTAGCAATTCCCAGTCATATCATCCCCAAATTCCCTGGTCAGGAAAAGCCTGTGCACATGATTTCGAACTTTCCTTAATCAATAATTTCCTCCGAGAGTCCAAGCATATGCCAGGAATGAAGAAAGAGGCCTTCAAATGATTAGTACAACAGGCAGCAGGTTTCTTCATACAAGAAGGTCAATTATGGAAAAAGGACACTAAAGCAAAACATAAGTTGGTGATTAGGGAGGAAGAAAAGCAGTACAGCCTACTGAAGCAAGCACATGATGAACTTGGCCACAAAGGTATCTTCACAACCCGAATTCGCCTCCTCGAATGGTTTTGGTGGCCTTATCTAGATGAAGATGTCCATTGGTTTATCAAAACATGTCACAAATGTCAGGCACATTCTACCAAGCAAATTTTCATACCACCTACTGTTCCCATCCCTCTATCCCTATTTTGCAAAGTCTACATCGACACAATGTTTATGCCAAAGTCTAACGGTTTCCAATGTCATCCATGCTCGATGCTCTCTATCCTCATATCCAGAATGGTGGATGCTTTGCAACAAGAATGCATGCACACTTGGCTCATTTGTGTTCGAAGAAATTCTGTGTAGGTGGGGCGCTGTTGAAGAAATTGTGACTGACAATGGGCCTGCATTCATACAAGCAGTTGAGTACCTTTCGTGAAAATACAAGATAAACTACATATGGATATCCCTCCACAATTCACAAGCCAACGGTCTGGTCAAACATCGACATTTTGATGTTAGAGAGGCTCTGGTGAAGGCAGCAGATGGTGATGAGAAAAGATGGACTGCGGTTGCTCCATTAGTGTTCTGGGCTGAGCGAATATCGATCCAAAAATCTACGGAGTACTCACCATATTACATAGCTTACAGATTGGAGCCTCTTCTCCCCTTTGACCTTGTGGAAGCAACATATCTCACTCCTCCCCTTTCCAAACCAATACCCTTAGCTGATCTCATAGCATATTGAGCCATCCAGCTCCAAAAATGGCCATCTGACCTCGTGTAAATAAAGCAGCAGCTGATTAAAGCATGATATCAGTCAATCAGGCAGTTTGAAGAGCAACATGGACATACAATTCAAAACTACAATTTTGATCCTGGAGCACTGGTCTTGGTCTGGAACTCGTGTATTGATGGAGACCTTGGTAGTAAGACTAAACCCCATTACTTTGGCCCTATGGTAGTTATGAAGAAAATAAAGGAAGGATTGTATATCCTTGCAAAACTCGATGGCAGTATGTCAAGGCTACATTTCGCAGCCTTCTGAATTGTTCTATACCATCCACATGATCTGCAATCAATTCCAGTCACAAAAATAACTGATCTCTCATCAGAGCAACTTGATGAGATCACCTACAATCCCATCAACATCCCTCTCCCTTACAACAATGTCCCCTCCATAGAAGAGCCCCTCAAGAATCAGCTATCTGACTGACTGGGAAGTCAGTACAAAAAGTACCCCAGAGATGTGGAGATTGGACAATGGCTAGGCCTTCAAATGGCTATCTGTTCCCCTCCTCCCACTAGCCCTATTTGTACATGATATTCTGCTCATCCAATGAAGGAAAATAGGCCAAGGACTCAATGGCCAATACATTTTGAATGCCAGCAAGATGGGCATCAATTCTTGCAGACTCAAAAAGGGCAAAGGCCTTTGGGCCTAATTGCCTCACTCTCCACTCCGACATCACTCTCCATTTGCTGTGCCAGCCAGTACCCTCTCAATAAAACAATTTCATTCAAATCCCTGAATACGTAGGAATGGTTGTTACTAAAAGTATGAAAATTTTCAATCCCTTATGTACCCTTTCATTCAATCCATATAATATCTCCATAATCTCTAATTCGGACTGTTTTGGACTCTACTTTTCTATTCAAATTATTTCTACAGTGCATACAAACTATGTATGAGGTTTCCGTAGCATAAGTTTGGATTTTCGTATAAATATAAATGTACTTTGTCTACAAAAATCAGTGAAAAAAGTATCTAATTAATCCTATCTCTCTTCTCTGCCTCCCAGAGGCTCATAAACATCTCGCTTTGACAAACCACCCTTTCCCTTACCTTTGTGTATTCCTAGACACATCCCCTTTCACCTCTATTCCCCTTGGGTTGAAGCCCTAACGTCAGACGGATGCTGACATACTTGCAAATATAATGAGACAATGTCTCTTTATTATTTTGGTGTAGAGAACAAGAACCCTAGTATTATCTGCATTATTGCCATTGTCACTGAACAAGAATAACATCTTCCTACATCATTGCCATTGTTGCTGTTACAGAAAGCTGAGAAGAGTTGTATATAGTGCCTATCTACTACATAAGAGTGTAACTTGCTATCAGTCACATAGGACCCATACTGCACTTGCCAGTACCTAGAGTACCCCTCAAGTTAGTAGGGCTAAGCATAAAGACCCACTCATAGAACATATGCTATTAACTGACTTTGTGGTTTCCTCCTTGAGAAGAAGAGAAACTTGCTTGCCACATGTCCTGCCTCTGGATTCCCATCAAGAAGTACTCTGGTTGAAAGAAGACCTAGAAGGAATGGAAGGTTACAACTACTAGGCTACGGAGAAGCTGTCCATAGAGAAGCTAAACCAAGCAGGTGCTGTCTAGTCAGCCAGACAATACTAGCCACCATGAAGACACATCACACTTTGTCACTATTATACCAGTAACAGATTCTCTCGAAAAGCAAGAGCACTCAGTAGAGGATACCCTCAAAACCTGTTGTGTATTCCCAGGAAGTACAGGAAGAAGTTGCAAATAATTGTCAGTGAGAGAATGTTATGGATTCGGCTACTAAGGGCAATCGAAGAGGATGTGACCTCTAGGGTATGGCCTTAATACCTATCTCAGCCAAGTAACCAGATAAGCAAATGTTATCAAACTGTCGTTACTCAACCAGGAAATGGGAATCCCATTTATCTCATAGCTCTGAGTAATAAGGGCAAGTAGAGAATAAGCAGTTAAGCAATCTTCTATTGATTGACAGCAACTGTCAACGGAAACTCTTCTTGGGTGATCAAGAAGGCTATCCGTATAGAAGATCAAAGCTTAAGCTTTGACTTCCTAATACAGTTGGCTATTTATACTAACTACTTCTTTTTTATAAATACTATGGAGTATAGATAACGAGACTGAAACACGTTTCACAATGTGAAACTGATAAATATGAAACTTTCAAGGTAAAACACTACTAAAGACAAACGTGAAACTAATAAAAATGAAATAGCTAAACATAGAGCAAAGTGAAACTGATGACGGTGAAATGGATGAGTGCTTACTCATCCTCAGAGATCTCAGATAACAATGATGGAGATTCATCGGAACAGCTACAGTCACAAGACATGTAGAATGAAGTGGTAGAAGACGATGACAATAATAGTGGTAATAGAAGAACTGCATCCATAGGATGATCGGAGTTGGATGATAGGGATGACGTAGATGCAATTGGTTCTTCGGAGAGATAGGACTTGGGTGACTTGACAAAGACTTGAGTAGATCACAATAGCAGATAAGGAGAATCATCGCTGTCACTACTAGGTACAGTGGGTTTGTCATCTGGCAATAAGTCTTTAGGTCATATTTCTATGCAATAGATTCCATCAGCGATTTGTTGGTGAATGAGTGCTTCGAGCGCTGGACCGTGAGTGTACATGTAGGGGTGGATATATTGTATAGTTTCTTCAGTAGTTGGTTGTGCTTTCCAACTGTTGTTCCAGGTACCGTAGAGGTTGTTCTCGATGGTGCATAAGTAGAGTCCATTGGTATCACATATGTGTAAGTATGGTGCATATTTCCAGGCCAGTCAAAGTAGAGAGTTGATAATGGTGTCATTGGATTGTGGTGGTGGAACAAGTGGTATAGCCTCTGGAAACTTGTCGTAACCTCTGATGTAGGTTCGAGGTTTGGACATAACAAGAAGAGGAAGAAGGCAAAGGCGACAGAGTCTGCTTTCTGGGACTAGGAGTAGGAGTTCATGGATGAGAAGGTGGTGGCAGTGTTCCAGTGCATGGCATACTCAGACCAGATAGTCTTGGAACAAATTTATCTCTAGAAGGGGGAGGATTTAATCCATCTCGATCATTAGAGTTGCTATTATTAGGCAGCAATTGGCCTTGTTGTTTGGACTGTGATAGACATCTGGGAAAATAGAGTTCATCGAAGACAGTATAGGGGGAAATGAAGATAGAATTGTTCTGCTAATGGTGCATAAACTTAAAGTTGCTGCCATCACCTGTGTAACCGGTAAAAATCATCAATTCCAATTTAGGCACAAGTTTATCTTGCTGTACCTCATCAGAAAGGTATATATAGGCCCCACAACCAAACACTTGGAGATGAGAACATCAGGTTTTCTTCCAAACCATGTCTTATAGGGGGTGACCTATTTTAGGCACTTCATAGGTGTCCTATAATAGACATGAGTAGCCATATCAAAAGCAAACTCCCAGTAGCTAGCTGGAAGGCATGCTTCAAGTTGCACAGATTGCACCTTTTCTAAAAGTGTTCAATTAAGACATTCAGTGCACCCATTTTGTTGGTGAATGTGCAATGCACTTGTTTCATGAAGGATTCCTTTCTCAGTGAAGTAGTCCTTGAGTTCCTAAGACATGTACTCTCCTCCATTATCAGAGCACACTTGCTTAATGCATTTGCCTGTCTGGTTTGTCACTAGTTCAGCATATGCCTTGAAGGTACATACAGCATCTGACTTACTGCGCAAGAAAGAAATGCACATAGAGGAAGAGTAGTCATCAAGGAACATCATAACCCATTTGAACTTGTGATAGGACAAGATGGGGAGCTCCTGAAGATCTGAATGGATCAATTCAAGGATCTCAGATGCATGAGATGTGTTCTCATGGTAGGTCTTGTTTGGCAGCTTTCCAAGTGCACAACCAGGACAAACCTTCTGTTCTCTCAGTGAAATTACTGGGACAGATTCCATGTGTTTTGGCATGTAACCCAGAGCCTGATCAGATAGGTATGTAAATCTTCGATGCCAGATATCATAGGATGTGGTATTCTTATTGATCAAAGCCAAGGAGTATCAAAGATCTCTATTGTGCAAGATATGCAATTTCACAAAGTGAACTTAGTTTGAAGAAGCACCCTGGTGACATTGTCTACTCAGGAATGGTTTACCACAAATGTCACAAATGATAGTCTTCCCATTTGACATTTTTGCAATCAAACCAGTTTTATCTGTGATGAATCCAGTTGAGAGAAGTCTCATATCTAACTTTGGTATATAATATACTGGGCAAAGGTGCAAAGTATGCCACTGGACTTTGCCAGACTCAAGTTTTACTTCTGTCTCTAAATAGACAGTGCCATAGGATCTAATAGAGAGAGTGGATCCATCTGCAATCTGCACCGATCTAAAAGAACCTTCAACAACATCAACAAGATCCCCCTTGTTTGGAGTAATGTTGAGGGAGGCACCAGAGTCCAAAAGCCATTCATCGCTCATTTTGTGAGGTCACCTATTCATTGTACATTCACATGCGCTACTGCAGCTATGTGTTATTTCACATATGTTCTTCACTCTTGAAAATAGAGGAGAAAAAATAATATTTGATTTATTTAATCATACATGTACATATGTAGTCCAGCTATTTATCCAGGTATCTACATCAGCTGAGGTTGTACTCTGTGTACCCAGTCGAGAGTCTCCTAGTTCATCAGTGATGCATATGAAACTCCTGCAGCAATCTTCAGATTTGTATGAAGGACTAGCAAGATCTGGCTTACCTGCCATAGCTTTGTCAGAGTAATCCTCATCCTCCAATCCCATTGACACTGCATCCTCCTCAGAGCAGGAATACTCATGACTAGAGAGGCAGCTGAAGTGGTGCCAAACAAATTATCAACCTCCATGATAGAGGCAGCTATTGGAGGAGAGGCCAGATGGTGGAGGGAAGTATTCTCCATTCATTTCTCATAAAGATCCAAGGCTTTTGCCTTGGTAGCCATGTATGGAGTGGGGTGGTGCCAGGGATCCTGAGATTTCTTCTCAGTAGGATTAGTCATCCACAAGAGAAGAGAAGGAGGGAGAGGAACAGAGGACTACACCTTTGAGGCCATAAGTACTCTTCTTCAGGTCAGTGGTCAACTTGGCAAAGCCAAAGTTGACCAAATCCATCATATAAGCCAGTTGCCTGGCATTGTATCTGGAGAGAGCTGGTTGCCTAGCATTGACCTCATTGGCATGGCCTTTGCTACTGCCCCTTGTACCTTGTTGCCTCTTCTTCTTATCCCTTTCCTACTGAGGCTGTTGCTGCTGCTGTGGGTGTGACTGCTGTGGGTGCAACTGCTGCCCCTGTGCCTTTCCACGCTGCTACTGCTACTGCCCCTGATAATGTGGAGATGCTGCTTGTAGTTTCACACCCAAGAATCTATTTATCTGCTGATTTGCCTTAAGTGTAAACCAGTAGTTCATAATGGCCCTGCAGACCAAAGCAAAGATCATGGTGGGGATCTTGGTGTTTACCATCAGGAAAAGGGTTATGATATTCCAGGTATTTGGAATACCAGATAGGAGTATCATTGCCTTGATAATCTCTAGGATGGCACAATTGCTGTTAGCATCAAGCTGTTCATGGAGAACAGTGAGCTTGGCAATCAGGCTGGAGGGGTCCTCATTTGGATGGAGATGGAAATGAATTATCTCAACATATTTCAAATAGAGTCCAGAGATGAACTCTAAGCCATATGTGGTGCGGAGATGCACCCACATACTATTGATGTCAGAGAGGTTCCCCTTGATCATCTCGGTGGGTAGTTTACTCTTGATGATTGAGTAAACCACCTGGTATATGCATACCCGAGCAGCATAGTCAGTTGCCTCCTGCCCTGTGGAAGGAGGGATGACAGCATAGGTGAGGACTAGAGTATGAATCTGTGACAGGGGTGTCTGCAAGAATTCATCCCCAATGATAGAGATACCATTAGCAGAGACTAAGGTGAAAGCATCCTGCATGCAGTCCGCCCACTTATTATAATTGGTAGTACCAACGAAGATGGGGATGGAGGTGAGAACTATGGCAATAGGGGAAGACATGGTAATCTATGATTGGATATAATTAGTGATCAGATTTGTGGGTAATTAGATCTGTACTATTGTACTGTTCAAGCTATGAACCCTATATATGGAAGCCTTTCTAAATAGAGCATGAAACAAATAAGTCATATTAGAGGAATGGGCTAGAAAGACTATGCTTTACAGGACTGGTCAGATCAGTCTATCTATGACCTACTTGCAGCCAGTCATAGTGTATGGGGAGCAGGCAATCCAGGGCCCATAACCTGTTGAACAGCATAGTACATGTAGTAGCAGACAGATGATCTGACTTACTAATAGTGTAAGAAAGTAAACAGTTAGTAAATGTAGTGAGTTGCTGTGAGAGTCGAGTAGAGTGAGGTAGAAATTGAGTAGATTGTCCAAAGAAATAAAGGGAATACATGCTGCTTTATATACTAAATGTCCGGGTAGCAAACCCTAAGATCTATGAATAATAATAGGCATAACCATGTCAGTAATGATACTAAAGTCCCTTGAAACACTGCAATATTATCAGCAGTATTCAGTAGCATAATTGGAGTAACAGCGATCAGTTAGCTCATGAAATACATGAGGGAAAGGTGCATAATGTGAGTCAGAGGGCACAGCCTCGATGACAAATATTAGATGAATAATATACTGTGGAGCTAGTCATACGGAATGCAGCTATGATAAGCACAAATGACAACAAAAGTAGCTTTTGATTGTTTGTAAAGTATATTAATGATGAATGGTATTGGACTTGAACAAACATTGAACCTAAACTTGGATTAACATTGAACCTGAGCTCAGATTAACATTGAACTTAGAACCCAGATTTTCCTATTGCATTAGCCATGCTTTGGCACAGGTACTTAGCCTTGTATATGATTATGGACATACATTTCCATGTCCACCAACAATCATAACATTCTTACCCATCCTATATAAACCATGTAGTAAAGCAGCAATTTTTGAAAAAAAAAAGATAATAGTGGTTCAAGTTAATGGTTCTTCTTTTTCTTCAATTATTTGTTTTTGGTTAGTCTCTTTAAGCTTAGTCTGGTGACAGTTTATGATCATCATACATGATAAGTCTAAAAATGGACCCTAGATCTTTCGGTTCTTATTGGAAAAAAAAATACTTTTTTGGTATATTGAACATTATTCCGCAACTCAAAACTTCATCGGTTACATCAGATTGACTTTCTCATAGTGCTCATAAATAAAAATTTAGGAGTGGTTCTTGTGTATACACGGAGTAGTACATTCCAAGGAACAAAAAAAAGTATAACTAGTGGAGATGAATGATGAACCGGACTCTGATAAAGTTAGGAGTTTAAAATCACAATACACTATAAATGACTCACCCAAGATCCGGAAAAAAAGCTAGAATGCGAATTAAAGTACGTCACGAGCAAAACCTAAAAAAACAACTTTATCAGCAGACCATAATTAAGCTCAAAAAACCCTCTCAACCCCACAAACCAAAAATAAAATAAAATAAAGAATAAAAAATAAGGTAAAGGAACAAGTTGAAGCCATCATCCGCAAAAAGACAACAGCAACGATCCAAAGGATACGAAGCTTTTCCCCGTCTTTATTATTGCGTCAGCGTCGAGCAGAGCGGTAAAGACATCAAAAGTGTCACAAAGGATCACTTTTTTGTCAAAAATACCGGTGTGCTCTGAATTCAACTGTTACCTTTCCAGTTGAAGAGAGAAAGGGAATGGAATATAAAATATGAACTTAGCTATGAGCGACGTCGGTTACGCCGCGTGAAGACAACGATCGTCTAGGAGAGAGGTTAGTGGAGGTGTATATGTTTGAGAGGAATATGACGAACTCGTTGTCAGTGGGAAATGATACGTGGACCTGGGGTGTGAATGGTAAAGTCAGTCGGACCTACCGTGCTTACATTCAATGGTCTTGATAACGGGTCTTCTCTATGGACCTACCTTTATCTTTACACTTACATTTTCTCAGTCCATACGTTGATTGAAGTCAGTCCAGGGCCCGATTCATGGAACCGGGGCGGTACCCTGTCGACCTACGCATACCCGCATCGAATTTGAGGTGGGCCAACCAAAGTATAAACGCGGGTCCTTCCATTGATTTGGCCAATCCCGGGGACTCAATCCACTGGCCTGGATGCTTATATTCGATCCTCGTGTGCTTGATCCGCCAAAGGAAGGATAGGTACCAATATCGTCAATCGCGGAATGGGAGGGGGCTTGAGGGAAACCGGGCGCGTCCAAATCGATAAATAATAATAATAATAACCACGGTCCGCGTCTTCATTTGATACTTGCTTGCTTCGATAAGTGGAAGAGGAAACCGGGTGGTCCGGATGAGAGAGATGGGATGGATCCGGCCAGATATCCGCGTGGAAACCAATTCGTTTTCGACCTTTCGAATCCTCGATTATCAAAACACCGGACCATGGGCTTGAGGAATCATTCGCGGGGCATTGTCAACCTGGGGTGGAGGAACTTGCGTTTGACCGTGCCCATCGATCTTCTACGACAACGGTCTTCTTGCCTTCCGCATCCCAGGTAATAGTATCATGGCCTGGTTTTAGGCCATGTAGTGTGAAGAGAGTAGCTGAGGACCTCTCCGCTTTGGAGAGGTAGAAGTGGTAAAGAGTCAAGAGGTGACGAACAACCCACACCGACTCATTCCACGCTTAAATCTCTTCCAAAACCCGCACGGACCATCCTTTCCTAAATGACAAAGCCAGAACGCTATTGGTTAATCGCTCCAACCCTGTACAGTCCAAGCGCAACACACTCTGCGTGGCACGCTAAGAAAAAGTCAGATCCTGAACGCTATAATCCTCCTCTCACCTTCAAATTTCGTAGACACGTTCCTCGTGGTGGTGGGTGCGATAATATCGACAAGGGATAGCGTGAAGAGGGAAGGGAGGGGCTGGAGAACAGCATTTGTGTGTGGGCGCTTAGTCCCAGGGACATTCTTCGCGTCGCGGTGACCGTGTCCACGCCAGTTGAACAATGGAAGGCGCACGAGGTCACACTCGACCATAATTGGGCAATGGCATAGCTCTGGTGGAGGAGCGAGTCGTGCCTTGGCGTCTGAATCTCTGTGGACTGGGTTGGTTTCGGTATGTGAGGGTTTCCTGGTGAACAATGTTAATACATGTGCCAAGGTGAGTCGTGGCAAAGCACTAACATACTTTTCTTGATGTCTACGTCGAGGTCCAGTGTCCTCCATCTCGATGAATCGTCCTTGCCACATCTTTGATCTCCATCTGATAAAGTTAGATTTGTTTCCACTCAGAGTTAGTTGATGGCTTTGACAATGGTTCCACAAAAGATTTATTTGCTCTGTAGTGTTTAGGCGTTACAGTCTTGGAAAGAGCCTCCACAAGTGATGTTCGTCAGATTAATACCTATCCATGCAGATCAGTAAGACTCCATCTGATTTCAGAACCCAATACGCACCTTATCATGAGCTAGGACACTATGTGTAGCTTATTCAAGCCCCACCTCGTCTCTTTGTGCCGGATATTTGTGGGGCAGTGAGTATCTTCATCACTGTCGCTAGACGCCCATCAGGGTCGGACCAATGCCTCTCTCCAGATCGCTCCGTTGTTTTCGCAGCTCAACCGTGTAGGCCC
Organism: Chlorophyllum brunneum; assembly: GCA_963576785.1. NCBI lineage: Eukaryota > Fungi > Basidiomycota > Agaricomycetes > Agaricales > Agaricaceae > Chlorophyllum > Chlorophyllum brunneum. The sequence goes on from OY756148.1 coordinate 390,603, forward strand.
TGGACTCAAAAAATGTTACTACAGTGATGGGGCCGTGTTTTTCTTGATCAATAGCAATGCAAGACCGAGAGCGTGGATAGAGGAACGTTCATGGGTCCAAGGTATATTCTTCCAGGTATAGTCGAAGCATGGAGGGTAAGCGGGAAACATTCTGGACCCCACACGGTCTTGGAAAATTGGCTGGGCAGTGGGTTCTAATGCCTATGGACGGTATAGCCCTTATGGTTGCCTTGGCTTCAATTTGGCGTCAGTTCAAACACGAAGTTGAGTGTGAGAGCACGCACCAAAGCTACTTGACGTTCTGCTCTCCATAGGCAATATACAGCTCCCAAAATTATAGCCATAAAATCAAGACCGGTCTTATGTATCTGTGCGCCCAGTAATGGGCATTTTAATGGGGTCTGGATGTGATTTTCCGGGCATAGGAAGTATTTTGACGCGGTTGGTAAAATTCGGCGAAAACGAGCTCTAAAACCGTAATAAATATGAGGGGCTGGTATGGAACGGTGTTGGGCACCTACTGACTTCATATTGCTCTTGGAGGCTGGGGAATCGGGGCTGTGGGTCATGGTTGGGAAGTTTACCTTTACCCAGGTTTGAGCGTCAGGCTTCCATCCCACGAGAGTTTACGTCAAGCGTCCACCCCCATAGTTCGATAAAAACCAGAATTGAAATCCGAATGAACGTTGAAATTTCGAGTACAAGAGCTGACGAGCTGGGGATTCTGGAATGGGCAGTGTGCAGACCCAGGAGGAGACGTGACCACCAAGTGTTCTCCCAGCTCAAAAAGGAAATCACCCGGATCCCCCACTTCAAGCCCACATGCGCGCAGCATGCTGTCTTCAGCCACCTGGTCAGTCCCAGTGGAGAAAAATAATATAGATCTCAATTATCGCCTGAACACAGCTGATAAAACGGGTATGCACTCCGGCCAAAATGCATCCCCTGAGTTGCTTCAGGCCTACCGAATAGTCCAACAGCGACGCGGCACCACCCCATAGCCTGAGCAGGTACAACACCGCGGGTCATAGTATGTTGTCAACTCGACCACCCTAAATCCAAGTACGGCCTAGACCATTATCAACTAGTAAATCCCAGAGCTCGAAACACGACCGTTTGAATGCCCTCAAAGATGGGGTATCACTCATGTGGTGAAGCGAGGAGCTTTGTCGTCTACAATCAGATACGTCCTCTTAGCGAGCGAGACTCCGCGTGTTCCCTCCTCGACAAAAAATGCCTTCCAGTTGGCCCTGGCAGAAAGTACCAATACAAATACCGCTACTTGTATGACACCTCCAAGCTTCGCGCTCTGATCACTGGTATATACATATGCAGCAGTCCTTCGATAGCTCATGGAGTCTGTCAGCTGACAATGATCAACGACTTATCAGGTCATCGTTTCTCTAGGCTTTACCAATATAATACCTCAATTTCGTTCCACAGAACCACGGTATTTCGTCCCGCCTGTATCTCAAAGAGCCCCAGGAGGTTATAGAAGCAGTTAAAATCCGCGCCCAGTTTCTTTCCTTCATTTTCGATAGCCATCACTACTTTCATATTGAAATTCTGACTAATTTTATTTTTGGACAAGCGATTGATGTACTGGAACGGATTTTGATCGACCACACGTTTGTTGCCTTCCAACCACCTTCCAATCACACGGACAGCTTTCCTTTAGATTCTCTTATAAACGGTTAATGGGAGTGCGCCAGCAAGCGCCACTCTTACGACCGTTGCGGTAATTATGCTTCGGCTCAAGGTCTTCCAAGCTTTCATCCTCGTTGCGGGGTTGTCTGGAGAAACACTCGCACAAACATGGTACGTCTCTGACACTTCATTAGTGGCCAGACGATAATGCTCATACTCCAATCAAAGGTGCGGCAAGCACTACATGCAAAGCCAGCAACCCAGTGAACCTGGTCAGTCGCGAAATAACCGCTCACAAGGATACATCTCTAACACAACAGTATCCACTCAGGCGGTCACTTCCCAGTTCCAGGAACCTCATCAACACCACTTCTTGCTCTCCGTTGCGCACAGGCCATCCGTCCTTACCTCCCGGGCGATGCCAATAGTGGCAGCGACTCTACGGCAGTATCCATCCTCATCGATACTCCCGTCACCTTCAGCAAAATAAACAACGCAGCGGCCATAACCATTCCTTCTGGTTCAGCCAACCTCGAGGTGACAGTCAAGGTCGATGGAAAGACCCTCACCAGCGGTAGCGTTCCTTTGAACAGCACCAAACACGCTTTGCCCTTCTCCCTCTCATCGCTTTCAGCGCAGACCGGCGCTCACAAGATGACTTGTACCGCCACGCTTTCTGGTCAGACCTTTACCGCGTCGGGATTGTTGACCTATCTCCCCAATCCACCATCTAGTATCGGTTCAGTGACCAAGATGGATTTGAGGACGGGCGCTTTACTTGCGAGGCCCGCAAACGGGAAAGGAGGAGATTTTGCACCGGTCTTCCCTATTGGTTTCTATACTCAGTTTGACAGTTACTTGGCCAACGATCTCAGTATTCCTGCGACATTGGCCGGTCAAGGGTAAGTCAAAAAGAACACATAGTGGTTCTGCACGTATACTGATCCTAGTTACTCATTAGGTTCACGGTGGTATGTATTAGCGCGTTCACCGTATTCGGATTGCCCATACTCACGTGTAACGATGCAGATCCACCCAGTTCCAAATTTCGATGACATGACAACCTTTGATGCCGTTCTCGACAAGATGCAAGAAGCAGGTATTTACTTGATGTACGACATGCGAAAGTAAGTATACCCCCCGCCTTCCCTTCTTACGCGTGCTGTAACCTTTACTCAGCTCCTACATGGATTCTTCCTCCGTTACGACCCAAGTTAACCACATCAAGTCCCGTCCGAACCTTCTCTTGTGGTACACCGGTGACGAACCCGATGGTACTTCCGATCCTTTGGATGCTACTGTTACAGCTTCAAACTTGATCACTTCGTTGGATGGCGGTGATGGTGCCGGTGGCGCAGGATACCACCCTGTATCCTTGGTATTGAATTGCCAAGACTACCATTTCACGTGAGTGCGCTTACTAGCCTGAGTCTACCGCCCGTCGCTGAAGGAAACTTGACAGCGATTACACTGAAGGATGTGATATTGTGATGCAAGATGCGTATATGGTTGGCAACAATGTTACCTTCTCGAGTGTTTGGGGTACCCCTTGCACCACGACCTATGGCGACTGCGGGTAAGTGTCTCTTATTCTTGTCACCTGGGATGAATCTTGAGATCTTTTCAGATGTGACAACTGTAAAGGATCTTTCAAAGATATTTCGGACCGCATGGATGAGTTTAAGGATCGCTTGTTCGTTAATGGTTGGGAGAGGACCAAAGCTGTTTGGACTGTACCTCAAGGTTTCGGTGATGAAACGTAAGCGTTCAGCGCTACCTTCTAACAACGCCTCTTGTTAATGCTACATCCTTCACAGCTACTGGAAGGTACATACTTAAAATTCCGTCCTGCAACTGATTGATCAATAACCTCTTACAGCGCGTCCCTACCGGCAAGGAATGGGTTGTCGAAAGTGTCGTCGGTATCAACCACGGTGGTCTTGGTATGTTTTTCCGTCCTCCAACCCACTCCAGAAGCGCTTATTGTGTATCTTCGATAGGTGTCGTATCCTGGGATGACCCTACATCCGCCGACATCAAAGCTTCCGCCTCGATACTCGCACTCTCCATGCCGAAGATGACCCCCTTCATCCTCAACCCCAACGCGACATTCAAGCAAATAACTCTAAACGGCATTGATTATGGCCTCTGGACCGTCGGTGGCCAAACGCTTGTTCTCGGTTCCAACATGAACAGTTCACCCACTACCACCGATTTCACTCAACTCGGTTTACCTGCCACTGGATCCTCAAGTGGTATTACCCAAGTGTTGGATAGTGGTGCGGTAGCAGACACTGCGAGGAACAAATTCCTATTCAACGCTACCGGATCTGGAGCTTGGGTTATCAACGTGTAAGTGTGATTAGTTTAAAGAAAAACTGGATGTTATGTCGTGTTTTTCGTTTGAATGTAAAAAAAAGAACGAAAATCTCGTTGGATGAACTTGTGACTTACGGAAAGAACCTTTTTTTTGCTTTTGTTCGTTAGCCCGCAACCACTTGATACGTCCCCGCAAGGTCCAAATAACAAAACAAGCGACGCTTCGCTGAAGAAGATATCGATTTTACTCACGCTCGCTTGTGTGTCAATTCACATGGCCTTTTGGGGTGGATAGAAGAAGTCCAGGTTACCGAGAGAATGTGCATGTGAAGACTATATAATACAGATACGGACAGATATGGACCACATATATACCAAGAGAATAAGGACTAATATAATTCGTAACGTCGTAAAATCTCGTCGCGATATCATAGTTGTTCAAACAATCCAAGAGTACCTGGAACATACCAACAAGACTGGTGGGCATTAACCTATTTGCCCAAGGCCTTACGGATAACATTCTGGAGTGTCAGGCCGTCGTCCTGTAAGGTTAATTATTAGGAATCAGCAAAGACTAATTTAGGCGCAGTAGAATGCTTAAGCAGACCTGATCCAGCGACCATGTGAAGCAGCCAGCCATGCCATTGGACTTTGCAAAGCTGGCTTTGTCTGCCAGCGAAAAGGTATCTAGAAATACCCTCGTTAGTCACAAGGCTCGTTCGTATCAACACCCAACTTGGCACTCTACCATCATAGGTCACTACAGTCTTCTGGCCGGTATTGAACAAGAACTTGGGCACGAAAATCAGCGTCACTGAGAGATAGAAGCATTATCAAGTGATAGAGACATACTGGAGTATCACTGCAGTCGTCCCAACCTGTGAACACACGATGGGTAAGCACGAGTCGGATCATCACCGGGTCAATCGGAGAATGGCGTACCCATGGTAAACCCTCCACCTTCACCGTAACTACCATCCGACTTCTTGACAAGTGCGCCAGACTTGACAATCTCGTTGAACGGGATCTGTTGTCCCCACCATTTCTCCAAATTCGCAGCCTGGACAGTAACCTGTTTCCCATCTGCCTCGATCTGAATTTCTTCTGCTTGGACATTTCCCTCGGTCTCCTCTTCGATTGGAACAAGCTTCGATCTCACATGAGCCCCATTGAGGAAACTCACGTCTGGTTCAGCGCCTTCTGTAATGTTGGCTTCTTCGGTCTTGACAAGGAGAACCATATCGGACGAGGGCATAAGGCTGCCTGTCAGCCCTTGCTTAGAACTCTCAGAGACGTATCCATAGAGTGGGAGGCCGAGGAGTTGCTTGCTGGCCGGGAATCCGGCTTTCTTCCATTGAGCGAGGGCAGCCTGTGCGCTAGCTTGAGGTTGCTTAGACGTTCCGCAAAGGTTGCCTGGCGGTGGCATAAATAGATCGATCAATCCACGTGAAATTAACCTCACCAAGAGGCGCATTCGGGCCAGGGGAAGCAGAAGCGCCCCAAACATCATAATTCCTATCCGTTTATATCAGTATCGCTCGAGAAGGGTACGAGTGGAACGCACATGATATTGACATAGTCCATGACCGCAGCATAAGCTGACATATCGGTCAAGGGTTGACCATTAGTTCCCAGCCAAGGGAGATGAGGAACAGCGGCGGAAATAATCTTAGGTTTCGCTGGTGGAGTAGTGAGATACATCACCAAGGGTCAGTCGAGCTATTGCGTACGCAAAGCGCCACGAAGGGACTTGAAGAGGCTCAATAGGTTCGCCGCATCGGAGGAGGAATGAGGATTCCCCGCTCCAGTTGAGTTTGGGTATTCCCAATCGATGTCGACACCTTCTCGCCATGAACATCCCCAATATCATTAGACCGCAACTGAGTGCTCACCATCGAGACCATATTTATTGATCGCGGAAACGATGGCGTTGACAAACTTCGTGCGATTAGGCGAACATGAGCAGGCTTGGCTGAACCAGTGACTACCACCCCAACCACCTTGATGGCGATGGGGATTAATTATTCACGTATCAGAGATGTGAAACGGGCACCTACCAACAGAGAGGACTATCTTAGTCGACTTTCCACTGGCACGCTTCGCGTCAGCCAGACGCTGGAGAACTGACTCTCCTCCAGAATCCCAATCCAGAGTAGAAGAAGAGTTGGGCATGGCGAACGCTATGGGTAACTCAAATCAGGCCAATCTATCCACGAGTAATACCAGACTCACCGAAGAAGAGGATGTCAAACTTGGAAAAGTCGATCTTCTCTGGAGGATGACTATCAGAGCTCCAGTCAGGATAGTAGGCAGCAGCAATCTTGGTGGCTTGTGCCTCAACTTCATCGGCATCCTTGGCGGTAGCCATGATATTTATGGCAGCCTTCCGAGTCAAAGTAGAAGGGAGAGCGTCTTCTGGATTGAATTTCACTGGCTCCTCGGTAAAATCTGGAGCGAGGAACTTCGCCAAGACTGAGGATCCTGCGAAGTCTGGGCTAAGGAGAAGAGTGTTAAGGTATTTCGCCAGTCCCACTTTGCGCTCCGCAACCAAGGAATCATCGACCCAAGCTGACGGAATGAAGGTGGTAACCAAGAGACGTTTGGGTGGAAGTGCAAACGGGTCCTTGAGTGTTTCTGCGCGCAAGTAATATGTAGTTTAGGGAGAGGGGCTAATATGGGGCAATTTTGTCATTACCATGTAAGGTCACAAACTGGAACGAGAGCGTCAACATATGACTGGAAGGAGTAAAACGAAGCGATATCTTACTTCTGAATACCTTCGGCCTACCATGGTTTCCTGGCCATCTTTCGTCACCTGGACGTTATATACAACATGAGGACGAGGGCTCGAGGCCGTCGTATGAGTGGAAATCGTGACAACTGGTGCCATGAGGGTATCGATGGGCAACAACAAGAGACGATTTCACGCCTTATATAGCTTCCCTGTGGACACCCCTGAGACACTGAGATTTCTGTTGTTATAGCAGAATTACCCATATACAAGTATTAGGGAGCCAGTTCACATGGGCGTCCTTCTGTTGAATGATCCCAAGTCACGTCATATCAAACGAGGCGAAAGAGCGCGGAGGCGATGAACAGCGTATCTTGACAGCTCCGTGATCCAGAATTGAGTTGGGGAGAAGAGCTACCCTAGGATAGACGAGGTTGTCTGCGCACGGAACCATGTGGTCGACTGATGGAAAAGAAGCAAACGGTACACAAACTGCTAGGGAGCGACCTACCGCACTTCGCTATCCCAGAATCATTGAGAGAGTTATCAAATGGATGTCTCAATTAGACAACCAAATGATAGAATCCAAACTGTGTAGGACCTGGAAAAGAAACCGATCTATGAGTACTAGTGCAGCCCGTGCAGGAAAGGTGAGTTCCCAGAGTATCCACCCCCGTGAATGAATCATAGAGCAAGAGAATAGCGAAGGATCCACGGTTAACAGACGTATTGCAATAGTCACCCAAAATTGACCTGAGTTTAATTTGACGCTTATGTTCTGTACTACTCATGACAAGAAAAGTGATAGAATATACCGACAACTATGCAAGAGGTCGAGGTAGATTGGGAGCCTATTCGGAGACTTCCACCAAGCTGTATGGAGGTCGTAGGTCTTGAGTTTGCATTCAGGATAAAGAATGGAGGAGGACTACTCCAGATCCCTTTGCGCGAGTGCATAGGGTATCATGAAGAACTTGTATGGCTTATCACGTGGTCGTGCTAGAAATGATACTGACGTCCACCTTCCATTACAATTTCACACTTAACCAAGTCTGTAATGTGCATGCGGACTTCGAAGCTAGAGTACGCTCACCACATCTTAGCACACGTTTGCTTGTAGCGGTACAGAAATACGTCCATTTATTGGGTATTAAAATATCCCATGCTTGAATATTTCAAACTGATCAGTAGGGTTACTGGGGCCATCAAACACGAATCTACAAAACTCGAGTACGCAAGCAGAATACATCCCGACGTCAGGAAAAAGAAGGGTAATTTGGACCTTACTGCATGACGGAGGGCCTATCTCGTTCTCTAGCACACGACCATGTGACTGGGATGCGCCCTACATCCATCAAAGCGAGCGTCTGGAAGGCAGCGGGAGAGAGATCAATACTGTACTGAGGACATCCAGGGCAAGAATCGACCACATTGACCTCGACAGCCTCGCCTCCGTCTATACGAAGAGCTTGGTCAAGAAAAAATCATGCAGGATATGAGTGACTTAGAAGAAACTTCGATATGCTGCCAACAGTGAGGGTCCCTTATGTTGTTGTACCCGGCCGTATACAGGGCGAAAATGAAGTCCGAATCACTGCCCCACGGTTCCTGATCTGGTAGTATGTCAGGGTAACGCAGTTAAGACATCGACAAGACATCAATGAAATCAAACTAACCCCAGTGTCGTATCAGGTGTCGTTGTGGGGCATTGAAAGGGTTGTTGAATAGGCTGAATCCCGACGTGAAGACTTTTTGACGCACCATCACCGTCGAAAGCACCGGCCCCTCTGATGAACATGAAAGCAGCACAGCAAAGACTTGGACGAAGACGTAGTTGACTGAGTTCATTACTCGTCAGTGCAGAATAATCCCGGGAGAAAAGGTAGGACTCACTGGAGAGGTTTACTGAAGTGTCTGATCACCGGATGACCGGCGATATCGATTCCTACACACAGGTTTTATACTCGAGGCAACTGTTGTCTCGGGGGAACAACACGCGCCACGCAAAGTACGGTACTTCTGACCACAGCGAAATCGGCATTGCCAACAAGGCGAAAGGGACAGAGCGCCATATTTAAGCTTGAGAACTTGTCCAACCCCCGTACAAGCTTGGTGCGAAATTCGATTTTGGTCACTAGCCGAAAGGCGTCTCACTCGTAGTTGTTTATCGATGTTGTGATATTCGGGTAGGCACCATTTAGACGAGCTGACATCCTATAAACAGAGAAATAAGGGCATCAGGAGTTTAACATCGCCTTCTCACTCCGATCAGGAGCTGCGGGGAAATTACATTCACCTGTTCTATTTTTAGCATCGTCTACCTCCGTGACGGGCTCGAACCAAAGAGTGAGCGTTTGAGTCGAGAAAACATTCTAGGTGGAGTTACAAGCTAGAAATCGCAACGTCAAGACTGTGTTACCCATAACTCGGACAGAAGGCCAGTGCTCAGGCAGATTAGTAGCTGCCATATTTTCCGATTTCGTTAATTCAAGTGGCAGGGTGACTGCACTGTGGGTCCTACGTTCGTCTCTTCAGGCTCCCTGATATTTTAAAGCACCAGGAACCATACCGAAGTATGTATATATATGAGGACCGCTGTCCCGATTGTAGCCTGACGAGATGGTACCATGAGCAGCAGCACCTTGTCATAAATTAGACCACAGGCGGCTGGAGTAGTATTTGAAATTTGGAGTTATTCGGAGGGACAATTGAAACAACTTGAGCCCGCACCTTTTCCTTAATAAACTTTTATCCTCTTTACTCTCTCCTCGATGGGTATGACCACCTTCGTTGATTGTCAGGTCCAGACCCAGCTTCTGCTGTTTTAAAGCGGCGAACCATTGTCATCATCGGAACGCGTGCCCATCGAGTCCATCGGACTAGATACCCAAGGCATGTGCTCGCCAAAAAGTATATTCAAGTGGTTATCTCAATGCTCTTAGGTAGGGATATGACTGGATAGTACGTCTAACTTGACAAGCTGAGGATACATGCGCTCTTATGCCTTTTTCAATCTGATCCCGCCTACCCGGGCCTTGAGTTCCCATCAAATTGCTTGCACGTGCATCTAAGGGGATCCTCAAATTATCCTCAAACTCACTAGCCCTCGGCCCGGCATAGCCCTCAACTTCACGCCAGTGTCAAATATTCCATAAGAAGAGACGGGTTATCACTGTTTGTATCGACAACTGACAAGTGCACTGTCTTCACACGTAGGTCAAACGCTCGGACGTTTTTGAGCAACGCTACGAAGCTATGGCCAGCAACCCATCAGGGCACTCGAACCCAGTTCACCACCATCACTATAGCTCAAACCCCCACAGAGATCGAGAATTAATCACCCTCGGATACGTTCATGTGGCTCTTGCCAAGGAACATTAAGGATACGAAATATTTCCTCTTCGGTTTCTGATGCCACCAGAGTTCCTTTTCAAGATGTGAGTATACGAACAGGTAGGTTGGTGATCGCTGGGACGGAGCTGACCTTCATTGAGCTTAACTCGTGGGTCCTTGGGATCACGCACAATCCCCCTGAATAATCCCCGCTGGTTCAATGAGTACCCCAATTTGTGCGCTTTCAACCTCATGGCGCGATTAAACTACGATCGGGTCAGTAAGGGCTATGAATAATGGACTCAAAACACTTCTTACAATATCATCCCCCTAAAACGTTTTTCTTCACTGAATTGCCGAGATATAGGCCAGATATGAACGTACCGTATAATAGAGCAAGGCTGCCCCGCGGTTTACCCAAGGCACGGTCAGAAAGTCGATCCGGCGGCGACGGGAACCTGCACGGGGCATGTGGCACAGACCACGATAAACACACTCGAGGTCCGTCAAATTTTCAGGTATCGCTAGGTCTTCTGTAATGATACCTGCTTTATGAAGAGCAGGGAGAAGCCGGTCCAGAATCCCTGTAATTCATGAGCGTGAAGAGAAATGACATCATTAAATTTTAATACCCGAATGAGTCTGATCATCATTAATTGGACGCGTAATCAGAATGTCGATGTCACCGCAGTCAGCTTTCCCCCTGTTGTCCAACATGTATTATGGTCTTCTGGAGAAGAAGTCAGAGCTCACCTTCGGTAGCTTCCCATGATTTCAACAAATAGTCTAGGGTCGAATGACAAAGCTAGTGGGTTGATCTCAGCATTAACCTCGACGGTGTTCACTTTGGGACTAGCCTATTGGTTTGATGAGGTCGAAAATAGCCTTTGCTTCACTGCGAGGCATGCGATCATTGATGTCTGAGCCAGAGTCAAAGGAAGTCGGTCTCAAGCATATAGGAAGACACGGAGTCAATACCGTCATAATACTGCAGGCCGATCAGCTGAGCTGAGTTCAAGCGCACGCCTCCTCTCTGGTTGCGGAGATCTTCCAAGGTACGGCAGCCTGCGCAATACCACTTGAATGCAGTTGATTGACCTTTAAGAAGGATCTCTGATGGACGAGCAAGCGTTAGGGACGTCACACTCACCTACGCCATAGATACCTTGAAATAACCGCGTGACTCTGACATCATCCGTTTTTTCATAATTGATGCGTCGGAGATCGCCCGTTTGGAGAATTTCCATTATCTTTGCGAAGGAGTCAGTATTACTGACGATAATTCAAAGATACAGACAAACTTTTGAGGCTGTTTTATCACCAACTCCTCGGATGTTTCGAGCCTCGCTATATGATTGGATGCGTTTTGGATACCCGCGAATTGCGCGAATGCCTGAACGTGCTAATTAAAATTGAGGGAACGGAAGGGTAAATTTTTTACTTTTATTATAGCTGAATGCACGCCAGTGATCTTCGTCACCGAGTTTTGCTTCATGGAGCCCCCGAAGTTCTTGTAGCTTTAAAACAATATTAAGATCGTTTGATGTCTCGTTGAACGAACTCGCCTTATCAATAATATCCTGGTTGACGCATGTCTGTTTTTGTGGCTTATAGTTGTCACAAGTCCAGCCCTATGACAATGGGCGATTAGCGGGTTAGAATATCAATGGTATGGGGCTGTACCGCTCTGGGTATTGGGGCTTGAGGGGTCAAATCGTCCGTGACAGGCTCATCATCATCGTTGTCAGACTCGTCATCTTCACCAAAGCCAGACCACTTCCAGTACAATTACGTGAGCACTCGTAATTGGCCAATGCTGGCACTACTCACGTTGTTGTCGTGAGCCGCCCTTGCTTCTGCGTAGAATTCCTCCAGTGGGTCTGGGTTCGATTCTCCAATGGCCCGGGTCCCCGAAGCTACTGGTTCACGGTTTTCCCCTCCGCCGAGGTAGGGTAGAGGGGGTGAAGGGATGATGGAGTGAGTCGCCTGCGCCTGACCTTTGGTAGGGTCCGAGTTCGAATTACCAGATACCGGTGGTGATCGAGTAGGGATGAAGTGAGGCGTGCTGGCGCTGCAGTGACATAACATATATTTGACAGATACGGCAAAAACCATCGTGGACTCACTAATTCTGTGCCTCAAACGTATTCGTTCCTGCCATCTTATCACCGCGAGATTGTTGTGTTGTAGATTTACCGCGATCCGTCGTCGTTTCCATACGCTCGCTGAACGCTGCGTGCAACCATACATCCTCCATCTTTGCCTTAATATCTTCTTTATCAAATCGTCGGCCAATCCGACCAATCGCCGACAAGATCCAACCCCACTGCACGGTTGGTATATGGTCAGGTACTTCGCTCAGGCGCTCGTAGCCAAGAGCGCGGAGGGTGGGTAATTTGGGGGCGTCAGTAACGATATGGGTGACGGTAGCGGGATCATAAGTAGGCATAAGGTTACCACCATGTTTCAGAATCTGTCGAAGGTTTAAACCGCAGCAGGGAGAAGGATCAGAAAACGGTGACACACGAGCTCCATTCGTCCGCGGGTTCTTTCCCCAGCAAATTGCATGTCGCCCCCGATGTAAAAGATATTTTTTCCTTCGAGAAACTTGACGGCCGAAGATTTCCGTCTTCCAGCAGAGTTCGCTTTGTCTAAAAGTTGCTGTGCATATTCTGCAGGGCTGATCAGTCCTTCCTTCTCTTTCTTCCCGCTCTTGCTTTTTTGTACTTTCGGCGGGACAGTACTTCGACGAGGAGCTTTCAGCTTTAGTCGTCGCTCGGCACGAGAAGCGTGAGGCGGTGAATCGGCGTTGTGTGAGACAGTGGAAGTGGTTTGTAAGTCTTCTTGAATTAGATCTTCGTTGGCCTTCTGTCTTCCTGATTTACTGGAATCCATACCCTTGGATCCTGCCGGGATGACTTTGTCGCGGTGCCTCATCGCGACATGTCTTGCCACACGTTCCTTCACCTCCAGACACAGTTTGGTTGAGCCAGAAGCTGCGATCCCGGTTTTAGGCCCTTCTGAAACTGCAGAGGGTAGAAAATCTTGTGCACTGGGATCTTCTATTGGCGAAGTGGGGGGATTGTCCTCATCGTGTTGATTCCGGCGTATTCCAGGATCAGACAGCTGACCTTGTGGAGTTTTGAAGCGCCTGGGCAGTCTCTTTGATATTTCCTGTTGTTGCCGTAAATCGGAACTTGGGGAGCGCGCCAAAATGTGAGAGAAGGAACTAATCCTGCAATGGGTAATGAAAATATTAATAAAAGCACGATTCTTCTTCGGCTGAACAAGACCTACGGACTGGACCGTCCCGGTGAGGACTGGCCCTGCGGGCTGCGTCCTGGTGAAGACATGAAGCTTAATATTTCAGACGGTCGCTCGATCTCTTCCCCCACAAAGTTCCGTCTTCCCTGAGGACTGCCCACCTGAGAGGGTAATGCCTGAATCTGAGATAAAGGTAAGGGTGTGGACGTTTGTTCGATGGAGGAGTCGTTCCATATCGGCCCAGGTTCACCACCCTTCTGACGCTTCGCGGGAAGTGCTGGTTGAATTGTGGATGACTTGCGCTTGATGGCAATGCTGTCATCCCTGCTTCTGTGTCGCGGTCAGAATGTCTCACACTAAAACAGACCCCAGAGTATTACCCAGGATCGGGCTCACACATTTCAACCACGTTTTCACACCCGACGGAATCTGGAACTGGGTCGGTGGCACTTATTATATGTAAGAGATGGTTGCATCATGAGTGACATTTGTGGTTCTCTGTACAGGCTTCCTCTGGTACTCACTCAGTTCTAGGATGGACCGCCACCCGGTGTTCTGATGGTCCCTGTATCCCTAGCATTGTGCTTGCCGGAGGTAAATATGATCCAGAATGACTGCGCAATAGTATATTACAAGGCCGCAAGATTCATGTGTAAATTGGTCCTACCTTGGTGGTGTAGCTCTCTTCTGGACGCGGGGATCACTGGGATTTCCCATTGTACCTGGGGCACCATGTAGATTTCTTCGCGAAATGCCTTGTCCTTCGGAGGGCATATGCAGTTCATGATAAATTTTCGGACTATCCGCTAACGTTGTCCATGAGGTATCTCCTGGGAAAGGCACAAGACTTGTTGAAGAATCCTCTTGAGCGAGGTGGGACTTGTTTTCCGTAATTATGCGCTTGCGATATTCGCCTGGATCTTCATCCGGTTGGTTCATGATCTCGTCGCGTTCATAATAGAATGCTTTCAAGTCGAAGTCCATTTGTAAACAGTGGTGTTACCAGGAAACTTATAAGGACCTTGGATGTTTGAGTCAAGTTGGATTGGTGTCCCGCAACCGCATAATCGTGACGCGATCACGTGACTGTATTGGGGTCGGAATAGTTCCACGGAATGAATCACACTTGCTCCTGTGGCCCCATTCTCCTATCATCCAGGTAACACAGAGGATGTGACCCTGGCCGTTAGAGTCAGTCGTACCACCCTCAATGGCGGATACAAATACTAACCTTTAGGAGTACATTGCTCATAACCGCGGCAACCGAGCGGGCAGTTCCCGACGACTTGTTCCATGTACACCCGGGTATCGATCACAGTGGCATTGTGTCAGTGCACGGCTGAACAAGTGGCACCGAACGGTTCTTACCCCTGACGTAGGAGCAGAATTCACAGGGTCAACACCGTGCCGGTGGCTATGGTGACTTGATAAAGAACATGTGCAATGAATCGAACTTTCAAAAATAGCAGGTATTCCGTAAAGCAAAGGCCGGCGCTATAGCTTCCCAATTTTCGCGGACATTCAATTCGGCTGGTGCCAGTTCTCCTACGACCAATGGGAAGTCAACCGTTAATGAGGGACAGTTTGGCCGTATGTAAGGGTGATCGACGAGCCCTCGGTTAACGGCCGAATGGGACTAGATTGCCCTTCGATGGTATTAATTCCACGTTGTTCTGCACAGTCGAAATTTCGAACGCCTTGGCCAGTTGCTCATTCCTTCCTCGTGGTTATCACCTCTTCACGTTGCGTGGTTCACCGTAAAGCGTCGCTCGGACAGCATATAAAGATCCTAACCATTGACCCCTTCTGCCATTGTCAAAATTTACTGTGAAAAGAAATGCCTACTCCTGTACCCTATCATCGCGACTCCGATAACGAAAGCGACCCCAGACCAGAAGTACATGCTGTCCCGGCACGCGAAGAATATGCAGAATTCTCCCGCGATGGTTCACCGGCTTCCGTAGAATCTCTCGATGCAGATGATTTCCCCCTATGCTTTTCTGAACGTAATGGACGTCTTTTCCACTCGTCCACAACGTCGCCATACCCACTGCCGGTCGACGCTCCGGAACAAGAGGTACGTCCTGTTTCTCCACATTGACTTATCACTTCTTATTGTTTTCCCCCAGCGGCTGAATGCTCTCAATACCTTAGTAAGGGAAATGATTGGCGCCAATTATGTGGCCGATGGCCCTGTGTCCGATACTCTGGCGCACGACCCCGACACTCCAAAACATGTACTCGACCTCTGCACTGGTACTGGGACATGGTCAGTTGTCAGCATCGCTGTCGGAAACTCTCCCGCCTTCTTATCCGATGGCTGACTGAGTCACCCGCCTATCTAGGGTGATGGAGATGGCTGAAGCCTTCCCTCGCGTTCTATTTACAGGAATCGACATTGGTGCGCATCTTTCACACTGTCCGGTGACCTGAATCAGATTGACAAATTTACCCAGTTCCCATCGCCACTCGATACCCATTGCCCAATGTCACCTTTGAGATTGGGGATATCACTGAAGAACTTCGTTGGACAGAACCCACTTTTGATTTCGTTCATGCTCGGGATATCTCGTTGTCGGTGAGTCGTGTTTCCGCCTCAACAACCACCCGACCGTGAGCATGGGTTCTCTGACACCTGCTCGCAATGCGGCTTCAATAGGTCCGCGACTATACAATTATATTACCAGAAGTAGCCCGCGTCATGCGCACAGGCGGAGTCTTTTTTTCTGGTGAATGGGACCTAGCAGTTCTCCAGGACCCGGACTCACCGCAAGTTGCTAACGTTGCTCAACACGCACCTTCCTCCACGCAGTTCTACCAAGTCCTCACCGAAGCGCTACACAATGAGGGAATTCAATCTGTCATCAGCGAGATCCCTACCTACCTACGCGACACCGGTAACTTCCACCACATACAACGGAGTGTCATGTGCGTTCCTATTGGAACGTGGCACGATGATCCACGGCTGAGGGAGCTGGGTGGGAGGCTGCAGGCAATTCAATCACGGTTCGCGGAGTCCACCAAACCGTTCCTCCGCGAAATGGGCCATTCACAGGCGTATGTTGATGCCCTCGTACAGAACTTTGTGGACGAACTCGGGTCGCTGGACGGGCTCGTAGGAGCATACCATATGGTGCACGCCATCAAAGCGTAGCCTGCCTAGTAGATGTGGTTTAGGCGTGGATTTACGCTTATGGACACACTTTTGTTACGACCCGTTTACGGCCCTTTTCTCAAGACAATCTTCCATTTTTCAACCCTGCTGTACATACCCTACCGATTTTTTTCCCGTTCAATACGCAGTTTCGTACACTTGACACGAAAAATTAGTCTGAGGGAAGGGATCACCATGGACATCGAGTTACAAGCGCTGGTATGAGGTGAGTACTGAGCAAGGCGTGGCAACAACGTGAAAAAGTGTATGGTTGCCAGCGAAGAACATCATGGAAGGTGTCAATGATAAAAATGCTCTGGCCTTATGTTATATTATGGCCTTATGGAACAATTCACACATCGCAATCCCAGACCTCCGAGATTGTGTGTGAACGTAGTAAGTCCCAGTTGCACTGGTCATCAGCTTCGAAGTCCCAGGGGGAATACGACGGACGGTGGGGAATGGAGAGAGAGGGAGACCAAATCATGATTTATTCATTATAGGAAACGGGGAGTGGTATTTATCCACCCTAGCCGAAAGCATGTTCATCGATAGACATAAATATGCACCATCTTGGAATAAAACGAGGCAGAGCCTCGCGCTTTGGAGCTGCAACCCCCCCCCCCCCCACCCCCAGCAGATGCTTCAGAATTCAAAGGCCGCGTGGGGACTGGGCGTTTGGTGGCTCCAGGGACTTTTTTTAGCTGATTGTCCACTACGTACAAGTTAAATCACCGGAATAGACTAGTCAGTCATATGGTGGCGTAACGTGGTTCCAACAGTTTGGCTCAGGACCAACTAGTTGCGCTCCGCGAGTTTTTGTCCACCAGATATGGTGGTGGTCTCAGCGCTTGGTGGTGAGTGGAGGTAGGGAGACTGATGGATTAGAGGCGAGGATTCTCCACGAAATGGAAAGTACGTCACTATTAGAGACGCACTGCTACTCCTTGACACCAGATTGTCGAGATGGCGGTTTTTTCTATCCCGTGATACCGTGGACCACTCATTGCGTACCCATTTAGGACTGGTGAAAAGGAGAACAAGGGAGACTCTTCTTTTTAAATCCTCTCACACCGGCCAATAGCCATGTAGGGCAAAGCGGCCTAGATCGCGCCTACCATGGGAAACAGCCTGAAGCCTGCTTTGAGCTTCTGGTTCCACAGCTTCCCAGTATACACCCGTCTCTAATAAAAGACCCTTTTCAGAAGGCTGATCACATTGACACGAGGCCGGCCAGGGTCAGCTTAAATTGTCTATGACTCGATGAAGGAGGGCCGGGAATGACGACGTGGGGCCAGCGCGTCTGCCACTTATTATATAGGGAAGCATGGTTCCGTGGAGGACTGGGATATCATGTCGCAGGTTGATTAAGGGGAATCCTTTCGGACAACTTTTAGACAACCCTGGATCCCAACTTCGTAGATCGTTATCCGGGCCGTTGTGGGCGTTTGAGTACCCAGTAATGAACAGCATGTAAACTGCCACTGAACCGAGATAATTCAACGGCGGATCCTGATAATGTGGGCGGACTGCAGCTGTCATTTTAAGTGTACGGGCTGGCTTGTCGGTTAGCCTCGTCCACTCTGCATGTACTTTGCCATGTGCAGGGTGTTGATCTTAAACAATTTTCCGTGATGTTTCAATATATTTACGGCACTATATACCAGGACCCCCGAATACCGTACTCTCAGAGGTATGTTCCGGGCCCGACGTGTGGACTGCCGGACATACCTGGCGGCTAAAAACAGGCCGATTTACCTACGAATTCCGGAGAGACCTCCAGTCAAAAGTCCTCCAAAACCTGCGAACCTGTAACAAACATCAACTGAGAATAATCGGGGCCCCTTATATACCCCAAACCATCAAAGTGCGCGCGACCCGATGTCCCTGACAAATTAAATCGTGCCTTGAATTTGCTAAAGTCGACCAAGACTATCGCCGGAAATACTCGAAGAAGTGGAACTTCCTTACGAATGCAAGTTTGAGCAGAAGTCTCAAAGCATCAACTTAATACTAAACCTCGAAGGGGATCGAAAAACTGGCACACGTTTCAAAACTTAGCGGAGTAAAGGCACAATGAGAAGGCATTCGACAGGATGCCGATTAAGATAAAGATATGCACAGGATGGTATCGTATTTTTACAGCGAACACCTAGCAGCTACTGCAAATTTACAAGCACTGGCTGTACCATTGGTTGTTGAAGACGCAGGTAGTGCCGCTGACACAGGTGGTGGGGCCGGTCCAGCCTTGGCCACCGCTAGAGGCATAGATGTTAGCAATGTTGAATAAGCTAGGAGGCGCGAACCTGAGACTTACCATTGACCCCAGTG
Organism: Chlorophyllum brunneum; assembly: GCA_963576785.1. NCBI lineage: Eukaryota > Fungi > Basidiomycota > Agaricomycetes > Agaricales > Agaricaceae > Chlorophyllum > Chlorophyllum brunneum. The sequence continues at coordinate 409,382 of OY756148.1, forward strand.
ACTCTGGACACCGCCAGCAGCAGTGGAGGTGGTGGTGCGGGGGGGAGTGGTGGTGGTGGTCTGAGGAGGAGGGTTGGCAGAGGTGGTGGTGCCTGCGTTATTGTAGGTCGAGTTGAGGTCACCGAACCTGATGTTGGAGTAGGTGACAGAGGAGTTGGGGCTTTGAGACTCAACGTCGGTGGGAGCACCAGAGCTGGTGGAGCAGCTGCCACGAGCGACACCAGGCTTGCTTGGGTCAGCGTCGGTGGGGTAGTCGGAGTCGAGCCAGAGCATGTCGACGGCGTGGTCATCCCAGAGGGAAAGAACGAGAACCATTCCACGGCTCAAGGCAGCGCCCATGCCGTTCATGCCACCCTTGTTCTGGAAGCTGGTGACGTCTCCGAAAGTGCTCTTCTGGGCGTCACAGAAATCGGCGGTAACGGAGTCGAAGGCGTCCATACCGGCAATCATGGTCTTGGAGTTCTGAATGACCTGGCCATCTTGAACGTAGAGACGGCGGATCTCAGAGAGAGAAGAGCCGGAGCCGATGAACTGGGTGACGACGGTGAACTTGCGGGTGGTGTCGACGGTCATGCCAGGACCGTAGAAGGTCTTGTCACCCATACGGAAGGAGTTGAAGTCACAACCATCGGGATCACAGACGGTGGCGTAGCGGTCGGTAACAGAGCAGGTATCGCCCTCGCAGCGGCTGAGACCAGTGCTCTCGCAAGGGTGGGGAGTGTAGGCAGCGGACATGGAGTTGGCCTCCCAGACGTCCATTTCGCTACAGCAGGCACCGAAGTTACCGGTTCCGGCGTTGGGGTCGCTGGGGGAGCCGACCCAACCCTCTGAGTTAGCCTGAGTGGAAGCGTATTCAGTCCGGCGGTTCCTTGTTCAAAAAATACTAACTCACCTCGCCGTTAATGAACTTGATGTCACGGGGGCATTGCGAGTCACAGTAACCAGTACCGTACTTCGCACCAGCGGTGTTGACGGGGAACTCGGACATGCCACCATCGGCAGCCATCTCGGAGAAGTAGAGAGCGCCGTTAAGACCGCAAGGGAGGTTGGAAACGTCGACGTCGAAGGTGAACTCTTGGTTCATGAGCTTGAAAATCTCGTAGTTGGACTCGTCAGCCATGAGATAAAGACGAGAGCCAATGTTCTTCTGCTGGCTCTGGGTAACGAACTTGAGAGTAAGGGCGTTGCCGCTGGTGGTAACACCGTAGGTGCCGGCGTAGTCGGCGCCATCGACAGCGCAGTTCTTGGCACAGGTGACACCATCGGGACAGAGGGTGTTGTCCCAAGTGTTACCGGTGTAGCAGTTGGTGAAACCGCCAACGTTGTGGGTCCAACGCCAGTTGGCATCGAGGGTGACCTGGCCGGCGACAGTCGTGCAACCAGAGCTGGTACACTTCTGCCAGGAGAGAGAAGGGTGGTTTTCGGCGGTGTTGGTACCGACTTGCTGGCCGAAAGCAACAGCAGCGAAGGAGAGGGCGAGGAGAGCAACCTTGGGGAACATTTTCAAAGACTTGAAGAAGTTGTGAATACCAGAAGAACTGATGAAGTTACTTGGTCGTCTGGTTCCAGGTTATATACTCGAAGATGAGCGGAGAAATACCGGCCTGCCGAGCAATGAGTGAGCTGGCGACGCGACCTTGTCGAATGGGTTGAAGATGTCATAGGTTGCTGGAAACTCTTCGGAATGAAGTCCTCCTTTCCTCTGCTGGCAGGTAATCGGGGAAATTGAGTGCCTATGTTATTGGCGCCGTAAGCATAACCAGTTTCGCCGACCGAGAAAGGTTGCGGGGAACCTGCTGGAACCTGTAGAAGAGAGATTCGCCGAAGAGGCGAAATTGAGAAATTGATGGCATCAATGTCGCGCGAAAGTAACGCTGCGGGCCTTAAGGACTCTGCTCGAGGGTTCGATGTAGCGCTCCAATGTTCGTTGGAGCTCCTCCAGCCTTCCAGGGTCATGGTTTGATAGAGGCTAAATACCCTAATAGGACATGACTGACTGAACAATGTTTGATCCAAAATGGTTAATCATAGACCAAGTAGAGGTGACTTATCTGAAATTCCTTCCACAAGCGGTCAAAGGTACGCTGAACTAATTGGAACCGACCCATCAATGCATCACGGGTCCCCATGCTTATTGGTAAACAGCATGCACCCAGATTACTCCGTGCCCTCCTGACGCGGTGAAAAGTACGACGCTCAGATTTTTCCTTCAAAACAAGGCACCACGTCACAATCCTAAACAAGTCATGTGTAGAACTGCACAGGTACCAAGAAGCCCACAGGAAAAAAGAAGCCAACATCAAGACCTCAGATAGGGGAGTCAATTGCCAGAAATGGGGAGCACGTTACGCGGTACACAGGGATGCTACTTTCCGAAATTGTCCGGCCGTCCTAAACTAACCACAACAAACAATCCCAACACTTCCCCCTCCCCGTCCTCTACTCTCCGTGTGTGTTTGAGAAGCCATGCTTTCAAGGACATTGAATGCTGCTACGCGTCGCGGATTTGCGACTTCGGTCGCTGATGCCGCGAGTGGTGTTAGGGTTGCCTCTGTGGATTTCGGCCAGCCAACTTCAGCTGTGACTGTCCTTGTGAAAGCTGGTAGTCGATTTCAGAGTAAAGAAGGTATTGCAAATGTTTTGAAAAACTTTGCTTTCAAGGTGTGTGCTTTCGCGGTTTCGGAGGGAGAGGTTCTAATTTTTTTTAATATGTTGGTGTACACATTGTAGAGCACGGCGAAACGCTCAGCTCTCGGAACTGTGAGAGAGGCGGAGTTGTATGGTGGCTTGTTGTCTGCGAGTTTGACTCGTGAACATCTTGCTCTTACGGCTGAATTCCTCCGCGGCGATGAGTGAGCAGTTTTTCGAGTCCACACCACACTCGGTGTACTGACCAACAAATTCTCTTGACCGTCAGAGCATTCTTCGTCGATGTCCTCTCATCCTTCGTCACTTCCGCGCGATTCACTCCTCACGAATTCGACGAATATGTCAACCCACTCGTAACATCCGACACTGAAGCCGCAAACTCCAACCCTGCTACAAGAGCTATCGAAGCCGCTCACGCACTTGCTTTCCGTTCCGGTCTCGGTTCATCACTATTCGCACCAACCCATAATCACATCAACTTGGCTGATATCAAAGCTTTCGCTTCTGAGTCGTTCGCGAAGGGTAACATTGCAGTCATTGGAACGAATATCGATTCATCAACTTTGACTAAACTTGTTGATGCTTCGTTTGTTGGTGCTGCTGAAGGAGGTGCTTCGACTCCCGCTAGCAAGTACTTTGGTGGTGAGACGCGTTTGGAAGGGACTGAAGGTCCACAGACTGTGTTTATTGGATTTGGTACGGCCGGTTCTACGCCTTCGGCAGAACTTGCTACACTTGCAGCACATTTGTCTACCACCCCTGCGGTGAAATGGTCTAAGGGTCTCTCACCTATTGCGATCGCCGTTCCGAGGGGTACACAAGTGCACAGTGTGTATTTGCCGTATTCAGATGCTAGTTTGTTTGGATTACTTGTACAAGCTGAGACGGTTGAGGGTGTGCAGGAGGCGAGTAAGGTTGCGGTTGAGGCGTTGAAGAAGGCTGCGAAGGGACTCAAGGAGGAAGAGTTGAAGAGTGCTATTGCCAAGGCGAAGTTTGCGACTGCGAATGGTGTTGAGTCGAGGGAAGGCGTGATCAATGCTTTAGGCTCCAAGGTGAGTTGTCGGATTTTTAAACCTTGTGACTTGATTTAATGGATTCTCTTTTTGGTAGATTTTTTCTAGCGCTGAGGCATCTGTTGAGTCCACTTTGTCTGCGTTTGACAAGGTTAATGCTGCTTCCTTCTCCCGGGTATGTCGATGTTCCTTCTACTATCCTTACGCAGCTGCTTATTGTGATACAGGCCGTCTCTTCCCTCATCACTGCCAAGCCCACGTTGGTTGCTGTCGGCGACTCTCTGAAACTTCCTCATGCAGACGAGTTGGGTTTCTGAATACCTTAGAGGTTTAGAGTCGTAGAACATACCAATACCACGACAACCAACAAAAATGACGGTAGCGTAGAAGTGTGCGTGGGTGTATAGATTTTTACAGTAATTGCGACACTTGGAATTCGCTTTTAGCCTGGTATTTTCTTTCGAAATTCTTGGAAAGTTATTGTAAGTTGCGAATGTCGGACAATCAACCTGTGTGCCTCCTCTGTCATTGGAATCCGGAGTTCAAGGGTCAAATCCTAACGCTTCCTTCATCACCGAAATGACGTGTTCTTCTCTTTGTCAACCCGTGCCTTTTCATTCATATTACAGTTGGTATAAAGAAAAGGGTTGATCATGTTGAAGGTCAATATTCAATATGTTTCGACAGGTGATCAATTGCCATAGCAAGCGTAACTTTGCTAGTTGGAAAACAGAGTTACACCGGTGTTTGTCTGCGTAATGGAAGAGTGCAAATTCGTTCGGAGATGTGTGCTGGTGGAAGGGTCATGTGCTCGTTATTCTCTGATCAGAGTTCTTTGGTGTTGGTTACTGGTGAAGACGTTGGGTTGTCGAGTTGTTTGGTGATGGTGGGCTGTTATCTAGGTAGTGAGATTTTATGGAGTGAATAGCAGGTCCACGAGCATGGACTGGTCAGACGGGTACACATCACACCCTGGCTTTGTTCTTCTGCGCGGAAGTTGTGGTGGGGGATGTTGAGTCTCTCGGCACGTGTAGACGGGTTTACAATCATGTTGTATTAAGCCTCTCTAAACCAGGCTAGTGGATCTATTCACTCTAGCTCAATGGTTGTGTAGTGATCGGGAACTGATTAATTAGATGGTGAGAACTACATTGACGGACATGTCAGATTGTGTCCATGCTGTCGTAAGAGAGAGCGGGAACGAAAATACCTTATATTCGCGAGCACAAGGTGATAGCAGGAGCTCCGAAAGTGACAAGGCGGACAAGCGTCGAAAGATGGGAGATCACGTGCGAAATATGAGGGCTGTCTTCAAGACTCGCGATGATGTTTGCAGACCATCGACGCACGGCCAATCACTCTTTCTTCCCCCCTCACCATCCACACCTTCTTCGTCCCCTTCTTTCGCAACAACCACCGTCGTTGCCCCCCACACTCACCTAAGCGCAGCGCGCACAGGTTCCTTTCCGATATCTGAATCCAGCACCCCACTCGCTTTCATCTTCATCCGAAGCGATGTCCATGCATCTCCCAGAGGATATCCTCCGCGGTCTGGAGCAATTAGAGGCTCAATTTGCAGAAGCGCTGTCCGTTCACAGTGCACTAGTCGGTGGGACTATCGTCAGCACGGAGGCTTTGAGGCTACTAAATCAGACCAAAGAAGGTCTCGCAGAACGTGGTCCTCGGGCGATGGAACAGATACGACAGCGACTGGTGGAAGTAGGGGTGGGAGAGGTCGATGGAGAATACTTTACTCAGGCAGCTGCTACGATCTTCAAAGAGATGATTGGGTCGGACGGGTCGGAGGTGAAGATGGAGATGCTCCGGAGTGCTCTGGCACATAGTGTCCGTCGTCGTTGCAGTCCCCTTTGTCTTTTTCTGTACTGACCACAGTCCACAGATGAACGCAAAGCCCAAAGAGTCTGACCAAGACACAGACGGTGACGACCCCGAGGTCGACGATCCGGCACAGCCGCCCGGCTCCGGCAATTCCGGAGGGGCTCGGCGGCGCAGAAAGCGACGTAAGCGCGTTCGGGCGGCAAACTCGGAGGATTTTGGTGAGACTTCGGGGCCCTGGGCAAATTTTGATGCCGGCTGACAAAGCGCTTTCCAGGCTCTCCTCCTGCCATGCCCGTCAGTCGTCCCATAACTCAGATGGCCAACCAGCCATCCCCGTCCCCCATGTCCAAGGGAAAGAAGCCCATGGCTTATCCCCAACAGACCCAGACTCAGCAACAGCAGCAGCCACAGCAACAACAACAGCCTCGCAGCGAGCGCGCGGCTTCCAAAGCACCCCTGGCATATCAATCCCCACCGGCCCAGCAAAATCGCAATCCCTCACCACCCTCTTCCAATGCCAGCAAGTCTAGGAATACTGTCGGTGGCAACAACAACCAGAAGGGCAAGGCGAGTGCCAACAAGATATGGAGCACAAGCACGACTGAGGAGCGGGAACGTATCAAAGATTTCTGGCTCGGTCTTGGTGAAGAGGAGCGTAGGAGCCTCGTCAACATCGAGAAAGACACCGTCCTCAAAAAAATGAAGGAGCAGCAGAAGCACTTGTGCGGTTGTGCTGTATGTGGTCGGAAGCGGTTCGTGTCTGTTTCTTGCGTTTCTATGCTTTCCCTGTACCACCCCATCCCCGATTTTATCGTCTTTTTCGAATTTTATTATTGGTATTCCTATTCCAATGACATGTGTCTGACCCACTCGCTTTTCCTGTTTTTCTCGCCCTCAACCGTGATTCTTATATCTTGATCAACATCTGATCTCCAATTGATCTCGCCAACTCAAAAAACCCACACGACCCCCAAACTCGAATTGGAAATATTATCCGTCGGCATCTCGGTTCTCCCAAAAAAACCACAGGAATGCTATAGAGGAGGAGCTCGAGGTACTGTACGATGCTTATTACGAGGAGCTAGAACAGTACGCGAACCACCAGCAGCGTTATGTAAATTCCGGCGGCACGATTCCCCCTCCCCCTGGACCTGGACCGTTCCCGGGCAGCGTCGAACTCGATAAACACGGTGCAGTGGTGTCACCGATACCAACGGGTGCGAATGGTAAACGTCGCGGCGGTAAGCAGCGTCAGCAGCCACCGTCTATAAATGGTAGAAAAGCGCCTCCGACAGCACACCATGATCTTCCACATCTTCATCATCATCATCATCACAAGGAAAGCGGATTCGAGGATGAGGATGGTGATGAGTATGAAGAGGAAGAGGAAGACTATGAAGATGAGGAGGAGGAGGAGGAGGAAGAAGAGGAGGAGGAAGAGGAGGAAGATGGGGATGATGATAGAAGGGTGGTTAATGGACTCGGGAAGGTGGCTCGTGAGATACCTCTGCCGAGGCGGAGCGCGGTAGGGAAGGGAGGTAGGAGGCTAAATGGCCTGAAACGGGATGGTTTTAATTTGTCGAATCTGGCTGTAAGCGGTGAGTCTCGTCCAGCTTCTTTACAGCTTTCGGAACAACCCTCATGTAACCAAAATCTTCAAATTCTCGGCGTTTGTTCCGTTATCCCGTCATAACGGCATTGTCATCAAATTCCAATTCCATATCCGATTTAGGTCCGGGTAATATCCTGACGGTGGCCGACGACTTGTTGAAGAACGATGGTCAGAAGTTTTTGGAGATGATGGAGCAGTTGGCGGAACGACGGATGCAGAGAGAGGAGGAGGCTGCTGTGGATGTGGAAGAGGATAGTGAAGAGGATAGTGAAGATGATGGGGATGATGGGAGTGATGTAGATGATGGTGATGATGGTGATGGCGGAAGCGAGGATGACGATGACGAAGAGGATGAAGATGAAGAGGTGGGTGTTCGTTTTTCTTATTTCTCTGTTCGGCGGTGTCCCTATGGTTTCTCTTTGTGGTGGTTGACTCTGTGCGCGTGATGCTCTGTTTCGGGCAACCACACCTTTCATTTGGGTGGCTGGCCCAAGCATCAATGTCAGGCTTCTCTGCATTTCGACTTGGACATACAGTCTCGTTTCGGATACAAGAACAACGTCGCTGACTGAACCCTTTTATTTCATTCTTCCCTCTATCATCACCTTGGAACATGCTTCGTATACGAAATACTCCCCGGATCCCACTTCTCTCATGCTTCTATCTCCCAAATATCAACTACACCGTCAACGTCAATCTCCTCGGAAATTCGTCCATGGTTTGCCACACGCGTTTTCTCGAAATATACGAACTACTCAATCTTCGACCGCCACCACCGTCTCCATCGTGGATTCCGGATTGTATGCACACATTTTGGCCACCCTATATCCTTTCCTTACCTTCCAAATCCGACAAATCCATTCTTTTCAAATACAACTATATGGATCCCAAATTATTCATGTCTTTATCACCTACATGGACACCCGCGGATTTACCACCACCCGATCATGAACCTGCACTTGAATATCATTACACCGATGGCACTCCGTTGAATTTACTTCGGATTATGATGTCGTTTATACAGATTATGACAGAGGAGCAGAAGATGGAAGAGGGGAAACGGATGTTTTCGATATTTGCTGCGAGGATGTTTGAGCAGCGGGTGTTGCAGGCGTATAGGGAGAAGGTCGCGCAGGAGAGACAGATGCAGTTGTTGAGAGAGTTGGAGGATGAGGATAAGTTGACCAAGGAGCGGGAACAGAAGAAGCAGTCCGCGAATCAGAGAAAGAAGGATAAGAAGCGGTACGTGTTCTCGTCATCTAACTTCGGCTGTGCAAGGTGTTAATGCACGTTCATGATTTCTTTTCGAATATTTCTAGGCAGCAGAAGCTTGCGAGGGAGGAGGAGAAAGCGGCCAAGGCGGCTGAGAAAGCTGCTGAGGAGGCTGCTACAAAAGCCCGACAAGCTGCGATTGAAGAGGAGAATAAGAAGAGAAAAGAGGAAGAGCGTGCAAGACGGGATGCAGTGCGTAAAGCTGCTGAAGAGGAACGAGCACGTAAAGAAGAGGAGAAACGGAAACGTTTACAGGAGGAACGTGAACGGGAAGCTGAACGTGATCGAAAGAGGAGAGAGAAGGAGGAGAGAGTGAGAGCAGAGAAGAGGGAACGGGAAGAGAAGGAACGGAAAATTAGAGAAGAGAAAGAGGCACGGTTGGCGAAGGAGAGAGAGGAGAGAGAGAAAGTTGAGCGGGAGAGGAAGGAAAAGGAGAGAGCTGAGAGGGAAGAGCGGGAACGCGTTGAAAGGGAGAAGAAGGCCCAGAAGGATAAGGAGGAGAAAGAGGCAAAGGAGAAGCTCGCAGCGCAACAGAAAGCTGCCGCTGCTGCTGCTCAGCAACAACAACACGCTGGTCCTTCGTCTGGCAAACGTAACATGTACTCGACGTCACCTACGAAGCTCAACAATAGTCTAATAACTTCGGGGTCTTCCCCTGCTGGACTCCAACGTTCACCGAATAATAGCACGAGCGGCACGAACAGCATCGCTGGTACACCTACAAAGAAGGGTTATGGTAATGCTAAACCTCCCCCCCTCTCTTCCTCCATGTCTTCTCCAAACATCCTAGTCAACCCCAATCGCGCGCCTGCTCCTCAACACCCGCCTCAGATACCTCAACACGGTAGTTCATCTAGAGGACCTCAACCTCTTATTGGTGGTTCCCAGCCCCCTACTCCTATTACCCCTCATCCTCCACCTCCACACATCCCTATTCCTCCAACTCCGGGCATGATGTACAACCAGGGCCAACCAGGTCCAGGCGGTATGATGCCTTTGTCACCTCGCATGAACAACTTTGGTCCTGCACCTCTACATTTTCCATTTGGCGCTCCTGGTATGCAACAACCGTTGCAACCTTCCGCACTTCCTCGGAACTATAATGGTCCACCGTTCGATCCTGCATTTCAGCGTGGTGTGCCTGTTGGTCTTCCTTCTGGAGTTCCATCACCTATCGGTCCGCCTTCGAAACCTAAAACGCCAATGGCGACTTCTTCTGGATCACCGACGACCCCTGGAACTGGACCGGGAGGTGGTTCGTCTTCGTTGGCTCCTGGATCAGGGAGAAGGCTTCCTGATGCGTCAGGGTCGAGTTCTGCGGGACCTGGACCAGTTGTACCTAATCTTGGACCTATCTCACGGCCTATTGCACCCATCGCTCGTCCAACAGCATCAGCAAGTGTTTCTGGCGCCAATGGCGATAACTCGAGTCCGAGATCGAATTCACCTGTTAGGAGATCACCGAGTCCGAAAGGTGTTTTGTTGGGTTCATCGGCATTGGCAGCGGACGATGATGAAGTTGTTCCTGCTGCTAGAAGGCTTACAGGTACTGCACCAATTGGAATTGGTGTAGGCGTAGGATCCGGTTTGGGCATGGGAAACATCGGTATGAGCGGTGGTGGTAGTGGTACTGGTGGTGGTAGTGGCGGAGTGGGCATGATTGGACAATCACATTGGGGACCTTCAAGTCCTCGTGGCGCCGTAGGCGAAGGTTTACGATCAACACCATGGGGACCTCCAGGATTTTCCGCAGCACCTGGTACTCGACCTGGAGGTGCACCACCCCCTCCCCCTCCCATCGGACCTCCTCCAGGTAGTAATCATCATAATCATAATGGCAACACGATGCAACATCCTATAGGTCATCCTGGCGTTCCACATCCTTCTGGCCCTCATCCCCCTCCTCCACCTGGACCTCCCGGTGGTAATCAACCACCTTCATTGTGGGGTAACGCCGCTCCTGGCCCTGGTGGTACTGTTCCCGATTGGCATTCCGTAAACTCGTTCTTTGGTGGTGGCGGTGGGGGTAACAGTGGCGCCGGCGGACCATTTATGAACCATAATCACGCTCCTGGATCCCCAGCTGGCACATGAATACAACGAGACGAGGGAGTGAGAAGAAGCGAAAGGAGGATACACTGTTATTGGAAGTTTTTGGAATTTTATAACATTTGTTGTTATTCTTTTTTTTCCCCCTTCTTCCTCAAAAAATAACGATAGATGCCACCAATCGCGAACGGAATGGAATCGCATATGTATGAGGTTTTCCATTTCTCTTTTTTTTGTTTGTTGTCCCCTCGCTCGCTCCCCCATACCATTCTTTACACGCACTTTCCTTCTTTTTTTTTGTCAGTCAATTAGCAGTAGTCAGTAATTGATCCTTCAACGTCTTGATTTCATGCACCCTCCTTCAATCGCTTGTTCTGCCCCTCAGACTCACCTACCCCTTTTCCCTCCTTTTTGCTCTTTACTCTTATTATTTGCATCGGATCGACCAACTGCACATGCAATGCAAGCATTTTCCTTTTTCCTCTGTTTTATTATTGCTACTCTCGTCCTTAGCTGTTCTCTCTCTATACCAATCAACCGTGTCGCCAACACCAGACCGTTTCTCTATTCTTATATACAAAACTCGCTTTGAAAGCCTAAAACTACTTACCAGGTCGACGGAAACAACATGGGTGACATGAACAGGATTCCCCACCAATAACCATGCGAATTATTCATAGTGCGAGGGATAATCATGTACACGAGAAATGCTAAACGTACACATACACACACACGCAGAGGTAAGGACAGTGGGGAGAGGAAGGTTACTGAAATAAATAAAAAACACAAAACGCTATAGTCCAATTTCATTTCATTACTACAACTGACCAGCAGAGTATTTGTCGTTAAGGCTCGTAACAAGTCGTAAAATAACGTTGATCTGGGATATGGCCATGTCCATGTCGAGTTTGCTCCAGCCGCCGTCAGACATGGATGCCCAGAGATAGTCAGGTTGAGGAATAATTCTATCGGAACAGGGTGCATGAGAGGGGGGAGTTGAAAGGAATCAAGATGCGTACCCAATTGTCGGAAGTTTGCTGTGGCCCAAGACACTACTGCCTCCGGCACCGTACCTATGAGAGTAAGATGATCAATGCCAAGCGTGATAAGGAAGAGTGTAAATGAACATGCCATCTGTACTTCATACCGTCGATTGTCTGGGGAGCCACCATTGCCATCCTCAACGAGTCTTGCGTTCCTTCGAACGCATCAACATATAGTTGATGTAAGAGATTCTGATCTGCCGCAGGATCGTCATTCCTACAAATCACCATTACCAGCTATAAGGGGATAAGGTAAAAAAGAGACGTACACCATGGTCCACATGGGTTCAAGTTGTCCAGTAGCCTCGTATGTCACCACGTCATCTCGCCAAACGTCCTTCCATTCGATGGCACCAAAATGTTCACATATAATTGCTGCTTTCGCTCTGCGCCGGATCTCGGGTCGTTCGTTCATCCATAGCTTCTCGTCCAAGTGACCCCCAGACATATGGCCCGTCGTCATCACAATGCTATTCAGAAAAGAGTGTAAACGTTAGTGCCCAGTGAGAACAGAACTCAAACGTCACATACTCCAGACTGATATTGAGACGGTTCTTCGCAAAGTATTCGGCGAACGTAAGTAGAAGAATGGGGCCTGCAGATCGGACACCGCTTAGCACTATTCTGGAATACTCTGTAGGAATAGACGTCACACACCGTTTTCTTCAATGATAGAGGGTCCATCACCTAGTAAAAAGGGTCCGTCAATTTCCTTCATTAAAAAGGAGGAGAGATGTCGTCATATGCTTACTATGAGTATACAGTAGGATCGAATCATTTCCGCCAGACAGGCCCGGTAGGTGACCAATCACTGTTTTAGTTGGTGCATTGAAGCTGGGTGCATCCAATACGACGGTTGCCGCCTTCACCTGGCCATTACCCACCATCTCCCGAATAAGCTCGCCGGTCGAGTTGCCCACGTATAGAGCTGGAACATTGTAAAGACTGCCGTTCCCGGGTGCTCCGGCGTTGGGCAAAAATTGAAGTGCGGCATTGTCGTCGGACGTGTGGACCCAAGAAGAGATAATACCCTTCACACCCATAGCCGCAACTTTGTTGAAGTCGAGTTTCTTCTCCGATTGCCAATGGGGATTCGTAAGATTGCCGAGCTGGTCAATGGGGTCATTGATGAGCGTCACATTAGCTATACGAGCTGAATATATGCGCACCTCTGGTATGTCTTCAGCCGATATATCGCGCGATGTGCTAAATTCGTTCATTAACATTGTGCGATTCGGGACGTGGGACGACGCATACACTCACCCGAGTAGATGATATCCAGGTAGGGAATAATTCCGTGTCGGACTGGGATTATCAAAGAAAAGAATGCTTCCTCCCTCGGGGAGGTTATTCAGATCGAGCGTACTCGTGTCAGCTTTCTCACTGGGGAATAAACCAAATGTGCCTGCATCGTGGATCGGGGCCGTAACACCTGCTGTGCCACTGTCACCACTATAAGGCCAAAAGCCGGTCGTCGGAAGTGCGATATCCGTTCCATTCATTAGGTGAAGAGTGAGTGACCACCATCGAGGATCCCATCTGTAATAAAATAAAATCATAAAAGGCGTGATAAACATCAGTTCACGTTTTCGGCTGGAGAGGGGATCAATGAAACAGACCGATTAAGTGTATAATTGAGCGTCTCAACTTCCAACCCCGCAAGAGCCATACTTGAAGTAACGAGATCAAGCAAGACATTTTGATTATCGTTACCCGCTGTGGATGAAAGCGCAGTCAAGTACTGTATTGAAAAACAAAAAGAAGCAAACTACACACTCCATCTCGGTCCACGCAAGTTCGTTTGGAAGAGTCTATCCCGTAGAATCTGTTGTTGAGGTTGGTTGAGCGCAGGCCCGGTGCTTAAGCCTATGACGGTCCGCGATAACAACAACGACACGAGGAGTGTGCCGGTGAATGTGAAGAGCTGCGGTGCCGTGAGGCCCGGGACGAGTGAGCACATGCGCATAGCTGCGGGAGAGAGTGAAGGGGAGGCGAAGAGGGGGCGAAGGGCGAGGAAGTTGATGTTGGTGTTTTCAAGGGGCAGACAAACGTAAGGAAGGCGAGCATCAATATTAATACGAGCAACTGGTCTCGGTCTGTTTCATAATCACTGTCAGTTCAGTCCGTCTCAATTCATCCGTAGCTCGGCTGGAGCTCTCATTCGGCTCCCTTTCCGTTCCATATATCACCAGGTAGCGTTTCTACAACCCCTGGACAGATACCCAAAAATAAGAGTGCAGTGAGTGCACAGAAGCATCGAATAAACTCACCTCATTCTGATCTTCCAGACGCCACACCAGGTGCTGTGTGCCCTCCCGCTCAACACATGACGGTATCTCGGTGATTGCATGGCCCTTACCTACTATATATAGTTTAGTCTCTCTCTCACTATAAACGAGCAATACATAGAATTAGTGAACATAGAATATAGAGTACATCTCCTCTGTCAAATCACAACTACAATAACTTGCTCGATGCCGATGGCTTCACTTTATTTCGGATGAGTTTGATAATCCAGAGCGGCATCGCACTGATTGCGACTATGACAGCAACCTTCCATGCAAAGGGTATCGTCACGACAAATGAAAGATCTGAAAGCGCATATGTTAGCTGAGAAAGGACTTTGAAAGACAGGAGAGAAACTACTTGCCGAAGTACTCGGGAAGGAACGCCATACTTATAGCATAGAGAAAGAGCGTCACCACCTCCGAGATAAACATGTACACGTGCCTGGAAGATAACCCTAAGAACGACGGTATTCGATATTAAGGAGTGAGAAGCATACCATGTAGTAATCTCCAATGCAACCATAATCAGCTCGTTGAGGATCAACGCCGTGAACGAAATCGACACAATATGCAAAAACTCGTTCTCGAACAACACAAGTGACATGATCATAATACCAGCACCTTGGTACAAACTGATCATCAACCACTGAAAGAATGTCTTATACGACAACGCTCGCCCCTACAAAAACACCACCATCAGAATTTTAACCCACATCAGTTTAGCCATCCACTCACCTTGGTCAACTCCTTATACAGCTCCGGATACAACAACGCCAAATCCTCATTCACATCCCTATCCAACACAAGCGAAAACACCGGCGCCATCGTATAAATCGTCGCATACCCAACCATCAACCACCCCTGATACAACGCAATCGGCGCAAAATAAAAAATCGCCGAAAACACAGCTTGCATAATCGATATAATCAGTCCACGATGAATAACGAATTGTGCCAATTTTGCCGAACGTCGATATGAATTCCGACCGTGCCAGAGGAGTAACTTTGTTAGATAACTGAATTGCGTAACGGAAAAGTCGGCTGCGAGTGAAGCTTGTTTGCCTTCCTTGCCGACGATGCCAACTCCTACATCAGCAGCTTGGATCATGCTAACGTCGTTCCCACCATCCCCGATACAGCAAACGCGCTTCTTTGTGTGATGCCGAATAAGTCTTGCAACATCGGCCTTTTGTGTTGGTGAACAGCGACAAGCAACGACTGCCGAAAGCTTTGTTGCAATTTCAATGAACTCGTTCTTGAACAAGTTCAGACAGAGCTGAATTGATACTGAGTCAGTCTCAAGGTATCTAATATGTGGGGATGAGACGCACCTGTAATGACTCTCCATCAATCACCAAACAACAATCTAACTTTGACTGCAAAAACTCTAGTTCATCCCTAGCCTGGTCCGAAGTTTTCACTACGTTTAAATCAGTCCACCATCGAGCACGGGGTAACGAAGAAAAAACCACTCACACTTCGCCACCTCATGTATGTACTGATTCCTCGCAACCAACTTTGTCGAAATCGCAATACACCTCGCAGTCTCAATCTTATCTCCCGTCAACATCCAAATCCTCACTCCCGCATTCCTCAACAACTCCAAAGTTCCCTTCACATCCTCCTGCAACTTATCCTCCACACCCGTCAACCCGAGCAACTCCAAATCATGCTCCAAAATCTCAGCAACAACTCCAGCCATAGCCTCATTCCTACCCTCAAGACGCACACTAGCTTCGTGATACCTCCTGACAAACTCAGTAAACGTCGCTCCGCTCAGTTTCTTTTTTGCCATGACTAGAGTCCGAAGCCCTTCACGAGCCATATTGGCCGTCTCCTCTTCCAACCAATCATTCCTCTGCACAATTTTCACCATAACCACATCCGCGCCCTTTTGCAAAAACGTGATTTCACCAGTGGCAGTGTCACGTACAACGATTCCCATACGCTTAGATTCTGATGTAAAGGGGAAGATGTCGAGGATGTCATAGCTGAGTCGAGAACCAGAGGGAGTTTGCAGTTCCATGCGGGTGCGATCACGGAATACCAGTGTGAGACCAACAGAGGCCGTCCAACTGACAATGGCCACCTCATCCGGGGAAGAGGCTTGGTAAGTCACTGAACCATCATCATTTGTTACAGGCGTTACCTGGAGAGTAAATGTAAGTAAAGGCCTGCAGGGTCAAGTATGAAAGTAAATACGTTGTGGCACAGTGCAAGGCTGAGAACGACGTCCTTCACTCGTGAGGACATATCCCTACGGCCACGAGAAGCAAGTTGGATACCGGTTGACAACGACCCCTGCCGGAATTGCACTGATGAAAGAAAAGGGTATACTTAGCGCATTTCCAAACCAACTTAAAAGTAAAATCCTTACAAGTCTCGCCAGAAGCGCCAAATGCCAGCGTCAGCTGATGCGCAACCTCATCCATCGAATCCGCACCATACGACATCGTACCCATATGTAACTTGCGCATCTCCATTTCTACAAGCCAAAACGTCAGCTATCACCACCGTTTTGAAGGACGCTCAGCATACCATTTTGTGTCAAGGTACCTGTTTTGTCGCTCAACAGGTAAGTGATCCGACCCAGTTCCTCGGGCAGCGTACTCGTTCGCACAATAGTATTCGGAATCTCTGAGTCATTCATGATTTGGTGCGCGTAAACCGTTTTACCCATGTCTAGATTGACACGAAGACTAGAAAGATGCAGGTTAAAGTGATTTCTCCAGAAATGTGACACACGACACACCTGATAGGAATGATGGAAGAAAAAATAATCAAGAACCGGAGTACATAGACATACCACAGCCCTCGGAAACCACTTAATCCAACGAGAACGAAAGCCAGTGCAAACGTCACCACGCACAAGATCTACCGCAGCAATGAACATGAGGCACACTGATACAGCCCATATACACACCTTGGCAAGTTTATTAATCTCCAAATCCAACAACCCAACCTTAGTCTTTGGATGACTCGTATTCATAACTGCCCTGGTATCCGAGCCGGTATAAATAACAAATCCCACTGCAGAACCAGCAGCGAGAACCGTATTTGACCACAAAACATTCTCCGCAGTTAGTGGTGAAACGGGAGGTGGCATTGATCGTAGTGGTACACCATCACCGTCATTCTCGTTGGAAGAAGCAGTGAGAGGTTTGTTGAGTGTGAAAGTACCAACGAACGTGTGGATGTCTTTTATTGGTGCATCGGCTACATGACAGGATCAGTTCACTGGGGGGTTAAAACAGAAGCCTGGACTTACCATAGATTTCTGCATCGAGTTTAACAAGGTCCGCCTCCTGCATTTTCTGCGTCTCGGTAACCGCAACCCTCAGTTTCCAATCCGTCTCTCCATCCAATTGATCCGTCCTGATGAAACACGTTCCAGTGGCCTCGGACGTATGTAGCAACACCATATCCGCTGGTACTCTCTGGTTTTTCTCCAAATGCACTAGATCGCCTACACGGATTGACGATGACGGTACCGAGCGCGTGTTTACGTGCCGATTTATGTATGCTTCTTCAGGCGTGGAATCTACACTGGGAGAAGATCGTTGGAGTACGAGGTATCGTTGAGAATTGGCTTCCTTGTCTCGGAGATATCGTTTGTAGTCATCGTACGCTTCTTTCCCCATTGTTACGCAGAGAACAAAGGCGAGAGGCGCAATGTATGTAATGATGAAGCCTAGGAATCACGATAAGCAATGCTGGAATCTGGGAAGCGAATTACGGACCTATCTTGAGCGCTGGTATGAACTGTGACAGCGCAACCAAGAGAAAGTAAAGGTTGAAGAAAAATTTGAACTGTTCATAGAATACGAGTGGAAGGAATGTGATTGCATTGTATTTCTGGTTTTTTACAATATTTGCGGTGAAACGGGACTGTAGCTTCTCTAGATATATTTCAGTTAACCTTCATCTGAACACCAGCAAAATGCCTACCCGGCGGATTGAAGGGTATCGTTCTAGATTTGTCTTTGCCGGAAATGTTACTCCTGAACGATGGTGCAGGAGAATGAGACTACAAGCAGAACCTGATCTCAAAATAACTCAAACCAGAAAACCGTCAGAGGCGCACCTCGGTACGAGAGGGTCCTTGCCCTTCGGTCTCGGAGTCATCAAACGAGCCTCTTAACAACCCCACCTCCTCCTCTGGATCATCAACATACCTATCCCTTCCCTTCCCTTTCATCCTCCCACTTCGCCTCGCGGTACTACTCGTAACTGCAACCTTGGTGATGAGACCGGACATGTTGGCTGCCTTGTCTGAATTGTGGGGTGTAGAGGTGTTATTGCTACCTTCAGCTTCGTTATCAACAATTGGAATATAATTTGACCGGGTCTGATTTCGTCGAAAGGAACGCAAGGGGATATCCGACATGTACCAGGGGGGTGCAGGTGCAGGTCTCTCAGCCAAAAGTCCAATCTGTAGTCGTTGTAATCAGCCCTAGTAGTCGTTGTTGAGTAGACTTCAAAGGAGACGGTGTGGATAGTGCTGCGTTGGACGGAGATAAGTTAAGTACTTGGGCGTCACTACTAACGACAACCAGTACTCTATTTGTCTCTATTTATTTCGGAGGATGCTGCGATCCCGACATTCCCCCGTCAAGACAATCGCGTTTGAACCCCATTGTCTTGTGCAGACAATGATCCTCAACCATCAATCCTCACCATGGAATATGCTTCGACTCCTACGGCAGATTCACCTTTTGCAGGTAAGCCTTGAGCACTGCTCTTGCCCTTGCCAAGTGTGATCGTCCCCACAACCTAATAACAAATAACAAATAAACGACCGTTGAAATCCACAAACTTGCCGCCCTTACCTCATAACCCACACGTGCATATTTATCCCTTGCATCAGCCGTCGTAGCATGCAAGGTGAATATTACATCCGGAGCATGATCAAATCCTTCTCTAATCAGCTTGCTCATATAACCTTTTAGTCAATGGTTAGGCCAATACATGACCCCACCAATAAATGCTCACCTTTGCCTTGACATTCTGGTAACACAGCTATCTGATGCAATTGCCAAGTCGCATCAGGATTCTCGAGGTTTCTCTCCTTAAACCCAGCCTTCATCGTCTGCTCTGCTTGATCCAACCACTCAAACCCACAGCGCTGTCGGGTTGTACCACATCTCAGTAGGAGGCAACACTCGAAGCGAGCCATGACTCACAAGCAATCCCGCAAGTCCCCACCTCCACAACATCCCTATTATTCCAGCATTAACCATCAGACGAATCTGCCCCAACGCTAACCGTTTATTTGGTGGCAACCACTGCGCAAAAGCTACTATCCGTCTCTGAGGCCCAGGATCTTCAGGGGACGCATCATTATGTTCCTCGAGTACAGTCACTCGACCGCTTGAAGCGATACACAAGTTCAGCATAAAACGCCCCCATTTCCTTAGATTCCCCTTCTCTTTCGTGTCATAGTCTCTAGGGATCAACTCCAAGCACACTTAATTTTGAATGCAAAAACACAAATACGTGAAGAGAACAGGCACACCTCCTTCAAAGAACCAAAATAATTGTACACCGGGTTATGTATGAAAGCTTCTACCACCACTTCCGTGATCCTATCAAAGTCCTCTGCCGTCTTCGCGAGTCGGATTGAAGTACGTTTCGCCTTCATTGTTCAAGAAGATAAGCCCTGGATACGGCACCTGGATCTCCAGGAACAAGAAACACAAAAAGCAACGTAAAGCCTGAAAGCGGCTTGTGATACTTCCTCCGAATTCTCAGGGATAAATTTCTATTCTCGGATAACGGACCAATGAATATGGGCATAATGCTTTTGTCTCCGAAACCCTGTATTTTCTTTATCAAACTGATTTATACGACTATCGTATATGTTAGACGCATTACTGCGGAAACAAATAAACAAACAAGAAGCAACCATCAAGCAAGCCATGTAGGTATAATTAGAATCTCAGGAAAACCAAGCCAAATTAGTTAAACAAGTCAAAAATATATGAGAAAGTATATTATTTTGTTCGATCAAGTCAGTGTGGGTGCATATCAGCATCATGATGAACGATCTAATAAAGTGTACTCCTCAATATCACGATCTCAACGGGATGAAGGTTTCAGCGTACCAAGGTTTCATCACATTCATACCTTCCTTGCCTTCGGTGACGGAACGCTGCCACCAAAGCCATAAGTTCCAGCAAGCTTTCCATACGCAGCCTCAAAATTTTTATGTGACTGCGAGGCCCAGTACGCAGCTTGACTCTGCTGCGCCGCAGACTGTGAGGAGGATGTTTGACGTTGTGATTTCTGGCTCTGGTGTTCCGAAGAATTCGAAGTAGAAACAACAGGAGCCAAAACTACGGAATTCCCAAAACCGAACGACGATGAAAGTTTCCCGAACGCGCGTTCATAGTTTTTCGACGGAGACTGCGTTGGGAGAAGAGAAGCGGTGGATGTAGATGCAGAGTTCATTATAGAGATGTGGCTGCGGTTGTGTTTAGAGTGTTAAGCACGGTTATGTTAAAGATAAGTGTGGTGATAGGTGTTGTTGAGTCTGGGGGATGTTTTTCTGTGTTGTCACAAAGCACAGCGATTTATACCGGCCGCCTACGCATAGAAAACGACGACTGCGGACATATCATCATATGTTCATCTCTGCCCTTGGTAACGTAACACCGAGGGTTCCGTCTACGCCGCACCTTCTGCGGCACAGCTCTTTCTTGATGAATATCACACAACCGCTAATGATTCAACTCAAGTCACAGACGGTTGCGTGTGAATACGGCTCAGAGCATGGGGGAACAAGAGGACGGGGATTGGGTGGACAGTGGCTGCGCGCTTTGCGGATGGAAGCCTTATTCACCAGGCTTAGTGACAGTAATTCCGAGATCTATGGCACCTCGTCGAGTCACTAATTCAGCTTCGTTAGGAAAGCTCATATGGATGGGCGGTGCATCAAGTAGGCGAGGGCAGTGGGTGTGTGATGAGTCACGTCGGAACACAAACATTTCCAAGGATCAAAATAGATTTTGCCGGTCCTTGAGCTGACAAGTACTTGGAAGAATTATTGGGTTGGGCACAGCTGTTAGACCAATCTGGCAGGATCAATCCCCTCCATATGTTATGCACTGGAAGAAGCTACCATGATTTCTATGGGTGCTGTGTGTGAGCATACCCCACCACCTCGTTGTGCGGTTAAGATCTAATCTATTTTGAGTACTTATCACGGCACCGAAAGAACCCCTGTCTATTTCTCCCACGATCACACCAACCGTTACCTGTTTTCCATCCACAAGTTTGCAACAGGACAAAGTTCTCCAAGATAGTTTTCGAAAGCGACGTGCTATGCTAGATATCCTCGCCAGCAGATCTAACACCAACTACACTCCTACACCCTTAGAAATTCAAGCACTCCAAACAGAAATATCTGGACCGCAGCGAAGGATCCACAGCATCGAGAGACAAATTCAAAGGCATACTACCAAACTTCGCGAGCTAGAGCGAGAAAGAGATGTTTTGGAAGCTCAAGTTAATGCTCACAGGGGAATGCTTGGCCCCGCTCGTCGTCTCTTACCCGAAATTATACAAGAAATCTTCCTCTGGTGCCTTCCAGCTCGAAATCCTGTGATGAGCAGTACCGATATGCCCCTCCTTCTTGGGAGAGTTTGTCGTCAGTGGAGAAACATCTCCTACGCCACCCCTAGCCTCTGGTCTGCCATACACATCGCAGTCCCTTCAAACTCTCGCCGTGTCATGCTTTATGCGTGTGAGCATGCTGTGCGGATACAGGCTATTGTAGAGTGGCTTTCGCGTTCAGGAGTGTGCCCACTTTTCATATCTCTCTGTACGCCATACTGCTTCTCGGAGGAGGATGAAGTCACCAACAAGACCGTTCAACTTTACCTAGAAGCCATCATCCCATTCTTGCCACGCTGCAAGTCTCTTTATATCTCCTGCAGAAATTCTTCGTGGAGCAATCTTCTGATGACACTTCGCAATGTCGAGTTTCCTTGGCTACAGTGCATTCATCTTGTTGGTCGCGAGTCTGAAGGTGAAGCAATGATCGAGTGTATGAAGCCGTTCGGCTTTCAGAGGGCGCCCCTATTACACCAAGTTGCGGCTACGATGTGTGGATCACGAGCCTTGCAGATTCCATTCCGATGGGGACAGCTCACTGAGCTCACGCTCTGTGAGCTTGATGCCATATGGGATTATAGGAAAGCCTTCTTGGTTCCGGATGCCCTCCTCATCCTCTCCTGGTGCCCCAGTCTCAAATTCTGTAATATCCCAATTGCAGGCCAGGGCGCATCATACAACCTCGGCTCAGTCGACCGCACCTCCACCCTCGTTTCACTACCAGAACTCGTTGGGTTTACCGTCCAGTGCAACATCGATCCACAAGCTTTCTTTATCAATCTCGCCACCCCATCCCTCCGATACTTCCGGTATCATCAGACGCCACCACTATCATCTGCTGATCATCTCAATCGAGAGGACCGGGCGCTTCATCGTTCCCTGATTCCATTCATACGAAGAGTCGTCCAACCTATTGAGGAACTAGAGCTACTGGCGACATACTTAACAGCAGGAGACACGATTTCGTGCTTGGAGCTTTTCCCAGGGCTCACACGGCTCTCGCTCCAAGGCCTTGGTAGTGCCTTTGCATATCATGGAGAATGGAACCCAGCCAATCAACTATCCATCGGAAAGGCTATATTAGAACGGTTCACGCGACCCCAAGCGGGTGTCGAAGCAGATGTAGGAGAGGACACATCATCGTGTTCCGACGAGGAATTCGAGTGGGAAGATCTTGTCCCCAATGGACCATGCCTTTGCCCAAAATTGCAGTACTTCCACTGTTCAGGGGCTTCCTTCCCTAGCAAGACCCTGCTCAGGTTCATTCGCTTCCGGTCATTATCGTATGCCAAGAATGCGGTGGCTCGTTTAATCTGGGCAAGGGTAAGTTTTCCTCTCGGTCGCAATAAATCCCCTGGCATCACCAAGAAGCTCGACGACTTACGGAAACAAACCGGGATGTATCTAATGGTACATTATCCAGAATCATGGAATTGGGGTCGTTCTCCTCCAATCTACTCACCCTATACTGGCCTTATCAGCGTGGACGCTAACGGAGTTGCAACGGATACGTATAATCCAACGTTTGGACTCATATTGTTAAACGATGGTCGATGAGTGTTCAGGTAGAAGTTGTTCCATTAGGACGCGGTAGCGTAGGAGGGTGACGCACTAGAATATATCATTTCTGCTACAAATGTTGTAGAATGCGTAGTAGGTAGTAAGAGTGGTTGGAGGCCAATGAGACCCACAGTTGGTCAGGTTCTGGTATTCGGGGGGAGTCAATGTGATTGTTCCGGTCCAAAGTCCCAGACTTTCGTAATACGAGTAGCCAGAATCTACGAGGCACAAAGACCCGAAGACTCAGAAGGATCCAAGTCGAACAACAATTCCCCCAAACTCTTCTTCTCCTGATCCTTCGAGTCTCTATAACACCGTACGATAGCCGGTATATAAATATTAGCCTTCCACATCTTGTCCAAATCAATTTCCATCAGATCATACGCGACTGCGACAAGGGGTTCATCCCAAGCATCCGTATCTTCTCTTAATTCAGCAATTAAGTGGGGAGGTAGGCTGATGGTTGGTGTAGGAAGGTGAGTCAGAAGAACGTTTTTGGCGTTCATCCTTAGAAGTATGTCAGTGACCAGAGGGATTGGGGAATAATACAAAAGTTTACATACTCGCGTGCGACTTGGATTGCCTGTCCTGTTGTGCTATGAGATCGTTCCTGTGCAATATCATCTGCGCCATGTGGTAGAGTTGCCTCATGAATAAGTAGATCGGCCCCATAACCGAGCTTAACAAGGTTTATCGTCGGCATCGTGTCTCCAGAGAATCTATTCATGGTGACGTTTCAGGAACTGGCCATTCGTGTAGAAAAGATGGTGGGCTTACGCTACACTCCAACCGTCATTATGTCTTATTAATGCTCCGAATGCCCTCGTTCTGTGGAATACATCGATCGTCTCAAAACTCTCCAAGTTCAGACTCTTGCACATGTCTAGGTTGTGATTTCGTGACCTTTTATAAATTGTACTAAGTTTCAAGTCCAACTTAATTGATGGAACGGGACTTACAGATCCATATCTAACCATGGTTCAGTTCCGAGAAGACGCCATAGTCCCGAAGACGGGTACTCATCAAGTCGATAATTCAGCGCGTCATTCAATATTTGAACCACACCGTTTTTCGCTGGATCGTCACATAACCCAATATCCTCCAACTCATGATATTCCTTGAGAAAAAGATGAACGAAGCGAGTCGCCACCACATAAAGTGGTTGTTCCGGAGTAGGTGAGAGCTAAGCAAGTGGATGTTACAAACATCAAAATCAAAGCATGGAATGAATCAACTCACAAGCCTTCGCTGTCTCAATAGACTTAATAACCCCAAGTGATGGTCCGCATGAGCATGACTGATGAATATACACTTTATATTCCCTAGAATGTGTCTGGTACCTCTCCCAAACCGACGGGTCAATTGCCCAAATGCACCTTCGCCACAATCCAGCATGATATGCCCGTCCGGTGTCATCAAAAGCGTCGAGGATACTAAAAAGAGTCAGAAAAACTACACCTTCTATAATGTGGTGACGAGAGCTCACCGTTTCTATATTGGTCTGGCATTGATTTACCAGTTCCGAGACACAAGACTTTAACCGGTATTCTTCGGTCCTTTCGGGAGACGTCAGGATGCCTAGAAACCGTTATTCTTGCTCCCTTGAACGCAGTCATTGTACCTTCACGAAGCGGCATCTTGTTGAGGATGGCATATTGTGAGCAAACCGGTGATCCGAGTGAATACATGTGCGGCCGATGCGGAATATCGAGACGAATTTGTACGCCCGTACGCATGAGTTGAGTACGGGGTAACACAAGGCCGCTCCCTGCTCGAGTTAGCGGACTCTCTCAAGGTTGTCAGCTGAGAAAGACTCACGATGTAGACCAGCTTTTCGCGGAGTTCGGGATTGGGGGAGTGGGAATACCTCTGGATCAAGTTGAGTTAGCTGTTGTTGACGGTACGCGTGGTTGGGGAAGGTGATGGTATCAGGACTATATTCCGGACAAGTTATAAAGTGCTAAAATCAATGCATTCAGATAAATAGGAGGCGCAGAAACTGTTGAAAGGCACCTGAGTACTTGGAGGAAATCCACTCATGAAGTCGATATATCGCCGTTCGTAGATTACTCCCGGGCCAAGAAGATGATAAACAGCATTCACAGTATGATTTTTGCGGTGTTCGAAAGCTGATGCTCGAAAACACTTGTATTCGTTATCGAAGGAGCAGAGGACAGAGGGTATAAGGTCGATTTCGGGTATGTCAAGGATTATCACCACTGGTGCAGGCAAATCCCGGAAAATGTCAACTCCGTTGAGTACTGTATCTGGGCCATCTATATCATTGTCGAGTTGCCGAGTTCCTCCGTAGACGAACTTGAGCAACGACCCAACATCTAGATTACTTTGTGCTATCTTCTCGCCATCAAATCGCCAACTGGAAGGGCCAACGGGACGGGGACCGACGACAACATACGCAAGTGTTGACGATTGTGGAAAGGTTTTTGGGAACGCAAACGAAGGCAGTTGCTTTGCGTGCAGCCAATTAGGAATCCACCTTTCATTGTCATCTGCAATTGGCTCGTCTTCCAAAAATTCGGGCTGAAGTAAGAGAATGGTAAGTCTTTCTGGAGAATTAAATTGGAGGGTGAACGTACAGGCGCATTCGATAAGTTCTCTTTGAACATGTGATAGATGGCGACCGCCCGCACTTCATCCCCACTCAACCCTAAAGCTGTCTTCGCTTTTCCAGCCTGGAACACGTCCTTCGGATTCTTGACCTTTTCGGACCCCCCGCTTGGCTCTGACAGGGGCTGATCCACAATGGGTTGTCGCGTTACTGGAAACGAATAAACAGTAATATTCTCGTCTCGGTAGGCAACTTCGCGTATCCCTGGCTTCATCTGGGGAGTGTGTTCAATCAACGACAACCCAATCAATCCCCTGTCATGAAACAGCCATTAGAACCATTATAAGTCCATATCGCAGGAGACCAAGTTTACCGTATGAAACCGCGCATGGACGCTAGAAAGTGCCGCACTCCAGGGGGTCCAATAACGTTGAGTGAATGGACGGTCTTCGCAATAGTGGCAATGGCACCTGTAAGCGTCAGTTAAATTCAACGCAGCTAAACCATCAATCCCCTTACCACCAAGTCCCCCAGCTCTTCGAGTGGTAACCTGAGTCAGGAAGATACCCCTCATTCTGCTTGAAGTTGGACTATTCTGAACAAAAGCACGCGTCGTATTCTCTCCAGTGTTGAAGATGTACTTTGAGCCATTGAATCTTAGCAGGATTGTAGGTTCTGTCTCGGATGAAAGGGTCGTCGCCACAGTAGCCGACCAGTCCTGTAGTCCGTGGTATAGCCGTCTTGGAGCAAGTGAGTGCAAAAGACGAAGATAGATGTAGTAAGACTGAAGGCACGGGCGCTTCAGCAACGCCAGCTTGGTTGGTTTTATGCCGCTCTGTGAAGCCTGAGGGTGCGATTTCTTACGACAGATTTTGTTTTCTAGACGTGACCGTGACCGTGACGTGAACCTTTATATAGAAGAGCTGGCGCTTGAGCTTCACGCTACCCTTCATCGATCGTCCTCCGTCCTCATTCTCCACGTTTAATTTCACATCTCAATACTTAAACCAATCGAATCACATTGCTGTTGCATCATCGTGGTATTCACCTCGTACACCACAACCTATGAGTAGTCGACCTCAGGACGATAACGCTTTAAGGGCCGCCTTGATGAAATGTTGGGAGGAGCAACAAACCAAGGAGGAGCAGGACGAAGGCGTACTTCGCATCCGCAGGAAACGTGCTGCTCGTCTACGCAAACAGAACAATGCAACAGCAACAATCCGAAACTTCCCCACCGAAATACTCTCCCTCATCCTTTCATACGCGTGCGCCAACCTGCTTCCCAAGAGAAAGGGTCGACGTGAAATCTTTGTACTCGGACGCATATGCTCAAAGTGGCGAAACGTAATTTTGTCAATGCCCAGTTTGTGGTCACGTCTCACCATGACAGTCGAGAGCTACCGCCGGGAGCAGCGGGACCTTGACTTACTCCAGTATTATCTTGACAACGTCAAACACATTCCTTTCTCTCTTTCTCTTGTCTTCGTTCGGCCGTTTACTCGGCACCGGGTTCAATTCGAGCAGATCTCGCAGATCTTGCTTCAAGAACGGAATGCGCACAAGATGCACACACTCCGATTGGAGCACGTACCAGAAGGGTGGATTCCTTGGATTTCTTGTCTTCAGTCCCTCTGTAATCTCGAGATAGCGAGCATAGCCACGCATCGCCGGTCCACTTCAGCACTTTCTCTCACAAACTTTGCCCACCTCAGTCGTGTCGAGCTTTCCGCAATACCCGTCTTTTTAGACACACAACTGCCTTGGATGCAGATTACATCTTTGACACTCAGACATATGTCGATTGATGTGTGTGCCTCACTACTCGTCCAATGCCCCAACCTTCTAGAATTCCACTGCTTCTCCTCTCACAAGCGTGCGGAGAGTCCTGGGCCTGTTTTGCCTCAGATTGTTGACCTCAATCTGGAATACGTAGAGCACTTCACGTGGACCTACCAACCGAACCCGATGTTGGCATCATTTTATATTCGACTACGATTGCCGTCACTACATACCCTCCAATGGTACAGTCGCTCCCACCGAAGATCTTCCATCGAAACTGGAGAGGCTTCGGCTTTACGCACATTATTTACCGGTCTCTCCTCAGGATTATCCCATTTACACCTTCACCGTGTGGGGATGTGGCCGGCTGACCTCTTGAAACACGTTTTTGCTCACACCCCGAACCTACGAGTTTTGCACCTCGGTCAATGCAAATACGCTTTCGTAGTCAACGCGTTGTCTATTCTCAACTACAAGGATCCGGTCCGACAAATCGTTTCTCTCCCTCTTCTAGAGAAAATTGTCATCCAAGATCCGATAGAGCCTGTAGAAATACAGCAACGAAGACACTTAGAAACCAAACTTGCAACTCTTATTGTCTCCATGTTTCGGGATCGAGACCCAGACAAGAAAAAGCTGTTCTCGCTGCAACTATCGCAAGCCGGAGGATTGACTTCGAAAGTGATGCGCAAAGTGTATTGTGCATTGCGGGTGTATGGATATGCATTCAATATATGGGTGGATTCATCGATGGTTCACTCCGTGGAAGACTTTCTGGAGCGTCGGGGGCGAATAAAGGATGCAAGCGAGAAGGGAGAGCCGGACCCTCTTCCTGTTGGAAAAGATGAGGACTGGGATGACGAATCGAGGCTCGCCTATTCAACTGGCCCAATCAATTAGGACTCTCAGTCGGACTCTAAGCGGTCTTCAAGAATTATATATCTGAGTAACCCTGTTATTCATCACTTTCAGAAAATTTGTCACCTTATCAGCTTTGGAATAGTCACCTATCTAGTTTTGAAATCCATCAACCTAACACCATACCTTCTATTCCATATGTACCCAAACTGTCCCCCCAATCCAGTGATTGTGATCTACCTGCCAAGCGACCTCTTACAAATCCCTGTGCACGCAGTCGTAGTGCGGCAGGGATTCCCCACGCCCAGTACCCTTCGTTACGCTTGTTCCTCAAATCGTGCCCTCGATACCCCATCCGACTATGTGGGAATGGGCGAGCCACTGCCAGAGGGTACCGCTCCGAGGCCCATCCTACCTGCCAGGCCAGCGTGGGACACCATTCCAGAGACCTTACCTCTCATGCGATTGAACGATGCCCAAGCGTTGACTCGGTATCACCGCTTATTACCAGCAGATCACCTTGCCCTTCTTGCACCCGGGCACGTCCGCTCGTTGTGGTGAAATATCGTATCCACAACACCACAGTTGTGGTCTTATTTCCATATGGCAGCATCCCCTCAGAAGCATATCAGACGTGGAATCCTTGAGTTGCTACAAGTCTACCTTGATAATGTTGGGAACGTGCCATTTACCTTTAGCTTATCCCTCTTCGGCACTTGCCTTTCCCCTCTCAGCATACCCAATCCAATCCCCTCTGTACTATCAAAGGAACGGAACTTGCACAACGTCCAGTCTCTGGAACTCTCAAACGTCTTTCACCACGAGCTACTCCACTTCTCCAGGCTCTCCCAGATTGAGAAACTGGGCGTGACTGTGTGTATCGCCGACGATTGGGACCACTGGCATAGTCTATCACTTGTAGGGTTCCCTCACCTCCGCCGTGTGAGGATTGTGGGATCTATGATGCGGGCGTTAGTGCTCCCATGCATGCAATTAACCTCTCTCTCATTGGACCGAGTTTCCATTGGGATATGCCTCTTGCTCCTCTGCCGATGTCCTAATCTCACCCTCTTTCATTGCACCGACCCATACAAAGGACGCTGGGAACACGATATACTCGGTCTCCCACCTGGAGGCCCTGTTCGTTTGTGGAATTTACAAGACCTCGCAAGGTCTTATAAACTATATCCGCACTATATGAAGATATTCCCCCCCCTTGAAGCTGCCTTCGCTTCGTGGATTCAAGTGGTGTAGTCAAATACATTCTTCTAGAGAAGAAGAAAATGAAGATGTCATTTTATGATCCTTGAACCCGAACCTCCCTCCAACTCTCTCTCACCTCGAGATTCACCAAGTTGTGAATGGAAGAATATGGAATCCGCTCCTTGAACATTTATTAAACCAAGCACCGGGTATTCGACGTCTGCGTCTTTCGTTTTACGAGGCCTCTCTGATAACTGATAACCTTTCCATGCTGTTTTGTGGACATGGAGAGAAACAAGCTCATCTTCCATCACTGCATTTGGTGACTTTTTTGGATCCTTTGTGTTCGGAGGAAGAAGTACATTTGGCAAATTTACAGCCCGGTCAGGGGATCAGGGGAAGGAGTTTACAACAGAGTTGTCCCGTATTACTGGACCTTGGACGGATGAAATGTATCAGATATATCAATCATTGCGTCGTCAGGGAATTTCCTGTCAGTTTATTCCAGCATAGCGGTAATGGCCTGTACTTGGACCCCTGAAAGGGCGCCGTCGTCAGGCAACCTCACTGAAGGATGGACGAACGTTACACATGACTTCAGATAACATCCCGAGAGGGTCAAGAGGGGGTATCTGCATTCACGGTTACGGTGAGCTCGTAGAGATATACCGATGATAATAATGTTGTTCCTAGTGATCTCGATCTAGTCGCTGGCCTCCTGGTGCACATGCGCGCTGCGCCGACAAACAAATAAACCAACCCTCGTATCATGACTTCAGCCGCACCGACCTTGTCTACCAAACATGGCAAGTCTTATATATGACGCCGTAGTTTCATCTCACCAAGACATTTTTAACCAGCGCAATGGCGCGCAGGCCCGACTTCTGTTGTTCCTGACTCTCACACCCATAGTTGTCCTCTGATCTTCACCCAACTACTGAATGAGCAAGTCACGACAAGGTACCACCTCGAGACCTGCCTTGTTGATTGGGCCAGTGCGGATTTCGCCCCGTCTCAATCCTCGACGGCGATTGAACGATACGCGAGCATTGATCAGTGTCCTTCCCGCAGAGATCCTATCTCGGATCTTTGTTACCTTCTGCAATGACAGCCATGCGCACCGCG
This sequence comes from Chlorophyllum brunneum, assembly GCA_963576785.1. Lineage (NCBI taxonomy): Eukaryota > Fungi > Basidiomycota > Agaricomycetes > Agaricales > Agaricaceae > Chlorophyllum > Chlorophyllum brunneum. The sequence goes on from OY756148.1 coordinate 439,857, forward strand.
GGAGCGGCCCATCATTCGCATACAGTCGGACTCTTCTCATACTCGGGCGCGTCTGTTCGTTGTGGCGAAGAATCTTATTCGCAACACCACGACTATGGTCTTACTTTTACCTGGGGCCGCCTTCGGGGGCCGGGTGTGGGATCCTGGATTTGCTACAGGTCTACCTTGACAATGTCGGAGAACTGCCGTTTACCCTTAGCTTCTCCCCCCCCAATGCCCATGTTCCCTTCTACAACACCTGTGCAATCCTCTCGATGCTAACAGAGGAGCGGAAATTGCACAAGGTCCGATATCTGGAGCTCTCGAACATCAGCTTCAGTGTCCCGTTTGAGGATCTCTCCAAATTCTCATATGTTGAGAAATTGGATATGAGTATGTACGATGATCCATATTTCCAACAGTCTCTATCATTGCCTGACCTACCTCACCTCCGCGAATTGAGGATTACGAGATCTAGGATGGGAGTGTTGAAGCTCCCAGTCACGCAACTAACCTCCCTCTCCTTGGACCAAGTTTCCATTAGGGCGTGCCTCTCGCTTCTTTGCCAATGTCCCAATCTCACTACCTTTCATTGTACCGATCCATACCACTGGCCTTGGGACCAGGATATGCCAAGCCTCCCACATGGAGGCCCCGTTCGCTTGCGGAGTTTGCAAGACTTTACGTGGTCTTACAAGAACTATTTGCACCAGAAGAGGATATTTCCCCGCTTGGAGCTGCCGGCGCTTCGTACGTTCAAGTGGTATAGTCTAACCCATTGTTCCGTTGGGGACGAAAGCGAAGAAGATACCACTTTACGATCCCTGATCCCACGCCTTCCTACAACTCTCACCCACCTCGAGATTCACCTCGCGAGAAGTACAAGAACGTGGGCTCCGCTCCTTGAACATCTGTTCAACCGAGTACCGGGTGTTCAACGCCTATGTCTTTCGCAGTGTAATGACACACTGATGACTATTCTCCTTCATATGGTCCTTTGGGGACAATTGGTGGACGGAGAGTGGAAGATTTACCTCCCCTCGATTCAATCGGTGACCTTTTTAGACCTTTGCGTGTTCTCGCAGGGAGACGTGGATTTTGCCGATTTCATTACTCGGTCATTCGATAAAGTTGGAAACCGAGAACCTAGGAAGGAGTTTACAGTGGAGATGATTCGTACTACTGGAAGCTGGACGGATGGGATGTATCAGACCTTCCAGCGGTTGCATAGTCAGGGATTTCATTGCCAACTTTTTTCGAGGAGCTCGTAGTGATATCTTTTTGGTAACAGAAGGCTGGTAGGCAGTATATTACTTTGTATTAAGTTTGACATGAACGATCGTGAAGAAGTAGTAACATGGTAGTAGATAAACGGTAGATAGGCAAGTTACAAGATTTCCGGGTCGAGCAGAATCGTCAAAGGCATACAACATTGATGGGTCATCAAGTGTACATGATAATCCAATCGGTCGGGTCAGGTCTCGTCCACCACCTCACTCAGGCTTGGGACTTCTTGCCAAACTTGAACTTGTTAGCCCAAGCGAATTTACCAGCAGTGGTGGTAGGTTGAACACTATCATCCTCGGCCTTGTCGTTCTTCTCACCGAGATGAACGTGAGTAGCGGCTTCTGTGTCTTTGGCTGTGGAGGCAGTGGATAATTCCTTGGCGTGGTGACTGGCACGACGTTCCTTGATACGACCGAAGCAGGTAGAGAAACCACCGATGAGGAGGATGATAAAGGCTGCGAATGTGATCCAGAATCCTATAACGAATCGTTAGCGATTATGTTGTCGAAAAAGACACAAGTAGGGATGGGGGAACAAGGGAATGATAAGAAGTGACGAATGCCGAAGGTGGAAAATTAAAAGGGATGTAGACTTACCAGGACCAGTGATAGTGTTGGCGCCAGCGTTAAGCTTCTTGAACTGATGTTTGGTCCAAGCGAAGAGTGCGATATCGACGATGAACGCGGTTACAGTGAGCAAGGATGCAAGCCAAGCAGTGAGTGTTGCCATAAGTGCAACAGTGACATGTTCGGACAATGCAAGGGCAGTTGCGAGTAAAGAAGCGATAGCGGCTGTTGAGAACAAGAGATATGATGAGCAATTCGGAAATGAAGGTGACGTAATATGTTAGACTGATGGCGTTTGAAGGGTTCTAGTGGAGTATTTAAGGTGAAGGGTTGACGTACCGACTGGATGGATCGCGAGACCACGGGTCCAGGGAACGGATATGGCCACTTGGTTTGAACGCGCGTTGTCTGTAACACTGATGCTATAGGCGTAGCCTGGTGTTTGATTAAAAGGAAATGAGTAGTCTATAGGACGAGAAGAAGGGACTGTGTTGCCTGGCGTAGGATAAAAGGGTAAGGAGGAGTTGGAAAAAGGCGGTGAGGACTATTCACCTAGTTTAGAACATGTACGGTCACCATCCGAGTTGTAGAAACATGGTGCCCTGGGAAATGACTCAATGAGACGAGAAGTTGGAATAGCTCCAAGACGTACCAGATACCAAACTAAAGGAGAGGTTGTAAGTGAATATAGTGGAATCGCGAAGGAAAAAGAACTCACGCGTAGTTCGGTCATCGGATTCTTCCCATCTTCAAGCACAACGTCGTTGAAATGCGTACGAGTGATGTCAAGAGCAGGAAGGTAAGGGAGAGAGATGGAGACAATCAAGTTGAGTACAAAGGCTCCAAAGATGAGTGCTGCTCCAGGGATACAGAAGATGCGTGCCATTGTGAAGATAAAGAAACAATGGGTCTCCTATTGCAGTTGTGGGTTGGGAAGAGGACCAAAGGGATAGGAGGTTGGGGGGATTACATAGACTGAGGAGCCTTTTGTACGGTGACCGCTGCCTTTCGAAGCGGATACAGCCCGATCAATAGAATTGCAGTGGTTCGATTGAATTGCCCGCTTCTCACGCTCCACGTTGTGGCAAACCTACTGCCACCGCTAGACCATATAGGGGTTGTAATTCTGAACAGTGTCAAGCTGAAGGCTGGAGCGCTGAAGCTGGGATGCCCCTCCATTTGCTGCAGGGAATGAGGTTGTTAATTTGACCTGATGCACTGCGTGCGCGGATGTTGCAGACCTGGATTAAAGGGAGGGATTTCAGGACACGACGTGTCGGGAGCTGATCATTCCTGATGTTTAATGGTGACTAGTCTTGGCAAGTGACATGGCGCAATACTTGAACCGAAATACTCTTCCATCCAAGACGAGCAAGAGAAATATGCGAGCCGCGAACGTGACCACAGAAGACTTTGATAAAGGCAGTCCCAGCGTCTGGGCGAGGCCTGGCCCGGGCTGGGTGTGATTCACTGAGGCAGATGAGGAACGACAGGGTGACAAGAGTCTGCCAGAAGAGGATTCATGAAGAGCACAGTGACGTTGTTATGACAGTAAAATGAGAATCAGCCAACACAGTCCAAATATGGTTATTGAGCTGATTTATTTCTCTCCTCACACCCATGAGCATTCGCGGTCCTCGCAAAGGCGAAAACTACGAGCTCAGCGTCGACCTCAACAGCGAGTACCGCGATAAGCGAAAAGATGCAATCAAGCGCGTCATCGCTTCCATGACCGTTGGCAAAGGCAGCTATCCTCCACCCACTCATTCACGCCAACATCTTACTCGTTTCAACAGATGTCAGCGGTCTCTTCCCTGATGTCCTCAAAAACATGCAAACAGAAGACCTAGAACAGAAAAAACTCGTATATCTCTATCTAATGAACTATGCCAAAACACAACCCGAACTCGTCATTCTCGCCGTTAACACTTTCGTCAAAGACACAGACGATCCAAATCCTCTCGTCCGCGCTCTCGCTATCAGAACGATGGGTTGTCTTCGAGCCGAGAAAATTATCGACTACCTCTGCGATCCCTTGCAGAAATGCTTACGGGATGAGAACCCGTACGTCAGAAAGACCGCAGCACTTTGCGTAGCCAAGTTGTACGACTTGAAACCAGAGTTGGTCATTGATAATGGCTTCTTGGAGCAGTTACAGGAGATGATAGCGGATGCGAACCCGATGGTGAGTTACATTACCTTTCCAACGCTTTCGTCCTCATTTGTTATCTACAGGTCGTCGCCAATACCGTTGGCGCGCTCACAGATATCCACAACACCGCGACTTCTAATCCCTCAATAACACCTGATGATCCGGCCATTTTCATAATCACTACTTCGGTCCTCAACAAACTCCTCATCGCACTCAACGAATGTTCGGAATGGGGTCGTGTTGCCATCTTGAATGCCCTTTCTCGATACGTTGCACAGGACGATAAGGAATCAGAACATATCTGCGAGCGTGTCGTACCACAGTTTCAACATATCAACGGAAGCGTTGTACTCGCAGCGGTCAAGGTTATCATGATTCATATGCGCCACGTCAGGAGAGAAGAACTCATCAAGCAGCTGGTTAGGAAGATGGCTCCACCCCTTGTGACTCTACTATCTTCTCCACCTGAAGTGCAATGGGTGGCCTTGCGGAACATCAATCTCTTGCTACAGAAGCGTTCAGATATCTTATCGAACGAGATGAGAGTCTTCTTTTGCAAGTATAATGATCCGTTGTACGTCAAGGTAGAGAAGTTGGATATTATGGTCAGGTTGGCTGGGGATAACAATGTTGATGCGCTCCTGAGCGAATTGAAAGAGTGAGTGTTGGTAATTTTGTTCCCCTGGATCGTCAATACCTAATCGTTTCGCCCTAGATATGCATCGGAGGTTGATGTTGATTTTGTGAGGAAGAGTATCAAAGCTATCGGTCAAACAGCAATCAAAATCGAGGCCGCAGCCGAACGTTGCGTTAATGTCCTTCTTGAACTCATTGCAACACGAGTAAGCTACGTGGTTCAGGAAGCTGTTGTCGTTATGAAGGTACGGACGGTACCACTTACCTCATGCGGGTGTATCAGAGAACGATCCTTATCGTTATACTCCCAGGACATCTTCCGCAGATATCCTTCTACTTATGAAGGTGTTATTCCCACTCTATGTGCAAACCTGGATGAGTTGGAGGAACCGGAGGCGAAGGCATCACTTATTTGGATTATTGGAGAGTATGCGAATAAGATTGATAACGCCGATGTTTTACTTGGCTTCTTTGTGGATACTTTTACAGAGGAGTCGTACCCGGTGAGTCGTGCCATTCTCAAACGCTCCCTCCTTCATATGGTCCGGCACGATGTCACTTCTGTTTACCATCCTCGCACACGTTTCTTCCTGTTTGAAATTCTTACCCAAATTAATGAACTGACGATTGTACTATGGTAACAGGTGCAACTACAAACACTTACGGCCGTCGTCAAACTTTTCCTCAAGAAACCGGATTCATCACAAGGTCTTGTACAGCGTGTACTTGATACCGCAACGAAGGATTGCGATTCTCCAGATGTGAGGGATAGAGCGTATATTTACTGGAGATTACTTTCCACGGATCCTGGTGCCGCCAAGGTATGCAAAGTACACAAGAAATACAAAATTGTATCCTCATGTGTTTCACCAAATTAGGCTGTGGTTCTGGCGAACAAGCCACCAATCTCGATACCACGTACGACTGTCTCGCAAGGGTTGTTGGAGGAGCTGTTGGGTGAGGTATCGACACTTGCGAGTGTGTATCACAAACCCGCAGAGACGTTTATTGGGAAGGGAAGAATTAGTGCTGAGACAGTTCAAAAGAAGACCGGGTGCGTTGTCCTCGCACACATACGTGTCATCGTATTCACACCCTTTACCCTCATAGGCTGGAGGATGATCGCCTTGCGACACATAAAGCATTACAAACAGTCGTGGCGGGAAGACAAGCCGAGAATTTACTGTAATATTCCCCTTCCCATCCCAATCTTACCCTTCACTTACCCTCTCCTCTAGCGATTTCGACGATGACGACACGTCAACATCAGAAGGACAACCATCGGGCCTAGCAGCAACTGAGGTCCTTTCACAAACACCAGCTGCAGCAAATCTTCTCGCTGGTACTTCAAGTAACCCTCTAGACGATCTTGTGTCCATTTTTGGTGGAAGTGGTGGTGGGTTGAGTGCAGCACCTGTAACTGCCCCCGCGGCAGTGGTTCCAAATCCGTTGGCTGGATTGAGTGGATTGTCGATTTCCGGTGGAGGTGTGATGTCACCGATGACGGCTGGACAACCACAACGGCAGCAACCATCTACTACTACGACACCACAGCAGACACAGGGACAGCAGGAGGATTTGTTGGGATTGTTTTAGAGGGGACGATGTGTTGTGGATTCTATTCTTTCTTGTTGTTTTTCTATCTTGCTAATGTGATGTATTTTTGCACCTTTTTTTCCACCCCTTCTCTGGTTGTAGCAAAGCGTGTGATATTGTTAGTCTTTGCTGACGTGTTGTGGTGGAGCGGACGTAGTCAATCAAGAGGAGTCGTCATGGTCTAGGTAGCAGTTTGTTGCTTCGTTTCTTCTTCATTCCAATCCACACTGTTTCTGATAAGTCAGGGTTTCTATTTCAGGTACGTTATGGAAACACACAGTTTCGCTACCCCAACTCGCCTTATCGACAAGTATATCTGACCATATGGACTACTGCAGTAAGGTTTCGCTCGAAGGCTTCACAACTACTGGTATTTTCGGTATCCGCACTACACCCCTCCCCTCAAGTTCATTCCTCAAGCTTACCATTCACATCTATCTCGCGTACACCCGGCTCTAAGACCATCCCCCGAATCCTACTTTAGTTTCAGGACTATATATAGGTCCTATGCGACGCACGACAGTACAGTTCCGGAAAGACATGTGAGTGACTGTCCATGTGAACAAAGGAATTCGAAGCTGATTATGCTTCTTGGCGCTCACGACCTTGACACCAAACATATTTGTTCGCTACCGCAGCAGAGTAGGCTTAAGAAAATGATGTTGGATGTTGTACTTTTGACTGTTGTTACTGTTATGAGCGGGTTGAGGTGTTGTTGTGGAAGTACTGGTCAGGTGCTAGGGTTTCATGGGAAGGTTATTTCTAACCTGTTTTTTTCGGTTTTGTTTAAAATGCTTTTGTGTTGGCCTGTTGGGATTTCGTTCAGTTCTCTTTTGGTTCCTTTGGATATTGACGACAGGGTTTTATTATATTGTGAGTTGTTCTTGACGCTCCACAGTCTTCTGTTCTGTGATTCGTGCTCAAGCAAGTTGAAATAAGTGCCGGAAATCCTTGAGAAGGAACTCGAATAAATATGCACCGATTTTTTGTGGTTTTGGCACTGGCTAGCAGTGTCTCGGCGCAATATCTGATATGGGATATCGTTTGTGTTTCCTTCGCACTACTCGAAGAGATAATTCAATTAATTTTTGTTGCGCATTTCTAGTGGCAAACAACTTGGGATCGTTCTAAACTCTTCACTTCGATCAAACCCAACCCGCCCATCCCATTTGACTCTCCTTCTCAAATCGGACAAGCGGATATTGATATTGATGATACATCGACTTTTCAATCTGTTTGGGGTTTCGGTGGTTCTTTGAGTTTGTTTTTCATTGCGCAAAAAATATTTCATACTGATATCGGTGTTTAGCTGACTCGTCTGCTTTGACACTCAATAACCTGAAGGTATGACTTGTTATTGTGATTTCCGCTCGGGTAATTGTGACTGAATGGTTCTTTTTTTTTTTTTTCAATAGTCGAAGGATTCGGCCAGTTATTGGAAACTTCTTAATTATCTCTTTAATCCGACGGATGGTATGAACGCTGCGGGATTTAGTTATATGCGTATTCCATTGGGAGCTTCGGATTTTTCGGCTTCTGGTAAGTTGGACAACTGTGTGTGTGTATGGAGCCTTTTTTTTGTTGACTTGATATTTGATAGCTTATAGCTATGATGACACTTCCGGCGACACATCCTTTGGTCATTTTGATATTAATCGCACGCCTTCTTATGTGTTTTCTGTGTTGAAGGATATTCGATCGCTCAATGATAGTCAGTTGGTTCCGCTATTATGCGTTGGGTTCTTAATTGACCAGGTTGCAGTCATGCGTATTCATGTTATTCCTTGGTCACCTGTAAGTCATATTCACTATTACTCGAGTAAGAAGCAGCGCGTACGAATGATGCGATTATTTACAGCCCGGATGGATGAAGGACAGCGGCACTATGGACGGAGGAGCGTTGAAGCCGGAACTAATCAATGCCTGTATGCCACTTTCGTTTTTTCTTCCATCTGAGAACGGTGTAAACTAAAGTCCCACGAAATTTAAAGACGCCACATACCTCCTGAAATGCGTCCAAGGCTTCTCCTCTAAAGGCTTCACACCATATGCCATATCCGCTCAGAACGAACCACTCAATACCAATCCCACATATCCGACATCCAAACTTACGGCTGCACAAGAAGCACAGATCGGTCTTAAACTTAGGAGTCTGTTGGATTCGAATGGCTTCTCGAGTACTAAAATTATTGGTGAGCGCTTTTGCTTCATCCGACCGCCCCCCTCCCTCCCGAGTTTGGGTCACGGTGTCGCGTGGATGAAGTTAACTCCGTTCCATTCTATGGAAAACTTCTCCTTCCGCTTCGTGCGCTTCGTCGGTGTACGTAATGGAAGTCTATGGGTTCGCTGATCCGTCTTTTTTTTATGCGTATAGGATACGATCATAACTGGAGTGCTGCTTCGAGCTATCCTATTCAGTTAATGCAAGATGGTGGAAGTGCTTTCGATGGCGTTTCTTTCCATTGTTATGCTGTGAGTTTGTACGAAGGTTGAGGTATTGAATTGATTGACATGGTGGTTTGTAGGGTAATGTCACGCAACAAGATGATTTCCATACAAAGTTCCCACAGAAGGTTCGTTCTCGTCGCCTGATGTCGGAACTGTTCCTCCGGTTAATGCTATATTTATCACAGCAAATATACTTCACAGGTAAAGTCTGCCGGCGGTGCTAAGGCTCGAAGTTGATTGACGTGAATGTCCAGAGTGCTCGGGAACTTTTGGAAGCGATTGGTGGAGCGACATTAAGGTACTCTTCATTGGAGTGGCTATAACTTATTAATATGTCCTCATCATCATTCGTGAATAGTGGGACATGGATAACATGTGCGTTGGCATACTTCTAGGACATTAATCTCCTGAACTCACACTATGAGTTAGCTGCATAGGTCCGCACTCCTCGCTTGAAAGCGGGTGCTGCCTTGATATACTGATCATCGAGCAAACTTTCATCTTATAGGCTCGATCGAACACAATTCGCATACGGGTCTCATGTGGAATATTGCTTTGGATGGGGAAGGAAAGCCCAAGCTTCCAGGAACAAGTAGTTGTGGTGGTCCCGGCTGCCGCGCGATAGTCACGGTCAATTCTGATGGCACTTGGAGCGTCAACCAAGAATGTAAGAACGAGAGATTTTTCTTCCATTTCATTGGGTGTTCAATCATTGACTTTTCGACTTGTCTGTTTTTATTATACGTCCCGACTCGACGGTGCGTTTCTGGACTTCGGACCATGCATACGTTGGCAACAATGAAATACCTCTGGTACCGGTCCGATTTCAATGCGATACTGCTCTACGGGTGGATCACAGTTTATTCGATGGCACAAGCGTCTAAGGCCATCTTACCTCGTGATGTTGGTGGTCCATGGGGAAAGCGCATCAAGGTCGCAGTTGGGGGGGACCTCAGTTGGGCCTTGAGGGTTACGGCTTTCGTTACTGGTCGTACTAATTCATCTGACTGGTTGAGGTATTCACTCGTGGTCTTGAACTGTAAGTGCTCTGGATAACAACCATGCATATTGGAGTATTGATATGGGTCAAGGGGATGATAGTATCGGCGGATGGAACCCTCAGCCAGTCCGCACAACCATAGAATTCAGGGGGACACAGGTTCGTCAAGTTCTTCGCTCGTCTGAAATATGATGAGTGACTGAGGGTGTTCTGTAAATAGGCGACATATACTTTCCCTGTTGGTGTAACTACCTTATGGTGGTATGGTATGTGTCTTGTGGACAATCCTCAGGCTGTGTTCTTCTATGGCTAACGCCGAGTCTATTTCAGCACCTCCTACCTCCTTCACTACCCCAGATACAGAAGCCGACCAACAACCTATGATATTCTTGGATGAGTCGGCACAGGGACAGATGCCGCTGGGTTTGGGCCGCCAATGAGTTCTTCTCAATCATGTACTTCGATGTAGTATATTAACATGTGAATCTGTGCTGCGATGTAGCCGAGCGCAGCGCCCATTGAGAGGGTGCTTCTGTTGTTCCCTCTTCTTCATAATGGACTTCCTGAAACCTTCCGAAAAAGCGTAACCTATGACAGAATTTCGCAGGTTCGCATTCCCCGGACCTTCTTGTCATATCCACCTTTCCAGAACTGGGGTAACGAGATCAAAGGTAAACCAACTAGAATAAAAGGACATAGGTGACGAAAGTAGCTCCCAAGAAAACTACTAAACTGAAAATTCCGTCCTCCATTATGAAACCATTATATTGAAATATCAGTCAATCAAAGCCGCAGAGATGCCATCGGCGGAAATTGTAACCTGTCAAATTATTCCAATCCCTCAACCAAATACATGCTTCTCTTCTTAAGAGCCTGATCAACAATTCTTCTTCTTCTCCTTCTTCTTCTTCGAGGTCAACTCCGGCCTCAGAGAAACATATTGTGTATTTTTATCCTATCTGAAACCCTGAATATATACCCGATCATCAATGGGTTACAAGACAAGTTGCGCTACGGAAGTAACTTTATTACATTCGGGGTTGGAGAAGAGGAGAGAGAGAGAGAGAGAAATGAAATCGGGCATATCGGGATCAAGGGTACGCCGGGGTGCAGTGACGCTCACGAAGTAAGTAAGTATATTATGAGTGTATGTGCATATGTACACGGAAAAATACATTTACCCCAAGAAATTAGCGGTCTTGTGATTGATAATCCCATCGTCATCCATAAACCTTTTCTTTTCTTTTCTTTTTCTTTCTCCAGTTGGGAATTTGCGGAGTACCTCATCCAAGTGGGGATATTTTGTTAGAGGTAATACGATTTAGATATGATTTAGAAGGAAGAGAAGGAAGAATCAAGGGTATCGGTGGAGCTCCATTTGAGAACTATCTTTGTTGAATCACGTATTGACCTGGGGGAGTAAGAAAATGTCGTAACGTGATACATCGTGCCAAGCTAGAGGTTATTTTTATGATTTGTGTTGATCATCGTGCAGTCTTGAATGAAGCGATAATCAGCCTTCTATTTGGTCGTTGGCGCTATTGAGATGGCTGATTCGTAGAGGGAAAACGGGTAGAAATAATAGGTTTGAAACTGTGGACCGATAGTAATGCTAGAGTTGGCCACCATGATGACGTACGATTTAGGCAAATAGTGTCGGGTTTCAAAGGCTTGCGGTTGAACCGGGTACATCAGCTAGAGAGAAAGGACAGGGGGATTGGTGGCGAAGTCGGAAAATACTGGACACCGATACGAAAAGAAGAGGCGTTGTGCGATGCGGAGCTCAGGAGGTGTGGATTATTCTTCCGCACTTGGCCATGTGCTGCATAGTAGATCGGAACCGGTTCTATGGCCAGTTAAATTCCCTACAAGCTACAGCAGGTTATGTTATGCTGGTAATCCGCGGGGGAAAGGGATGGTTTGGAGAAGAGGCTAATCAGAAGTTCAGTGGTGTGCCAGAGAAAGCCAGGCTATTGCGCCCGTTGGTGAGGGTAGATGGAACCGCTTGGGGACGAGGAATCAGGTCGAGGGAAAATAAGGTGAGATGTTTGTGGCGGGTCGATCGAAGGTGATATTTGAATTGGAGATGATCCACAGGGTATATTTGTCCATGGGGTTAGAGGTCCGAGCGCTGAAAGATATTTCTTGAAGGAGACCATCCACAGCGAAAGCTTAGTCATGTTCCACATAGCACGGCGGATGTTATTCCTGACTGTGCGTCTTTTGGTTCTTTGTATACTGGTCTTTTGGGATATGCCAGGGTAGCATCCTGTGGAAAAATATTACTCAGACTCTTCGGCTGGAAGTCAGGTGAGATGAGTCGACCCCCTGATTCATCCAAGTTCTTGATGCCGTTGCGAATGGTGTGGCGTTGAAATCTCCCAGCATGCCGGTTGTTCTGACCCATGGTATCTCTAAAAGTGGAACATTCGACTTACCGTGTATGTATGCGTGCGTGAAGTTAGGCTTGGTTTACCGGGAGAAATCACGGCATATGTGCGCTGGACCGGGAGAAAAGCGTGTGTGGATCGTCGGTGTTTAGGCTTGGGCTCCTGGCGTCTACTGATTCTTTTGTGAAAGTGGGGTGTGAGTTTCCATTTCGCACGAATAATATTCGGGCCAATGGATGAAAACAGGGTTGATGTCGGCGAGGCGATCAGGCGCCGGTGGCAGCCAGAGCACGGGCACCAAGGGCGACATAAGAAGGTTGTTCACTGTATACAGCTCGGATAAGGAGCGTGGTTGCTATCAATACGGACATGAAAGAGCCCCTCTCGTGCAAAGGCCTTTATGTCAAGGACTGACACCCACAATGGTAACTGGGATATTACTGGCTGTCACATGACATCTGTCACGGTGTGAATATGCTTCTACCCGCGTTGATTGAATCCGACTCCGACTGCAGTGGCCTGCTAGGCACTGGGATGCAGAAGACAATAGCCGGGCGATGAAGTGGTGTCATGTGGAGCGGTGGGCCTATTATCGCGGTGGCTGGGCAGGATGTTGTCTTTGACTTGACATACCGCAAATGACTGGGTGACTGGTCGGTCCGTGTGCTGGCCATGTGAACTGCTATTGTTAGGTTAGTATATGGATTTAATGGTTGTGTACTTGGCACTGCGTTCGTCATCGCGTCTATGTCGACGTCCCAGCCTGTCACAGCAGAATTCTTAATCTGCCCTTTTTAAACGCGGCCCTCCTCCTCTTCTCTCCATGGCCTCCCTCCTCACTCACGTCCCCCCTCTCATCCGTTATGCCCTTGTCCTCGCCCTCGCTGCACGCCTTGCCTCTCGCTATTTTACGTCTTCCCGCTCCCCCCTTCCTCCGGGACCCCGACCACTTCCGTTCATCGGCAATGTCCTCCAGATCCCCGCCGAGCATCCAGAGGAAAGTTTCGCCGAATGGGGTGCTAAATACGGTTGGTCGTTAATTAGCGCAATCCAAAAATAGGCTCTCACCCACTGTTGATCCTCCAGGAGACGTTGTGAGGCTAAAGATGTTTAGCCAAACCATGATTATCCTCAACAGCCTCGAGGCTGCACGCGACCTCCTCGACAAAAGGAGCTCCGTCTATTCGGATCGTCCGCGATTCGTCTTATTCTCGGAGCTGTACGTGGATCCCGACCACGTCCCCCTTGATTTATCAAAACCTTGACCTCGTCTAATAGTATGGGCTGGAAGCACGCCACCACGCACACCAGATAGTAAGCCGCGCTTTCGTTCTGATGCCGTGTCGTGTTTCATGATTCTTAGCGGCCAGCGTTTTCGAAGGCACAGGCGATGGATTAACCATTTTTTCAACGCGCGTACCGTGTCCGACTTTCGACCTTTACAACTCAAAGAAACCCTCGTTCTTCTCGACGGAATAACTCAGGAGCCGCAAAACTTTGTAAACCATTTTAAAAGGTGGCCCCCTCGTTTGGCTAAACGCTCGCCATTTTGCTCATCGGATCCGCCAGATATGCCGCCGCCACAATACTCAAGGTCACCTATAACCGCAACGTCAAGTCCGTCGACGACTTGCTTGTCAAACTCGGTGTGTAGTTCCCTCTATTCTATTCCCTTTCTTTGCTTACGTGTTTGCAAAGCCGACAAGGCAGCGACCTTGACTGTAGAGTCAGGTTCTCCAGCTGCCACTCTCGTTGATTTTTTCCCCATCATGAAGTACATCCCTACATGGCTACCTTTCACGACCTTCAAGCGTAAGGCTCTAGAGACTCGCGAAGCCGTCGATATGATGTTTCACGTGCCCTATGAACTCGTCAAGAAGGATATGGTTAGTATATGCGCCCTAGCCCATCATCTATCGGCTAACAATCGATATTAGCAAAATGGCGAGGGCGAAGGATCCTACGTCTCAACATTAATTGAAAAGCTCTCGACGACAGAAGGACATCTGTCACCTGAAGACGAATCTGACATCCAAGGCTCTGCGGGAACCCTATATGCAGGTAGGTAATCGCCCGCCCGATCCTTGACGCCGATTCTGATCAACTGCTCTAGCTGCTGAGGATACGGTGAATACATCCCGCTTGGCATCGTAATCGTCTAACGAAGCATAGACTGTATCAACGCTCCATACGTTTGTGATGGCGATGGTTCTTTACCCCAATATTTACAAGAAGTTGCAAGCCGAGATGGACTCGGTCGTTGGCAGCCAGCGGTTACCCGCATTCGACGATAGGCCGAAGCTGCCGTACCTCGAATGTGTGCTGAAGGAGATGTTGAGGTACGTCATATTCATTCCTTGTGTCAGGCCCTACTTGATACAATGACAATTAGGTGGAATGTTCCTGTCGCTTTGGGATTGCCCCATCGCCTGATGGAAGATGACGTCTATCGTGATTTCTATCTACCCGCAGGGTCAACCATACTCGTGAACATACAGTGGGTCCGCCTTATTGTTTTCATTGTTCTGTTCTTATGAGCGCTGTTTGTAGTTCCATTCTTCAAGACTGTGACAAACCAAATGAATTCATTCCTGAACGATACATGGAAAACCCTGATTTACCAGATCCACGCACCATCATTTTTGGTTTCGGGCGACGGTATGGCGATGCTCCTATTCATCCCTTGTTGTTATAGACTGACGATCTTGGTTTACTTAGGATTTGCCCTGGTCGTCATTTCGCGGAAGAGAGCCTATGGTCTATCAGTGCACATCTGGTTGCGACAATGGATATATCAAAGACCGTGGATGAGGATGGGCTCACGATTACGCCTCCTTTGGAATTCACGACTGGTTTCGTCAGGTGATGAGATTAAATTCTATGATTTCTTTCTCGATTACTGACACATTCACGCGGCTTATCAGCCATCCGAAACCCTTCAAGTGTAGCATCAAACCTCGTTCCGACTCCATACCTGGGCTAATCCAACAAACCCACCCAGGAGACTACGTGTTTCCTACTCACAGCTATACACGATTCAAATAATTCACTTATATTTCCCCACCCATATAATAATTCACTGCGCTACTGGAAAACAACACCACCATCTTCATAGTCCGCGGCGATCTTTACCATTCCTGTGTAACCCATTTTTTCTTATACCCCTTGGCACTGGATTATGGTTTCGTACATACCCAATGTGTCTTTATTGTGAAGCTGAAGCTCCGTTTCGTTCGTAGTCCCTTCCTCAAATGCTGTTGTAGTTTTAACAGAGTTACTTCGGTTCGAATTCTAAGATGACCATATATGTCTTTTTTATATCCTACTTTGGTTCGGGGTTCTGGAACGTTCTGTTTGGGGTTCCAAGTCAAACGTCACAACAGGACTGCCAAGGCCGGCGTTCACCCATATACAGATTACGATGTCTTCTGAGTGGAATACTGATACACACAATCACAACTCCGCTATTGCTCTCAAGCTCTGGAGAATATGGGCCGAAATCAGGATCGGAATCGGTGTCGACAGTGACGAGACGCAGCGGCAGCAATTCAGTCGGACCACTGCTTCGCTGTTTAATGAATTGGGCCCGATGGTAAGCACCTCAGGAAAGGCAGAGAACGATGAGCGTACTTGGGAAATGGAATGAATGAACTTATCTGAGAGTTTTTCGGCCGATACTCTTTTGCGTGCGGAATGGGCAGATTGAGACTTGCGACTGAGGAACGGAAGTTACGGGAGAAGGATATGTGTGATGATGTGTGGATGACATTTTGACATTGGACACATCTACATCGATGTCGGGTTTTGATGTGTTCATTTCATCTGATTATTAGACTAGACTTGGGTTTGATGTGGATTTTTGGGTGTCCGATTGCGATGGGATTGGAGATCATGTGTGAAATTTTCTTGGCATATTTTTTTAAAGCAATGTTCTGTGTTGATTATGTTTGGGCTGGTGTGCGGGGTCTATTAATTGGCGAGATGGGGCTTGAAAGAGGAATGATGATCGTATAGAAAGGACTTTTCGAACGTTTCCATAAAGGTCCCTGTTATCACACATTTAATGCGCATTCTAATATAGTATTCGGAGATCTTTCAGCTCACTGCACAGGGGTAAAAAAGGGGTTGCGGATTTCCCAACAACGACACTAAATTCAGCTCAGGGCACTACTTTATCAGCCACTTGCATCAGGAACGAACCTGAAATATACATAATCAATGATATTTCACAGTAAAACAGAATCAACTTCTTCATCATCTCTAGGAGTACTCCAGGTGTCAAATGTTGGTCTTGCCAATCGCACATGATGTATGATGGAAGATGTAATCGGACGGACTCTGGTGTTCTAGTAACAGCCGAAAGCTCAATGTGTACGAGTTGGGTTGGTCACTGTTTGGAGGTAGCACCCAATATATTTTTAAACCTCAGCATTACCTGAGCGGTTGAAAAATCAGGTACCCAGACCATGGCCATCTACTAACTCGGAATACATCAACGCAACTGGCGGAGTATCTGTCTGATTTCGCCGTACCCAAATCCCTGGTGTGTGAACTAGTCCGGGCCCGCTTGATGGTGGCAATTAATATTCATCACTGGCGACTTAGAAACCGTTATTGACAATGTCAGTCTTCATATAAATAGAATTATGGCAGTGCATAAAGATAAGTCTTCAGCAGCACCGCCGATATCAGCAACCTTTAGTGTATGAATAGAAAATTGGACAGTATATAAACCCCGGTTTCTCGCAAACCAATAAACAAAACTGCAAAGCAACAATGGATGAATGGGCCCTGACACTCGAGGATTATATCACTGACCAGCGTCGGGCCTATTTCAATGGCTGCTTTCACTGTATGTATCAATCCCGCAGCTCGTTAAATGCCTTTTTAACACAGATGCTTCCAGGTGCCGCAACCACGGTGCTAGTTTATGAGACCTTTCGTATCATACCCCAGGAAGTGAGTGCATCACTATGGATTACAAGCACAGCTGACCTGTTGGCAGGCAAAGCACATGTATCAGTATGCTTTAAACGATACCTCCTATTTCTGTCTTCTCACTTGCCACCCCACCTAGTGGGAAATGGACACTGTTTACTTCTCCCTCCGCTTGTGGGCCATCCTAGACATTATGTGAGTATTCCGTCGTATATCCCAATTGACTGCACAAGCTCATTTCAGCTAGCATTACTATTTACAGCAAGTCCATTCACTTCTTCTCCCGGGGAGGTGGCAGTTTACACACATTCTAGTTTCACAGCACAACTTTATTCGACATTTAGTAAGATCTTTTCCTTCGCCTTGATCTAGTTCTTACCCACTGCCCATTAGGTGTGAGTAACTGTCTGACATTTTAGGATCTCAGTTCACGAAAACCCTATCATCACCAGTTGTGCAATCTGTAGTCAGGTGCTTGGAGGCCTGTAAGCAGCTTGTGTTATATTACGAGACAAAGCTTAAATTTTTCGTAGGTTTATAAATGTTCTTCTCCCGGTAACACTCAAGACTCTCATAATATTGCGTATCCGAGCCCTCTGGCATCAGAACCTTACTGGTGAGACTCGACACTTCAGGTTTAGACCGGTGTTGATCAGAAATGGTTAGTAACAATCATCTTATGTTCTGTTACACTTGGTATGTGAGGATGAGCTTTACTCAAGAATATACCACTTACATATACGATCTCTGTCTGCTAAGCTGAGATTACAGTAGGTTTACAGTTCTCTCGGTGGATACCTTGCTCAGTCATTGGAATAACATTAGGCTGGTGTGGCATCCACTATTGTTGTCGGTAGGGGTCACACTCTTGATGCATTTCCACTTCATGGCTGCTATGCGGATGGTGAACCAAATTTAGAGATTCAAACACGAGTGGCACTTATGTAAGTACTTTTTGCTTTTCTTTTTGTGTCTAGAAATTGAATTTGGTGCACTAAATAGTGTGACTCGATTGTTCTCCACCACTGTTGAGGTCGCTCTAATGCTCATCAAGCTTTTGCGGACGTTCAGGCAGTCTGCATCTGCTGGCCAGCATTTTCATGAGACTTTTTCACTCATGAGAAAGCTTACACCAGTCATCTATGTTTTCTACCGTGATGGGACATTGTTTTTGGTTCCGTGAGTAGGATATAGATGACTGTCTCTCTGATGCACCAAACTAATTCACTCTTGACCTTAGACTCCTAAGTAAGCAAAAGCAACAACGCCTGCAATGGTACTAATGCTTATCTGAAATAGTGTTTACATTCCTTGATACTACCTTTGGTCTCATCAGTCAAATTACACCGGGTTTACTACATGGGGGTGTCGTTAATTGGAATATGTGAGTTGCCCTTAATTTGTGGCTACATACTATATTCCTCTAATTTCCATTCGTCCAAGTTGGCTTGCAGCTGCATACAGCCTGATGGTATAGTCATGTCCCAGTGATTAATTGATTGTGGATGACTTCATGACTCAATGTCTTCAGGGAACACAACTGATAATCAACCTTCGTGAAGCAGACTGCAAACTGACAGAGTCTTTGGCCTCACGGGAGGTGCACTCGATCCTACAGTTTGAGCATGAGATAACACAAGAAGAGAACGAGGTGACTGTCAATGACCCATGAGACCGGTGATGTGGTGATGTGGTGTTGTAGGTGCTTCTACCTTGGCCAGTAACCGGATGTATATTTCCCTATTTAAATATGACTGGTTCGCTAATTCGTGTCATAGGTGTTTGCCCAAAATGATAGACTACCCCCAGGTTGCAGTAGGTCTTGCTCAGGATAGAATCAGCACCCTCAAGGCCATTCGTTCAGGCTGATTATGCCCATTCTCCTGGCAGTGTATATTTACACTCTACTTTCATGGAAACACCCGGGGAATATCATAAACACAAGCTTGCACTGAACGGCTCCTTATAACTATGATTAATTGAGTGTGAGTCCATATACAACTAACTTGATTCACTGGACAGTGCGGCGTAGTGGACTGCTAGAACTAAGACTGGGATGCATGATGCTCGTTTTAGTCAGTATTCGGTTTGTCATGGTATCGCTCTTCAAGGAACTCCACCATCACTGGGTAAGTTTAGGACCAGTCCATCATCCCAAAGGGAGTCGAGTTACTGTTGATGAATCAAGAGAGCGAACGTTCCATGTTTTATACATTCCCAGGGACGCTATACTTGTCATGTTCAATCCGTTTTGAGGGAATGGAGAGCACAGGAAACGAACCTCTCAGCTTTGATTGTTGGATGGTCTTCATAAAAAGTTTCCGTGCATTATTATTGATATGGTTGTTTCCAATCGATTTTGTGACGTCTGCTGAACCTGATGTTGCAGATGTCGAACAAGTCCGTCCTATGGTCCAAAAGCCCTTAAAGTTAGATGGATGAGGATAGAAAAATGACGGACCAGACCATGACTACCAGCACATAAATAGACATCTTCCCAACCGTTATGTCCAAAACAGGTCCATCAACGATTTCACATCAATGTTGGGGTCCTCATATCCAAGATGCGCAACGTGCGCCAATGGAAACAACGTAAATGGTGCAGAAGCGTCATTGGCGCCAGTG
Source organism: Chlorophyllum brunneum (assembly GCA_963576785.1). Classification (NCBI taxonomy): domain Eukaryota; kingdom Fungi; phylum Basidiomycota; class Agaricomycetes; order Agaricales; family Agaricaceae; genus Chlorophyllum; species Chlorophyllum brunneum. The sequence continues at coordinate 459,474 of OY756148.1, forward strand.
TTGTTCGACATTTCAGAGGAGTCGTTCTCGTCTTCAAGTATACAAAGGGACTGGAAGGGAGACGACGAAATAGCCCACCGGATCTAAACCCTACCGCATCGTCGAGAGTTCGCGTGGCGAACGGTGAACTGGCATAGGCGTACCAGAATTGATCGTCGAAAGTAAGGGGGTCCATTATCACAGCGCGACTCAATGAAAGCGGGACCTGATAGTACCTCAGCTCAACCTTCCTCAACTCAAAAACGTAAATATACCCTAGTTAGGGGCGGAACATTGGACGTTCAGTTTCTGTCGAAGATAGTGGTCAAATAAGGCGGAAGTAATTGATCAGGGGTAAAAATTAATCAAACGTCTGGGACGGATAAAGAAGACGAAAGAACGGAAGAAGGAAGGAGGAGGGGAGGAGAGGAAGAAACAAGAGATGAAGTGTAAGACAAGAGAAGAGAAGATGAAACGGACGTGGCGAAGGGAGGTAATACATACTTTCAAGTCCAACCTATGAGCGAATGGGACAACCTGCAGAATCATTTGCGGCCAAGCCAGACATTTGTCCTCGTCGTACTGTAAATTAACAGTTTGGACAGACCAGTGATTTGAGTGAGAGGCGATGCGCGTTCTGCGTCCGTGCACTGCGGATGCGCCTACGACTAATTCCCGGAAACTTGGTGGAGTGTGCGCAAGTTGAAGTGTCTGGGGAGGGACGAAATCCGGGAAACCCGAGCACAGCAGCAGACGGAACGTTGTTGCAGTTAATATTGCTACGCATGGATTCTCGGGTTTGGTGATTGAAAGGTGCATATTTCAGTGGCAGTTGACGTGGCGAATAACTTGCTACAGATCCCGCAGCCGAAGGTGACGATGCGAGCGTTCAGTGCTGTTAGCGGGAGCACACGAAAAAATAATGGGAACTAACCAGTTACTTCGATAACTCCGACAAACTCGGCTCATAGAAGAAGAGCTGCCGGCCCAAGGTTTGAATTTCATGAAGACGGGAAAAGAATCCTCGTGAATAGGGAAGAGTTGCATCCGAGTATAGGGTTTGTACCTGTTGGGGCGAGAACGAGCCGGTAATGGGGTGTAAGCACGCCCTTACGATAGAGGAATTTCGACGCCGTCCGATTGAATGCGTGGTTCACCAGTTGCATCGAGAATGAGAGATATAATCGCTCTATAAGATCCCAAATGCGTGAATCGGAATATCAGTTCGAGGGCCGTTCATTATGCTGCTCATGGCTGTCTCAGTTGTTGTCAGGGCCTTGTATCAATTGCTGGGCCGAGGATACGATGTCACTGGGCGGTCGCCGACTGAGTTGGGTCTTGAACTTGGTCCGGTGCCACCCCTGAGCAAACATTGACAACGCATGCATCGTGGAATGCTCATAGTGGAGATTATTACGTGAGGAGACTGTCATTGAAACAGTTAGTAAGTAGCAGATAACAGTTCTTTCATCTTCAGAATCCAGCAAATAGCAAAGCTAGAATTGGGAATCAGCTTCATGGGTTCATGGGTCCCACAATGAATGATTACCTGACTAACCATAATCACGCCTTTCTGCCTTCCGGGCGAGCTCTTGGTGTTCCTTCTCGAGTGTCCCGTACAGAGGAAATAGGCTCGCGTACAGGATAACCCCATGGGAAATGTGGGTGAATATTAGTTTCAGAGGAGGGAGTGGGTGATTCTTGAAGGTACGGTAGCCCAGCGGAGCCCGGAGCGGCTTCGGAGCGAAAGCCTCAGTGTGGTCATGAGCCTTACGAGTACAGGGGACCGTTTTGAGCAGAAAGTTGAGGGGTCGGGGCCGCCCAAATGGACGCGTAGGACAGCCACTTGCAATCTCCCTCGAACGCCATACCTCTCTAAATCTTTGATAAAGTGTGACCGTGAGAACACTGAAATGGGTGCGTTGCGAATCAGGATGAGCCCAGGAGGGGATGATGGCGGGCTGCCCGGATGCGTCCTACGGAAGGGTCACTGCGCAGCTCGTTATCCCCATGTGCCTATTGGGGGGGGGGGGGTCTGTGGCGGGTGGGATGATTATTTGGAATAACGCGAGCACAGACGGTAAAGGATGATGTGGATCGTATAGAAAAGGAGAAACGGAAGAAAGGTTGCGAGACTACGTGTTTCCTACTCACAGCTATACACGATTCAAATAATTCACTTATATTTCTCCTTTGATTCTACATATATAATAATTCACTGCGCTACTGGAAAACAACACCACCATCTTCATAGTCCGCGGCGATCTTTACCATTCCTGTGTAACCCATTTTTTCTTATACCCCTTGGCACCGGATTATGGTTTCGTACATACCCAATGTGTCTTTATTGTGAAGCTGAAGCTCCGTTTCGTTCGTAGTCCCTTCCTCAAATGCTGTTGTAGTTTTAACAGAGTTACTTCGGTTCGAATTCTAAGATGACCATATATGTCTTTTTTATATCCTACTTTGGTTCGGGGTTCTGGAACGTTCTGTTTGGGGTTCCAAGTCAAACGTCACAACAGGACTGCCAAGGCCGGCGTTCACCCATATACAGATTACGATGTCTTCTGAGTGGAATACTGATACACACAATCACAACTCCGCTATTGCTCTCAAGCTCTGGAGAATATGGACCGAAACAGGATCGGAATCGGTTTCGACAGTGACGAGACGCAGCGGCAGCAATTCAGTCGGACCACTGTTTCGCTGCTTGGTGAATCGGGCCGGATGGTAATTAACAATGATGGTGTATGCATTCACTTCCTATCTCTCTCTCTCACTTTTCTCCGAGTGGGACCCGATCGTGTACTAGACGTTTGTCGAGAATCGCGAACTGGAAGAGTGAGGGAGAAAACGATGAAAAATACTTGGGAAACGGAATGAATTTATCTGAGATTCTTTTTCGGCCGATAATCTTTTGCGTGTGTGGAGTGGGTAGGTTGAGACTAAGGAACGGAAGTTAGGGGAGAAGGATACATGTGTGTGTGTGATGAAATTTTGACGTTGGACACATCTACATCGACGTCGGGTTTTTGATGTGTTCATTTTATCTGATTATTAGACTAGACTTGGTTTGATGTGGATTTTTGGGTGCCCGATTGCGATGGGACTCGAGATCATGTGGAAAATGTTCTTAGCATTTTTTTTTTACCGCAATTTTCTGTGTTTTGGGCTGGTGTGCGGGGTCTATTTTAATTGGAGCTTGAAGGTAGGCTGATTCTGGTCAAGACCCCATCGGTACCACAATAAATCAAGATGTCGTCCAGCCCCCACCCGGAGAACCAGCGTACCCACCGTGTTGGCACCAAGTTTATACATGTCCACCTGCGCCAGTTTGTACGAAGGAAACATTTGAGCAGCTTATTCTTGCTTGAAGGCAGTTCGAAATTTGCTCGCAACTTTGGTGGTGTTGTTGCTTACAACTTGACCTCATCAAGGGCTGTTGATTTCTCAGCAGCAACCAAGTTCCGCTTCAAGTTGGGAATAGACGCAATCAATCGCATTTCATACTGAAACAATCCTTCAATTCTGATGAGAACAATGAGGGTGCCGCATTTTTAGAGTACTGCTCTTGCCAGCCGCACATGATGCATGATGCGTGATGAAAGGTACAGTCGGATAGATTGGAGGTCCAAGTCGATAGCTCGTGTAGAATCAAGCGCACGGAGGTGGCGTCCAAAAAATTTCAACCTAAACTTTAATGCTGTCGGGATCAGAAATCAACATTTATCAACCATCTCCTCCTTCCAATGTCTGGATACCGCCTCGAGTATGCCGCTCCATCCCGCGCAAAATGCAAAGGTTAGAATATTCATCCTCAGCCCAGACAATACCAGTGCAGTGCTCATCGTAGTTTGTTTGTCACGCTAATTGTTCACTTGTAGGTCCCAAACCATGTTCAGGTCTGCAAATCTGCAACCTTCGCGTTTCTCCCAGTCTGCCAGGTACCGCCATCAATAAGGGTGGCCTTGTTTTGGTACCCTGGTTGAGTTCAGGGGCAACGATAACTTGTACGTTATCTCACCTTCTCATTTAGCACAAGCAATTCCGATCACCTTTTTACAATGCGACATTAGCGCATGGAGACATTGGGGCTGTGTGTCACCCAAAACTCTTGAAAATGTCAAGAAAAGGATTAGTGAATATACTGAGATCGATGGCTATGACGAACTAAACGTCGATGATAAGACCAAGGTTGTCAAGGCTTGGGAAGAAGGCCACGTCGCGGACGAAGATATTCCCGATAGCGCCAGGAAACCTACAGAAGACAACCCCAACCAGAATATTACTGTAAAGAAACCCAGGGAGGATCCATACACTGTGAAAAACGATCATGTCCCAGCTACCCAATCAACCATTCATGCTCGTCGGTCTCTTACTACGGACAAGCCCGGGCCACTCGGTTTGCATTGGCCTCTCTGGGCCAGGCTCAATAATATACATGGTAAGCAGCCCAGGCTCGAGCATCAGCACTTCATCCTTCAGCGCGTCGTGAAAGCTGCGATCACCATGGTGGAGATGACACTTGTGACCACTGACGCATGGCCAGAACGTGGTTTCCGGGATACATATCGTGAGGAGGTGCTCCTGTTGGCCTGTGAGTCGCTCTTGGCCACAGATGGCGGGATACAGGCCATCATCAACAGGATTAATGCTGTGGATGATGGACCCGCCTTTACGAACACTATTGGCAACTGGGTAGGCGTACCGCTGTACTTAGAGCTGTGGTTGACACATTTTTATGCGATGTAGGTGATAGGCCGCCTCACCCACTGGAGAGGCTTAGCCCACACGCATGCTCTCGACCAGATCGTGATTTTTCAACTAGGAGTTGGCAATGCATGTATGGGGCGTGTCGAGGCCCTTTACCAGGCTGACATATATATCTACCCTGGCCTATGGCATGAGGCAAATATTTCCGAGTGTGTGCACCTTACGAAAAATAAAACTCTAGGCTAACGTCACCCTTCAGCCCAAATGGAAATTCGATGGTACAAACATATACCAAAATGAAGGTCTCAAGGATGTCATTCGTGATGCATTCTTCGCAGAACCAACTTCGTTTGGCCTCAAGTATTGCGAGCTCTATCAGTCAACCCATCCAACACGTAAAGAGCCAGAATTGACCATTCCGTTGGTGGCTCTGTCAGCTACAGCTGTAAGTGTACAATATGTTCCTTCCTCAACAACTCTATTCATGCGTGTTTGTAGTTCTATGCTGCTCTCCATGCCTGGGAGACAGGAAAACGTTGTCAAGATGAAGAGAAATTTGAATGGGAGATTTTCGGATCTACGTACGAGCGGCATGTGGGCTATCTCGAGAGCATTCAACGGCATAACGCCAATGCTTTCCATAAAATAATGTCAGACTTGTACGGTCATGCAACGTAAGCTTGGCTTTCATTGATATATTTTTATCCACTTAATATATTTATAGGGCTTATAGGTCAACTTCCGCACCCATGCACCACACAGGTGCCCTTAGTGCGCTGGAAGTAGCAGACTTCAGTGGTTATGATTAGATAGCAGCCATTGCTTCGTTATACCACTGCGTTTCGCCAGTCCTGTGGTTCTCTTGTAATATGTCTTCTTCTCATTGAAGCATAGCGAATAATGCATCTCTTATCTCACTTTGCTTCGTCCGAGTCTGCCTGGTTTCATTTTCCTACTAAATATCTCCTGTTAGTCTCGGCTACGAGACTCAGCGGCTGGTTGGCGGATTTGCCGCTCGCACTTAGAGCTTGAGGTCTCGACAGTCATTCCGGGTCTTACGCGTCCCTTAATTTTCTCAAGATCGGTCCGGTTGTAATATATCCTTCGATCCCGCATATCATCGGTCAGTCCAGTGTTGATCAGACACATAAACTTGGGCTGCAAATTTCCAATGGTACAGGTCAGGCATGAGATATGACCCAGTGCCCGAAATGTAGATAGCATTCTATGCACCTCGGGTCGATGCACTAAACAAAAAATTCACCATTCAGAACTGCTCCTTGGCCTTGTCTTCACCCTCCTCTCCATCCTCACCCTCCTCTCCGTCCACACCCGTGATTCCTCTCCGTCTGAGTCCCGAGATCGCTGCGTCTCGAGACCTTCCTCGGCATATCCACAATCCCAGAGCATAAGCGCCAGTGCATCAGCTATCCGATACGATCCACGACTTCCAATCTCCTTTGCACGTCATACTCCTCTAAACCAATATTGTCATGGATGTATATTTAGTGGTGACGTGTGACCGTGGGAATGCTGGTATGGCTTAATCTCGATCAGGGCAGACGCGTCTCATCCACCATGTCTGCTCAGATTTTCAACGAGCAGGTACGCCAACCACCCATTAAGAAACCACATCTAATATATTCCACAGGCGACCGAAGAAAAAGCCGAGAATGCCCGTCTCTCGTCCTTCGTCGGCGCCCTCGCTCTCGGCGATCTCGTCAAATCCACCCTCGGCCCAAAAGGCATGAACAAAATCTTGCAATCAGCCTCTACGGGCGAGATCAACGTCACGAACGATGGCGCAACGATCCTCAAAGCCATCCAACTCGACAACGCTGCCGCCAAAATCATTGTCAACATTTCAAAAGTCCAAGATGACGAAGTTGGGGACGGCACAACGTCTGTTGCAGTCTTGGCGTCAGAACTGCTCAGGGAGGCGGAAAAGCTCATCGCGCAGAAGATCCATCCGCAGACGATTATTGAGGGTTATCGCACTGCGAGTGCGGCTGCGTTGAAGGCGTTAGAAAAGAGTGCCGTTGATCATTCGTGCGTGGTCACTTTTTCGGAAGATACGCGTTGCTGAACTCGGTCCAAGTGCCGATCCTCAGAAATTCCGTCAAGACCTGTTCAATATTGCACGGACGACCCTATCGTCAAAAGTTCTATCTCAGGATAAGGACTACTTTGCCAACCTCGCAGTGGATGCAGTGCTGCGGCTCAAGGTGTGCGATGCACCACGTTACGACTGGAATCACCGTTGATAAGAATGCGTGTGATAGGGCTCGATAGACCTGGAGCATATTCAGATCATCAAAAAAGTCGGAGGGAAGCTGACGGATTCGTATCTAGATGAGGGTGCGCAATAACCCGTTCACCCTTTCTCCAAAACCCAACCACCATCTTTAGGGTTCATCCTCGACAAAACGATCGCTGTGAATTCAGCCAAGCGTATGGAGAACTGTAAAATTCTGATCGCCAATACCTGTGCGTATATTTCTACCCTCCCCTCCTTCACGCCGACTGAATCCCCGGGTAGCAATGGATACGGATAAAGTAAAGGTATTCGGTGCCCGTTTCAAAGTCGACGGTACTGGAAAGCTCGCAGAACTCGAACGTGCAGAACGTGTACGTTGCATGCCTCCTTCCTATCTCCTCTTTCCCTCACCGAAACCACTACACAGGAAAAAATGAAAGCGAAAGTTGACGCCATATCCTCACACGGCATCAACGTATTCGTCAACCGCCAACTAATCTACAACTATCCCGAATCCCTCCTCGCAGAGAAGGGAATCATGGTTATCGAACACGCTGATTTTGAAGGTGTCGAGAGATTGTCGTTAGTCACTGGCGGCGAAATCGCGAGCACTTTTGATCGACCGGATCTTGTCAAGTTGGGTCAATGCGAGTTGATCGAGGAGATTATGATTGGCGAGGACAAGGTACGTCTTGGCCTTCCCAATTGCGAGGTTTACTCATCCCATCTATCATTAACAGCTTCTCAAATTTTCTGGCGTTGCTGCGGGCGAAGCATGTACAGTCGTCCTCCGTGGTTCGACAAACCAGATGGTAGACGAGGCCGAACGATCATTACACGATGCTCTCTCAGTTCTCTCACAAACAGTCAAAGAAACACGAACAGTCCTAGGTGGAGGATGTTCGGAAATGTTGATGAGTTGCGCTGTGGAACAAGCTTCGAGGGGTATCAAAGGCAAAGGAGCGATTGCTACTGAGGCGTTTGGTCGAGCCTTAAGACAGATTCCAGTTATACTTGCGGATAATGCTGGGTATGATTCGAGTGATCTTGTGGCGAGATTGAGGGCGGCGCATTTTGAAGGGCAGGCTGAAGCTGGGTTGGATATGGATCAAGGGACGATTGGATCAATGAGGACCTTGGGTGTAACGGAGAGTTATAAGTTGAAGAGACAAGTTGTGATTAGTGCGAGTGAGGCTGCGGAGATGATTATCCGGTATGTTTACTTGTCGTGAGTTTAGGATTCCACTGATTTTTTTTTGGGTTAGGGTCGATGACATTTTGAGAGCTGCACCGCGGAAACGGGAAGCTGTGTAGATTATAGATTGGTGAAATAATACGATTTTTATCTGTGATTGTCCGAATCTTGTACTGGGGGTGCATCGGCCAAGACACCTAGGTGGTTTTGGTGGAAGCTTCGTCCCGAATCAACCAACACGCCCTCCACCATCAACAGTTGTGCTATTACACCAGCCTGATATGCAAATCCTGGATATTTCCATTCAAAAAATCAAAATTCTAACGCGACTTTACGTTTCGGATGGTTTGCAAAGTTCTTTCGGGAGGACTGAGGTTTTGGTTTTTGTGCTTGGAGTCCACGGAAGAAATTGGGGAGGTAATAGGCTCGTTTACGGATCCAGGACCTTTGAGAGCCAAGAAAGCCTGCCAATATTTTTAGCCCTGACTCATGTCACTCGAAGCTCTCTCCACTATTAATACTCCAGTGTGTAAGAAGGCGAGAGAGTTCGGAGGGACGTGAGTCGAGGAATTAAGAGGAGGATCGATTTGATCATTTTGTAGTACTTTTTGAACCTATTTATCTATGAAATACCACAATGGTAACTATGACACTATTGTATCTAAGGAAATGAGGACAATGTTGAAGTTTCAGTCATATCCTATGAATAGACTATGAAGTCATTATAATAATAATAGACTGAACTGAAACTTCCTATGAGTTGCTCTGCATACAATGAATGTCATACTGAGTTGATTGTGACTAGTAATGACAATTGGTACTTAATAGATCATTTTATATAGTTCCAAGACTAGGATTCACATTCCATAGTACTCAGTAAGAGTCAGATAGAACATTCTATGTATTTCAGACACAACATGTGTCTTTATGACTCTGTATATAGTATGACTCATCTATGCTCTCCTAGATGTATATAAACCCTATGTAGCAGACATGTTTTGTATCTTGTTCAATTGAACAATTCTTCACAATTGTCTATCTCTTCTAGTACAACCCAAACCTTGATTTACTTGACTTTGGACTTGCTACCACTGAAACAGACTATTTCATCAATAACATCTGTCTATCCAAATTACTATTCTACAGATATCAAATAGAAGCATACTTTCTTGGTGAGTAGACTCTATGTTCTCTCCTACTGCATTTACTACTGCTGCCCCAGCAATAACTTGTTATAGTCATTTCCTCAACAGGTTATGGGCTCCAGTAGCCTTACTGAGAGTTAAACCATTATCATCTCCTCTAACTGAGATAGGATAATAGGGCTTTGCCTGACAGAATTATTCCTGTCTTTGATCATTGCTGATAAAGTAAATTTTCTTCTAGAAAGAAATTCTCTTGACAAAGATATTATGTCTACCAATAATATCATATCTGAATTGCCTAAGCTCAATAGGCCTAAGAACTATGCATTCTGGTCTAGGAGGCTTCAGAATGCCTTGACTCTCATTACTGTCATTGGTACCAACCAGTCAGGATGGTTTATAATTAAGAAGCCATTGTTTTCAACTCAGCTAAATCCATTACTGGATCTTGATTCCCTAAGATGTGCTTTTGCAATATTCTCTACAGAATTGAATATACCTCTGTGAAAGAAGGTTTGTCCATAGAAAACAAGAATTATTATGTCTATGAAGTAACAGGAAATCAGGTAATGTACCATTTATATAGCCAATGCCTGTCCTTGTAATTGTTCCCTTCTCCTATCTTCATCAGTCAAAGCTTGCAGATTTTTAGAAGAAATATCTTGATCAATTAGAAATAGCAAAGGTAAAATTGCCAGAGGTTCTTGGTGTGATAATTACCTTGAACACTTTACCACCTGATTAGAATACAGCTACTCAAATAACTTTGGCAAATAATCACAATATTGTTGATTTGTCTTGGGAGGTAGTCCAACAAACTATAAATGCAGAGTGGGCAAGACATAAAGGCTCCAGACCTTCAATGTCTAACCAACAAGCTTCTTATGCCTCTACTACTAACTACTCTGCTTGCTCTCAGGACAACTTCTAAAAAAACCACTCTAGACCACTTTGGAATTGCTTCCATCCTAGAGGCAACACCAGAATCCAGCCTGCTAGGAGTTCTTATTACCCTACCAATCCCAGTGGTCAGCCACCTCTGTTCCAACCTACTTTGCCTACATAGACAACTATCTTACAGAAGAAGAAGAAAAAGCCCAAGAAAGGCAAAGGCAAACTACAAGCCCATATGGCAGAAGCCATGGTGGGTTTTGCTGCTACCACAGAACATGTAGTTCTGAAGAGAAAACAAGAATAACTCAGTCTCTTAATAGACATACAAGAACTATATATTAGGTACCTGAAAAGAAAACAAGAATAACTACTACAGAGTTAACATAATATTGGCATATATAGATAACTCTAGAGGGGGGCTTACTTAGTCTCTCAATAGATGTGTGAGAACTGAGGGAAGCAATACATTGTATTCTAGTGTATTTTATACTACAAGATGTGTGGAACTATCTTAGGTAGAACATAAAGCAAAAGTGAAATTTTCATAGAACATATTGTATCTAAGGGGTAGGACAAAGCTACATGTCCATTGTCCACATATGTTGATATGTGGACAATGGGCTGATTGATGTGTGGCCTTAGGAACAATAGCATACAGAATGTATACACTTGGTAGCTTGGAGCAATCTGATATCCCAATACTCTCCCTCAAATCATGGAGAGTCCAAGTTCCTGGGAAAAATGCTTCACCTTTGGAGAGGGGAGCACTTTTGTAAATACATCAGTGACCATGTCCTCAGTAGGGCAATAAATGAGGTGAAGTTTCCCTTCTTTGATAACCCAGTAGATAAAATAGTAGCAAATGTTGATATGTTTAGCATAGGAGTAGAACTGATGGTTGTTGGCAAGTGCAATAGCAGATTGATTATCTAAGAAGATGGTAGTAGTATTGAGTTAGAATCTGAAAACTTCATTGATGAGGGACTGAAGCTATAGAGTTTCTTTTGCAGTATGTGTAGTAGTAACATATTTGACTTGGTAGTAGACAAGGTGACCAGCTCCTGGTGTTTTGTGCTCCATGAAATGGCACTACCATTAATTATGAGTGCAGGCCCAGAGGTTGTACAGCAGTCTTTGGCCATATTGCCATCAGCATCAGTATACTCCTGCATATTTTCACCAGAGCCTCCATATGTAAGCCATAAATCTTGGGTCCCCTTCAAGTATTGAAACACCTATTTGACAGCTTCCCAGTGAGCTTTGCTAGAGTTTTTTGAGAAATGTGAGAGGATTTGCACCACATATACAATGTCAGGTCAAGTCCCAAGTGCTGTATACATAAGAGTACTAACAGCCTCTTGGTAAGGGATCTGGGCCATTTGAGCAATTTTGGTGGTTATTTTTGGGAAGTGATCAGAAGTGAGGTAAATAGAAGGGTCTATGGGTGTACTGATAGGCTTGGTATCCTTGAGACCAAAGCATTGAAGTGACAAGTTGATATATGAGTACTGCAACAACAGTAACTTGCCTTCTTCTCTAAGTCTCTTCACCTTGATTTCTAGCAGCCAATGCACTTCCCCTAGATCTGTAACTTCCACATATTCAGAGATCCATTTCTTTACCCAGATGATAGTTGTAGTTTTGCTGGCAGTAAGAGTGCAGTCATCAACATGTATAGCAATGATAGTAAGCTCCAAGATTGTGACTAAAAAGAAGACATATAGATTATTTTTTGATCACATAAATCCTAGGTTATCTACTAGAATCTCACACAGGCATTAATACCAACATCTACTGGACTGTTTTAAACCATATAATGTTTTCTTTAATTGGCAGACCTTTCTGGGGTATTGTCAATCTTCAAAACTAGAAGGCTGCCTTATGTAGATTACTTCTTCATTACTGAGTTTCATATTAAGAAAGGCTTCTTTGATATCAATCTGATGAATCTCTATATCCTGGGCTGTAGTGATCACAAGAATAGTTTGTATGGATGCAAGCTTTGCTACTGGCACATAGGTATCAAAATAGTCAATGTCTGGCACTTGGGAAAATCTCTGTGTAACAAGGTAGACTTTATGACAAATTACAACATCTGAGGCATCTTTCTTTGCCTTGAATACCCATTTTAATCTGACAATATTGGCACCAATTGGGAGGTCCATAAGTTCCTATGTTCTAGCTTTTATCAATGTGTCAAGTTCTTCTTTCATTCATTCTTGCCACTGTAGCCAGTCTGCCCTCAGCCTTGCTTTTTTCAATGACTCAGGTTCTAAGGATTCTGCTCTATTCATTTCCATAGCAAATGCCCAGGTTTCCTTCCAGTCCAATTTCTAAGCTAATATAATGGCATATCCTTCAAGGATAGTCTGTACTTTGACACTTGGATTTCATAACTATGTATTTGGGAGATTTCCATCCATAAGGTTAGAATCAATTAGTGAATTGCTAGAGTTGGCAGGTCTGAATAGGGTATGATGTAATATCAGTATCAACTGGAGAGGAGAGAACAGGAGTAGTATCTGAAGAGGGTATGATCCTCCCCCTCAAGATTTGGATTCTTGAATGTAACATTCCTTTCTACCTATATAGTACCATTGTTAGGGAAGTAAACCCTCATTCTATTGCTGTTTTCATCAAATCCTAACCAACAACCCTTTTTTGCCCTCAGATCTAACTTATTACCCTTCATATCTAATATCCAACACTTTTCTCCCTACTTATACAGCTTGCTCAAATCCAGCTTGTCTTAGTAGACTGCTTTAAAAGGGGTTTTACCTTCAATTACCCTCATATTTGTTCTATTCATCAGCTATACAGCATAACAGACAGCTTCTGCCCAGAGTGTCTTGGGAAGGTAAGAAATATGGTTCATTGCACAGATACACTTTATGATTATACAGTTGTGGTATTCTGCAATCCCATTGTGTTCAAGAGTATTGTAGATGGTTAGCTTGATGTAAGTACCTTGAGATTGGAGGTAATCTTGGAATGCTATTCCAGTATATTTTTCTCTATGGTCAGAATGTAATGTTTTGATACAGATTTTGTATTGTGTTTCACACCAAGCTTCAAAGGTTTTGTAGACATCTGGGACTTCTGATTTTGCACTCAAGAAGACAATATGGGTCCAGCAGAAGTAATTGTTGGTGAAGGTAACATAGTATTTTCATCCTTTTTTTGTTTCAACTGATACTGGTTCCCAGATGTCCAAATAGATCTCAGCTCCAAACTCTCTTGCCCCAATACCTTGGTGCTCCTTTGTCACAGTCCTCCACATTGACTTGGCAAACACACACAACTTACAGAAGTAGTTTGATATACCATCCATATCCAACCTTAACCCAGTCATCATCCCATCCTTTACTGACTTCTTTGTAGCTGCAAGTACTATATGGCCAAGACAATAATGGATTTGATCAAGGGTAAGTGAGTCTCTAACCATGTTTATACTGATAGGGTCCATATTGACTTCTCTAATAATTTTGTATAGACTGCTTTTATTCTGAGGGATTTTGGTAATGCATATACCCTCTGGATCTTGAATAATGCACTTTCTATTTGCAAACATGATGGTGAACCCAGCTTTATTGAGGCAACCAATAGACACAAGTGTGTATCTAGTTTCAGAAGAGTATAACACTTCTATTAGCCTTAACTGAGATGATATTGGTCTATTTGGTACATCAAGTATGATGTTACCCTTTTCAACAGCACTGAAGCTTTGCTTATTAGCTGCATAGAGTGCTAGTGGTTCAATTTCTTGATAGTTTATGAAAGTGTTGCAGTGTGGGGAGATATGGCAAGATGTTTCAGAGTCAAAGACTTTAATTCACATAGAAGTGAGCGGTTTTTGGACTTGACTAGCCATAGTTTCTTTACTCATGTTAACAGCATTTATGATTTCTTCAGTTGTGTCCTCTATCCACTACTCTCTCTCAATCTCACCAACCTCTATTGTAACTACTGCTCCTGTTACCCAATCATTATTACTATCAACTTCCATTTAATCCTTGTCCTTGATTTTCTCAATTGTGACAATCAAAGGTTCATCCCAATCCTCTTCTACAACATTAGCAGATCTACTGCCCTTGAAGTTGCTTGGTGAGGGTTTCTTTTCCTTATATTTGGGATACTCTTTGTCCCTTTCCCAATGTCCAACCTGGGCATATTTATGGTAGTTTCCCTTTTGTTTGAGCTTTTTCCCATTTCCCTTTCCCATTCTTTTCCCTTTGTCAACTGCTATAGCTTTATCTCCCTCATTCTTGGATGAAAATCCTTTCAGCTTCTTGAAACAAGCATGTACATCCCATTCATCACTGATTAGAATAATGAAGATATCAGAATCTATTGTGTGGTTAAGGGAGGAATGAAGTTGAGCAGCAAAGAGTTGGGCAGAGGCAAACTTTGATAGCTAGCAAGGTAAGCAGGATATTAGAGTACTGTGGTAGTCATCATTGTTAGTGTCAATACTAGTAGCAGTTAGTTGGGCATACTTAGCACATAGGTTGTTGAGGAATTGATGAACATCTGCCTTATCAGGACAGTACAGGACTGCACAAAAGATCCTTTATACAAGTATTCCTGTGTAATTGCATCCCATATCTTTTTGACAGTGAAGTATCTGGTAATGATGATAAATATTGAGTTAGAAATTCACTGTACAAGGATGGACTTGGCTATGCATTCATGGTGGTCCCAGACCTCCATAGCTTTGGCAAGCTCAGGTGTAGGGGAAGGTTGAGGGAGTGTAGACACAGAAGATGTATTAGGGGATGAGGGAGCAGGTTTAGGTATTTTGGAACATAGCACCTTTCTATCAAAGTGTTTCTACAGGCCTTTTACCTGGATTGTTGTCTTGAACTTAAGCATAAATATTGCCCAGTTCACTCCTGACAATTCCAGCTTTGGCACTGTGGCAGAGATCATGTCATTCATAGTGGTAGCCATTTTGTGTCCATCAAGTATTCAACTTGTTCAATTTAAATGTTTGGGTTTTAATAGCAATGGTTGGTGTTATGACCTTAGTCTAGGACTCAGTTGCAAGTCTTTGGATAAAGACAAGGAAGTAGAGAAAAGAAGAAGGGATGATATGATTGGTAAAATGTAAGAAATATATTAAGTATTACTATACTTTATATACTAGTGGTGAGTGCTAAGAATAAGAGAATGGAGTAATAGAGTCATAGGGATGAGTAGAACAAGTCATGAAGAGTACAGTTCTAAGGGGTAAAACAGGAGATGACATGGATATGGTGAAATGATAAGTACAAGGTGATAGATGCATGATAGGAATGTAATTGCTAAGAATAGTTCATAATAATACCTCTTTTTCTAGATTCATGACCTCATAAATCTCAAATACCTTTATTCCTGGCTTCCTTGAGAGTGCTTTTTTGGGCAGTTGGCATAGGCATATGTGGTATAGCCTTCATGGTTAGGGCAGCTTTCTTTGTGGAGAGTATTAACAAGCTGTCATTTGTTGGGTCCAATCATGGGGGTTCCCAATTGACATCTACACCCAATTCAAAAGGGGGCATGGTCAGGTTTTGCTTGGAATAATGCAATAGTATGTCCTTTGAAGGTTGTTGTGTCATTTATTTTAGCTGCTACAAGGTTGTGGACAATTTCTTGCCAGTAGTTGTCATCAAGTTGTTCCTTTTCTTTTAGTGTGAGATAAGATTGAGGTGGGCTGAATATGATAGGTTTGGTTGGTAGGTCAAAGTTGGGGATATAGATTAAGAGATGATCTACTTTATCTCTCATGTCAGGTTCCATCAATTGGTCAGCTACTAATCTTTCAATCCTTGCCATTTCTTTGTCTAACTATTCTTGTTTGTCTTTTTTGTGGTATGGTGGCTTATCAGATAATGTAGTGGGGGTGTATGAGTCAAGGTCCATCAGTTGTTGGGCTAGTTGGTATGTGGGATTGTTGCTCGAATTGGTAAGGTGGTTAAGCCTTTTGCCTGTCATGATTAGGGCACTTTGGATATATCATTTTACATCAGAGTGTACTAATATGTTAAGATCAGTAGTTGCTTTATCCAATAGCTCTTTCATGAGTTCATGTTTTCCAATTGACATGGCAGCTGGCAGGGCTCTGACAGTGGTAACAAGTAGGATATGGCTTAGGGCTTTGGCTTGGACTTGGAGGTTGTTGATGGCATGGGCAATATATGTGAGTCCTTTGGTTGTAGAGGTGTAATGTTTGATTTGGTCTTTGGTTGATTGGGCATTGAGAAGGTTGTTGAGTTCTTGCTTGAACT
Source organism: Chlorophyllum brunneum (assembly GCA_963576785.1). Lineage (NCBI taxonomy): Eukaryota > Fungi > Basidiomycota > Agaricomycetes > Agaricales > Agaricaceae > Chlorophyllum > Chlorophyllum brunneum. The sequence goes on from OY756148.1 coordinate 475,923, forward strand.
CTGTGTCATTGGCTAGAAAGGGGGTAGGTTTGTGCTCAGCATGCATGGTGTGTTATGGAGGTAGTTGGCAAAGTCTAGAGTGTAGTGGATACAACATGAGGTGTATTGAGTATAGTGATCTCTTGTGATACAAGGTCTGTTATTCATAGTTGTTATTTTTTACCCTCTATTTTTATAGGTTTCATCCTCAAAATCTTGTTTAAAAATTCTTGAACTGCCTTCTTGGCATTTCCTAGTTCTGCCTTATCTTCCCATATGTCTTCTTTGGAGGTGTATCCTTTCCAGTATACTAGATATTGATTTCTCTGTCCTCTCATATGGTATCCTCAGATCTCTTCTACCTTATACTGTTACAAATTCAGCTACTAAGGGCAATTGAAGAGGATGCAACCTCTAGGGTATGGTCTTAATACCTATCTCAGCCAAGTAACTGGATAAGCAAACATTATCAAACTGTCATTACTCAACCAAGAAATGGGAATCCTGTTTATCTTGTAGCGCTGGGTAATGAGGGCGAGTAGAAAATAAGCAGTTAAGCAATCTTCTATTGATTGACAGCAACTGTCAATGGAAACTCTTCTTGGGCAATCAAGAAGGCTATTCCTGTAGAAGAACAAAGCTTAAGCTTTGACTTCCTAATACAGTTGGCTATTTATACTAACTACTTCTTTTCTATAAATACTACAGAATATAGATAATGAAACTGAAACACGTTTCACAATGTGAAACTGATAGATATGAAACTCAAGATAAAACACTACTAAAGATAGATGTAGAACTGATAAGGATGAAACATAGAGCAAAGTGAAACTGATGAAGGTAAAACAGATGAGTGCTTACTTATCCTCAGAGATCTCAGATGATGATGATGAAAATTCATCGGAACAGCTGCAGTCATACGACATGCAGGACAAAGTGGTAGAGGGCAATGACAACAATGGTGGTGATGGAAGAACTGCATCCATAGGATGATTGGAGTTGGATGATAGGGATGATGTAGATGCAATTGGTTCTTTGGAGAGATAAGACTCAGGTGACTTGACAAAGGCTCGAGTAGATCATAATAGTAGATAGGGAGAATTGTTGCTGTCACTACTGGGTACAGTGGGTTTGTCATCTGGTGATAAGTCTCTAGGTTGCATTTTTATGCAATAGATTCCACTAGCAATTTGTTGGTGAATGAGCACTTCGAGCACTGGACCATGAGTGTACATGTAAGGGTGGATGTACTACATAGTTTCTTTGGTAGTTGGCCATGCTTTCCAACCATTATTCCAGGCACCATAGAGGTTGTTCTCAATGGTGCATAAGTAGAGTCCATCAGTGTTGCATACAAATAAGTATGGTGCATATTTCCAGGCTAGTTAAAGTAGGGAATCAATAATGGTATTCTTGGATTATAGTGGTGGGATGAGTGGTATTGCTTCTGGAAACTTGTTGTAACCTCTGATATAGGTTCGAGGTTTGGACATAACATATACTGTTCTTTATTATTGATAATCTTGGGCATCAGTGGTGGTAGAGTATACTGGCTGTCAAACTGGGGTTCATGATAAGGGAAGAGGAGTCAGCTATTGAATATGTCATGTATTGTCCATGTTTCAGATAAGTCCAGTTGGTAACTTGTTTTGCCTATTTTTGCTTTTATTTGGAATGGTCCATAGCATTTGTGATCTAGCTTCTTGGTTGGTCTCATTGTCTTGATGTTGCTTACTTTGAGCCATACTTGATCTTCTGGAATATACCCATATTCTGGTTTGGTGCTATTACATTTCTCTATCTGAGTCTGGCTGTGTTGTAGTATTTTGATTGCTTCTTGTTGCATCTCTTGTAACTCCTGTATTTGTTCCATAATTGCAGGTGCCTTGGTCATGTTCATTATATCTCCTTTCCAAGGGTATCATTCATAAACTATCTGGAATGGCAAGTATCCTATGACAGTGTAAACTTTGTTATTGTATTGGAATTCTGCTGTGGTTAACCATTTCTTTCAGTTATCCTATATGTGGTTTATTACATTTTTGAGGTATGTCTTGACCTTCTGGTTGATGTGCTCAGTTTGACTGTCAGTTTGTAGATAATATGCTGTGGATAAGTTTTGTTGTATGCCCATCACTTGGCATAGTTCTGCCATGAATTTTGATGCGAATTGAGGACCTCTGTCACTGATGATTCTACAGAGTATTCCATGTGTTCTCTATATATCATCTCAATATATCTTTCCTAGCTCCTCAGATGTCAAGGTGGTGTTAACTGTGTACAGTCTGATCATTTTGCTGAAATGATTGACTATGACAAATATTGTGTCATATCCTTCTGACTCTGGTAGTGGTCCTATCATATTGATTGATATTTCTTACCAAGGTTCTGTTGGTATCAGTAGTGGATGGAGATGTGTTGTGGGTCTTGTCCAGAGTATTTTGTTTCATTGGCATATGTTGCATCCCTTGATGTATCATTTGACATCATTGCACATTTGGGGCCACCAATAACTCCTTCTAAGGAGTTCAATCATTCAATGTTGTCCCAGATGTCCTATGTCTGTTTTGTTATAGTGTTGTCGGAGTATTTCTTGTCATATTTGGCTGTTGGGTAGAACATATATTCTTCTATCAAACATTGGTACTCCATCGGTTTCCCATGTCTCTTCTGGTCACTTTTTCTTTTCCTTCAACCATTGTGTTTCCCTCTTTGTTTCCTTTCATATTCAGTGTTTCAGATCTTCTTCTCCTGAGATATCCTAGATTTGTCAGATCTCTGTGGTTGTGTTATTGAATAGATGGTCAGGTAGTAAGATAATATTGGTATTGTCTCAGGTAGTATCAGTTTTTGTTAATCTCAATAGTACATCTGCTGTTGTGTTTGTCTTCCTAGGGATATGTTTCAGTATGTAATGGTATTCTTATAGCTCCATCTGCCATTTTGCTTGTTGTCCTGTGAGCTGTTATGGTTTTCAGAAATATTCCAGGTTCTTGTGGTTAGTCCAGATCTCGAATAGTTCATTGATGTCAAGTAGATATTGTCTCCATGTCTTAATTGCTTCTTGGATGGCTAGTAGTTCTTTGTCATAGATTTGGTAATTGTGTTCTGCAGGTGTCATTGTTCTTGAGTGAAAAGCAATTGGATACTAGTGTTCTTTCTACTTTTGTAATAGTACTGCTTCTATTTCATAGCCTGATGTGTCTACCTCTACCCTATTATGGATTTGGCTACTAAGGGAAATCAAAGAGGATGCAACCTCTAGGGTATGGCCTTAATACCTATCTCAGCCAAGTAACCAGATAAGCAAATGTTATCAAACTGTTATTACTTAACCAAGAAATAGGAATTCCATTTATCTCGTAGCTCTGAGTAATAAGGGTGAGTAGAGAATAAACAGTTAAGCAATCTTCTATTGATTGACAGCAACTGTCAACAAAAACTCTTCTTGGGCAATCAAGAAGGCTATCCCTGTAGAAGATCAAAGCTTAAGCTTTGACTTCCTAATATAGTTGGCTATTTATACTAACTACTTCTTTTCTATAAATAATACAGAGTATAGATAATGGGACTGAAACACATTTCACAATGTGAAACTGATAGATATGAAACACAAGGTAAAATGCTACTAAAGATAAACATGAAACTGATAGAAATGAAACAACTAAGTATAGGACAGGGTGAAACTGATAATGGTAAAACAGATGAGTGCTTACTTATCCTCGGAAATCTGAAATGATGACAATAGAGATTTGTTGGAACAGCTGTAGTTATGAAATGTGCAGGATGAGATGGTAGACGGTGATGATAATAATGGCAGTGATAGAAGAACTACATCCATAGGTTGATTAGGATTGGATAATAAGGATAATGTTGATGTAGTTGGTTCTTTGGAAAGGTAAGACTTGGGTGACTTGATGAAAGCTCGAGTAGATTGCAATAGTGGATGGGGAGAGTTGTTGCTGTCACTACTGGGTACAGCAGGTTCATTGTCTGGTGATAGGTCCTTTGGTTACATCTCTATACAATAGATTCCATCAGTGACTTGTTAGTGAATGAGTGCTTTGAGCACTAGACCATGGGTGTACATGTAGGAGTGGATGTACTGCATTGTTCTTCAGTAGTAGGTTGTACTTTCTAACTGTTATTCCAGGTGCCATAGAGGTTGTTTCTGATAGTGCACAAGTAGAGTCCATTGGTGTTGCATACATGTAAGTATAGTGCATATTTCCAAGCAAGTCAGAGTAGAGAGTTAATGACGGTATCATTGGATTGTGGAGGTGGGATGTGTAGTATTGCTTCTGGAAACTTATTGTAACCTCTGACATAGGTTCGAGGTTCAGACATAATATACTCTGTATTGTCCCTTATCTTATGGCATTGCTAGTACTGGTTTACTTGTGATCTTTTCCTTGATTCTTGAAGGCTTGCTATTGTCATTCTGTTCATGTCCATTGAGTATCATTCTTCTTCAGCTCATGTAAGGGAGCTGCTATATTGCTGAAGTTGTGTATGAATCATTGGTAGAAGTTTGTGAAACCTAGGAATTTTTTGACATCCTTTAGGGATTTGGGTGTTGGCCATTCTTTTACCACTTTCACCTTCTCCTCCTCTATTCTAACATTGTCTTGTCTGACCACAAATCCTAGTATCGGTATTTCTTTTGTATCAAATAAGCATTTTGACCTTTTGAAGTACAACTGGTGTTTGGCTATAATATTGAGGAATTACTTTGTTCTTTTCTCAAGTTCCTCTTGTATAGTTCCCAGGATAACAAAGTTATCCATATAGTTAATGACTGCCCCTTTATGTAACATTTCTCAGAATACTGTGTTCATCATTCTCTGGAATATTGTTAGTGAGTTGCTCATTCTGAAAATATGACTGTTAGTTCAAATAATTTGTTGTTCATCACAAATACTGCTTTCCATTCATTATCTTCCCTTATCCTGATATTGTTGTAACCCCAGATAATATTGAGCTTGTTGAAGACTTTTGTATCTTTGAGTCAGTTGATAACTTTGCTTATTAGTAGGAGTGGCATTTTGTCTTTGATCATATGTTTGTTCAGTTTCTTATAATCTTGTACTAAACATTTGGTTCTGTTCTTCTTGGGTATAAAGAAGCATGGGATGGCATAGGGGGATTATGATAGTCAAATTCATTCTAGGGCAATGTTTTTGTCAAGGAATTTCTATAACTCTTGTTTTTCCAGTATTATTATGGAACAGACTTTGGACTGTAGTAACAGTGGTATATTTTTGGACAGATTTATTTTATGATCCCATATCATGTGTTTGGGCAGTTTGTTGAAGTTTTTCTTGTTAAACAGATGCATATATTGCTGTAAGTACATTGGTAGGTCTTCTAGGTTCATCTAGTTGGTCTTCTTCTCCTCTATGTGTTCATTCATTGTGTGTATTCTCTCATTGAACCATATGTCATTGTGATATGTGGTGTAATCCTTTGGACATCTTGTGAACCATATTATGTTATTTGTCCAATTGATTTCAGGGTTGTGTTTGACAAGCCAGTCATGTCCAAAGTATAGGTCTGCACTTTCTAGTTTTATTATCATTGCTTTGATTTCTTCTGTGTGTTTTCCATTGTTTAGTACCAAGTGTGCTATATCTGTTATCTCCCCCTTCTTGTTTCAGTTCCATCAGTGTTAATCACTCTTATCAGGGTTTCAAGGGGTTTGGTTGGGATTTATTCTTCTTCTACTACTCTTTGCACTATGCACATGTGGGTGCATCCAGAGTCTACTAGTGTTGTGATTTGTTTTGGTCCTTTTGTTGTTTTGATAGTTGAGTTAAGAAGAAGTTCATGTATCAAGTTTTATTTCTGTGGGATCATATATTGTCTATTATAAAGTAAAACAGGAACTCTAGGTTTATTGGCTCACAGGTTTGTGCCTACTTGGAGCCTTCAGCAAAATCCTTCTTTACCTTTTCTTCTTGCTTAGTCTCCTCAGTAATCTCCCTGATGTGTACTTTCTTTGGTACCTTGCAGTTTTTTGAAATGTGGCCCTACTTGCTACAATTGTAGTATATTAATTTGGTGTACATGATCTTTGTTTTCTTGCAGTAGTATTTGGCAATGTGTCTATATAGGTTACAGTTGAAACATCTTGATTTACCATTCTGATCAGTATCTACCCTTTGTCTTCCAATCTCCATTGGTTATCCTCCTCCTCCATATATGACTCTAGTGGTGGTTCTGATGTCTCTACAGGTGATGTTTATAGTTTCATATCCTTATTCTACTGCAAGGATTGTAGTCTTCTACTTCTTGTACATTGTTAGAATTGAGACTGCTGGATAGTCTACAATAGTTTGTATAATGTCTGCTCTGGTATGTTATTTGAGAAGGAAGATGGCATGTATGTTATCTATTTCTACTTGTACTTTCAATACTTCAATTCAATTATGAAATTGGTGGTGTTTCTCTTTCTCTGTTTGAACAACTTGATTTCCCCTTTTGCTATTACCTTTCTATTCTCCAATGAGAATGTGGCTATCATTTCTTTAGCAAAGTCATCAAATGTCAGTATTTTCTTGTCCTGAATAGCTGATAATTTGGCATTTGCATAGGGTCCTGCCAGTCCTTCTCTTATCCTTGCTAATACTCCAATTATCTTTTTTTTTGTTGTCATTGATCTGGTTGAAGAGTGTCCATAGGGACATTGCTCTTCACCAATTGTCAAACTTGGTTTTATCTCCATTGAAGTATCCTGGTTCTGGGGCTAAATTTTTTGGGAAGTTAACTTTGTCAGCTATTTCTGATTCTGTTTCAGGTTCTTTGTGTTTGTTCTTGTATGTCTTGGCAATTTCTATATTAGATTAGTTCTTGGCAACTTTTATGTTAGATGGGACTTTGGCAACTTCTATGTCAGATGTTTCGGATTTACTGTATTTGTAGATCTCAGTGATTTTTATATCAGATGGGGCTTTGGCAACTTTTATGTTGGATGTGGTCTCAGCAACTTCAGTATTGAATAGAGTCTCAAAGAGTGCTATGTTCAGATTTCTACTATTTAAAGCCTTCCAGGATTTCTGGTTCTGTTTGTCATTTGGATCTGATAGTTATGGATAATCTCTGGATGTCTGTCAGTCTCAGGGCTCTGGGTCTTCTTGGTGTTCTTGATGAGCTACTGCTGCTTATATACTGTTGTCCTGGTCAGAGACTATTATTCCAAGCCTAGCTATACTCTCTTACAAGGTGAGTTAAATGATACTTTACCAAATGTTACAACCTTAGTCTAGGACTCAGGTTACAAGTCTTTGGATAAAGATAAGGAAGTAGAGTAAAGAAGAAGGGATGATACAATTGGTAAAGTATATGGAATACATCAAGTATTACTATACTTTATACACTAGTGGTGAGTGCTAAGAATAAGGGAATGGAGTAATAGAGTTATAGGGACAAGTAGAACAAGTTATAGGGACAAGTAGAATGAGTCATAAAGAGTACAGCTCTAAGGGGTGAAACAGGAAATGACATGGATACAGATGATGATGATATAAATTGAGCTGACTATGCTACTACAGGAGCTCAGGTGATTTGTCAAACAAATACCTCATCAGCTACATATATAATATACAATAACAGTAAACAAGCACTAGCCAATAGAAAGCGAAACATTAGAAGAGGCAGAAGGGAGAAGGTGTGAACAACAAGAAGGTAGTTGGATGGCCTTTAAAGGAATGGTATGGAAAGGAGAAAAAGTGCGTGCTACAGTGCTCCAGATATGGCCCGCAAGGTGGATGGACACCAAGTGACAATTGTCAGTGAGACAAGTAAAAAGCTTCCATTGTTGGAGAGATGAGAGTTGGAGAACATGTTCATAATCAATAAAGTCTTCCAGGATGGGTAATAAACCTTTGTAGAAGAAGGACCGGCCACATGGCCACACCTGAGTGTCTGCAAAGAGGTCACTGAGGGCATGGTGCAATCAAGGAAGGTTGGCTAGATGCAGGTTGTGGAGCTCGAGAGTTGTGTTGACTTGCCTGATAATATCCTGAGTAGATTGGGAACGAAAGGAGGAGAAGCAAGGACACTATAAGAACAGATGGTGGGGAGATTCCAAGAGTGGACAACCAAACCTGCACCAAGGCTGGGAGAGAGGCTTATGACGAGAATGAAGAGTTAAGGCCATGGGTAATTGACTGCATCAAGCATACAGTTGAACCAAGGCTGAATATGCAGAGCATGCACAGGTGTAAGGGTACTCAGGGGGTGGATGCAGGTCATAAAGTGCATAGGAAACAATAGCTGGAGGAGGTGGTATGTGTTGGGCCTCCAGTGAGAGATGTTCTACAAGGGTGGCAATGTTGGACTCGTAAAAGCCAAATGCTGAGGTAAATAGAGTGTAAAGGTCCATTGCAAAGGTAGGCACAGGGAGTTGTAGGGATAGAGAAAATAAGGCAGATGAGGAAGCAAAGGCAGCTGCATCAACAAGGCACTTGAGCTGGGCTGGGGGCAAAGTAGAGGTGGTATGAGCATGTGTGTAAGAAACTAAAGGAAAGAGAGAGTGATTTTGCACTGGAAGGGGATAAAAGAAAGGTCAGGAAGAGACATGTGCAGAGTGGAAGAAACAGAGGAGGGCCAAAGAGAGGGAAAACCAGGGAATGCAGAAGGAATCAAAGGAGAATCCAAGACCTTGCCATTTATTTCTTCATATGCAGACCTCCAGTCCTCATTGTCTATTCCTACCCCTTTGCCTAAAAGGTTGAACAACCAGCAATAGAGAGATTGTGCAGGGTGAGAGGAGAGAGAATAATAGGAATGAGGGGGTTTAGAGAGGAGGTGAACAGAGTTAAGGTAGTTGGTGAAATAGTGAGTGAAGGTGAAAGGGGAGAGGAGTGGGCAAGAAGTACAGCACAAATGAGGGCATAAACCTCTGCAAGCATTCTGCTTGCAGATTTATGGTAGGCAGAGAGGGAGGCAGTCAGGAGAATATTGTTCCTGCAAACAGCCAGAGTAGCAGAAGGGGAGGGTTGAGAGGTGGTAAATGAGCCATTGGAGGTGAAAAGACCAGAGGGTGTAGAACAAGAGGAAACACATAAGGGGTTGGTAAAGAGGGAAGTAATAAAGGACTTGAAGAAATATTGGTGGAGACAATGGGGTAGAAGAAGCCGAGGATCAGGGGAAGCTAGCAAAGGCAGAAGATGGGGGAGGAAACAGGTCTATAGTAGTAAGAAAAGCCAGGAGGGAGACAACGGAGTAACATGTAAAGGTAGTAATGGATGTAAGATGAAGAAACTAGGCAATAAAGTAAATACAACAGGAGACCAATGACCAATATGTTTTAAGAGGGTAAATCCACACTGTTTAAGAGAAGGCAGAAGGCAAGAAGGAAGGTGAGGAGAGTTGGGAAGCAACTGGGACTGGTTATACAAGTAGGTGAGTGAGACATCACCTATGAGTAGGTGACTGAGATCTGTAGAAGGAAGGGAAATTTGAAGGTCCTTGAATATGAGAAAAGCATATACCCAGGCAAAAGGAAGATGTTGGGATAAAAGGAAAGCATGTGGGGAGGAAAGGAGGGGTGTCAATATGAAGGGGTAAACACAATGGTTGAGCTGACAGGTCCAGTCAGCAAGAGTGATGAGGGCAATATGACAAAAGGAAGGAATGCAATGATTTAGGTTGCAAACGAGGCCAGCCATGGCAGCAGAAGCATTGATGTGAGTAATAGAGGAGAACCCAAATCTGTGAAGGCAAATAGGTTGGAAAAGAAGGGAGGAAGGGAATTGAAAAGGCATGCCAAAATAAGTATGGACCTTTTTAGCAACAAGGTGTTTAAGCTGCAAGGACTGTGATAATGAGAGAGGTTGTAGGGCAAGAAGGGGTACAATTTTGCTACAAGTCATTGGTTGACAATCTTGCAAATAAGGAAAAGGGGGAGTTTGCAAGGAAAGGGAGGAAACGAGAAGGTTTGAATGATATCTTTAAGATGCAAGAAATAAAGGTGGGGCTGGTCAATAGGGATACAGAGAAAGGTGGTGTGGGAGGTAGTAATGGGCAAAGGATTAAAAAAGGTCTGAGATGAGGAGGGGTTTGAGAGATCAACCAAAGGGATAGAAACTTGGTGGGATAAAGGCGGAGACCCAGGAACTGTATAGGCATAGAAAAGAGACTTGACCCATTCCGTCTCCTAGCCATAGGTAGCCTGGAAGTGGTCAGCATTATGAGCCTGGACAAGCAAGATGGAAAGTGAGGAGGAAAAGAGTAAACTATCATCCATGGCTTTAACCATATGAACAGATTGTGTGAGGAGGTCAAGTGGAGTGTGAGGATCATGAAGAAAGAGTTAGGAGGTAGAGAGTGAGATGGCACCCGGAGATGGTGAAGGCCATAGACAGTCGGAGAGCCAGCAATTACAGAGGCTTGTGGTGAGCATGCACTTGAGCGGAGAGAGTGAGCCACCCTGTTTAGTGATACCATTAATGTAGAACCAAGAAGTTAGACCATATGCTGTCTTGACTGAGTAAGGAACATGCAACTGGGAGGACCGATCAAGATTGGCAATCAAGGTAGGCAGGCCATAGGCATCCAATGCATCATAGGAACCCTATGGTTCTAACCTATTAAAGCCCTTGCACTAATCCCATTAAAGAATGTAAAGAGGAACTTGGTGATGACTAGCCCACTTCTGGATCAGTGCAATAGAGGAGAGAAGGTCACAGGCCTGGAAACCTGGTTGGGTAGCAACCTGACTGTCTGGAATGACACAGTGTTTTGACAGAGGTTAAGCCAAGCAAAGGGAAGATTGGCAAGTAAATTACTACAGGCAATTCCCCAGTGATTGTGTAAAGAGAGAGTTGAGCCCTTTTTGTGTATTGTTGAGAGATGGGTTGACTTTATGCAAGTAGGGAAGTAGGATGAGGTTATGATATAATTCACAAGAAGAAGGACTAGAGACAGTGCCCAGTCTGAAAGCACATAAATGAACTATTTCTCCCAACAGTCAGGACCTGGACAAGGGCGGTGATTACCACAACTTAGCAAATACCAGAGGTCTATTAGGTCAAGTGGTCTAGGCCAGACAAAAGGATTGGTATGGGTGTGTGATGCAACTTTTAAGACTGAAGGAGATGTTAACCAGGGCTTATCCTGTGGGGTTTGGTCCTGTTGAGCATACAAGTGTTCAAAATAGTCAACTGTTGAGCACTTTATGTTGACATTGCCTGTGCAAACATTGGAATAATTGTCAGAAGTTGGTGGAAGGAGTGCAAGAGGTAAAGGTGAAATACTGGAAGGAGAGAGCATCTTTATAGAACCTGTTAGGGCCCTGTGGATCCATGCCAAGGCATAACAGTCTTCACGGGACTGTAGTTCAGCCCACTGTTCTGCATAGAGAAACTTGGTGAGACTCCTCTGTGTAGACTTAAGAGACCAGTCAAAAGTAGAAGTAGAAGAGGTTTGGAAGGCTCGGCAATATGCAGTAACCCAGTGTGCATTTGGTAAGGGTAGGCCGCAATGTAGGGCTGAAAGCAAGCAGTTTACTCAATGGTGCTCAACTAGAATTGTTTGGATCATAGGACTAGAGATTCTGGATGATCTAGGCATGGGTGGTTTTGGAAGTTCAAAGGCAACTGTTACTGCATGGGTAAGTACAGAGGAGAGGTCATTGTAGAGGTGGCCAAAGGTGGGGTCATCCACAATTTCACAAGGGAGAGTGTAGTGTTGGAGGCCACAGTCAACTAGCGAGGAAAAATGGGCTAGACAAGTCTTTTGAGTCTGGGGGGGACAGTGAAAATATGGGGTGTATGCCGACGGAGGAGGGACATCAGGAATGGAAGGAGCTGTTGAATGAGGTGGGCATTGTAAGAGGGTACAAGTGGATAGAGTGGGGCAGTGGTCAGTATATGGAACAAAGAAGGAAAGTATGTGGATTGTGACTACAGCAACTCCCAAGTGTGAAGAAGCTGCACAGTCAATGATAAAGTGAAAGTGTTGACCTTGGGTCCATCCCGAGGATGTGTAGTCCAGTGCAACATTATGGTCAGACACTGTAAGCCAATGATTGATGCCACCCATACATGAAAGAAAGGTAGAATAATAATGATATGAAGCTGTAGATGAAGGAGAGATATTATCAAGCTCTGACAAAAGCAAGGTTGCGTTAAAGTCACCAGCAATAGACCAGAAACCTGGTGTATCGAGACAGAGGTGGGTCAACTTGGGCCAAAACTTATTGTTGTCACTGTCTACTATACCTGGGTTCCACGGAGCATAAAGACCAATGAAATGGTGACAAAACTCCTGCCCACCTGAGGTCGGGATAAAAAGGTCAAGAGTAACTACATGACCATGGAAGATGTCAGGAAGAGAAACAGGCTGATAGGAGAAGAAACAATAGCAGACAGCTACTATAACCCCCCTTTTGGCACTGAGGGACCCAGGTGTACTGTGGCCCAGACTCTCAAAGAAATCATATTCAGGAAAATGAAGGCAGTGGGAGGCAGGCAAGGAAGACTTCATTTCACAAATTACCACAACATGAGGGTTGGTCAAGTGAATGAGAGAGCCAATTGCATGAGTTTTCATTGGATCAGCAAGACTATTAGCATTAATCACTATGGTCTGGAGGGTAGAGGATGGGGCAGAAGCAGATACAATAGCAACAAGGGAAGAAAGGTAGAAAAGGAAACTTAACAAGTAAACAAAAAAAGATGTATGAACAGGAAATAAAGGTTGGGGAGGGGAGATAGATGAAAGAAGAGAGGCACATACATGCCGACAAGGCCTGCAAAGGAGAGATGGACACATGGAACACAACAAAGAAGGGAGGAAAAGGATGTAAGAAGAACAGAAAAGAGATAAAAGTAATGAAAACAAATGCCAGACAAAGGCTGAAAAATGGCAGCAAAAAAGGGGAAGAGAATCACTCCTGCTTGAAGACTGGCTGACATCTAGGAGGCAGACGGGCACTGCTGGGCTGCCAGCTGCAGGAGTGATTTCAGGGAACAGGGAAGGTGGAGAGAGAAAAGGTGGAGCATATACAACACTACAGGTAGAGTTAGAATCATCAACTTGCATGATGTGCTCTTCGACTTTGGCCACATTGTGCTGGTCTTTTTTGGACAAAGTTTTGATGTGTGGACGTTTTGAAGGCACATGTAAAGCAGGCAAATCAGCGAGAGTAAGAGAGGGTGTCTGGGGATGAGCAGGAAGTAACGAAGCCTAAACATAGGATAGCTCTTGATTAGCTTGTTCAATGTTAGCCTGCGCAGTCCAAAGCTGGTCATGGATGCCCTCAATTTGACAGAGGATAGCTGATTGGGTATTGTCAGTGGGGGCCAAACCAGGCATAAGGGTAAAGGTAGAGAGGATACTGTTAAGGGACTTGAGGTTGCTTTGGGCTGCTCAGAGTTTGTTGTTGGCCAAAATAAGAGTTAGCATGAAGGTTACTGTCCCTGTCAGGTGCCTTTGTGCCTCTGCAAACTGAGATGCCATAGCCGACTGTTGGAGTAGGACCTTGTTGACAGTGTAGGATAGGCTACCCATCTTGGATTGAAGATCCTCAATACTAGAACACACGTAAGGAGACTTGGAGGCTAGGGCAGAGGAGGAGCAGGTATTGAAGGGAAGGCCTCATATGTTGGCAGAGTATAGGAAGGTGGGTTTCATGGGCAGGCTAAGCAGATCCATGTTGCAAAAAGCATTGAAAGGGTCAGTTATAAAATGGTTGGCAATTTCAGGTATATGCAGGACCACAGTATAGTAAGTATCCTCAGCAGTCAGGCAGCTAAAACAAACAACAGACTCATCTGGGACCCTATACTTCTATTGCAGATAGCAGTCAATGATCAAGTATGTCTCTAGGATATCTCCCATGTTTCCTATGGCAACTTCAGACCCCCAGCAGGGCTAGATGTAGCGAGGGATGATAGGCAGACAAGGTATGTGGTTGACAACAGGGTAGTGCTGCATGTAATGTAAGACAGCCTGGACAGTGGTAAAAGTAAATGTGATTCTGATGCTATGGGATGGTCTCTATATGGACTGAACGTCATGCCCATTGTTTTGGAATATGGCCTCGAGAGTTTCCCTAAACCTCGGGACCTAATCCTCAGTGGTGGTATTGAAAGAAAACTGACGTGTTTTGTTACCTGCTTTGGTGATCCTCCAGTCAGCTGAGACATTAGGAACCTCCACATTGTTCAGCTCCTCCTGAACACAATCTAAGACATTGGAATGGGGTGACTGGCGGAGGGGACCAGAGAGGAAGACATTGACATAGTCTATCAAATCCCGAGAAATGGCAGACATAGGAAGGACTGAGAGTGGCAAGAGGGCCGTGCCTGCAGCAGCCAGTGACTCCAGGATTTGATGATAATGCATGACTACAGAGGTGGGACTGGAGCACTCGAGCCCTTTGACAGTGAGCTCAAGACCAACCATCAGAAGGAGAGGGGTTTCGAAATTGCCTTCATCATGAGACTCACAATGGGTGGCTGGGAGTGGAACAAATTTTCTGGGCACAAATTTTGGTAGCATGGCTACACAGGGTGAGCAATGAGCAAGGGGATGTGGATATGATCAAGTAAGCTGTAGCTGTAACTATAACTGTGTTTTCTATCGAAGGTAAAGGTAAAGGTGAAGGTGAAGGTAAAGTGAAATGATAAGTATGAGGTAATGGGCATATGATAGGAATGTAATTGCTAAGAATAGTTCATAACAGTTGGGGCCCATAACCTGAAGAGAAAATAAGAATAACTCAGTCTCTTGATAGACATGCAAGAACTATATATTAGGTACCTGAAGAGAAAACAAGAATAACTACTATAGAGTTAGCATAATGTTGGCATATATAGATAACTCTAGAGGGGGGACTTATCTCAGTCTCTCAATAGATGTGTGAGAACTGAGGGAAGCAATACATCATATTCTAGTGTATTTTATACTGCAAGATGTGTGGAACTATCTTAGGTGGAACATAAAGCAAAAGCAAAATTTTCGTAGAACATATTGTATCTAAGGGATGGGACAAAGCTACATGACCATTGTCCACACATGTTGATATGTGGACAATGGGCTGATTGATGTGTGGCCTTAGGAACAATGGCATATAGAATATGTGCACTTGATAGCTCAGAGCAATCTGACATCCCAACAAGTTCCTCATTTTACTGGTCCAGGAATAACACTCCTCAATCCCTTTTTTGACTCGTACCACTACCATTGATTTGCAAAACTCAATTATACGGTACTAGTCTACAGTACAAAAAAGTGATACAATGCTGGCATTATGTTCCGACCTCTCTCTGAGAGAACCTATACCTGATGGTGATGGGGACGTCTTCAGAAACACAACACATGTTCCCACCCCCTCCATCTTTGCGGCCTCCCTGGCTCTGCTCTCTCCAGGCATCCTGTTCCCTAGGACACCCACTATCTCAAGGCCTGTGATCCCGACTGATCAGGCCTATAGCCACACTATCCCTCCCTTGGTCCTCAGTAGAAGACCAACCACCCCACCCCGTTCCTCAGACCCCTCTATCAGTGATGTGGAAAAGACTATCTACAGATTGTCCAAACAAGTTCGACCAGAAGGTGACCACTATTACTTGGGTAAGGATGACAAGAACTGGGCTGACCAGATCGAGGAGGAAATGGAGGCCAAAGTCAAAGTTGAAGAAGAAGCCACTTCGGAGTACAAAGGTGGACTGGAGGAATTTTACGATGATGCTGTTAGGGAGGTAGGAAAGATCTCTGAGTGGGTCAAGGCCTGCAGCACGTTCAACATGAGTGACAACAATGGGCTTGTATTTGGGTGAGCCTTTACTGAACTAACAGGGACCTTGATGAAAGCGGGATGGCTCAAGGTTGCTGTCGACGAACAGAAGAATGATCTCTACAGATGGATAGGGGTCAATTTTGGTAAGATTACTGTCCGTGCTGAGGAAACACCTCAACCAGACTCCTCCCCCCTATGACACACAGCCTCCAAAAATCCCATACAAAAACCTGACAATGTCTGTATGGAGGTTGTTGAGCACATTGTCACTCTGGGTATCACTGATGGCAATGAAGTCACTCATTTGGGTATCTCTAATGATAATGTGCAAATAATCACTGAGGCGGAGTTTAAGACTGTCACCCACAATAAGAAGCATAGGGTCTGAAAGCCTAAGTATGCTGCCATGAAACCCGCTGTCACTGGGCCAAAGGAAACAAAACCTGCTCTTATACCTGTGCCTGACAAGGCCACCAAAGCTCCGGTGTCCCCCCCAAAGGATACTGAGAACCCTAAGAAAGGCATTAAAACCTCCTATGCTGCAGCTGCAGCCAAAGGTGGTAAGAACTATGCTCCCACTCCTGCTCCCACTGGGTGCAATCCTCTCAAACTCCTGGAGTTTGCGAGTAAGTTCCCAGAATTATCACATAAGAAGGTAGTAGCAATGTATGATGCTGCATTCTCTACCCCTCTTGTAAACAAGAAACCTGCCAAGAAAGCTGGTGTAGTACAATCCATGCTCAATGGGCCTTCTTGCAAACAAATCATTATCTCTCTCCTCTCTGGACCCAATATTACCAACTTTGGGTCCATCATTGACTCCCTCAACACTTGTCTCATAGCGAAGAAGTCCAAGACAAGGGTCATTGCCACCTTGTAGAGTAA
Organism: Chlorophyllum brunneum; assembly: GCA_963576785.1. NCBI lineage: Eukaryota > Fungi > Basidiomycota > Agaricomycetes > Agaricales > Agaricaceae > Chlorophyllum > Chlorophyllum brunneum. The sequence continues at coordinate 492,535 of OY756148.1, forward strand.
GTTGGGCCTTATAGTCCATACCTCGGAGGTTTTGACCCCCACTGAGCTTGATGTAGTCAAGGCATGGCTCAAAGAGAAGTTTGGAGGGAGTACCAACAGTGAAGCATCCCTTCCCAAATCTAAATCATTCGTAAAAATCACGGATGTCAGTTACAATACTCCACGAGGCTTGGTCCTTACTGAGGCCAATGTGGTTTCCTGCATCTGGAATTCTATTCACTCGGATACCATCCAGTTTGCAATGCAACCAAGAGTGCAGTGCAATTCCAAACACTCCGACACCTGCACAGTGTGGTTCGAAATTTGGGACTCCAAGGCAGGGTCCAACATTGCGAAAATCGAGGATAAATTCCTCAACATATACAGCGGCCTTTTCTGCATCAGGAGGGCTAGCGCTAACCCGGGAGTCCCTTTCTGTACCAAGTACTGCAGATGGGGTCACCCATTAATCCAATGCCATGCAAGACTATTCACTTGTGCTCACTGCAAGGGTCCCCACTCCACCACCAACCACTGCATCTTTGCCTACTGCTGCAAGGGCAATGACAAAGCAAACCTACCCATCGCTGCTACCCCTGCCGGAGAACCATGCCCCCACAAGGCAACATGTTCTAACTGTGGTAAAGACCATCTTGCCACAGACTGAAAATGTCAGTTTTGGAAATGCTGTTTTGACCATGACTGGCATGCCAACAAAGCGCTCGAACTCAGAGCAAACAAAGGAGTGCTCCTTCCTCTCTCCTCCTCATCCCTGGCTAGTCAAAGCCAGGCTAACCCCCCTCAATGAATAACATACCCAATGATCAAGACAGGCCCCCCCGCTCGATATTGAGTGAACTGAAGGTCTGCTCTCATAATGTTGGAAGATCATATGGAGTGATGGAGACAGTCCTCACGTGAAGAGATAATGTCGACCTCCTCCTTATACAAGAACCCCCATGGAGATATCTCTGCAACATTCCCTCTCCCATCTCTAATGATGGTTTACCCCTGGTGGGAGGCCCTATTCACCCAGACTGGACTCTCCTCTCCTATCCAATTTTTGCTGACAAAGTCCTTCAAGTTGGACACCATTGTATTCCTCAAAGGACAATTGATATAAATCATTGGTCCACTCCCTGAGTCCTTGCCTTTGCCCACAAAAGACTCAAACGCCTCCAACCCTTCATTAGAAGAGACGTCATAGACCATCGAGACCTCCTGTGCATATCCCTTTTTGCTGGAGGAGAAAAACTACTGCTACTTAACGTATACAATGACAGTTGCCATACTGCGCTCCACTTCCTCGAGGAGTACCTATTTGATCTCCCACCTTTCCTCCTTTTGGGTGGGGATATCAACATCCGATCTGAGTGATGGGACCCTTCAATGAACCAACATCCTATGAGTGTGGACTATCTCTTCATGGTCACTGAAGCCCTCAATTTAGAGAGATCAATTCCATCTGAGGCCAAACCCACATGCTATGCTTCAGACCCCAACCTCTCTGACATAGTCATTGACCTCTTATTCTTATTGGTACTGTACATCCCTACTCACATTATCCAAGAGGGCGATCGATATAACTCTGATCATGCCCCTCTTCTCATCAAAATTCCTATTCCACAGATGGATGTCGTCATAGAGAGATTGACGGTTCCTAAAGGTTCGGAAGAGGAAACCAAATTTCTGATGGATATCATGGAGGGAATAAATAACACAAACTGGCTGATGAATAACACAGACAAGCTGGAGAGAGCTGTTGCCAAATTAGGAGTTTTGTTTGACAGGTTCTGGAATCACAATGCAAAGGTCAAGATCACCACTAGGTCCAAGATCTGGTGGAACAAAGATTGCTCCAAGACACTCGTGGTACATTGTGTAGACCAAAGAAACAAACATAAATGGAATGCCTTTTGTAAAACCACAAGGAACACAAAGAGGGCTTACTTTGACAAGAAGATCCAAGAAATCTTAGTCGATAACCATCGCCCATGGGACCTCATGCCTTAGATCAAGGGCCGCACCCTCCCGGCTACCAAAGCCATTCGTCACAACGGTTGACCTTGTCTCACCATGGATAGTCTATGGACAGCCCTCAACTATCACTACAATTTGGCTCAGGACAGACCAGTTAATGTGGCTGTCCTGGATGAACTTCCTCTGCCAATTGGGATGGAGAATAGGACTTGGGTTGATTTCTCTCTCTTTGAGATGATGGAATCACTTAAGGATACCTCGAATTCTTCTGCCCCTAGCCCCGACCATATATCCTAGTCTCATCTCAAACAAATTGCCACCATAGATACCTGCGCCGATCTATTTCTCTGACTCAGCTACGCATGCTTATCGCTTGGATACTGGCCCTCACACTTCAAACAGTCAACATTGGTAATCATCCCTAAACCCAACAAACCCGACTACTCCACCCCAAAGGCTTTTTGACCCATTGTCCTTCTCAACACACTCTGCAAACTAATAGAGAAGATGTTGGCCAAACGACTCCAATTTGAGGCAGTGAAATTCAAAGTTCTCCACCCTCATCAACTGGGAGCTATCCGACAAAGGTCCACTGAAGATGCAGGCCTTTTTCTCACCCACATTATCTGGGGAGCTTGGACAAAGAAGAAGAAAACATTGGTGCTAGCATTTGATGTTGCCCAATTCTTCCCCTCCCTTAATCATGATCTCCTTACCGACATTCTCACATAACAAGGAAGAATTTGATGCAGCAGTTGGAGTAGGCCAAGGTTCAGCCCTTAGCCCCATTCTATCCGCTCTTTACCTTGCCCCCCTCCTCCGAATCTTTGACATCTGCATGGAGGAACATCATGACAAGTGGGACTTTGATGTCCTGTCTTTTGTGGATGATGGTACCCTCATTGCTCAATTCCCCTCCCTCGAAAAGAATGTCGAAATCCTACAACACATGTACTGCGAAATAGAGTAGCTCATGAACGAATTTGGCCTGGTGATTGAACACAACAAGTCCAAAATCTTCCACTTCACATGTGTGAGACAGGACTCCAATCCTTCCATTGATTTGGGATCCCCCCCGTTCACTGGCCATACCCCTCTCAAACCAAAAACCCATTGGCAATACCTCAGCTTCTATTTTGACAAGATGTTATCATTCAAGGAACACATCTGTTATTATTCCACCAAAGCCATATCTTTAATTAAGACAATGAAGATGCTGGGAAACTTTGTACATAGTCTGTCCCCTAGCAACAAAAGACTGTTATACCATTCATGTGTCATACCAGTGGTGACATATGGATACCGACTATGGTTTCACAATAGGTCATGTATGAAGGGGACCTATAAAATTCTCAACAAAATGCAAAGATGGGTGGCCCTCTGGATAACCAGGGCCTTCCAGACTTCTCCCACTGGTGGAGTTGAGTCCCTTACAGGGCTCATGCCCATCAAACTTCATCTTTGAAAGTTGGCCAAATGACAAACATTGAGGCTTCATACCTTAGATGATGAACATACACTGGCAAGACTGATGAGAGAATATCATTCCTCCCCCCACCGACTTCATATCAAGAATTTCACAGAGGTTCAGAAGAAGAAGACACTTGGAGCTGTGATGGATGTTTCACACCCCACCCCCGAGACTTGTTATGTAGAATCTTTTAACTCTGTTTCCAAAACTCTCTGGCCCGGACGTAGGTTACTTGACTGCTTCTATACTAATGTATCATTTATAGGATTCAACTGGGACAACCCCCACCTCTCCAAGACATGTCACAACGAATGTGACAACAGACTTCAAATCCATAATCATAGGCATGGATGGCTCAGTCCATCCTAACCCCAACCTGTTTGCTAGCTAATTCACAGCAGTGGCTACTATTTGACACTTAGATGGAGGAAGCTCTATCATGAAGAGACTCGGAGGAACAACATCTACCGACACTGAACTAGTGGCACAATACCTGGGAATTACCAAGGTACTTGCTACCGTCGATTATGAACGAGTTGAGCACATCCATGTGTTCACTGACTCCCTCACAGCCTCTAGGCTTTTACTCAACTGCTTGCCACACTCCTGCCAGCAACAATCCATCCTCACTTCGAAAGCACTTCTGACTTGGTTCAACAAGTCCGACCAATACTGCCTTTCCTTTTACCACACTCTGTCCAAGTGTAAATATGGGATCCAGAAAGCCACACACAACTGGATCCAAACTATTGCCTGGCCCAATTGGGGTCGAAATCACCGCATTCCTAACTCTATTGCCTACCTATGCAAGAAGTCCACCAAACATGCCATTCAAACATGGCAGGCCATGTTTGGGTTCAAGAAATACAGTGGTAGCTCCTTTCTCCACCTCCCGGTGTGAGTGAACAGGGCCTCTGCTTTACCATCGCACATCAAATCTGGCCCTTAGATACAAGAATGTGGATACCAACCATAGCTCTTCACAAGAGCTTGTCGCACTATCCTATATCATGCCCCAATTGGAGAGTACCGTCTCAGGTTCTTCCCTAATGAGGATTTATCTTGTCACCACTGCAACAATCAACTGGTTCAGACCAGGTCACACATCCTTTATTGGTGTCAGCATTTCAATCACCACTATGGTGTTGACACCATCAAGAAGTTTGCCAACTTCCTATATTGCAACTCTGCTACTTTCAGCTTCCCTCCAGAGCCTGATCGCCCTTGTATCCATACTGGTTCAATACCCCTGTTACATCATCGTCAAGCCCATCAGAGGTTTGGGTCTGTGCCTGCATGAGTCCTTTCATCTTTTAAATTTTTCTTGTGCTTCCCCGGTTATGGACTTCAAATTCATTTTTCTATCTCTCAACTCCTGCTTGTCTACTATTTTTATTGTAGTTTTCATTCAACATCCATCTTTTCCATGGTGTCTGGGTAAATGCCCCTCCATACACTAGTACCATTTGTTGTTTCCCCTTGTGTTTGCAAGTAGATAGTTTCTTTTCTATCAATTTCTCTCTCTCACTCTCTCTTTCTCTCGAACTCCTTCTTTCCTTTTTTCCACTGTTCAACTTAGGTACCAAATATCTCTCTAGTGTATGAGCTAGATGGCATTGAGTCTCATAGGGTTAGTGTACTTTTAGTTTACTTTCCTTGCTCTGAACATTCTGTATGTTCTACCTCTGTATGTATGTACATGCAGACTGTGACCGAGTACCACTATATAAATTGTTGATTTAAAAAAAAAAAAAAAAAAAAAAAAAGAAATGACACTCTTTGACTTAATGAGATATATGGATGCTCCTATTCCTACTCCTCAAACCACTTGTGTTTTGGTAAGTGAGAGACCTGTTGAAGTTTTGGACATATTCTAGAAATAGACTGTGAAGTCATTATGATAATAATAGACTGATCCATTACTTTCCAGTAACTTTATTCCATAGTAACTTCCTATGAGTTGCTCTGTATACAATGAGAGTCATAAGTACTTGATAGATTATTCTACATAGTACCAATGACTAGATACTACATTCCGCAGTACTCTGCAGGCACTACGCTGCAGTTAAAGGGAGTCATAAGGAACAATCCATGCATTACTAGTATTTTATGTAGTATGACTCACCTATGTTTCAATGTGTATATAAACCCCATGTAGCAGACCTAGTTCTGCATCTTGTTCAATCAAACAACCTCTTCATCATTGCCTATCTCTTTGAGTACAATACCAGCATCAATTTAATCGACTTTGACCTCTACGCCTTTGACACCAACTGCTTTATCAATAATATCTGTCTATCCGAATTACCTTTCTACAGGTATCAGATAGAAGCTTATTATCTCAGTGAGTAGATCCTATGTTCTCTCCCACTGCATTTACTGCTGCCCCCAGCAAACAACTTGTTACAGTCATTTCCTCAACAGGTTATGGGCCCCGGTAGCCTTACCGATGGTTAAACCATTATCATCCCCTCTAAAACCGAGATAAGATGATAGGGCTTTACCTGACAGAGTTATCCTTGTATTTTGATCATTGCTGATACGAGAATTTTCTTCTAGAAAGAAATACACTTGACAAAGATATTATGTCTACCAATAATATCGTTGCTGGTTTACCTAAGCTCAATGGGCCTAAGAACTATGTGTTCTGGTCTAGAAGGCTTCAAGATGCCCTAACCCTCATTTCTGTTACTGGTTCTGACCAGTCTGGATGGACTGTGACAAACCAGGACCTCTCCCCTAAAAATCCTGCCACTTTAACAGAGGAGGATAGAAGGAGAGAACAATTGAGAGGTTAGGCATTGGCTGTTATGAATGGCACTTTACCTGATTCCCTGTTACTCCATGGACATGATGCTCCTGAATTCCTTTGGAATGACTTGAAAACCTGCTTTGGGACACCTTCTCCTGCTGTGGTATATTCAATTCTCCAAAGGATGCTGCAAAAGCACATCTCTGGGAATCAAGATCCAGCAATGGATCTAGCTGAATTGAGAACATTGGCTTCTCAATTAGAAACAGCTAAGGTAAAATTACCAGAAGTTCTTGGCACGATGATTGCTTTGAATGCATTACCACCCGATTGGAATGCAGTGGCACAAACAACATTGGCAAATAATAACAATGTTGTAGATATGACCTGGGAGGTAGTTCAGCAGGCTATAAATACTGAGTGGTCAAGACATAAAGAAACAAGATCTAACATGTCTAACCAACAAACATCTTTTGCCACTACTACTAACTACCAAGCTTGCCCTCAGGGCAACTTCCCCAGGACTCACCCTGGACTACCCTGGAACCACTTCCACCCTGGAGGCAATACCAGGGCCCAGCCTGCAAGAGGACCTTGCCACCCTGCCAATTCGAGTGGGCAGCCCCCTCAGCCTTCTCCTCCTACTCCTACCTGGATTAATGTCCAGAAGAAGAAGAAGAAGCCCAAGAAGCACCAGGGTAAACCTCAGGCCCACATGGCGGGCTTCACTGCTGCCACAGAACTGGTGGTCTGTCGCTTTACTGGTCTAGGGATGACCCCCTTCAACCTGATGAGGCATATGGACGCACCTCGACCTGTTCCTGCTCCTGCTCCTCCGACCACTCATGTATTAGTGAGTGAGAGACCAAAGCCTCTTACTTGGGTTAATCCCAAGAAGGTCCAGCAGGCACGAGAGAATGCTTGTGCTGAGCTCGAAAAGAAGGTGCATGCTGAAGCATGAAACTTATGTTTCACTGCCCTCCTTGAGAACTCACTGCGGATTCAACAGGTGATCACTTGGCGTGACCGCGTCACTGGTCCTTTGCCCATGCAAATGGCAAAGAAACGTGCCCTGGATCATTATGATCGACGGATGCATGAGGTCTCTCATCCCCGTGCCCAACAAGGACAATTGGTGACACCTCCTGGTGTACCTTTGGTTCCTTCTGGTCACCCCCCAGGTTATACCTGTGAGGGACACACGAGGGTGAGTAAATGGTTCCTAAAGCATAGTAACCCCGATATTAACACGACACGTGTCCACTTCTCTTTCCTCTTACCCCTTGGTTTGCCATACACCTTATTGGTTTCTCCCAAATTTGGTACGAAAATTAATTTGGCTATACACCATGTGGTAAAAATCCCAAGCATGGACTCTGTTGCCCGGGGTGACTCGCTTGAACCTGGAGAGGTTCAGCCATTCTATCTTCCTCCTTGGGAGGAAATAGTAGCTCCAGCTGTCAGGACCTATGATAAGAAGTTCCCTCCTCTTCCTCGGGCCTCCCCTCCAACAGGGCGATTCCAGAGTAAGAAATACTCTCTTACTCAGAAAAACAAGACCACTTACAGGCAACCTGCCACACTTACAGTGTTAGTAGACGAAGCCTTCAAGCGGCTTGAGGGCAAGAAGGAGGTTGACAACCTCATGGTGCGGGCTCAGGATGTCGCCTACAACATCTGCGACCTTAGGAACCCTGCAAATGTCACAGGACCCTCTTCTGGGCCTCTTCCAAAGTCTCCAAAGTCTGAACCATTTGCTTTGGCACCTCAATCTGAGGTGTCTCTTGGACTTTTGTTGACCAACTATGGAAGTGACTTCAAAAAGAAGGGAGGAGCTGGGTACGTGATCAATTCGATCTCAGATACTCTTACTAACCCTGATACACAGTCCTGTCACCAATATGCCGACTGGCCGTCTTCACAAGAAGAAGGGCAAGGGCAAGGGAAAGGGATGTCGGGGGCTAGGCATATAGATACGCTATCAGAATATTTAGGATCCCATAACAATGTATTTACGAGCGAATGGATAAATGAGAAGTGTTTTAACACTTCTCAACTTTTTTGTTTCTCCACACGCATGCCTGATCAGTTTTTAAGAGTACCGGATCAAATTAGATCTCGATTGCTAAGCAATGATCAAATTATAATGCCACTAGAAGAATATAGTGATGTATGGTTATTAGACTCAAGGGCATCATGTCATTATACCCCTTATGCAGAAGACTTTATCAACTTCGAAGAACTCGAAGTTTCGATCCCAATTAAAACTGTAGGAGCACAAGGCCCCTACCTTAATGCAGTTGGTCTTGGCGCAGTTATGCTTAAGCATAGAGTCTATAACGGGAAGACTGACAGCATTCAACTAATGCAGATATTAATATATCCAGTCTTCCTTCTAAAAGGAACCTCTGAACGACTAATGTCAGTGGGACAGTTATGCCAAGATGGCAAAACTGTTAGAACAGATGCCAACAAAGGAAATGCTATTCTTCAAGCATATCCTTCAGCAAGTTGTAACACTACTTTACATTTTGTTAATACCAAAATTGTACATTCAGAACATGCAGCTATGGCTACGGATCCAATCGTTGGCTACAAAGTTATACATGCGAGATTAGGACATCCCTCTAATCGTATCCTCAATCATTTTGAGAAAAATACAATTGGGTTTACTCCGGTGCAGATTCCCGAGCAGAAAACAGTCTGTGACGGTTGTGCCAAGGGAAAGATGCACCAGAAACCCTTTAGAGAGAACCCTGCATATGCAAAGTGTCCATTCGAAAGAATTCACTCAGATTTAGTTGAACTTCTGATTCTTTCTTACTATAAATTTAAATGGGTCATGACCATAATGGATGACTTTTCCTCTCATGGATGGATTCACTTCCTCTATAAGAAATCAGAAGCAGCAGAAGAAATGAAAAATTTCATTGCCTTAATTCAGACTCAATACAAGACTAAATTAAAATATCTCTGCACTGATAGAGGAGGAGAGTATGCAACTGATGAGTTACAATCTCATTTGTGCTCATTAGGGATTATACATGAGACTAGTGCACTGCACATACACTAACAAAACGGTCGAGTGGAACACTTGAACCGAACTTTGATGGATAAAGCAGAAGCCATGAGGCATCATGCTTGTATTCCTGACGGTTGGTGGGAGTTTTCTATAGATTATGTGATACATATCTATAATAAAACACCAGTATCACAGCTCATGTGGAAAACACCTTATGAAGTGTTGAATCAGAAGATTCCAGACATTTCCAAAGAGAGAGTCTTTGGCTGCGGTGCTTATGTCTTTCTCCCAAAAGAGATAAGAGACAATAAACTGACAGCGAAGTCAGAACTTATGATTTTCCTTGGTTGGACATTAGATAGGAAAAACTATCATTTCATGAGGCACCTAAATGGAAATGTAATCTATACATCTCCAACAGCCGTATTCAGCGAAGAACACTTCCCTAAATGTATTGGGAAGAAGCCAGAAGAACGGATGAACCAACCATCATCTTCTACTTCTCAAAGCACACCTTTGGAAGTTATTGTCTTCCATGCTCCAGATCCATCTACTGGTTTACCTTTTGATAGACCACCAAGTCCTATACCCCAAACTTCTCCCGAAAGTTCTCCGGAAGATAGGACTTATAGATCTGTTCATGGACAAATTCCAACTCCTTTCCCTGAACCTAAAAAGAATAAAGGAAAAGGAAAAGCACCAAATATCGATACCAATGTTCAGGAGGAGTGGGATGATATTTTGCAAAACATTCTCTTTCCACCAAGAGAAGCACAAACACCAGAAGACAATGACAGTGATGGATTATCATATGCTGATCCACCTAATCACCCTGAAGGTCAGAACCATCCACCTTCTCAAAGAGATGATCCAGATGTACAACTGTTCATACCCTATACCCCTGTCGAAGATGATTGGGATGCAGGTCCTTCTGTACCACGAGGTCACTCAGATCAAATACCGGTTCCTGAAATACCTCAGAGACTGCAAGGAACTGGGAAAGTACCTGAACGTCTAGGAAACTTCTATGGTTCTACAAAATATCCAACCAAAATTCTCCAGGAATATGAGATGTTCCAACCTCCTAAGTCAAAGTTGATAAGTTCTACGAGTAGACTTGTTAGACAAATTCAATCAGAGGCTTCCAAACCTGGAATAATCGATAGACATTCTCAGCATGAAGCTTCTACATTAGAAGACTTATGCAGAAAAGGAGGAGTAGGGATGATCGATTATCTGTGCGCTCAAAAAGTTGAATCACCATTAGTTCCTATTTCTTTCAAGGATCTAGATCGACTACCATCAGAAGAGAAATCTAAATGGTAGAAAGCATGCTTAGAAGAGTTAAATTCACTCAGAGAAAGACATGTTTATGACTTAGCTAAACTTCTACCTAGAAGAAAAGCAGTCAAAAATAGATAGGTCTTCACACCCAAATCAGATGGTCAATACCGTGCTTGACTAGTAGCAAAAGGATTCTCTCAGATAGAGGGAATCAATTATGATGAACTATTTTCACCAGTAGTCCGTTATGAGACAGCACGACTCATATTTGCAGTCACTGCCCTCAACAATTGGGAGATGCTCAGTTTAGATGTTAAAACTGCTTATCTCTATGGAAAACTGGATGAAGAACTCTATATGGAACTTCCAGAAGGTTTCAATACAGGTCGTGGTAATATGGTTTGGAGATTAAACCAAGCCATTTATGGACTAAAGCAATCTGGATGACAATGGTGGAAGGAATTGACTAAGTCAATAACTGACCTAGGATTTGTCCAATCCAAACTAGATGCTGGAGTCTATTATTACTACAACTCTGAAACCAAAGAGCTTATTATAGCTCTGGTCTATGTAGATGACTCAATGTTTGTGGGAATTAGAGGCTCTAGACTTCTACATGAGAAGCGAGCACTCTTTATGAAGAAATGGGAATGCCGAGACCTTGGTCTAACCAAAGAGTTTCTTGGCATGAAAATTTTGCGAAATCCTATAAACTGATAGACCAAATAGATTATCTAGGAAAAGTCCTTGATCAATTTAAAGTGATTGGAAAGAAAGAAATCCCATTACCAAATGGATTTATCTTCGAATCCAATACAGGAAAAGCGACACCTGACTTCATAAAGAGGTACCAACAGTTAGTAGGATCAGTTATGTATCTGATGATAGGCAGTCGGCCCAACATAGCCTTTGCCACTGTCAAATTATCACAACATATGACCAACCCTACTAAAGCACATTATAATGCAGGCCTACATTTGCTAAAGTATCTTAATGCTACTTGCAAATATAGAATTACCTATAATGGGAGTTCTATGCAAGGCCTTAATGTCTTTTCCGACTCTGATTGGGCTAGTGATCCAATTAGTCATAAATCTATAACTGGATATTTCTGTTTATTAGCTAGTGGAGCAATCACTTGGTTAAGTAGAAAATAGAAAACCATTGCATTATCTTCCACTGAAGCCGAATATATGGCTTTGTCAGATTGCAGTCGACAACTTGTTTGGACTGTCAATTTGTTGGAAGAAATTGGTATCCGATCATTGGCCCCTTATCTCTTCAGTGATAATGAGAACTCAATATTTTGGGCCAAAAATCCAGTAACAGAAAAACGATCAAAACATGTTGACATCAAATACCATTACATTTGTGATTTGGTAGAAGACGGAAAGATTGAAATATTCTCTGTGAAAGGCATGGAAAACCCTGCCGATATTCTTACAAAAAATTTAGACAAAATAAAATTCAATCTATTCTGACCTTACCTTGGCTTGACGTTTGAGTAATTAAAAACTCCACATCAATATAGAACAAGGAGGAGTGTTGAAGTTTTGGACATATTCTAGAAATAGACTATGAAGTCATTATGATAATAATAGACTGATCCATTACTTTCCAGTAACTTTATTCCATAGTAACTTCCTATGAGTTGCTCTGTATATGATGAGAGTCATAAGTACTTGATAGATTATTCTACATAGTACCAATGACTAGATACTACATTCCGCAGTACTCCGCAGGTACTACGCTGCAGTTAAAGGGAGTCATAAGGAACAATCCATGCATTACTAGTATTTTATGTAGTATGACTCGCCTATGTTTCAATGTGTATATAAACCCCATGTAGCAGACCTAGTTCTGCATCTTGTTCAATCAAACAACCTCTTCATCATTGCCTATCTCTTTGAGTACAACACCAGCATCAATTTAATCAACTTTGACCTCTATGCCTCTGACACCAACTGCTTTATCAATAATATCTGTCTATCCGAATTACCTTTCTACAGGTATCAGATAGAAGCTTATTATCTCAGTGAGTAGACCTTATGTTCTCTCCTACTGTGTTTACTGCTGTCCCCAGCAAACAACTCGTTATGGTCATTTCCTCAACAAGACCAATATCTGTGACTTGGGTTAATCCCAAGAAGGTCCAGCAAGCATATGAGAACTCTTATGCTGCACTTGAAAGAAAGATGTGTGTTGAAGCTGAGAATTTATGCTTCAAGTGCAGATATTAACAGTACTTGTCTACTCCAAATTTCTGAACTGTTTGATTCCAGTGTTTCAACAACAGCACTGTTGTTGTATGAAATGTAATACCAATGAATAGCAATGACCCCATTCTGGTGGTTGGAAACTAAACCATTCTATTTATTGTTGTTAAAACACTGCAAAGCAGTCTGACTGTAGCATGGCTGAAAGGAGTTGTAGCAAAAGGGAGGCAAGAATGGGGTGGTCTTGCCATAATGTGCAGGGTTCATTGGTTGGTCAGCCTGCCACAGTAAGTAATTCATCCTGAATTCTGTATTCTGGGATACATTTCATCTTCAATTATTCTCCGCCGACTACGAGCCTTGTTTATCTTACACTAAGTCCCGACTTAATTGTTCTATTTCAATTGCTCAAATGCACAGCCGGAGTTTCAGAACTTTCCCCCTTGAAGAGAATGTCAGTGGGTGGGGATTCTACCTGTTATTTGTTTATTGACCTATCAGAATGGAAACAAGTCATGTGTATTTCTGTGATTAATTGTGTGAACGTGGCGCTGAGTGGGTCCAAATAGCTGCTTTGCTTACTCTCTGAAGCACCACCAGCTGCAGTGGTAACTTGGTCATGTCGCGCAGTCGCATTATTGCCACCTCATTATCCAAGTCCTTTTACATATCAGCTTTCAAACGCGTAATTGTCTGTCTCCCGGGACTTCGAACGGCAAACAGTTTCCCTGCCAGCAGCTGTGGTCTGGGGACCCACAAAGCAATCACGTTGGCACCACGTAAGCGATCTTCTGCGTGGCAGGACTCATTCCTTCTCCTTCACCGAACGCACATCGCCTCTTTTTTGTCTCTTGGTATTGGTGGTTTCGCTCCACTAGGAATCTGACTTACCAAACCGGTTGGGGGTTCATCAAGAGCAGCTCTTCAGCCCACCATTTTCCTATAAATGCTGCTTGGTGCGCTGAACGTATACTTCACAGTTCTCTTCTATCTCACTATGGCTCAGGAACAGCTACACGATACTCCTCCCCGCCAACCGCCTCCTGTTGAAGTCAAAGCAAGCACTGTCCGGAAAGACATGATGAAAGATATTCCCGAAATCTCGGTTTATGATCCCGATAAAAAGGCTTTCCTCGATACCTTCCTTCCTCTGCCCGTCACCGTCTCTCAAAAGTTATTAAAGAGGTTTGCAGATGAAGGACTTTACAACGGAGCCAAGTGGAACGAACTTCCCTCACTGGAGTCGGAACCAAATTCCGCTGAATCTAGTGATCGGAAGGCCAAGAGTAAAGAGGCAGATATTTATTCCCCTCTCATATCAATAATCAACAAGATAGCTTCCTACACCGAGGAGATGGTACCACCTGGCAAGGACCGTCTCTCCGGACGATGGGTCAGTTCATATGATCACCCTCTCAAAACACTGCACCACTTCCATGACGGTCGTGAATTGAAACCAGATATCACATTCACCTCCGATAAGGTGGTTGAGACAACATCCCGGGCTCTGTATGTTCCACCAGTCACACAACCAGAACTTCGTCGGTCGGGGCGTTCTCGTACAACAAGCAATCATTCATCAGAAGTAAGACAGCTCTGCACGCTTTTCATCCCTGTTGCTGATGTACCTCCCAGGGCGGTGATATCGCTATGGAAGGAAGCTCTGACGAACAACTGTCGAGTCCTGTTTCTTCAGAAAGCTACCAGCCATCTGAACAAACTCCGGAAGTTGACAATAATGCATTACAAGTAAGACTGATCTACTGAAGCATGAACTGCTTTGACTTGTCGGTCCTCGACTAGGTGTGGTGGACTCAGGCTTACACGGTCGTCGAGGTAAAACTCAAGGAGAGTAGAACACGACTTCTCGGGCAGCTCGGTACATACGCTCAGCGCATCCTCGCAGAACAAATCGATAGGCTCTATGTCATTGCTCTCACTCTCTGCACCAATTTCCTCCACGTATACCTCTTTGATCGCAGTGGCATTATTGGCACACAGGAGGCAATTGACATCCATAAGGTTCGGAGATCTTAAGTGAGGCTTACACGGACCAACTGACCGATTGTATACTTTAGGATCCGGAACTTTTCATACGGGTCATTGCGAGTTTTTCTTACCTGCCCGCCGAACGTCTTGGGTGGGATCCAACCTGTCAGATTTGGGACAAGAAGACTGAGGCTGCGGTATATTCATACAAATTACCGCCGACTGCATCCCACGACCGCAGTACCTACGATATTCCTTGGGTGTTTGATAACAAGTATATTGCAATAGATCCCGTGGAGCTGGTCAGGTCACGTCGGATTTGGGGGAGAGGAACGAATGTCTTCCGTGTTGTTACATTGAAGGATTGGGTGCAGAAGAATACCCAGGTGATCCATTGTTCTTCTGCAAGCTGAAACGTGTAATTGAAAAGACTTTCAGGCCGAGGTCTACATCTTGAAGCAGCAGTGGCAGAGGTTGCCTGGGCTGGTGGGTTCCGATATAAGTTTGGAGAACAGCAACTCGACGGGACCAGCGCAGCCTGAGGGGCAAGACGAACTTGCCAAGAAACATGGACTCGACTCTATGCCGTACGAAGCTTTCATATTTGATAAGGCCGAATTGTGCGCTCGGATGGAGACGGCTTATTTCGTGAAAATGGAAGGGCGGGTGGTGGACACTTTCGGGGCGATCCGCAAGGACCGGACGAAATCTCTCCCTCCGCCCAACGCTGGGAAGCGTCCCGCAAACAAGGCAAGCGGCACAAGCACGAAGCGATCCAAGGCCTCCGGCAGCTACACACGGGCTGCTCCGACTGCTAAGGAGCAGACTCATCTCCAGGTCTTACATGCATCATCTGGAACAGGGAAAAAAGATCACCCTGGCTTGGTCTCCAGGACGCTATGTCGCATTGTCTCAAAACCTCCGGGCTGGTCCATCGACCACTTTGCAACCAGGTTGGAGTTGCTAGAATCCCTACGTGGAATTGTTTGCGGTAAGAGATTGTTTATTTTAGTTTTAGTTTATTTGTTCATTGTTTTGCCTTGGATAGAACTCGAGAAGTTGTATAAGAAAGGCATAGTCCACCGGGATGTGAGCCTGGGCAATATAATCATATCAGAGGATGGTGGCCATATCATCGATTTTGACCACAGCAAATTCACACCCAATCAAAAGCCCTTCTCGCCTATAAAAGATGCACCCTTGAATAAGCTCAACCAGACGCAACTTGGAATAATCATGGATAAGGATGCTGTGCAGTCTGCAATAAATATTGTCGGAGAAAGCGCTGTCGAATATGTCGCCGCAGTGGAGAAGATTTGGTATCCTGGCGGGAGCGAAGAGAAGTTGACCATCGACGACCTTGGTTGGCCAAAGGTGAGAAAGCAACCCGTTGTAATGCTGAGCCACTGTCGACCGTGTCGTATTAGGAGCCCTACCCTGTACCCGACTTTGAGGATCGGCCCCTGGGACCTGGATTCCTTACGGTATGTCCCCGGGTCTTTCTCTAATGCGCTCCATCTTCATTCAAGTTATGCAGGGCACCCTGGCATTTGCCAGTTGTCATATAGGGCCCGCTGCCCACAACGCGATCCACGATCTCGATTCGCTCTGGTGGACCGTGGCCTTCATTCCACTTCATTATATCAGCCCTGGGGTCGACCGAACACCGCTGCTCGATCAAATCATTAAAAAATACTATAGTGGCCCGGATGCCAAACGATCACTATACCAATATTACCGCAACGAGGGTCGTGTTAGGCTTGAGGAAATCTTTGCGAATTTTCCACCCTATTTCAGCGACCTTGTGCCATTCATGAGGCAGTGGTTCACATTCCTCAGAGTGGCATTTCGCCATGCTGGCTACGAGTACTATTATCCTCATCGCATACTTCTCAAGATCTTAGACGAAGCCATCGAACGCGAGAAGCAAAAGGGCCCCGAGACAGACACGAGCTATCTCGAGGTGACTCAGAAGGAACACGAGCGAAGGGGTGATGAGAAACGGGACACACAGAAGGCAATTTCGGAGCAGTCAACAGTCCATTCTCTCAGGAAGGAAAGGAAGGCGAATGAGCCACATAGAGAAGCGCAGCTCAGGGATTTAGCCACACAAGATCCATCGACTCAAACGCTGAATCCTGAACCCGGGACTGCAGAGGTGATCACACTTGGATCCCGTAGTCGTGAAGAGCTGTGGTCTCCGAATACGAGCCCATCCAAGGAACGTCCTCAAAAGCGGACTAAAAGCGATCCCCAATAGGCGAAAGGAAGTGTGTCGTTTAGTGGATCTATCCGGGATTTCCAGCAGTGCCTACTGTGATATTGTCGACTGTCTTCATTTATTCAATACAAGGATACAAGCCTACAAAGCAGTCTGACTATATCTCTCTCTATTTCGCTTCTAGCCCCTATGCCGAGTATTCCTCTCTTCGATGTAGCACTGGTCGTATCGACATGATTAGTCGTGTGTAGATCCACTTGTAACTACGTGTATAAATGTATCGTCTCGTATATTATATGAACCCGCTATCTTTGGGAATGAAGACGAAAACTCACCCCATCCTAAGACTGCGACCAACTGATCGAGGTGGGAAAATTCTCGAGGCTCTAGTCAATGGTTCAACGTTCAACCCTGGACTAGGAGGATATCGTGATCCACCCCAACGGTGAGAGGCGAAGCCAGCAATGAAAATATGTGTTCAGCAACAACTATTCGTGTCCGAAACACGTATGTGGGTATGCCTAATCCCTTGCATCACGTTCAACAGCAGAAGTTTCCAGGGACAAAGCCGTTCAGTGCCACATAGAGAGGGAAAAGCAACAGCTGTAGGATTGTACCGAGCGTACTTCGCTTGCGTGTCGGGGGACTCAGGCCCGTTCCAGCTTCTACCTTGAAGAATTTGGACCTGGTAGACGTAGCAGCGAAGGAGGAACTCTTGTACATGAAAGGCTCATGGGCACGGAAAGGGAGCGAGTATAGAACTAGGTATCCACGATTCGGGCCACGAGGTGGTAGACATTGGCTCAGTGCTCAATGGAGGTGGAGAGCATGTGAAGGATATAATCGTGCCATTCGGATATGCGAACGGACCTGACTATAACGAGAACAGGCCCTTCATAGATCAACGAGGGAACGTTTCTGCGACCTGTTACTGAGTGCTCATAGATGGGAATGTGGAGGAGAGACGTCAGGTTTCAGGGTGTCGGGTAACCCTTTAGAGGTAAAGCTGTGGTCGACGGCGTTGCCCTGAGATATCATGGTCTCAACCACGGTTATAAATCGCTAATTGACAAGGGACCGAAGACATGTTACTGCTATGGCAAAAGAACACGAAATGGAATAAAAGGATCCGAAACCATGTAAAGAAAATTTCACACCTCTTCTGGTCATTTCACTACCCTCCAGCCATCCCACCCCAACCTTCCGCCTATCGTGCTACCAGGGATCACCTTCCACCCGCCATCTCGACATTCGCTTATGACGGTTGCGCAGATGACGGCCGCTGCCATTGGTGCCCAAGATGCTGCAACACAACGCAACGGGCCATGCCGAAACACGAGCTTGAGGGCCTCCCTTCCCTGTATATTTGATGCTTGATGACGTCCAGGTTCGAAAACATGGGCATTTTCTGACCAAATTGCCCAATCTCGAAGGACTGCCTCTATGTCAGCGACCTCCTTGACTGGGATGTCCACCTGAGCTCGCGAGGGACGAACCCAATCCTGAATACGAGAAAAGATCGTCGCCGAATATCTGGAAGGCATGGTGTCGGCGGTGGAGCAGCGAAGGCGGGAGATGCGCTTCACCGGCGGATGGAGTTTCATTGCCTCCTCGATAAAGGTCCTCACACTGAATCCTTGCCTGCCAGCCGTGCTGAATTGCTGGGTGATCGAGGCCTCAGCCCGAAGGAACTCGTCAAAGAGGGTTTCGTATCCCTCGGCCCCCTGGATGTGGGCGATGGTCGTTGCACATACTCGCCACATGGTTTCCCAGGCAGGTACGATAAAATCAATAGGGTTTTCCATGGCGCTTTCGATGGGGATTAGATGGCGCAAATGCTCCTGGAGGCGTTCGGAGAAATGTGGAGGGGGAATTTCTGACTTAGAGAGTGTCCAGAGTTCGTTCATAGACGTGGACACCAAAGCGAGAGACGTGGCATCCAGCTCGTCAACGTCTCTCCCAATGTTGAGAAAACCAGCTAGGATTGTCCTCAGGACCACGATCTGTACGAAATGGTCGAAAGGAATGCCCCGGTCAGTTTTGAACGGCATCTCGTCCGGTGTGAGTCGGACCGCCAGGCTACAAACCTGATGGAATCTTCTCCATCCGCACGTCTGGGCTTCCTTGAGGAGTTTCTGTGAATGCTGGACGAACTGCATGGACTCGTGGGTCTGGATCAACGAAAGTGTTGGCCAAACCAAGGGCCCGTGCCAGATGCCCATCGGCCCTGGCTCGTTCCTCGAGCAGTTGCGCATGGGGGGGTATTTCGAGGCGCAAGGAGTGCGTGAACGGAGCTCAGAGTAGCAGATGACGTGTGAGGTACGCGACGCTTGTTAGGCAAGGGATATAAGAGTCGCTGAATCACAGCGAGTGTCAATATACTAGAATCAAGCAAAGCTCTCGAATACAAGGCATTTTGCTCTGAACTCGAAGGCTTGCCGCTCGAATCCCCGACTTCCATCGCCCTCTTATATTCGTATGGGGACACATATCACGGTATAGGTCATCGGACGTCACTGCCGCAAGGGAAGCTCGTTTGTCGCCTGGTTCCCATCCGGAAAGAAGCTTTTTGGACGTGGTCAAAGGTAGGCTGTATCAGTTAGGGGCGATTCCGCAGGTTTATGTGGATTCGACGTGGTTCAATGATAGGTCGTGGCCCCATTGCAAGGAGTGTGTAGGTTTCCTCAGCTGGGATCCACTCCCGTGGAGTTCAACATGACAATCGTAAATCTACAATAATTATGGACTGTTCTTGTAGCTGAACATGACGCACCAGATCATATGGTTCTCTTGGAATGCTTTGGGAGTTAGCCACGGTGCAATGAGGGGTGCTCTAGGAACAGACGAATACTTGGTTGTAGAAAGCAGAGGTAAAATAGCGACCTGTAATATGCTAGTGGGTCTCCAGAGACGTGAAGAGCCCATACCCAGAACACAACAATCCGGCTAACCTCGTATCCTGAGCCAAGGTGCTACCTACATCCGGTCTGATCCAACACCGATATTCGTGAATTGTAGGGGAACTCACGATGAATGGGCTATTATGAGCTAGGAAGAGTCGTGACAGTCGACGGGATCCGAGGCCAATCGAAGAAGTTCGTCGTTTCCTCGCCTCATTCGTAATTTTCTCCGCCAATACCCCAATTCCGGCATACTCTCCCCGAAAGAGATTACAATCATTCTTACTAAACTTGGGGACATCCTCCACATTAACATAGGGCTCACAAATTTGCTAAAGAGGAATAGAAAGATTGCAGGTTTTCATCTTATTGAAACACATATCAAGTATGCATTGTTTTCTTTCCCTATGATAACTCTAAAAGAACACTAGCCATTTCTGTAAAAGTAATGTGCTCCATAACTGAAAGTACAAGGAAAAGAGATGTAAGAAAGAACTTACATCAGAGCAGACCCAAACCTCTGATGAGTAGAAGGATAGAGTGGACAAAGAGATTGTGCTCATCACTGAAGACGAAGTGCTTCAGGCTCTGGAGGGCAGGTGAAGGCCATTAGATTACACTGCAAAAAGTTGGCCTCAACTAAGGGGCCCTTTGTGGACTAATGCTCTTACCACCCAAAGATAGCAAACTTAAGTGGGTATACTCAGATTCTCTCCAAAACCTACTGACAGAGGATTTAGACCTCTTAGGCTAGGCTACACATTCTCTACATAGTTTGCCATGGCTAACTAGTAACTCTGAGATCCCACCCCTGGCTGGCTTCCTGTATCCCAGCACCTACTTGCAATATACCTGACTCCCAAAGAGATGAATTGTCTTAGGGTGCAGATCTGTATGTTGATGGTGACTAGGGTCTCTGTCTTGCAAGGGCTGCTACCAGGGAGGTAATTGTGCATTGCTTACAAAGCAAATCTGTAGAATGTCTTATGGCACCCATGCCAAATCATTCCCTGGAGTTTGAGTGATTTCTACTAACATCCAGCATATTACTGGGCCTCACTAGGGAATAATTTCAACCTAGGAGTAGAACTGGATGCAACTAGAGAGGGGTGGCCTGTCCTTGCAGTTGCCTTGTTTTTTCTCAAAACTCTCTTGTAGCAACTCTTATTCTTTTGGACTCTCTCAGGCTCAACTGGGCAGTTTTTCTCAATGTACCCCCAGTTGGGGAACAGGGTAGAATGAAGCCTCTCCTATAGTTCCTATGTTAAAGTAAAAATCTAGTTAGACTAGACTTGTACTGTAGCTCAGTCAAATAGACTAATATTAGTCCTACTATTGGGAAACTACAACACTGTTTGGAGTGTACAGGGCTCTTCCACCACTAGAGTAGAGCCCTCAAGAGTGAATGGACAGAAGATGACAAACATACCTGGTTTTTGAGCTCCTTTGCCAAGGGAGCACTCTCTACTATCCTGTATAACCCAGTATCAACTCTTGTCTAGAGAAAGTAACAAGTATACCCTGTCATTAAGGCCTTTTGCCAAGGGGTCACTCCTCCCACTCAAACTAATTTTTGTCTACCATATGATAGATTCTGACCTCTGTTCACATATCCAAAATCAAGCAAGTATGTAGCAGCTAGCATACCAACCTTCAAACTCCTTTGCCAAGGGGGTACTACACATCATCCTGTATATAAGACAATACCAGACTGTATAACATCCAGCAAGAACAGGCCAGAAACATCCAACTAGAAAACTATCCTAATTAGAAAGATAGTAGTAAGAGGTCAAAAAGGGATGTAATGCTATTGCTCTATTCTGCTTTGGAGCTTTCCAACCTATCTGAAGCAGACTCTTATCTACTTGTAATTATATGGTAACTATTTACTTCAGCCTTCCATGATCAAGTGCTTACCTGACTATGCCTTCACTAGATGCATCATATTATCATCAATCTACCATTACACATTGGCAAGCTCAATTGGACTCAACTATTCTTATACTTGGAACAAATATTGTGGTCATCCCAATATCTGCTGACATAGTGCAACTGATTCTCCAAGACACCAATTATAGCTGTGGTACTCAAAGTTAACAATATATGTATGAAAGGAGGATACATGGATCAAGGAAAAGAATACAATACAATGTGGAAATAACACCTTTTAAAAATATATGTGCTTATATATATTTGTATTTATATATATTGTTAGTATATGATATAGCCACTCAGGGACTAAGGGAAATAGTTAATCAATGAAGACTCTCTAAGAGAAAAGTTCTTTAGAATAGTATTCATATTATTATAAGTAGAGCATAGTCTTTATCCCAGGCTTAACTTATCTTCTGACAACTAATATCAAGTTCTATAAATCCAGAAAGGCATATTCTTGGTTGGATCAGGAAAGATCTCACTCTTTATATCATTGTAAGTAGGCCTTCTGGGCCTTACTTTGTTACATGTTGGATAACAAAGTTCATACATTGTAAATTTTCCTACTACTTACTGTGCAGAATATAGATCACTGATCAGGGGAATTCAAGAATACAACCAGTCTTTACAGTCTTGGGGAGGTCCCCAAAGTCAGAAATAACAAAAGATAGTTCCTCAAAAAAGGATCTATGATGTTTACTCCAGTAGTAACAAATAGCAGAAATACAGATAGAAATAGAACATTGAGTAGGCTTGTGGTCACAAGTTAGGTTAGTACTGTTCTTTTAAACTGGATTCTGTTTAATGCAACTCTTGGACAGTACCAGATAATAGGAGAGAGGCAGGTGGCTTTACCAAATAAACAAAAGAGTTATGTTTGTGAATACACAAAACTCACAATAAGACAAGGCTAGTCTCCCTCTACATGTGTGATAGGCTATTACCAAGCTAATTGATACTAAGTCAAAGTATAATTGTTATGTCCAAACCTTGAACCTATATTAGAGGTTACAATAAATTCCCAGAAGCCATACTGCTTGTACTGCCACCACAATCCAATGACACCATTATTGACTCTCTACTCCAACTTGCTTGGAAATATGTACCATACTTACATGTATGTGATACTGATGGACTCTACTTATGCACCATTAAGAACAACCTTTATGACACATGGAATAATGGTTGGAAAGCATGATCCACCACTGAGGAAACAATACAGTATATCCACCCTTACATGTATACTCATGGTCTAGCACTTGAAGTACTCATTTACTAACAAGTTGCCAACAGAATCTATTGTATAGAGATGTGACCAAAGGGCCTATCACCAGATGATAAACCTGCTATACCCAGCAGTAATAACAATGACTCTCCCCACCTGTTATTGCAATCTACTTGAGTCTTCATCAAGTCACCCAAGTCTTATCTCTCTGAAGAACCAACCATGTCAATGTCATCTTTATTATCTGATCCTGATCAACCTATGGATGCAGTTCTTCCATCACTACCATTGTTGCTATCATTACCATCTATCACCTCATTCTGTATGTCTTGTTACTACAGCTGTTCTGATAAATCTCTATCATCATTATCTGAGATCTCCAAGAATAAGTAAGCACTCATCCATTTCACTATCATCAGTTTTACCTTGTCCTATATTTAGTTGTTTCATCCTTATTGTTTTATGTTTATTTTTAGTAATGTTTTGCCTTGTGTTTCATATCTATCAGTTTTACATTGTGAAACTTGTTTCAGTCTTGTTATCTATACTTTGTACTATTTATGGAAAAGAAGTAGTTAGTATGAATAGCCAATTGTATTAGGAAGTCAAAACTTCAGCTTTGATCTTCTATAGGGATAGCCTTCTTGATTGCCCAAGAAGAGTTTCTGTTGACAGTTGCTGTCAATCAATAGAAGATTGCTTAACTGTTTATTCTCTACTTGCCCTCATTACTCAAGAGTTGCAAGATAAACAGGATTCCCATTTCTTGGTTGAGTAACAATAGTTTGATACTATTTGCTTATCTAGTTACTTGGTTGAGATAGGTATTAAGGTCATACCCTAGAGGTTGCATCCTCTTTAATTACTCTTAGTAGCCAAATCCATAATAACAATAGAACTCTGGGATTGGTTGTATCTATGTGTCATTTCCTAGAGCCACTTTTTGTCTTTTCTAATAGTCCTTCAGATTGTTGATTTGCTCATACTTGATTAGCACATGTGCAAGAAGATGTTCACTTGCATTAATGCCATGCTCTGTAATAGTATGGTGTTTTTGAAGTTGTTGGAGGAATCAATAAACCAAATATGGTTAGGATAGGGAATATCTTACTTGGGCACTTGAACATAGATAACTGTTATGTTTGAATCTTGAACCTATATCAGGAACTCTGATAAGTTCTCTGAAGCTATACCACTTGTACTATCACTATGATCCAGTGATGTCATCATCAACTCTTTACTCTACCTCACTTGGAAATATTCACCATACTTGTATGTATGTGATACTGATGAGCTCTATCTATACACTATCAAGAACAACCTTTATGGCATCTGAAACAACAGTTAAAAAGCTCAACCTACCATCAAGAAAATAATGCAATATATCTACCCCTACATGTATACCTACAGTCTTGTACTCAAAGTACTTATTAATTAGCAAAATCACTAACAGAATCTATTGTATAGAAATGTAAGCAAAAGATCTATCATCTGATGATGAACCTACTGTACCCAGCAGTGATAGCAATGACTTTTCCCATCCATTACTATGATCTACTCAAGCTTTCATCAAGTTACCAGAGTCTTACTTTTCTGAAGAGCCAATAGCATTAATGTCATTTCTGTCTTCCTATTCTGATCACCTGATAGATACAGTACTTTTATTTTCACCATTATCACTATTATCACCATCTACTACCTTGTTTTGTGACTGCAGCTACTCAGACAAATTTGTATCTTTGTCATCTGAGATCTCTGAGGATGAGTAAGCACTTATTTATTTCACCTCTATCAGTTTTACTCTATCCTATTCTTAGTTGTTTCATATTTATCAGTTTTATGTTTATCTTTAGTAATATTTTGTCTTGCATTTCATATCTGTCAGTTTACATTGTTCTTAGTAGCTGAATCCACAACAATACCTATCTCAGCCAAGTAATCAGATAAGCAAGTATTATCAAACTAGATATTACTCAACCAAGAAATAGGAATCCTATTTATTTCCTATCTCTTGAGTAATGAGGGCAAGTAGAGAATAAGTAGTTAAGCAATCTTCTATTGATTGACAGTAACTGTCAACAGAAACTCTTCTTGGGCAATTAAGAAGGCTATCTCTGTAGAAGATCAAAGCTTAAACTGTGACTTTCTAATACAGTCAGCTATTTGTACTAATTACTTCTTTTTTTAAATAATACAAAGTATAGATAATGAGACTGAAACAAGTTTCACAATATGAAACTGATAGATATAAAATGCAAGACAAAATATTACTAAAAATAAACATGAAACTGATAAATATAAAACAACTAAGAATAGAATGAGTAAAACTAATAGAGATGAAATAGATAAGTACTTACTCATTCTCAGAGATCTCAAATGACAGAGGTACAGATTTGTTTAAGTAGCTATAGTCACAAGACATGCAGAACAAGTTAGTAGATGGTGACAATGGTGACAATGGTTGAGATGGAAGTATTATGTCTATCAGATAATCAGAATAGGAAGACAGAGATAATGTCAATACTATTGGCTCTTCAGAGAAGTAAGACTCTGGTGACTTGATAAAAGCTTAAGTAGATCATAGTAATGGATGGGGAAAGTCATTGCTATCTCTGCTGGGTACAGCAGGTTTATCATCAGGTGATAGGTCCTTTGGTTGCATTTCCATACAATAGATTCTGTGGAGGTAGCTGGCAGGCTATGTATGTAATGGCATGAGTGAGTACATAGACTTGGTATTGGATGTGATGTGGTGCTTGGACATGATGTTCTTCTTGTATTTTTCCCTTTTAATTATATGTTGTCATTTTTCAGTGCACTGTATCTAACAAGCTTGGACACACAATACATGGTGGCTTGTGCCACTTGTAGTATACTAGGCACTTTTTTTCTTGTTCTTCCAACCCTTAGGCTCATGTAGTATATAACTGGCCTGTAATCTCTCTGTGAAATATTGAATTACACTCTCATTAAATCTCACTTGAACATTCCACATCATCTAAACAAAAACTAAATAATCTAACCTTGAACCCCCTTGACCCTCAACTGCTTTCCCCACTGAACTTGACTACCCTTCCTATAAATTGGAGCCCACTGTGAGGGGATAGTTGTTACTGTCCACTTAGCCCCAATTCCCTTATTTCCATCATGTTCAAAGACATTTGGTCCAACAGCAACCCTAACATTCTAAAAACTTGATAAAGTACCTATTCAAAAGTAAAGCCACCTACACCATCATGAATTTCTCAGCCAAACAAAGGATCAGATAAAGAAAGTATACCTATAGGAGCTCTGGAAGATTGTAAAACATTATGAGGACATACACAAAAAGAGTTATTTGGTCAATTTGAAGATATAACAAATCCAGAGACATTACCTATGTCAATACAAGTAGCAGCAACCAGAGTCTTGGGAATGCCAGCCCCTGGGTCTAGGTATGCCCCTGACTTTGATTCAAAGAACCCAGAGAAGTTGAAGGAATTTTTGGAGAAGTTTGAAGAGTTGGCAGGGAAGTGTAGTTTGACAGAGAAAGAGAAAGTGAAGGTAGTGGTAAAGTATGTGGATAGGGGGACAAAGAAGTTCTGGAAGAGATTGGAAGGGTTTGGTAAGGATTATGGGAAGTTGAAGAAGAAAATTGTTAGGGCTTACTTAAAGACACTCCTTGATAATAAACTCACAGTTATAGAGCTTGTTAAGCTAGTCAAAAAGTCAGCAAAGGGCAATATTGAAGATGAAAAAGATCTAGATACTTACTATTGAAGGTTTTGGATCATTGCAGCAGATCTGATTGAGGCATCCATTATTACTAACAGGCAATGCAATGAGTATTTTTGGAAAGGGATCTCTTAAGAACTACAACATGCTATTAGTGATTAGTTGGAGGCACATAACAAGAGCTTTGAGAGTGATCAGGTACCAGAAATTGCAAAGACAATAGAGGTAGGGTGGTTTGTGTTAAGGAAGGCAGCAACAAGAGGAGGATGGGGGCAGATGTTGAGGAAGGGGAAGAAGTCAAAGGTCTTAAGTGATAAGAAGTCAAGTAATGGGGTGATTGGGGTAGAGATGGGGTTAGAATCAGACAGTGATGACAAACAAGTTGCAAGGAAGGCTGGAAAGAAGGATGTCAGAACAAAGAGGGTAAGATTTGAGGAGGAAGGAAGAAAGAGAATGGATACAAGGGAAGAAGTGGAGGAACTCACCAGGAAACTCTTACAATTGGATGTCAAAGATAACACATATACCAAAGCTTATGCACAACTTTTTATCATTGAACCAAGCCTCATTAGCAAGCTCCCACTACTACCTCAATTCAGTATTAATGCTACTATGGTTACAAATATGGGAGTGGCACCCATATTGCAATTATATACTCTGCAAATGACTACAGCAGTACCATATAGTCCATTCTGTTACTTCAATAAGAAGCAAGATTGCTGCCTTAGGATATGCCCAGGGGTACAGAAATATATCCAACAAGGATAGATTACTTGACAGCCAACTGGATACATCATGTATACAGATGGCAGCCCCATTGAATGTCACCCTGGAGGACTCAAGGCTGCAGTTGACCTCAAGTTTGGTTTAAACAGGGCAACATCCATAATGTCTAGTCAACAAGATCCTCTATCACATATGGCAAGTATACTAACATCAACAGCATTCAGTTCATTTATTAGTGCTATGAAGGTTGAAGAGTCAGAGGAGGAGTTTGTGTGGGGAGCAATAGCAGAGTTGGAGAAGGATGTGGAGGAGATAGATGAGTTTGTAGTAATGAGGGCACAAGAGAAGAAAGAGGCAGTGAAGGGAGCAGATAGGAAGGAAGCTGGGAAGAAGGGGAAGTACATTAGTCAGGAGGGAGAAAAGAAGGCAGCTGTTACTCACCAACCAGCATATTGACAGGAACCATGGCTTGCAGACCCAGAAGTACCATTCTATATCTTCTAATAAATTCTTGATGTAGAAGTTCCAAATCTCAAGGTTCATGATCTATTGGCACTTAGTGGCAATCTTCACAAGGAGATGGTCAACCAGATATGTACTCAGAACAAGACATCAATGGTTAGTGCAGCCTTAGCATCAGTTTCAGATATTCCATTGGAATTTGCAATACCACTTTGAGAGGTGGAGGTAGTAGTAATGGGAAGATATCAGGAGTTGGGACTACTGGATGAAGGCTCAGAGATTGTGATTGTGCATGAGGATTTGTGCAAAGAGCTGGGGATGGAGTTTAACAAAGAGAGGAAGATGACAATACAAATAGCAAATAGAGGGAAAGAGAATATGATTGGCTGTGTTAAATATTTGGAGTTGGAGATTAGGGAAGTGAAAACTTACACACATGCATTTGTGGTTCAATGGGTGCCATTTAGGTTGTTGCTTGGGAGGCTATGGCAAAAGGGGGTGAAGTTGGGGAAGGTTGAACAGGTGGATAGAAGCATGGATATTGAGATATCAGATCCTGGGTTAGAGGGGAAAAGGGTTGTAGTACTGACACAGGAGAAGATAGGGGAGCAATTGAAGGGAGGATTATGGTGCTATGAGAAGATGGTGAGGAAGAAAAGGGGATAGAGATTCAAGTGAAGGACAATATACTCACACATATAATTCTCTTGTCTTTGCTCATGTATGACACTGAGGCACACTGCCTTGCCTACAAGAAGGTTGCAAACAAGGTTTAACCAGTCCCTGGAACAATGTCAAAAGATGTCAGGATTATTTGAAAGTTTTCCAAGGACCTATTGAAGACCTTACCATGGTTGTCACCTTATCCACTGCCATTTTCACCAGGTATTTGTTTGATACAGGAGAGGATAGATGAGTTGGGGTTGCTGAGAAATGAATTCTTGTGGGGAGAGGAAAGGAAGTTGGTGGCATAGGTACTGGTGATGAATGAGAGAGGATTAGTATAGGATGAGACAGAGAAAAGGAGGTTTCATGATGAGTATTTCTTATCTATAAAGGTTCCTGTGCAGAAACATATCCCATAGGCCCAAAAGTCATTGCCAATTCTGCCTGGTATTTGCAAGAACATCATTGATTTGATTCAAAAGAAGGTTGAGTCTGCTATCTATGAAGCATCATATAGCTTCTATTGATATCAGTGGTTTACAGTCACAAAAAAGGACAGGAACATACGAATTGTTCATAATCTCACTCCTCTTAATACTGTTACCATTTGTGACTCTCAGGAGCCTCCTCTCATTTATTTCTATGCCAAACAATGCTCTGCTTGCAGTATCTACTCTGGATTGGATCTTTTTGTGGGCTACAATCATTGCATATTAGCAGAGGAATCTCGGGATTACACAACATTTGACACACCTCTAGAGACTATGTACCTCACTGTTTTTTTTTTTTCAACAATTTATATAGCAGTGCTCAATTGTAGTTTGTGTGTACATACATACAAAGGCAGAACATACAGATTATTTAGAGCAAGGAGAGTAAACTATAAGTAAACTAACCCCATGAGACTTGACACCATCTAGTACATACACTAGAGAGATATTTGGTACCTAAGTCATTCAATGAGAGAGAGAGAGAGAGAGAGGAAATCAGAAAGGAGAGAGTGAAAGAGAGAAACTGATAGAGGAGAAAACTATCAACTTACAGTCACAAGGGGAAACAACGAATGGTACTAGCATGTGGGGGGCTGTTATGAACTATAGATAGATAGTATATTCCTATCATGCACCCATTGCACTCATTATTCCTATGTATCCATTTCATCCCCTGTTTCATCCCTTATGGCTGTACTCCTACTGACTCATTCTACTTGTCCCTTATGACTCCCTTACTCTGTTCCCTTATTATTAGCACTCACCACTAGTATATAAAGTGTAGTAATACTTGATGTATTCCATACACTTTACCAATCATATCATCCCTTCTTCTTTACTCTACTTCCTTGTCTTTATCCAAAGACTTGTAACCTGAGTTCTAGACTAAGGTTATAACATTTGGTAAAGTGTCATTTGACTCACCTTGCAAGAGAGGTGTCACTATTTGTAGCTAGGCTTGGAATAATAGCCTCCGACTAAGATGACAGTATATGAGCAGCAGTAGCTCATCAAGAACACCAAGAAGACCAAGAGCTCCGAGACCAACAGACATCTAGGGATCACCAGTAACTACTGGATCCAAATGATGAACAGAACCAGAAATCCCTGAAGGCCTTAAGTGGCAGAAATCCAATTACAGCATAGACAAAGACACAGCTCTTTTTGAGACCCTATTCAACACAGATGTTGCCGAGACCACATCCAACATAGAAATTGCCAAGACTCCATTCAATACAGAAATCACCAAAGCCACATCCAATATAGAAATTGCCGAGACTTACAAAAACAGAGAATCTGAAACATTTGACATAGAAGTCACCAAAACCTACAAAAACAAACACAGCAAATCAGAGACAGAATCAGAAATGGCCAATGAAATCAACTTCCCAAAGAACCTAGCCTTGGAACCAGGATACTTCAATGGAGATAGAACCAAGTTTGACAATTGGTGGAGAGCAATGTCCTTATGGACACTCTTCAACAAGATCGATGACAATGAACAAAAGATAATTGGGCTCCTGGCATGGATGAAAGGAGGACTAGCAGGTTCTTATGCCAATGCCAAGTTACAGACAATTCAAGACAAGAAAATACCGGCATTCAATAACTTTGCAAAGGAGATGGTAGCCACCTTCTCCTTGGGGAATAGGAAAGCTATAGCAGAAGGAGAAATCAAGTTGTTCAAACAGGGAAAGAGGAACACTGCAGACTTCTTAATAGAGTTCGAAGTATTGAAAACCCAAGCAGGGACAGATGACACACATGCCATATTCTTCCTCAAACAATATACCAGAGCAGACATTATCCAAACCATTGTAGGCTATCCATCAGCCTCAATCCCAGACACTTACAGCAAATGGAGGAACACAATTCTTGCAGTAGGACAAGAATACAAAATGGCAGACATCACCTGAGGAGACATCAGAATAAGCACAGGAGTCACATATAGAGGTGGAGGACAACTAATGGAGATTGGTAGACAGAGGGCAGATACCGATCAGAATGGCAAACCAAGATGTTTCAACTGCAACCTATATGGACATATCACCAAATATTGACACAAGAAGACAAAGGTCACATATACCAAAATAATGTGCTATAATTGTGGCAAGTAAGGCCACATTTCAAATAATTGCAAAGTACCAAAGAAAGCACACATCAGAGAGGTTACCAAGGAGACTGAGTAAGAAGAAGAAGCAAAGAAGGATTTTGCCAAAGTAGGTGCAAACCCACAAGCCAATAAACCTAGAGCTCCTGTTTTACTTCACAATAGATGATATGTAATTTCACAGAAATGGAACTCGATGCACAAACTTTTCCTTGACTCAACAATCAGAACAAAGAAGGGACCTAAACAAATCACCACACTGGTAGATTCTGGATGCACCTACACATACATAGTACAGAGAATAGTAGAAGAAGAACAAATCACAACCAAACCCCTCAAAACCCCAATACGAGTAATCAATGCTGACAGAACCAAGAACAAGAAAGGAGAAATAACAGACATGGCACAACTGGTATTAAGCAATGGTAAACACATGGAAGAAATCAAAGCAATGGTAACACAACTGGAGAGCACAGACCTATATCTTGAACACAACTGGCTAGTCAAACACAACCCAGAAATTGACTGGACAAACAACATAATATGCTTCAATAGATGTCCAAAGGATTGCACCACACACCACAACAACATATGGTTCAACGAGAGGATACGCACGGTAAAGGAACACATAGAGGAAAAGAAAACTGATCAAACAAACCTAGAAGACTTACCAACATATCTACAGCAATATATGCACCTGTTCAACAAGAAGAACTTTGACAAACTGCCAGAACACATGATATGGGACCATGAAATAAACCTGACAGAAGATGCACTGCCAGTACTACAGTCCAAAGTCTACCCAATGACATTAATGGAGAAACAAGAACTGCAGAAATTCCTCAACAAGAATATTGCTTCAGGACAAATTCAACCATCACAGTCCCCCTATGCCACCCCATGCTTCTTTATACCCAAGAAAGATGGAACTAAATGACTGGTACAAGACTATAAGAAGCTAAATGAACACACAATCAAAGACAAGATACTGCTTCCACTCATAAGTGAAGTTATTGACTGACTCAAGAATGCAAAAGTCTTTAACAAACTCAACATCATCTGGGGATACAACAATGTCAGGATAAGAGAAGGCAATGAATGGAAAGCAGCATTTGTAATGAACAACAGACTATTCGAGCCAACAGTTATGTTTTTTGGAATAAGTAACTTGCCAGCAACATTCCAAAGGATAATAAACATGGTCTTTCGAGAGATGCTACATGAAGGAGCAGTCATCAACTACATGGATGACTTTGTCATACCTGGGACCACACAACAAGAACTTGAAGACAGGACAAAACAATTTCTCGATATTGCAGCAAAACACCAACTATATTTCAAAAGATCAAAATGTTTATTTAACGCGAAGAAGATACCTATATTAGGATTTGTGGTTGGACAGGGCAGTGTTAAAATGGAGGAGAAAAAGGTGAAAGTGGTGAAAGAATGGCCAACACCCAAATCCCTGAAAGATGTCGAGAAATTCCTAGGATTTGCAAACTTCTACCAACAATTCATATATGACTTCAGCAACATTGCAGCCCCACTACACAAGTTGAAGAAAAAAGACACACAATGGATATGGACAGAACAACAGCAACAAGCCTTTGAAAGAATCAAGGAAAAGGTCACAAGCAAACTGGTATTAGCAATGCCACAAGACAAGGAATAATACAGAGTAGAAGTGGATGCATCAGGATATGGAGTAGGAGTGGTACTATCACAGAAACAGGAAGAACACTGGCACCCATTTGCATTCCACTCAAGAACAATGACACCAGCAGAACAAAATTATCAGATCTATGATAAAGAACTACTAGCCATTTGAGAAGTGATTAAAACCTAGAGACAATACCTGCTTGATGCCAACAAACCATTTGAAATTTGGACTGATCACAAGAACCTGGAATATTTCCAAAAACCACAACAACTCACAGGACAACAAGCAAGGCAGCAGATGGAACTACAAGAATACCATTACATGCTGAAACACATCCCTGGAAAGACTAACACAAAAGTAGATGTCTTATCGAGATTAACAAAAACCAATACCATACGAGACAACACCAACATTACCTTACTACCTGATCATTTGTTCGATGATAACACAATCACTGTGATCCGACCAATATGGGAAATCTCAGGAGAAGAGAATCTGAAACACTGACTACAAAAGGAAACAAAAAGGGAAACACAATGGCTGAAGGAAAAGGAGAAACAACCAAAGAAGATATGGGAGACAGATGGAGTGCCGATGTTTGAAGGAAGAATATATGTTCCATCCAACAGCCAAATATGACAAGAAATACTTTGACAACACCATGATGAGACAGATATAGGACACCCAGGACAACACAGAATGATTGAACTCCTTAAACTGTTATGATCTTAGTCTAGGACTCAGGTTGTAAGTCTTTGGATAAAGACAAGGAAGTAGAGAGAAGAGAAAGGGATGATACAATTGGTAAAGTGTAAGGAATACATCAAGTATTACTACACTTTATATACTAGTGGTGATAGCTAAGAATAAGGGAGCAGAGTAAAGGAGTTATAGGGGACAAGTAAAGATGAGTCAGTAAGAGCACAGCCATAAGGGATGAAACAAGGGATGAAATGGATACACCAGAATACTGATTATAATAGGTGCATGATAGGAATGTACTATCTATCTATAGTTCATAACATAAACGAAGTTATTGGTGGCCTCAAATGTACAACAATGTTAAATGATACATTAGAGGATGTGAGGTATGCCAACAAAACAAAATACTCCAAACAAGACTGACAACACATCTCTATCCATTACTAATACCAGTGGAACCTTGGGAAGAAATATCAATTAACATGATAGGACCACTACCAGAGTCAAAAGGATATAATGCAATACTTGTCATAGTTGATTGTTTCAGCAAAATAATCAGACTATGCACAGTTAACACAATCTTAACATCCGAGGAGCTAGAAGATATCTACTGAGATGATATATGGAAAATACATGGAATACCCTGCAGAATCATCAGTGACAGAGGTCCACAATTCACATCAAAATTCATAGCAGAGCTATGTCGAGCAACTGGCACCCAAAGAAACTTATCCATGGCATACCACCCACAAACTGATGGTCAAATAGAGTGCATTAACCAGGAGGTCGAAACATACCTCAGAAATGTAATAAACCATGCACAGAACAATTGGAAAAAATGGCTAGCCATAGCAGAATTCCAATACAATGACAAAATCCATACCACCACCAGATATTCACCATTCGAAATAGTTTATGGACGACACCCCTGGAAAGGAGATATAATAAACATTACCAAAGCACCTGCAATCACGGAATGAATACAGGACTTACAAAATATGCAACAAGAGGCAATGAAGATATTACAACATAGCCAGATGCAAATGGAGAAACGCAACAGTACCAAACCAGAACATGAGTATATTCTAGGAGAACAAGTATGGCTCAAGGCAAACAACATCAGGACAACAAGACCAACCAAAAAGCTAGATCACAAATGCTATGGACCATTCTGGATAAAAGCAAAAATAGGTGAAACAAGTTACCAACTGGAGTTGCCTGAAACATGGGCAATACATGACATGGTTAACAGTAAACTCCTCTCCCTCTATCAAAAACCTGAGTTCGACAGCCAGTGCACCCTACCACCACTGATGCCCGAGATCATCAACAATGAAGAACAATACAAAGTAGAAGAGATCCGAGGATACCACACAAGAGGATGGCAAAATCAATTTCTAGTACACTAGAAAGATTATACCTCCGAAGAAGACACATGGGAGGATGAGTCAGAACTGGAAAATGCTAAGGAGGCAGTTCAAGAATTTCTAGACAAGATTTCAAGGATGAAACCTATAAAAAGGGAGGGGTAAAAAGCAACAATTATGAACAACAAGCCTCACATTACAAGGGATCACTATATCCAATGCACCTCACACTATATCCACTGCACCCTAGACTTTGCCAATTACCTCCACAACACACCATGCACACTGAACGCAAACCCACCCCCTTCCCAGCCAATGACACAGAGTTCAAACAAGAGCTCAACAACCTCCTTGACATCCAGTCCACCAAAGACCAGATCAAACACTATACTGCCACAACCAAAGGACTCATGTACATTGCCCATGCTATCAACAACCTCCAAATCCAAGCCAAAGCCCTGAGCCATATTCTACTTGTTACCACCACCAGAGCCCTCCCAGCTGCCACGTCAACTGGAAAACACAAACTTATGAAGGAGTTATTGGATAAAGCAGCCACTGATCTTAACATATTGGTGCACTCTGATGCAAAGAAATACATCCAAAGTGCCTTAATTATGATAGGTAAAAGACTCAATCATCTTACTGACTCTAGCAACAACCCCACCTATAGACTTGCTTGAAGGCTAATAGATCTTGACTCATACATCCCCACTACCTTACCTGATAAACTGCGCTACCACAAAGATGATAAACAGGAATGGTTAGATAAAGGGATAGAGGGAATCAACAAATCAGTCCCAGACCATCTAATGGAACCAGATATGCAAGACAAAGTAGATCACCTCCTTATACAACTACCCAACATGGACCCACCAACCAAACCAATAATATTCAACCCACCACCATCTTATCTTACACTCAAGGATAGAGGACAATTTGAAGAAAACTAATAGTTCACAACCTCATTGCCACTGAGACTAACAACACTGCTACATTCCGAGGATGCACTGTAGCCCTCTTTAGAGGAGGACAAGACCATGCCCCCTTCTGGATAGGATGTTGATGCAAGTCAGGAACTCCAATGATTGGTCCTACTAAATGCCAACTCGCTAACACCTTACACAAAGAACAAGATGACAAGTAGACTATGACACTTCATGGGGTCATGAACATAAAAAGGGAGGTATTATTATGAACTATAGATAGACAGTATGTTCCTATCATACACCCATTGCACTCATCATTCCTATGTATCCGTTTTATCCCCTGTTTTATCTCCTATGGCTATACTCCTACTGACTCGTTCTACTCATCTCCTATGACTCCCTTACTCTGTTTCCTTATTATTAGCACTCACCACTAGTATATAAAGTGTATTAATACTTGATGTATTCCTTATACTTTACCAATTGTATCATCCCTTTCTTTTATCTCTACTTCCTTGTCTTTATCCAAAGACTTGCAACCTGAGTCCTAGACTAAGGTTGTAACAGGGGCACTGCCCAGACACCATGGGAGATATGAGTTTTGAAAGAATAGTAGATAAGCAGAAATGAGAGAGATAGAGAAATGAGCATTGAAATCCATAACCGGGGGAGCAAAAGAAAAATGAAAAGAAGAAAGAACTCATACAGGCACAGACCCAAACCTCTGATAGATTTGACGATGTAGCAGAATTGATCCTGCATGGATATGAAGGGGGACAGGTTCTGGGGGAAAGCTGAACACCAACAGGTTGTGACGTAAAAAGTTAACAAGCTTCTTAATGGTGGTGATGCTGAAGTGATGATCAAAGCATTGACATCAATAGAGGATATATGATCTAGTCTGGACCAGTTGGTTGTCACAGTGATGACAGGATAGATCCTTGTTAGGGAAAAATCTAAGTCAGTATTTGCCAATTGGGGCATGGTATAGGATAGCTTGGCAGGCTCACGCAAAGAGCTGGGGGTGATAGCCACATTCTTGAATCCATAGACTGGAATTGATATGTGTGGGTAGGGCAGAGGCTCTGTTTTCTTGTACTGGAAGGTGGAGGAAGAAGCTGCCACAGTAGCTCTTGAATCTGAACATGGCTTGCCACATGTAAATAGCGCATTCAGCAGATTTCTTGCATAGGAAGTTGAGGGAGTTGGGGACTTGGTAGTTTCAACTTTGGTTAGGCCAGGCAATTGTCTGTATCCAGTTATGAGTAGCTCATTGTATTCTATATTTACACTTGGCAGTGTATAGTAGAAGGAAAGACAGTGTTAGTCTGACTTGTGGAACCAGGCCAGAAGTGCCTTCAAGGTAAGTATAGACTATTGCTAGCATGAGTGCAGCAAACAGTTGGGTAGGAGCTGAGAGGCTGTGAGAGAGTCAGTGAACACATGAATGTGTTTGACCTCAGTGTAGTTGTTTGTGGCAAGAACCTTAATGATGCTAAGGTACTGCGTGACAAGTTCAGTATCAGTGGATGTGGTACCTCTAAGCCTTTTCATGGCTGAACTCCCTCTGTCCAGTGTTGAATAGTGGCCATAGCTATGTATTGGCTAGCAAGTGGGTTGGGGTTGGGGTGGACTGAGCCATCCATGCCTATAATGATGGACTTGGGGTCCATCATTGCCTTCATTGCTATATTGTCCCAAAGTTGCTTCAAGAGGTGGGGGTCATCCCAGTTGAATCCTGTGAAAGATATATTAGTGGGGAAAAGATCCAGTAACCTACATCCAGGCCATGAAGTTTTAGAAACAGAGTTGAAAGATTCTACATATTTAGTCTCAGGGGTGGGGTGGGAAATATCCATTACTACTCCAAGTGTCTTCTTCTTCTGAATCTCCATGAAATTCTTGATGTGAAGTTGATGAGGGGAAGAGTGATATTCCTTCGTTAACTTCAAGAGTGCATATTCATCATCCAGAGGATGAATCCTCGACATTTGTTGTTTGGCCAACTTGTGAAGATGTAGTTTGATGGGCATGAGTCCCGCAAGAGACTCAATGCTACTGGTAGGAGAGGTGTGGAATGTCTTATGCACCTCACTGTTCTCTTCCAGGGCTGAACTGGCTTTGTGAGAATCTTTTGTAATGATGTTGCATTCATTTTTCAACATGAGATGGACAAGACCCCTAATTTTCTAGAAGACATTACTCTATTAGGGCCAGAGACATAATATGAGAGGCCAGATGGAACTTACAAGACTATTCCTGAGAACTCAAGTATTTGTTATTTTGTCTAGGAGTATGCAGTTGACTTGAACCATATTTTTCATTGTCTTGTACATGTAGGAGCTACATTCTCAGCAAAAAAGCTCCAGTTGTGTCAGCCAGAGATCATTGTAGTGGGAAGGAAATGTACTTCTGAAGGATAGGAACCAGATGCAATGACAGTAGATAAGGTAGCAAAGTGGCCAGAGTGTAAGAATGTATTGGAGGTGCAAAGATTTTTGCGGATGGCAGAGACAGTGAGGAATTGGATTAAGAACTTTGCAAAGATGGCAGATCCATTGACAAAGTTGACAAGGGTGACAAAGCAAGAGTTTAGCTAGGGAAAGGAACAGAGGTTAGCTATGGAAGAGATGAAAAAGAGGGTATCTACCTGCAAGGCAATTCAACTAATCAATCATTCTCTTCTGTTCGATGTTATTCTCTCCATTGACATATCTGTTATTGCAGTAGGTTTCATCTTGGCACAACTTGGTGCAGAAGGACAACAATAGCCTGCACACTTTGGCTCTATTGCATAGAACAAATGTATTTCAAGATACTCACAAGCAAAACCTGAGCTCTATGGATTATTTTGAGCATCGAATACAACAAAACTCTGGATTATCAGATTGAAGAAGTTAGTTGTTGAGGTCGATGCATTATACATCAAGGGGATGCTTAACAGACTAGATATTCACATTAATACTGCAATAAATCATTGGATTTCAGCAATCTTGATGTTTGACTTCAAGTTGGTGCATGTACCAGAGGTAAGGCATAAGGGGCCAGATGGGTTGTCTAGGAGAAGGATTGTTGAAGCAAAAGAGAGTGGCAAGGATATTGAAGAGGCAGAAGATTGTGTGGATAAGGTCTTGGATTGTGGAGTTTGGGTTGCTAGTTGTTTGGATGGGAGTGGTGAGGCTTTGGTGTTGACAGTAGGAGTAAGGTTGAGGGGTGATGAGAATGTCACATCAGAAAGTAAGGGGAAATGAAAGGTTTTAACAGCTTCATGGAGGTTTGGGTCCACAACAAGGTGGCAAAGAGAAAAGAGGCTGAAGTAGAAGAAATTAGAAAGTTCTTGAAGACATTGAGACTACTGGAGAAACTCACTGATAAAGCCAGGAAAATGTTCCTTTGATATGCAAGCAAATTTTTCCTTCAAGGTGGCAAGTTATGGTGACACAAATACTGTGGATAATATCAGCAAGTTGTAGAAGACAAGGTAGAATGTTACTGGTTACTAACAGAATTACATAATTGATTAGGTTACAAGGGCTTCTATGCAATGTGACACACTCTTGGGGACCACTCCTGGTGGCCTACCATAGATGTGGATGTTTGCTGGATCATTGACACATGCCACCAATGCCAGATTCAATCAATGGAACATGTAGTCATACCACTTGTAGTCCAGGCTCCTACTTCCCTCTTCCACAAAGCATACATTGACACCATGCATATGCTGCCCTCTCACAGATACATATACATTGTTCAGGCTTGGGACTCACTTACTGGCTGGCCAGAATGGCACATATTGACTTGAGAGACTGGTAGGACCTTGGGACAGTTCATCTTTGAGAAGATTCTGTATCATTAGGATAGACTTGAAGAGATTGTCACAGACAATAGTACCCCATTTGTTGCTGCTCTCAATTGGATTTTGGATTGTTATCATATCCATCACATTTGGATTTTGGCATATAACTCACAGTCTAATAGGGTAGTGGAAAAAACTCATAGGACAATTCAGGACAGCTTGGTCAAGATATGTGCAGGGAATATTAAAGCTTGGTATAAATATGCTCCATATATATTTTGGGCTGACAGGGTTACTATACAAAAGTCAACAGGCATGACACCCTACTATGTTATTCATAGAGTCAAACCCCTTCATCCCTTCAACATTGCCAAGGCAACATTTCTTGTATGATCTGTCACCTCTCACCTCTCCACTGTCAAACTCCTCTTGATCTGTACCTGTATGCTCCAGAAATGTGATGACAATCTGTCAAAGATCCATGACAAGGTTCTTGTTGTGTACTACACATTGACTCATGATTTTGAGAATAAAAACACAAATTAGATTTGGGACTATAACTTTGGTGCAGGAAATCTTATTTTGGTCCTCAACAAGAAGATTGAGCTGGAGGTTAGTTGCAAATGCAAACCACAATACTTCAGGCCCACATCAAGAATTTCATGGAGATTCAGAAGAAAAAGACACTTGGAGCTGTGATGGACATTTTCCGCCCCACTCCCGAGACTTGTTATGTAGAACATTTCAACTCTGTTTCTAAAACTATCTGGCCTGGACGTAGGTTACTTGACCACTTCTATACTAATGTATCTTTTATAGAATTCAACCAGGACTACCCCCACCTCTCAAAGACACTTTGGGACGATGTAACAACGAACGCAATGACAGACTACAAGTCCATCATTATTGGCATGGATAGCTCAGTCCACCCCAACCCCAACCTGCTTGCTGGCCAGTTCATGGCAGCAGCCACTATTTGACACCTGGACAGAGGGAGCTCTATCATGAAGAGACTCAGAGGAACAACGTCAACCGACACAGAACTGGTGGTGCAATACTTAGGAATTACCAAAGTACTCGCCACTGATGACTTTGACCAGGTCAAACACATCCACGTGTTCACTGACTCCCTCACAGCCTCTTGGCTCCTGCTCAACTGTTTGCCGCACTCTTGTCAGCAATAGTCCATCCTCACCTCAAACGCGCTCTTGACTTGGTTCAACAAGTCTGACCAACATTGCCTCTTGTTTTATCACACTCCATCGAAGTGCAAATACGGAATACAAAAAGCCACGCATGACTGGATTTGGATAGTCACCTGGCCCAACCAGGGTAGAAATCACCAAGTACCTAACTTGATCACCTACTTATGCAAGAAGTCCACCAAACACGCCATCCACACATGGCAAACCATGTTTGGGTTCAAGAAATACAGTGGTAGCTCCTTCTTCCACCTCCTGGTGAGAGCAAACAGGGCCTCTGCTCTACCGTCACATATCAAGTCCAGTCCATAGATACGAGAATGTGGATACCAGCCACAGCTCTTTGCAAGAGTGTGTCGTGCTATTTTATGCCATGCCCTGATTGGTGAATACTGACTTTGGTTCTTCCCCAACGAGGACTTATCTTGCCACCACTGCAACAATCAAATGGTTCAGACTAGGTTGTATATCCTCTATTGTTGCAACAACTTCAATCATTACTTTGGCATTGACACTATCAAGACACTTGTCAACTTCTTGCATTGCAACCCTACTACATTCGGCTTCCTAATCACCCTCATATCCATGCTGGTTCTATACCCCCATTGCATCGTCATCAAGTCCATCAGAGGTTTGGGTCCACACCCACATGAGTCCTTCCTTCTTTTTTAACTTTTTCTTGTGCTCTCCTGGTTATGGATTTCAATTTCATTTCTCTACCTCTCTTTTCCTTGCTTGTCTACTATTTTATATAGTTTTCATTCAATATCCATCATTCCTGTAGTGTCTGGGCAAAAGCCCCTCCACATGCTAGTACTGTTTGTTGTTTCCCCTTGTGTTTGCAAGTCAATAGTTCCTTTCTATCAATTTCTCTCTTTCACTCTCTCTATATCTGCTCTCTTCCCCCCCCCCCCTTTTTTTTTTCTCTTGTTCCCGCTAAACAATGTAGGTACCAAACATCTCTCTAGTGTATACACTAGATGGCGTCGAGTCTTATGGGGTTAGTTTACAAATAGGTCACTTTCCTTGCTCCAAACATTCTGTACATTCTACCTTTGTATGTATGTACATGCAGACTGCAATCGAGCACTGCTATATAAATTGATGATTTAAAAAAAAAAAAAAAAAACAATACTTCAGGCCTATGGTTGTCATTAAAAGGTGTTACAATCTTAGTCTAGAACTTAGGTTGCAAGTCTTTGGATAAAGACAAGGAAGTAGAGAAGAGAGAAAGGGATAATACAATTGGTAAAGTGTAAGGAATACATCAAGTATTACTACACTTTATATACTAGTGGTGAGTGCTAAGAATAAGGGAATGGAGTAATGGAGTCATAGGGGACAAGTAGAATGAGTCAGTAATAGTACAGCCATATAGAGTGAAACAGAAGATGAAATGGATACAAAGAAATGATGAGTACAACAGGCACATGATAGGAATGTACTATCTATCTATAGTTCATAACAAAAGGTTACAAAGCAATGCTTACATTTTTGCAGAAGTCAATGGCACTATCTCTCGCCTCAAGTTTGCTGCATTTCATCTTATCCCTTCTAATCCTCAGTCTTGCAAATGGCTTGAAATCACAGAATTTGTGAATCCAAAGGGTTTAGGAGATATCAAAAAGGAGGACACATTGGAAAGATCTATCATTATAGAGGTTGAGGAGTGACAAGGATGTCACATTAGAAAGTAAAGGGGAGGTGTGGGGGTAGCTGGCAGGCTATGTGTGTAATAGCACAAGTAAGTGCATAGACTTGGTATTGGACATGACATAGTGCTTGGACATAATCATGTTCTCCTTGTATTTTTCCCTTTTAATTACATATTGTTATTTTTTGGTATACTATATCTGATGAGCTTGGACATATAATACACAGTGGCTTGTGCCACTTGTAGCATACTAGACACTTCCTTTCTTGTTCTTCTGACCCTTAGGCTTGTGTAGTATATAAATAGCCTATAATCTCTCTGCAAAATATCAAATTACACTCTCATTAAATCTTACTCAAACATTCTGTGTCATCTAAACAAAAACTAAATAATCTAACCTTGAACTCTCTTGACCCTCAACTGCTTTCTCCACCAAACTCAACTACCCTTCCCACAATTCCATTGACAATTTGCTAATGAATAAGTACTTCAAGTGCAGGACTACAGGTATACATATAAGAATGGATGTACTGCATTGTTTTTTTGGTAGTAGATTGAACTTTCCAACTATTATTTCAGATACTGTAGAGATTGGTCTTGATGGTACATGTTATAGTAACCCCAGCCCAGTCCTAAGCTGGGACAGTACATATTGACAGATAAACCTATAAATCATACCAAAAGAGGACCTTTTCTTAGTCCTAAGTCTAATATCAGTATGTACTGGAGTTATTACTTTGAATGAGCCTGTACTTCAAGTGAGCAAGTTTATTAACTCAGAGAGTGATAAGTAGAGCTTAGTAATTAAGATACTTATATTCTCAATATTGTTTAGATGTTTTTACATAGTAGTTTCAACTAGTTTATATACTACAACCAGTATCTACTTTATGTAAGTGATAAGAAGAATTTGTATCCTATTTATAGTTAAGAAGTTCTTGATAGAACTTCTGTCAAACTTTGGGTAGACTTCTTAGGGCACTAAGGTTGACTTAGGAGAAGTTAAGAAGCTTCTTTCACTATTTAAAGAATATCAGAAATGACATAAAACAAAGTCCTAATAATAGTTCAACTATTATTAAACATATATCATGAGAAAGATAAAATTAAATTAAAAGAAAAAAAAGAAAAGAGAAAAGAATATTTATAATTTGGAATAATGTAAAGATATATAACAGTACATAAGTAGAGTCCATTGGTGTTGCATACTGTTACAACCTTAGTCTAGAACTTGAGTTGCAAGTCTTTGGATAAAGATAAGGAAGTAGAG
The DNA here is from genome assembly GCA_963576785.1 of Chlorophyllum brunneum. Lineage (NCBI taxonomy): Eukaryota > Fungi > Basidiomycota > Agaricomycetes > Agaricales > Agaricaceae > Chlorophyllum > Chlorophyllum brunneum. The sequence goes on from OY756148.1 coordinate 536,258, forward strand.
AGAAAAGTAAGGAATAATACAATTGGTAAAGTATAAGGAATACAATACACTTTATATACTAGTTGTTATGTCCGAACCTCGAACCTATGTCAGAGGTTATGACAAGTTTCCAGAAGCAATACCACTTGTCCCACTACTACGATCCAACAACACCATTATCAACTCTCTACTCCAACTAGCCTGGAAATATGCATCATACTTATACGTATGTGACACCGATGGACTCTACTTATGCACCATCGAGAACAACCTCTACAGCACCTGGAACAATGGTTGGAAAGCACAACCAACTACCGAAGAAACTATACAGTACATCCACCCCTATATGTACACTCGTGGTCCAGCACTCAAAGTGCTCATTCACCAACAAATTGCTGATGGAATCTATTGCATAGAAATGCGACCTAGAGACTTATCACCAGATGATGAACCCGCTGTACCCAGTAGCGATAGCGACGATTCTCCTCATCCACTATTGTGATCTACTTGAGCCTTTGTTGAGTCACCCGAGTCCTATCTTTCTAAAGAACCAATCACATCTACGTCATCCCTATCATCCGACTTTGACCATCCTATGGATGCAGTTCTTCCATCACCACTATCATTGTCATCATCTTCTACCACTTTGTCCTACATGTCTTGTGACTGTAGCTGTTCCGATGAATCTCCATCATCATCATCTGAGATCTCTGAGGATGAGTAAGCACTCATCCATTTCACCATCATCAGTTTCACTTCATTCTATGCTTAGCTGTTTCATCTTTATCAGTTTCATGTTTATCTTTAGTAGTGTTTTACCTTGAAGTTTCATATCTATCAGTTTCACATTGTGAAACATGTTTCAGTCTTGTTATCTATACTTCATGGTATTTATAGAAAGGAAGTAGTTAGTATAAATAGCCAACTGTATTAGGAAGTCAAAGCTTAAGCTTTGATCTTCTACAGGGATAGCTTTCTTGATTGCCCAAGAAGAGTTTCCATTGACAGTTGCTGTCAATCAATAGAAGATTGCTAAACTGCTTATTCTCTACTCACCCTCATTACTCAAGAGTTATGAAATAAATGGGATTCCCATTTCTTGGTTGAGTAATGACAGTTTGATAATGTTTGCTTATCCAGTTACTTGGCTAAGATGGGTATTAAGGCCATACTCTAGAGGTTGCATCCTCTTTGATTACTCTTAGTAGCCAAATCCATAACAATAGATCAAAGCTTCCACTGAGTAATTTTGGTATAGGGAACAAGAACTCCAGTGTTATCTGCATCATTGCTGTTGTCACTGAACAAGAATAACATCTTTCTGTATCATTACCATTGTTGCTATTACAGGAAGTCAGGAAGAGTTGTACACAGTACCTATCTGCTGCATAGGAGTATAACTTGCTATCAGTTACATAGGACCTACACTGTACCTACCAGTACCTGGAGTATACCTCAAGTTAGTAGGGCCAAGCACAAAGACCCACTTATAGAATGTATGCTATCAACCAACTTTGTGGTTTCCTCCTTGAAAAGAAGAGAAACTTGCCTACCATATATTCTACCTCTAGATTTCCATTGAGAAGTACTCTGGTTGAAAGAAGACCCAGAAGGAATGGAAGTCACAACTACTAGACTACAGAGAAGCTGTCCATGGAGAAGCTAAACCAAATAGCTACTGTTTAGTTAGCCAGACAATACTAGTAACTGTGAAGACACATTATGCCTTATTGCTGTTATGCCAGTAATGGATTCTCCCAAAAAGCAAGAACACTTAGTAGAGGATACCCTCAAAACTTGTTGTGTATTCCTAGGAAGTACAGGAAAAAGTCACAAATAATTATTGGTGAAATAAAGGTGCAACTTGGTCAAGATTGAACAAGTCCAATGTCATGTGAAGCAAAAGAAGACTACTTCACCTGTACCTCTGGTCTACAGAACTAGATTGCAATCTAAGACTGTAGAGTCTTATAGTATTGAGCTTACTCAATGAACCTCCTAGTGAAACCCAGAACCAGTTCAATATTCTCCACCAGCCTCTATCCAATGGTCCACCTTGACCACTTTCTAACCCCTTGAACAACCCTTAACTAGTACCACAGCTAGTAGGATTAGAACCAGTGAACCTGCTCCAAGACAGAGTTCAGAGTCTTATCAGACATCTGCTTACAGATGAGCTGGAGAGAGCTGTTGCCGAATTGGGAGTTTTGTTTGACAGATCGTGGACTCAAAATGCAAAGAAGACCAAGATCACCACTAGATCCAAGACCTGGTGGAATGAGGAGTGCTTGAACGCACTCGCTATGCATCGCACGGATCGCAAGAACAAGCGCAAATGGAATGCTTTTCGCAAAACCATGAGGAAAATGAAAAGATCATACTTTGACAAAAAGATACAAGAAATCTCTGTTGACCGGAAATGCCCGTGGGATCTCATGCCATGGGTCAAGGACCACGCACTCCCGGCTATGGAAGCCATGTGTCACAACGGCCGACCTTGTCTCACACTAGACAATCTGTGGATGGCTCTCGACCAACATTACAATGCTGCCTGTGATAGACCAATGAACGCGGCAGTTCTGGACGAGCTCCCTCCTCCAAACAGAACAGAGAATAGGACTTGGGTAGACTTCTCTCTCCTCGAGATGATGGAGTTGCTCAAGGATACCTTGAATTCTTCCTCCCCTGGTCCCGACCATATTTCCTGGTCCCATATCAAACAGATTGTCGCCGATGAAACTTGCGCCAATCTACTCCTCAAAATCGGTAGTGCGTGTTTGAACATCGGACACTGGCCTACCCACTTCAAAAAGTCAACATCGGTGATTATTCCAAAACCCAATAAACCCAACTACTCCACTCCAAAGGCATTCCAACCAATCGTCCTTCTCAACACATTCGGCAAGCTAATAGAGAAAATGCTCGCCAAACGACTCCAATTCAAGGCCGTTAAATTCAAGGTCCTCCATCCACACCAATTGGGAGCAATCCGCCAAAGGTCCACTGAGGACGTGGGTCTATTCCTGACACACATTATCCGGGGAGCTTGGATGAAGAAGAAGAAGACGTCAGTGCTTGCATTTGACGTGGCCCAATTCTTCCCCTCCCTCAACCACAATCTCCTTACCGAAATTCTATGGAGACAAGGATTTCCCCCCCAGGTCGCCATGTTCTTCAACAATTACCTCAAGGAACGCTGCACCACCTACCAGTGGAACAACGAGACTTCCCCGGAATATGATGCAGCAGTAGGAGTAGGTCAGAGCTCGGCCCTTAGCCCTATTCTCTCCGCTCTATTCCTCGCCCCCCTCTTACACGTCTTCGACATTCGTATGGAGGAATACCGCGATAAGTGGGACTTTGATGTCCTGTTGTTTGTGGATGATGGCACTCTAATTGTGCAATCCCCGTCTCTGGAGAAGAACGTGGAAATCTTACAACACATGTACTGCGAAATGGAGCGGCTCATGAACGAATTCGGCCTGGAAATTGAACATGGCAAGTCGGAGATCTTTCACTTTACGCGTGCAAGACAAGACTCAAATCCCTCGATTGACTTGGGATCCCTGCCATTCATGGGTCGTAACCCCCTCAAACCAAAGGCCCACTGGCAGTTCCTTGGCTTCTACTTCGATCGGACATTGACCTTCAAAGAACACGTACGATTCTATTCCACCAAAGCGATCTCTACGATCAAGGCAATGAAGATGCTGGGGAACTCCATCAGGGGCTTGTCCCCCAGCAACAAGAGACTGTTGTACCGTTCGTGTGTCGTTCCGGTTGCGACATATGGATATCGACTCTGGTTTCACGATTGATCCCGTACTAAGGGAACTTGTGAAATCCTCAACAAAATGCAAAGGAGGGTGGCGCTCTGGATCACCGGGGCCTTCCAGACTTCTCCCACTGGCGGTGTAGAGTCCCTTGCGGGGCTCATGCCCATCAAACTTCATCTCCAAAAGTTGGCCAAACGACAATCGTCGAGGCTTCATACGTTGGATGATGAACATGCTTTGGCAAGATTGACGAAGGAATTTCACTCTTCCCCCCACCGACTTCACATCAAGAACTTCACGGAGATTCAGAAGAAGAAGACATTAGGAGCTGTGATGGACTTCTTGTGCCCCACCCCCGAGACTCAGTATATAGAACATTTCGATTCCGTTTCTAAATCTCTCTGGCCCGGACGTAGGTTACTTGACCATTTCTCTACTAATGTATCTTTTATAGGATTCAACCGGGACAACCCTCACCTCTCAAAGACGCTTTGGGACGATGTAACAACGAACACGACGACGGATGCAAAATCCATCACGATCGGTACGGACGGCTCGGTCCACCCCAATCCCAATCCACTTACCAGCCAGTTTACGGCGGCAGCCACCATTCGACATCTAGATGGTGGGAACTCTAGCATGAAGAGGCTTGGAGGAACCATGTCGACGGACACAGAACTAGTAGTGCAGTACTTAGGTATTACCAAGGTGCTCGCTACTGACGAATACAACCAGGTTGAGCACATTCACGTGTTCACCGACTCCATCATGGCCTCCCGGCTCCTGCTTGACTGTTTGCTGCATTCCTGCCAACAACAGTCCATCATCACATCGAAGGCACTCCTGGCTTGGTTTAACAAGTCAGACCGTCACTACCTTTCCTTCTATCACACGCCGTCGAAATGCAAATACGGGATACAAAAAGCCACTCATGACTGGATCCAAATGGTTGCCTGGCCTAACCGGGGTCAAAACCACCGAGTACTGAACTCGATCGACTATTTACACAAGAAGTCCACCAAACGCGCTATTCACACATGGCAAGCCATGTTCGGGTTCAAAACTTACAGCAGTAGCTCCTTCCTCCACCTCCCGGTGCAAGCAAACGGGGCCTCCACCTTACCGTCGCACATCAAGTCCGGTCCATGGATTCGAGAATGCAGATACCAGCCCCAGCTCTTGCAAGAGCTTGTTGTGCCATCCTATGCCACACCCCAATTGGAGAATATCGACTACGATTCTTTCCTAATGAGGACCTTTCGTGCCACCACTGCAACAGTCAAATGGTGCAAACGAGGTCACACATCCTGTATCGATGCAACAACTTCGATCATCACTTCAGCGTCGACACGATCAAGACATTCGTCAACTTCTTGCATCGCAACCCCTCTATATTCAGCTTCCCCCCGGAACCTGACTGCCCTTGTATCCGTGCCGGTTCAATCCCACCATTACATCGTCATCAAGTCCAAAGGAGGTTTGGGTCTGCGCCTGTGTAGGATCCTTTTCTTTTCTTCTCTTTTGTCTTTTGCTCTCCTGGTTATGGATTTCCAATTCATTTCTCTATCTCCCCTTTCCTCGCTTGTCTACTATTTTATGTAGCTTTCATTCAACTTTCATCTCTCCCGTGGTGCCTGGGTAAATACCCGCCCACACGCTATGTACTATTTGATGTTCCCCCTTTGTGATTGTGAGTAGATAGTTTCTCTTCTATCAACTTCTCTCTCTCACTCTCTCTCTTTCCGAATTCCCTTTCTTCTCTCTTCTTGCTGAACATCGTAGGTACCAAACATCTCTCTAGTGTACACGCTAGATGTCAACGAGTCTCGTGGGGTTAGTTTACTTGTAGTTTACTTTCCCTTCTCCAAACTTTCTGTACATTCTGCCTTTGTATGTATGTACATGCAGACTGCACTTGAGCACCACTATATAAATTGTTGATAAAAAAAAAAAAAAAAAAAAAAAAAAAAGGAGAGCTGTTGCTGAATTGGGAGGCCTATTTGACAGATCCTGGAATCGCAATGCGAATAAAACCAAGATCACCACTAGGTCCAAAACCTGGTGGAACAAGGAGTGCTCTACTGCTCTTGCAATACACCGCATGGACTGCAAGAACAAGCGCAAATGGAATGCCTTTTGCAAGACCACAAGGAATACAAAAAGAGTGTATTTCGACAAGAAGATTCAAGAAATCTCAGTCGACAATAAATGTCCATGGGATCTGATGCCATGGATCAAAGCACACATGCTCCCAGCTATGAAAGCCATTCGCCACAATGGCCGGCCTTGTCTCACTATGGACAGCCTGTGGATGGCCCTTGACCAACACTATAATGCAGCCCACGATAGACCAGTTAATGTGGCTGTCTTAGATGAACTTCCTCTGCCAATTGGGATAGAGAATAGGACTTGGGTGGATTTCTCTCTTCTTGAGATGATGGAATCACTCAAGGATACCTTGAATTCTTCTGCCCCCAGTCCCAACCACATTTCCTGGTCCCACCTTAAACAGATTGCCACCATTGACACCTATGCTGATCTTCTCCTCAGAATCAGTCACGCATGTCTATCCCTTGGACATTGGCCTGCACATTTCAAAAAGTCAACATCAGTTATTATCCCCAAACCTAACAAACCCGACTACTCCACCCCGAAGGCGTTCAGACTGATTGTCCTACTCAACATGCTTGGCAAGTTAATAGAGAAAATGCTAGCCAAATGACTTCAATTTGAGGTGGTGAAATTCAAGGTTCTCTACCCTCACCAACTAGGAGCCATCCGACAACGATCCACCAAGGATGCAGGACTCTTTCTAACTCACATTATCCGGGGAGCTTGGACAAAGAAGAAGAAGACATCAGTGCTCGCATTTGATGTTGCCCAATTCTTCTCCTCTCTTAACCACAACCTCCTTATCAACATACTGGGTCGGCAGGGATTTCCCCCTCAAATTGCGGAGTTCTTCAACAATTACCTCAAAGAACGCCGCACTACCTACCGGTAGAACAATGAAAGCTCCCCAGAATTTGACGCAGTGGTGAGAGTGGGCCAAAGCTCATCCCTGAGTCCCATTCTCTCTGCCCTGTACCTCACCCCCCTCCTTCGCATATTTGACGTCCATATGGAGGAACACCACAACAGATGGGACTTTGATGTCCTATCTTTTGTAGATGATGGCACTCTAGTCGCACAATCCCTGTCCCTTGAATGGAACGTCGAAATCCTTCAACACATGTACCGTGAAATGGAGTGGCTCATGAATGAATTTGGTCTTGAAATTGAACACAGTAAGTCCGAAGTCTATCACTTCACATGTGCAAGACAGGACTCCAATCCCTCTATTGACTTGGGATCCCCACTATTCACTGGCCACACCCCTCTCAAACCGAAAGCCTACTGGCATTACCTTGGTTTCTACTTCGACCAGACATTAACCTTCAAGGAGTATGTCTGCTATTACTCCGCCAAGGCAGTTTCAACGATCAAGGCAATGAAAATACTAGGGAACTCCGTGCATGGTTTGTCCCCTAGTAATAAAAGATTACTATACCGTTCGTGTGTCATGCCAGTGGTGACATATGGATACTGACTTTGGTTTCACGACAAGTCATGGACTAAAGGGACCTGTGAAATCTTCAACAAGATGCAGCAAAGCACGGCCCTCTGGATTACCAGAGCTTTCTGAACTTCTCCTACCAGCAGTGTCAAGTCCCTTGCGGGGCTTATGCCCATCAAACTCCATCTCCGAAAGTTGGCCAAATGGCAAACATCGAGGCTTCACACATTGGACAATGAACATGTACTGGCAAGATTGACAAAAGAGTATCATTCTTCCCCACACCGACTTCACATCAAGAATTTCATGGAGATTCAGAAGAAGAAGACACTTGGAGCTATGATGGATGTTTTGTGCCCCACCCCCGAGGCTCAGTATATAGAACATTTCAACTCTGTTTCCAAATCTGTCTGGCCCAGATGTAGGTTACTTGACCGTTTCCCTACTAATGTATCTTTTATAGGATTCAACCAGGACAACCCCCACCTCTCAAAGACACTTTGGGATGATGTTACAACAAATGCGGTGACGGACTTCAAGTCCATTATTATTGGCATGGATGGCTCGGTCCACCCCAACCCTAATCCGCTTGCTAGCCAGTTCACGGCAGCAGCCACTATTTGACACTTAGATGGAGGGAGCTCTATCATGAAGAGACTCAGAGGAATAATGTCGACTGACATGGAACTGGTCACACAATACCTGGGAATCACCAAGGTATTTGCCACTGACAATTACGACCAGGTTGAACACATTTATGTGTTCACCAACTCCCTTGCAGCCTCTTGGCTCCTACTTGATTGCTCACTGCACTCCTGTCAACGTCAGTCTATTCTTACATTGAAGGCACTCCTGACTTGGTTCAACAAGTCTGACCAACACTGCCTCTCGTTCTACCACACTCTGTCAAAGTGCAAATACGGGATACAAAAAGCCACACACGATTGGATCCAATCAGTTGCCTGGCCTAACCAGGGTCAAAATCACTGAGTCCCTAACTCCATAGACTACTTACGCAAGAAGTCCGCCGAACGAGCCATTCACACATGGCAAGCCATATTTGGATTCAAAAAATACAGTGGTAGCTCCTTCCTTCACCTCCCGGTGTGAGCGAATGGGGCCTCTGCTTTACTGTTGCACATCAAATCTGGTCCCTGGATATGAGAATGCAGTTACCAGCCACAGCTTTTTGCAAGAGCATGTTGCACCATCTATGCCATGCCCCAATTGGTGAATACCAACTACAGTTCTTCCCCAACAAGGACTTATTGTGCCATCATTGTACTAATCAAATGGTCCAGACTAGGTCGCACATTCTCTATCGTTGCAATGCCTTCAATCATCATTTTGGCATTGACACCATCAAGACACTAGTTAACTTCTTGCATCATAACCCCACCATATTCAGCTTTCCCCCGGAGCCTGATCACCCTCATGTCTATGCCAGTTCAATACCCCCACTACATCGTCATCAAGTCTGTCAGAGGTTTGGGTCTGCACCTGTATGAATCCCTTTTTCTTTTTCTTTTTCTTATGCTCTCCCGGTTATGGATTTCATTCCCATTTCTCTATCTTCCCCCTTTTCTCACTCGTCTACTATTTTATATAGTTTTCATTCAATGTCCATCATTCCCATGGTGTCTGGGCAAAAGCCCCCCACATGCTAGTACCATTCGTTGTTCTCCCTTGTGTTTGCAAGTTGATAGTTCCTTTCTATCATTTTCTCTCTTTCACTCTCTCTCTCTCCGAATTCCTCTCATTCCTTTTCCCTCCATTCAACTTAGGTACCAAACATCTCTCTAGTGTACGCGCTAGATAGTGTCGAGTCTCGTGGGGTTAGTGTACGTATAGTCTACTTTCTTTGCTCTGAACATTCTGTACATTCTACCTTTGTATGTATGTACATGCGGACTGCATTCGAGCACCACTATATAAATTGTTGAATTAAAAAAAAAAAAAAAAAAAAAAAAAAAATCATCTATGGCCTCACCTTTCTTCTTCATAGGGAAGAAAGATGGAAAACTCTGCCTATGCCAAGACTATCGATATTTCAATAGTCATACTATCAAAAATGCATACCTAATTCTACTTATCTCATCACTACTTGACAAACTCAAAGGATCAAATTGGTTTACTAAACCTAATGTATACACTAGATACAACAATATCCACATTCAAAGAGGTAATGAATGAAAAGCTGCATTCAAAACACCAAAAGGTCTATATGAGCCAACCATAATGTTCTTTGGGATGTACAATTCCCCAGCCACTTTCCAGCCCATGATAGACTACATATTCCACCCTGTTATTGACAAAGGAGGAGTCCTTGTATATATGGATAATATCCTTATATATGCCAAAACACAAGAAGAACTCTGACATCTTACCTATGAAGTATTAAGACTACTTCAAGAACATGACCTATTTTTCAAACCTGAGAAATATGAATTTGAGAAACAATGCCTCAAGTATCTCAGTGCTGTAATCTCCCCATCATCTATCAAAATGGATATAGCCAAACTTAAAGGAATCAAGATTTGGTCAATATCCAAAATAACCTACAATGTGCAAAAATTTATAGGATTCTGTAATTTCTACAGAAGATTTATCAAGAATTATGCACAATATGCCACACTGCTAAACTCTCTTATGTCCAAGAACATCAAGTTTTATTGGACCAATGAGCACCAAACTGCCCTCAAAGATCTGAAGAAATACTTCATGGAGAAGCCTATCTTGATTGTATCAGATCCTAACAAACTTTTTGAAATCAAAACTAATGCTTCTGTATATGCCTCAAGAGCCATCCTCACCCAATGCAATGATAACAGAGTAAAGCATCTGATTGCCTTTATCTCCAGAGCATTCAACTTGACAGAACAAACCTACCACTACTTAGAGAAAAAATGGCTAGCTATCATACAAGGCTTAAAAGAATGGTACTACCATTTAGAAGGAGCCAAACATGAATTCATTGTATGGAGCAATCATGAGAACTTATCCTAATTCAAGGAACCCCAGACCCTTAATTGACACCAAGTCCAATGGATAGCCTATATGGAATGCTTTAAATCTCAATTGAAGGTTAAACACATACCTGGCTGAAAGAATGGCCCTGCCAATACACTATCATGATGACCCAACCATACTTCTGATGATAAAGACAACCAGGAAGTAACTGTATTTGACAGTACCATAGTATACCTCCTTACCAAAGCTGATCTTGATGAAGTACATCAACACTGTGATATGATTGACCCTAATCTTGATAAGACACCCAATAGTAATCTCCCACACAATGCTGACCCAGTTATCATTCCAAACAATCCTGGATTGAAACACTGGATTACTGAATGTGCCTATGACACCTTACCAAACCTCTACCCAGGAGTAATATGCCTATTGGCCAGAAATCAAGGACTACATTCATGAATATGTTGTTGGATGTCCAAAATGCCAGCAATTCAAGATTAACCATCATCTGATAAAGCCACCACTACAGCCTATTCCTGCCCCTAAGTCAACCTGTCCATTTTCCCAAATATCAATGGACCTTATTACTAATCTCCCCTTGTCCTGAGGATATGATTGTATTTTATCCATAGTAGACCATGGATTATTGAAGGGGATAATTCTAGTGCCAACTACCAAAAATGCTAATGCACAACAGATTGCACAACTATTGGTTGACTATCTCTTTGCCAAATATAGCATACCTGACAAAATCATCTCTGACCGAGATCCGCAATTTACCACCAAAGCAATGCGAGAATTCTATAAACTACTTAACATCAACCCTGCCTATTTAATAGCCTATCACCCACAAACCAACAGATCAACCAAATGGATCAATCAGGAAATCGAGCTATATTTAGCACTTGCCACTTCAGCTTAACCAAATGATTGGGCAAAGTTCCTCTCACTCTACAAATTTGCTCATAACAACCACCCCCATGCTGGATAAAAGGAGTCACCTTTCCAGCTACTCTATGGCTATGCACCAAAAGCATTCCCTACTATCCTGGAACTGACAAATGTACCTACTACTGAGGATCACCTTAAGAAACTATCCAATACTCAACATCAAGCCTTCAAAGCACATAACTATGTCTATGAAATCATGGCTAAATGAACTATAAATTATAGGTTACCAAACTTTAATGAAGGGGATAAAGTTTGACTAGAGAACAAACACCTACCAATAAACTTTGCAAATAGAAAAATTGCCCAAAAAAGGGAAGGATCTTTCACAATTATCAAAAAAATCTCTCCCATTGTGTTTCAGCTAAAATTACCTGAAATATGGAAGACCTATAACAAGTTTCATGCCTCTTTCCTTACCTCTGCAATCAAAAACACAATTTATAGATGACACATGTCTTAACCTCTCCCTCTCCTTGTGAATGATCAAGAAAAATATAAAGTCGAGGCCATTCTTCACCATAAAAGGATAATAACTATTTCGAATACCTAATTAAGTGAAAAGGCTACCACACTTCCAAAAATTCATAGGAACCTGCATCAAATCTCTGAAATATGAAGGACATACTTGAGACCTATAAAAGAGCTCACAATATTTAAACTTTCCATGTCTCTTAATACCTCTAACACTCACCCAGCCTCAGTACCAGCCACCCAAGCTACTATTGTTATTAACACCACCAAAATTGCTGCCAATATCATCAATGGACCACCTGTATTGCCAGACCTCAATGATATTCTCCACTTATTGTCCAAATATTCCATCACCCTCAACAACAAGGAATTTATCCAGCCCATTGGACTACAGCCACATACCATCCCTCTCTTACTTGATATCAAATCTGTATATGACACTGCCTGCTTACAACTTCAAAACACTATCAAAAAATGATTATCTGATTGTCACCCTAATTTACAAGGGGATAACACATATGTTGCCCATTGTGACAAAGAAATTTGCTTGCTGCTTGCCTTTATAATATGCAAATGCTTAGTCAATACACCTACACCATACAGCAAAGCTACAATATCCTTACTAACCATACTCTACCCAATAGAGTATGTGAGGATTTGCAATGCATCCAACACTCCTATTAACTTCTCTGTTGCTCAATTAGCACTACCCTTAGCACACATGGCCAAGGCAGTCCTTTATCAACTCCCAACAATTCCCAACTACCCACTCAAAGCAATAACCAGCCTCAAGAACCTCCACCAGAGTCTTGCCCCATATATCCCATATTGAGAATCCCTCAAGGCCTTTCTTTCCATAATACCACTAATGATGGCAATCTGACTCATCAATCAACTCCAGTTCAAACTGACACCCAAATAAAGCATAGACTTGTTGAACCTATGCCTATTCAAGGCTACCCTGCACACCTTGATATGAGTATGAACTACCTGCAGTTCTACTCAACTATTACCAGACTGTCCAAGATTGTCACCAGTATCATGACCATGAAAACAAAAGACCCTGGCAGATTTCCTATGCCACAGCAACAATTAACCTGACTCCACAAATTCATAGACAGTCTATACAAAGTACCCAGTCTTGAAATACTTGACTTGTACTACAAAGCCAACCCAACTATGATCAACAATACAGCCAAACTACCATTCTGGCTTATTAAACCCAACAATTGGATCCTAACATACAAGAACTATACAATTGACTCAATGAGGTTGTCAGCCATGTTCACAGTTCCAGAAATGGAGCAAATACTTGAAGTTATTATACTATTAGGCTTGGGCCTCCTAACCCCAATAGATACTGGTACTCTAGAACTACCACCACTAGGACCTGAAATAGCCTCTCACACCTTCTACCATCTGCCACCTTGACCTTACTACCCTACCAGGATAAAGGCCTTTTTTTTTTTTTTTTTTTTTTTTTTAAATCAACAATTTATATAGTGGTGCTCGAATGTAGTCCACATATACATACATACAAAGTTAGAATGTACAGAATGTTCAGAGCAGGAAAAGTAAACTATGTGTAAACTAACCCCTCAAGACTCGACGCCGTCTAGTACGTACACTAGAGAGATGTTTGGTACCTACGTTGATCAGCGAGAAAGAGGAAGAGAGGAATTCGGAAAGAGGGAGAGTGAGAGAGAGAAATAGATAGAAAGAAACTATCTACTCGCAATCACAAGGGGGAACAACAAACGGTACTAGCATGTGGGAGGGCATTTGCCCAGACACCACGGGAGAGATGGGTTTTGAATGAAAACTATATATAAAATAGTAGATGAGCAAGAAAGGGAAAGAGATAGAGAAATGAATTTGAAGTCCATAACCGGGAGAGCATAAGAAAAAAGAGAAAAAGAAAAAGGATTTACGCAGGCACAGACCCAAACCTCCTTTGGACTTGATGACGATGTAACGGGGGTATTGACCCGGCATGGATATGAGGGCGGTCAGATTCTGGAGGGAAGCTGAATGTGGTAGGGTTGCGACGCAAGAAGTTGACAAAAGTCTTGATAGTGTCAACGCCAAAATGATGATCAAAGTTGTTGCAACGATAGAGGATGTGCAACCTAGTCTGTATCATTTGACTGTCACAGTGGTGGCATGATAGGTCCTTGTTGGGGAAGAATCGAAGTCAAAACTCCCTGATTGGGGCATGGCAAAGGATGGCGCAACACACTCTTGCGAAGAGCTGAGGCTGGTAACCGCATTCTCGTATCCAGGGACCGGACTTGATGTGTGACGGTAAGGCGGAGGCCCCATTTGCTCTCACTGGGAGGTGAAGGAAGGAGCTACCGCTGTACTTCTTGAATCCAAACATGGCTTGCTATGTATGGATCACTCGTTCAGCAGACTTCTTGCGTAAGTAGTCGATGGAGTTAGGGACTCAGTGATTTCGACCCCGGTTAGGCCAGGTGACTGTTTGAATCCAATTGTGAGTGGCTTTTTGAATACCGTACTTGCACTTCGACAGCGTGTGATAGAAGGAAAGGCGGTGTTGGTCTGACTTGCTGAACCAAACCAGGAGCGCCTTCGATGTGAGGATGGATTATCGCTGGCAGGAGTGTGGCGAACAATCGAGTAAGAGCCGGGAGGCTGCAATGGAGTCGGTGAACATGTGAATGTATTCAACCTGGTCATATTCTGCAGTTGCGAGTACCTTGGTGATTCCTAAGTACTGCACAACCAGTTCGGTTTCCATCGACATCGTTCCTCCAAGTCTCTTCATGATAGAGCTTCCTCCATCTAAGTGTCAAATAGTAGCTGCTGCCATGAACTGGCTGGCAAGCGGGTTGGGGTTGGGGTGGACCAAGCCGTCCGTGCCGATAATGATGGATTTTTCGTCCGTCATTGCATTAGTTGAAACATCGTCCCAAAGCATCTTCGAGAGGTGAGGGCTGTCCCAGTTAAATCCTGTAAAAGATACATTAGTAGAGAAATAGTCAAGTAACCTACGTCCAGGCCAGAGAGATTTAGAGACAGAGTTAAAATGTTCTATATACCGAGTCTTGGAGGTAGGGCGCAAAATATCCATCACAGCTCCAAGTGTCTTCTTCTTCTGAATCTCCATGAAATTCTTGATGTGAAGTCGGTGGGGGGAAGAATGATACTCTTTCGTCAATCTTGCCAATGCGTGTTCATCGTCCAATGTATGAAACCTCGACGTTTGTCATTCGGCCAACTTTTGGAGATGGAGTTTAATGGGCATGAGCCCCACGAGGGACTCTACACCACCTGTGGGAGAAGTCCGGAAGGCCCCAGTAATCCAGAGCGCCACACTTCATTGTATTTTGTTGAGGATTTCACAGGTCCCTTTAGTTCATGACCTATCGTGAAACCATAGTCGATATCCATATGTTGCCACTGGTACAACACACGAATGGTATAGTAATCTTTTGTTGCCGGGGGACAGACCTCTAACAGAGTTCCCTAGCATTTTCATCACCTTAATTGTGGATATTGCTTTGGCGGAGTAGAATCAAATGTGTTCCTTGAAGGTTAATGTCCGATCGAAGTAGAAGCCGAGATAGCACCAACGGACTTTCAGTTTGAGGGGGTTGCGACCTGTGAATGGTGGTGATCCCAAATCGATAGAGGGATTCAAGTCCTGTCTTGCACGCATAAAGTGGAAGACCTCGGACTTGCCATGTTCAATTTCTAGGCTGAATTCATTCATGAGCCACTCCATTTCGTAGTACATGTGTTGAAGGATCTCGACGTTCCGTTCCAGGGATGGAGATTGTGCGACTAAAGTGCCATCATCAACAAAAGAGAGAACATCAAAGTCCCATCTATCATGGTATTCCTCCATATGTGTGTCAAATATGTGAAGGAGGGGGGCGAGGTATAGGGCAGAAAGGATAGGGCTAAGGGCAGAACCTTGACCTACTCCTACCACTGCATCATATTCCGGGGAGGTTTCACTATTCCACCGGTAGGTAGTGCGACGCTCTTTAAGGTAGTTGTTGAAGAACACTGCGACTTGTGGGGGGAATCCCTGCCGACCCAGTATGTCGATGAGGAGATCGTGGTTGAGAGAGGGGAAGAATTGGGCAACATCGAATGCGAGCACCGATGTCTTCTTCTTCTTTGTCCAGGCTCCCCGGATGATATGCATCAGAAAGAGACCCATGTCCTCAGTAGATCATTGGCAGATGGCTCCCAGTTGGTGAGGGTGGAGAACTTTGAATTTCACCGCCTCGAATTGGAGTCATTTGGTGAGCATTTTCTCTATTAGCCTGCCCAGCATATTGAGGAGGACGATCGGTCTAAATACCTTCGGAGTGGAGTAGTCGGGTTTGTTAGGTTTGGGGATGATCACCGACATTGACTTTTTGAAGTGTGCAGGCCAATATCCGATGCTTAGGCATGTACTGCTGATTTTGAGGAAGAGATCGGTGCAAGCTTCATCAGCGACAATCTGCTTAAGATGAGACCAGGAAATATGGTCGGGCCCAGGGGAAGAAGAATTCGAGGTATCCTTGAGCGAATCCATCATCTCGAGGAGAGAGAAATTCACCCAAGTCCTATTCTCCATTCCATTTGGTGGAGGAAGTTTGTCCAAGACTGCTGTGTTAGTTGGTCTGTCACGGGCAGCATTATAATGTTGGTCGAGTGCCGTCCACAGGTTGTCCAGAGTAAGACAAGGTCGGCCATTATGATGCATAGCTTCTGTAGCCGGGAGTGCACGATCTTTAACCCATGGCATTAGATCCCACGGGTGCTTTCAGTCGACTGAGATTTCTTGGATTTTCTTGTCGAAATACGCTCTTTTCGTTTTCCTCATGGTCTTGCAAAAGGTGTTCCATTTGCGCTTGTTCTTGCGGTCCGCGCGGTGTGTAGCGAGTGCAGAGGAGCACTCCTTGTTCCACCAGGTCTTGGATCTGGTGGTGATCTTGGTCTTCTTCGCATTCCGGTTCCAGGATCTGTCAAATAAAACTTTCAATTCTGTGACTGCTCTTTCCAGCTCTTCCACATCGTTCATTGGCCAGTTCTTGTTCTTGATTCCTTCTACTATATCTGTCAGGAACCTAGTTTCTTCATCCAAGTCTTTGGGGATTGTCAATCGTTCGATGACAATGTTTATTTGCAGAATAGGAATCCTAATTAGGAGGGGGGCATGGTCCGAGTTGTACCGATTGCCTTCCTGGATAGAATAGGTAGGAATGTGTGGTAGTGTTCCTGAAACAAACAACAGGTCAATGACTGTGTCTGGTAGATTGGGGTCTGAGGCGTAACAAGTTGGTTTGGCCACAGACGGAGTTGTCCTCACAAGGTTGAGGGCTTCAGTGATCATAAGGAGACGGTCCGCACTTGCTGGATGTTGATCCGTTGAAGGGTCCCATAACTCTGATCAGATGTTGATATCTCCCCCCATTAATAGGAAGGGCGGGAGGTCAAAGAGGTACTCCTCGAGGAAGTGGAGTGTGGTGTTTCAGCTGTTGTTGTAAACATTTAGCAGCAGTAGTTCTTCTCCTCCTGCATATAGGGAAATTGTTACGAACTATAGATAGACCGTTCATTCCTATCTCGCGCCCATTACCTCGTGTACCCTCACACCTGTTTTACCCCTCACCCCATCTCCTGTTTCATCCCTAAAGGCTATGCCTCTTATCTGACTCGTCTACTCGTCCCCCTTATTATTAACCTCCGCTACTAGTATATAAAGTGTAGTAATACTTGATGTATTCCTTACACTTTACCAATCGTATCATCCCTTCTTCCTTTCTCTACTTCCTTTCCTTTATCCAAAGGCTTGCAACCTGAGTCAGAGACTAAGGTCGTAACATTTGGTAAAGTGTCATTCGACTCACCTTGCAAGAGAGGTGCCACTATTCGTAGCTAGGCTTGGAATAATAGCCTCCGACCAGGACAACAGTATATGAGCAGCAGTAGCTCATCGAGAACACCGAGAAGACACAGAGCTCCGAGACCAACCGACATCCAGGGTTCACCTATAGCAACAGGATCTAAACGATCAACAGAATCAGAAATCCCTGAAGGCCTTAAACGGCAGAAATCCGAACACAGCGTAGACGAAAGTACAGCTCTATTTGAAACCGAATTCGACATAGAAGTCGCCGAGAACACATCCGATATAGATATCGCCGAGACCTACGAGAAAGAATCCGAGCACAGCACAGACGAAGAACCAGCTCCATTTGAAGAAGAAATCGACACAGAAGTCGCCGACGCCACAGCCGATATAGAAATCGCCGAAACCCACGAACACAGCGAACCAGAAACAGACCCAGAAATGACAGAAGAAGTCAACGTCCCAAAGAACCTAGCTCCAGAGCCAGGATATTTTAATGGAGACAGAACCCAATTTGACGATTGGTGGAGAGCAATATCCTTATGGTTAATGTTCAACAAGATAGACGAAGAAGAACAGAAGATAGTTGCAATTTTAGCGAGAATGAAAGGAGGACTAGCAGGACCATACGCCAACACACAGCTACAAGCCATCCAAAACAAGAAGACACCAGACTGGGATGACTTTACAAAGGAAATAGAAGCCACATTTTCCTTGGGAAATAGGAAAGCTATAGCAGAAGGAGAAATCGAGACGTTCAAACAAGGAAAGAGGAACACGGCAGATTTCTTGATCGAGTTCGAGGCACTGAAAGCCCAAGCATGGACAGACGACACCCACGCAATATTCCTTCTCAAACGCCACACCAGAGCAGACATCATTCGAACAATAGTAGGCTACCCGACAACCTCCGTCCCAACGACATACACCAAATGGAAAACTACAATCCTCGCAGTAGGACAGGGGTACGAAGCAACAGACATCACCCGAGGGGATATCAGAACCACAACCGGAGTTACTTATGGAGGCAGAGGACAACCCATGGAGATAGGAAGACAAAGGGCGGACACCGATCAAAATGGAAAACCGAGGTGCTACAACTGCAACCTCTATGGGCACATTGCCAAATACTGCAGGAAGAAGACGAAAGTCACATACACCAAGATAACGTGCTACAACTGTGGCAAACAGGGCCACATCTCGAAGAACTGCCGGGCACCCAAGAAAGCGCATATCAGAGAGATCAACGAGGACGATGAACAAGAAATGGAGGAGAAAGAGGATTT
This sequence comes from Chlorophyllum brunneum, assembly GCA_963576785.1. Taxonomy (NCBI): domain Eukaryota; kingdom Fungi; phylum Basidiomycota; class Agaricomycetes; order Agaricales; family Agaricaceae; genus Chlorophyllum; species Chlorophyllum brunneum. The sequence goes on from OY756148.1 coordinate 555,125, forward strand.
TGTCGAAGGCTCCGAGTAGGCGCAAACCCGCGAGCCAATAAACCCAGAGTTTCTATTTTATCCCACAATAGACGATATGTGATTCCCCAAAAACGAAACTCTACGCGCGAACTTCTGCTCGACTCAACAATCCAGACAAGAAAAGGACGCAGACAAATCACAACCCTCGTAGACTCCGGATGCACCCACACGTGCATAGCACAACGAACGATAGACGAAGAACAGATCCCGACTAAACCTTTGGAGACCCCGATCAGAGTGATCAATGCCGACGGCACAGAAAATAAAAAGGGAGAAATAACGGACAAGGCACAACTGGTATTAAACAACGGCAACCATACGGAACAAATCGACGCGCTAGTAACCCAACTGGAAAGTGCGGACTTATATCTTGGACACGACTGGCTGGTCAAGCATAACCCGGAAATCGACTGGAACAATCACGTCATACGATTCACCAGATGCCCGGATGATTGCAAAATATCACATAGCAACATACGGTTCAACGAAAGAATACGGGCAGTCAAGGAACACATTGAAGAGAAAAAGGCGGACCGGACGAATGATGAAGACCTACCACCATACCTCCGACGATATACCCACCTATTCAACAAAAGCAACTTCGATAAACTACCCGAGCACACGGTATGGGACCATGAAATAAACCTGTCTGAAGACGCCCCTCCAGTACTACAGTCCAAGGTCTACCCAATGACAATAACAGAGAAACAAGAACTACAGAAGTTCCTCGACGAGAACCTTGCCTCAGGACGAATCAGACCATCACAATCCCCCTACGCCACCCCATGTTTCTTTATACCAAAAAAGGATGGAACCAAACGCCTGGTACAGGATTACAAGAAGCTGAACGAACACACTATCAAGGATAAAACACCACTACCACTCATAAGCGAAGTCCTAGACCGCCTAAAGGATGCAAAGGTGTTCAACAAGCTCGATATCATTTGGGGATACAACAACGTCAGGATTAGAGAAGGGGATGAATGGAAGGCAGCGTTCGTAACAAATAACGGATTATTTGAGCCAACAGTCATGTTCTTCGGAATGAGCAATTCACCAGCGACCTTTCAAAGGATGATGAACACGGTATTTCGGGAAATGTTACACGAAGGAACGCTTGTCAACTACATGGATGATTTTGTCATTCCAGGAACTACGCAGGAAGAACTCGAGGAAAGAACAACGCGGTTCTTAGACATTGCAGCCAAGCACCAGCTTTACTTCAAGCGGTCAAAATGCATGTTCGACGCAAAAGAAATACCCATACTGGGCTTTATAGTTGGACAAGGCAGCGTTAAAATGGAGGAGGAGAAGGTGAAAGCAGTAAGAGAATGGCCGACACCCAAATCCGTGAAAGACGTCGAAAAATTCCTGGGCTTTGCAAACTTCTACCGACGATTCATACAAGACTTCAGTAACATAGCAACACCACTACACGAACTAAAGAAGAAGGACGCGCAATGGTCATGGTCAGAACGACAACAGCAAGTGTTTGAAAAAATCAAGGAGAAAATCACGAGCGAACCAGTACTAGCAATGCCTCAAGACAGAGGACAATACAGGGTAGAAGTAGACGCATCGGGATATGGAGTAGGAGCAGTGTTGTCACAAAACCAGAGTAATCAGTGGCACCCAATCGCCTTTCACTCAAGAACAATGACACCGGCAGAACGAAACTACCAAATCTACGACAAAGAACTACTAGCAATCCGGGAAGCAGTCAAAACATGGAGACAGTATCTACTCGATGCCAATGAACCATTCGAGATATGGACGGACCACAAGAACTTAGAATACTTCAGGAAACCACAACAACTCACAGGACGACAAGCAAGATGGCAACTGGAACTACAAGAATATCGCTACACGCTAAAACACATACCCGGAAAGACAAACACAAAAGCAGATGTACTATCAAGACTAGCAAAAACAGACACCACCAGAGATAACACCAATATCACACTATTACCCGACCACTTATTCGATAACACCACCGCCGAAATCAGACAAATTTGGGAAATATCGGGAGAAGAAGACCTGAAACACCGATTACAAAAGGAGCAAAGAAGAGAAACACAGTGGCTAAGAGAAAAGGAGAAACGACCAGAGGAGATATGGGAAACTGATGGATTACCCATGTTTGAAGGAAGAATATACGTACCACCGAACACCGAATTACGCCAAGAAATACTCCAACAACACCATGACAAAACGGACGTAGGACACCCGGGACAGCATAGAATGATCGAACTCCTCAAAAGGACATATTGGTGGCCACAAATGCGCAATGATGTTAAACGATACATCAAAGGGTGCGACACATGTCAGCGAAATAAGATACTCCGGATACGACCTACCACACATCTCCATCCACTACCGATACCCGTCGGACCATGGGAAGAAATATCAATCGACATGATAGGACCACTACCAGAATCAGAAGGATACGATGCGATACTTGTCATTGTCGATCGTTTCAGCAAAATGATCAGATTACGCGCAGTTAACACCACCCTATCATCCGAAGAATTAGGAGATATTTATCGTGATGATATATGGAGACAACACGGGATACCCCACAGGATCATCAGTGACAGAGGACCACAGTTCGCGTCAAAATTCATGGCAGAACTTTGTAGAGCAACCGGCACCCAACGTAACCTATCCACGGCATACCATCCACAAACAGACGGTCAGACAGAGTGCATCAACCAGGAGGTCGAAGCATACCTCAGAAACGTAATCAACCATGCGCAGGACAACTGGAAAAAATGGCTCAGCATAGCGGAATTCCAGTATAACGACAAAACACATAGTGCCACAGGACATTCACCGTTCCAGATAGTATACGGACGACACCCATGGAAAGGGGATATCTCAAACATATCCAAGGCACCTGCGATCACGGAACGAATACAAGAGTTACAAGACATGCGCCAAAAAACGATTGAGATGCTACAACAGAGCCAGACTCAAATGAAGAAACAGAACAACACAAAATCAGAACACGAGTATGAGGCAGGAAGCCAAGTTTGGCTCGAAGCGGACAACATTAGGACAACAAGGCCGACAAAAAAACTTGATCATAGGAGATACGGACCATTCCGGGTAAAAGAAAAAATAGGTGAAACAAGCTACCGACTGGAGCTACCTAAAACATGGGCGATACACGACGTGTTTAACAGCAGACTTCTCTCCCCCTATCACAAACCCGAGTATGACAGCCAGCGCACTCCACCACCACCGATTCCCGAGATAATCAATGATGAGGAACACTACGAGGTAGATGAAGTCCGAGGACACCGCACAAGGGGAAAACGAAAACAGTACCTAATACACTGGAAAGGATATATGTCCGAAGAAGACACATGGGAAGATGAGGCAAATTTGGAAAACGCCAAGGAAGCAGTACAAGAGTTTATGAGCAAGATTTCGAGGACGAAACCTATAAAAAGGGGAGGTAAAAAGCAGCAATTATGAACAACAGACCCCGCATTCCAAGCAACCACTACACTCAATGCATCACTCGTGGTATCCACTTCACCCTCGACTTTGCCAACTATCTTCACAACACACCATGCCCGCCGAACGCCAACTTACTCCATACCCCTACCTCAAAGAATTCGATGAACTCGTCCCAGAAAGAACCAGCCATGAGGAGCTCGTGGAAGGAGAAACCCTAGTCGACACCATGATACTATTGGGAGCAGCAATGAAGGCAACCCAAGAAGGGGCATCTAAAATAATGAATACCCTATCCGACGCCACTCCAAGACTCAATCAGTTTATCATCGACGAAGGAAGGAGAGACCAGTTAGAAAGACACCTATATGAAATCAACGACGACCTGCAACTTATTGTCATCTCCAATATGCGAGCTCGGATGCATAGCATTCTCGTAGCCCTAGCCGAACGACTCAATACATACGAGTCAAGGAGCACAGAAAACCTATCCCACCACATCGTCAACCGACTACTTGTTAGCAACAACCCATTCCCCATCCAACATCACATCTGTCATAAATGTGACCAAAAGACACAAGAAGCAACAGCCGCCGATCAACTGCTTCACCCCGACATCGAAGAGGAAGTAGCCCACCTCCAAACCATCCTCACCACGGTAGTACCCCCCATCACACCTATGACCTTCCACCCGCCGCAGGGATACAACACGTTGAAATCGGAAGGCGAAAAGGACAACGAATATTGGAGGGGCATAGTGCATAAACTCCTAAGCAATCACACCAACGACAACACCACGTATAATAATCACACCCACTTCCTGTTCAAAGAAGGTCCACCCCATGCGCCACTCTGGATCGGGTTACAGCGTGTTGACAAGACACCTCTCATCGGAGGAAACAAGAAGGACTTGGCCAGAGCTCTGGGAGCTGCCATACCTATGAACGAATAAATTCTCATCGCGCCTTCCTACCTTTTCCAAACTCCGTATGTTTTACTTTACAAAGGACCTTTACAGTAATACGCATCATGAGGACATGAAGCTTGAAAGGGAGGTATTGTTACGAACTATAGATAGACCGTTCATTCCTATCTCGCGCCCATTACCTCGTGTACCCTCACACCTGTTTCACCCCTCACCCCATCTCCTGTTTCATCCCTAAAGGCTATGCCTCTTATCTGACTCGTCTACTCGTCCCCCTTATTATTAACCTCCGCTACTAGTATATAAAGTGTAGTAATACTTGATGTATTCCTTACACTTTACCAATCGTATCATCCCTTCTTCCTTTCTCTACTTCCTTTCCTTTATCCAAAGGCTTGCAACCTGAGTCAGAGACTAAGGTCGTAACAGAAATACACAGGAGGTCTCGATGTTCGATTAAATCTCTTCTAATGGAGGGTTGGAGTCGCTTCAGTCTCTTGTGAGTGAAGGCAAGGACTTGTGGAGTAGTACAGTGTTCCATGTTAATCGTCCATTGAGGGTATCGTCAGCATCCCACTTGGAGGACTTCTTCAGCGATGACCGGGTATGAAAGGAGCGTCTAGTCTGGGTGAACTGGGCCTCCTACGAGGGGAGATCCATCATTAGAGATGGATGAGGGAATGTCACAGAGAAATCTCCATGGGGGTTCTTGTATGAGGAGGAGGTCGATGTCACCTCTACGTGTGAGGACTGTCTCCATCACTCCATATGATCTTCCAACATTGTGAGAGCAGACCTTCAATTCACTCAGGAGTGAGTGAGGAGGCCTGTCTTGATTGTCAGGGGCATTATTCATTGAGGGGGGTTAGTCTGGCTTCAACTAGCCGGGGATAATGAGGAGGGGGGCAATGGGACTCCTTTGTTGGCTCTTAATTTGAGCGCTTTATTTGCGTACCAGTCGTGGTCGAATCACTTCTTCCAGAACTGACACTTTTGGTCAGTAGCGAGATGGTTCTTGCCACAGTTGGAGCACGTAGCCTTATGAGGGCATAGTTCTCCAGCGGGGGTAGCCGCGATGGGCGGGTCTGCTTTATTGTTACCTTTGCAACAATGGGCAAATGATTGGTGGTTGGCTGTGGAGTGTGGCCCCTTGTAGTATGCGCAGGTGAAGAGCCTTACTCAGCAGTGGACTAGAGGGTGGCCCCATCTGCAGCATTTTCCGCAGAATGGTACTCCTGGATTGGCGGTGGCCCTCCTGATGCGGAAGAGTCCTCCGTAGATGTTGAGGAACTTATCCTCGATTTTGGCAATGTTGGACCCCACTTTGGAGTCCTAGATCTCAAACCATACTGTACAGGTGTCCAAGTGCTTGGAGTTGCGTTGCACTTGTGGCTGCGTCGCGAATTGGATGTCGTCGGAATGGATCAAATTCCGGACGCTGGTAACCACATCGGCCTCTGTGAGGATCTGTCCTCGGAGCATGATGTAACTGACGTCCGTGACTTTCACGAACGATTTCGACTTTGGGAGGGATACGTCGCCCATAGTGACTCCTCCGAACTTATCTTTGAGCCATGTCTTGATGACATTGAGCTCCGTGGGGGTTAACACCTCCGAGGTGTGGACCATAAGGCCCAGCTTACCCTGCAAGGCAGCAATAACCCTCATCTTGGACTTCTCTGCTATAAGACATGCATTTAAAGAGTTGATGATAGCCCCAAAGTTGGTGACGTTGGGCCCGGTGAGAAGGGGAATGATCACTTGCTTGCGCGATGGACCATTTAGGGTGGAGTGGATAGTACCAGCCTTTTTTGCTGGCTTCTTATTTGCGGGGGAGGAGGAGGAGGAGAAAGCAGCATCATACATTGCTACAATCTTCTCGTTGGACAGTTCCGGGAATTTGCTTGCAAACTCCAAGAGTTTGAGAGGGTCCCAGGTGTTTGTGAAAGGGGCAACGGCGGGAGTGGCATTGTTACCCTTTTTTGCCGCAGCTGTGGCATAGGAAGTCTTTGTTCCTTCCTGGGGTTTCTTGGCATCGCTAGTGTTAGGCTGAGACCCCGCAGGCACAGTGGGAGGGGGAGGGGTAGGAGTTTTGGACATCTTCTGTCCAGTGTTAGCAGTCTTTATAACTGCCCTTTTGGGCTTCCGGCCCCCACTCTTCTTTTTGTTGACGACAGTCTTGAATTCCGCCTCGGTAATCATCTGCACATTATTGTCAGAGATACCCGAACGAGTGACTTCATTGCTAGCTGGTGTGTCGTCAACAGAGATACCTGAATGAGTGATGACACTGGGGGTGACAATGTGCTCGACGATCTCTATGCGGACATCATCAGGTTTTTGCGTGGGGCTTTGGGGGGCCACGTGGCGAAGGGGAGAAACATTTGGCTGAGGGGTTTCCTCAGTGTGGACAATGATCTTACCAAAATTAACCCCCAACCATCCATGGAGATTGTTCTTCTTCTCGTCGATGGCAACCTTGAGCCATCCCACCTTCATCAAGGTCTCCATTAGTTCTGTAAAGACCCATCCAAATGCGAGGCCTTTGTCACCACTCATGTTGAAGGTACTGCAGGCTTTGACCTACTCTGAGATCTTGCCCACTTCCCTTATCACATCATTGTAAAATTCTTCAGAAGCATCTTCTTGCTCCTTGTCTTCTTGTTGGACTTTAGGTTCCAACTCTTCATCAACCTGGTCTGCCCAATCTTTTCCCAAGTAGTACTGATCGCCATCTGGCCTTATCCATTTAGAAACTCAATGGATTGTTTTCTCTCCATTGCCAGATAGGGATGCCGTGGACATTGGAGGTGTGGTCAACCTTCTGCTGAGGACCGACGGGGGAATTGTATTGCTGTAGGCCTGATCAGTGGGAACAAACAGCCTAGGTGCAGTTGGCGTCCTAGGAAATAGGATGCCTGGAGGGGACAGAGCCACTGAGGCCGCGAATATAGAGGAGGATGGAACACGTGTTGTGTTCCCAAAGACGTCTCCATCACCGTCAGGTGTGGGATCTCTCAGAGAGAGATTAGAACGTAAAGCAGGCATGAAATGTATCCTAGTGCTATAGACTGGTACTGTATGATCGAGTTTTGCAAATCGATGGTGGTAGTACAAGTCAAAGAAGGGATGAGGATAAAGGCCATTATGAGGATCCCTTCTCAAACATTGGAAGTGGCCAATCACATTAGATACCAACCCATTAAACTATATGGAGTAGAAGAACTCCCCGAAGACAGTCCTTACTACCAACTGCCCAAGATTGAATGTAATGAAATGGAATTCATTACTAACAAAAGGAATAATGTTATGTCCAAACCTTGAACCTACATCAGAGGTTATGATAAATTCTTAGAAGCTATATTACTTGTACTGCCACCAAAATCCAATAATGCCATCATTGACTCTCTACTCCATCTTGCTTGGAAATATTGTCATTTACACTTTCTAAGCTGCATTTTTTTCTAAGCTGCATTCCATGTGACTAGCTCTTTAGTCTATTATTCATATAATATTTGTCATCAAGGCTGCACTCTCTGACTCACATTATACACCATTTCCTCATGTATTTCATGAGCTAACTGATCACTGTTGCTCTTATTATGCTATTGGACATTACTGATCATATTGTAGTATTTCAAGAGACTCTGTAGTCATTACTGACCCATTATGTATAGTTATTACTCTTAGGTCTTGAAGTTTTGTATCCTAGACATTAGTATATAAACAGTATGTATTTCCTTACTATTCTTTAGACCAACTACTCAATTTCTACACTCACTCTACTCAACTACACAGTAACTCTTACTTAGTAACTTCACTGTTTACTAACTACTTTATCAGTAAGTCAGATTATCCATCTGTTATTGTACTGGAAAACAGGAAATATGTACCATACTTGCATGTATGTGACACTGATAAACTCTACTTGTACACCATTGAGAACAACCTCTATGGTACTTGGAATAATAGTTGAAAAGCTCAACCTACTACTGAAGAGACAATGTAGTACATCCACCCCTATATGTACACCCATAGTCCAGACTTGAAGTACTCATTTACCAATAAGTTGCTGATAAAATCTATTATATAAAAATGTGACAAAAAGACTTATCACTAGATGATGAATCCACTGTACCTAGTAGTGATAGTGATAACTCTCCCCACCTGCTATTGTGATCTACTTGAGCCTTTGTCAAGTCACCCAAGTCTTACCTTTTTGAGGAACCAACTACATTGACATTATCCTTATTATCTAACTCTGATCAACCTATGGACACAGTTCTTCCATCACCACTATCATTACCATCATTACCATTTACTACCTCATTCTACATGTCTTGTAACTACAACTGTTCTGACAAATCTCTATTATCATCATCTGAGATCTCTGAAAATGAGTAAGTACTCATCTATTTCATGTTCATCAGTTTCACTCATCCTATAATTAGCTGTTTCACCTTTATTAGTTTTATGTCTATCTTTAGTAGCATTTTGTCTTGTGTTTCATATTTATCAGTTTCATATTGTGAAACTTGTTTCAGTCTTGTTATCTATACTCTGTAGTGTTTATAGAAAAGAAGTAGTTAGTATAAATAGCCAACTGTATTAGGAAGTCAAAACTTCAGCTTTGATCTTCTACAGGGATAGCCTTCTTGATTGCCCAAGAAGAGTTTCTGTTAACAGTTGCTGTCAATCAATAGAAGATTGCTTAACTATTTTAACTGTTTATTCTCTACTCACCCTCATGATGCAAGGGTTATGAGATAAATGGGATTCCCATTTCTTGGTTGAGTAATGACAGTTTGATAATGTTTGCTTATCCAGTTACTTGGCTAAGATAGGTATTAAGGCCATACTCTAGAGGTTGCATTCTCTTTGATTACCCTTAGTAGCTGAATCCATAACATCATGACTGATACTCAACATTTGTGAAGCTAACTGCAAAATGATGGAGTCTCTGGTCTCACAACAAGCACACTTGACCCTGCAGTTCCAACATACTGGGACAGTACAAGATGGGAGTGTGCAAGTCATGAACCATGATCCTGGGGTTTCTTTGGGCAGCATTGTCCAGGAGCAACATTGTAACCAAGCAGTCAGTACACCCAGTGAAGAGATGGCACAAGTGTGATGAATGGGAAACTGGACAATGAACAGGGAAGGAGTTGGTAATCACGAGATGGCAAACCCACTCCTTCTGTTATAAACTCTTAGACGTAGCGTTTCTGACTACTTTGAGCCACTGTATCATGGTTTCTTTCCTTCTTTCTATCCTTTTTACTATGATCCTCTCTTTCCTCTGAAGCCCGTTGTGATTTTTATATTTATCGTCCAGTACCTTCACGCTGTTGTTTCGTATTTCACCCTGTGATTCTCTCTTCGTCTGTGTGAAGCTTGAATGAAAGGTTCTGACCGTATATAAGGGGGAAGTGCACGTAGTAAATCGCCAACAAATAACATGGCTCATATCCACCCCGCTTCATCTGAGTGCGCCTCGTTGCATCCCTCGATCATTTCGAGATGCTCGTAATCATATTTTATGACCCTACATATTAGCTAGTTGTAGTGTCCATCACACGCATGACCTGAGCTGAGGGTGGCGAGTTGCGCAAGCCAAGTATAAAAGGTTTCCCGGTGTCCTAAGCCATAACTACGCACCTCGAGTCAACGCACCAATAAAAAGGAATTCGAAGAAAGCTCACCATTCAAAACTATTCATCTCCATCATCCTCGCCCTCCTTTCCACCCACGGCCCCAGCATTTCTCCTCTCCTCCTTCCTCGCTCCCTTACCATTTCTCCACCGCTCATTGATGACTTCCACCGTGTCCAACCGATTCCTCGCCAGCACCGGAACGTACTTCTGCACTCTCTTGTACGTCCCTCCACCAAGTGGATAATTCACTGGCGTACTCATATCCAGATGGGCACCCGGCGCGAGGGGCAGAAGAGAAACAGGAGGTTTGTGGTATACTTCGGCTGCCTGTAAGAAATGCCGGTCTAGTACTGTGTATATCCGTGAGCGATTCCATATTGAATGGAGTTGGTGATACAAGTCCGTTTCGGTCCCTTGGCCACTACGTCTCGAGTCCTTGTTTGCGCTACCGTCAGCCTCGTCGCTCGAAGGTTCGAGAGTCCCCGACCGCCATTTCACATCTTCCTCTCCATATCCACAATCCCAAAGCATAAGCGGCAACGCATCAGCCATCTGATACTCCGGTTTCCTGTCCACAACTTCTTGAACGTCATACTCTGCACCAATTGAGATGTTCATCAGTTTGGTCACCAGCGCCGGTTCCTCCAAGCCAGATCCGACAAGAAACAGGATGGCCATAATGTGTCGGACTTGGTGATACAGAAACGCACTCCCGACCAGATTGAACACGAACATCCGTTCACCGTCCACAGGTTCGATATCCGCACGCGAAATAACACGACGAAACATCGTAATCTGTTTCTGCGCATCAACTTTACACAGATTCCGAAAATCATGTTCACCGACTAGACGCATAGCAGCTTGGCGCATCGCGGAAATATCGAGATCATGCGAAGAGAAAAAGTACTTGTAGTGTCGGTATTTGCAAGAAAAGCGAGCTGAGAAGGATTCTGCTACTGGTGCCCATGCGAGGATACGAATTGTCGGAGGTAAGAGACGATTGAGGATAGCAATATAATCCAGCTCGCGTTTCTGTGTTAACAAAGACGAATCCGAGGATATCTTCTTCTTCTTTATCGTCTCTGAGATCCCCAGAGTCCCAAAATCTTCTTCACCAAGTCCAGGTAATCCCAAATCTTCCCCAACCACAACATCTTTTTCCTTCTCAACCACCTGAACCTCCTCCTTCATCATCTTCTTCCCCTCTCGACCACCCCCAATAGCACTCCTCACCCAAAGGGAAATAACTTGTCCAGCAGCACTCACCCCTCTATCCGTCCTACCACACTTCTCCCATCCACATCCCTCCAACCCACCCTCACGATCAATCAATCTCGCCTTTGCAAGTGCTTCAAACAACACACCCTCCACCGTCGGTAACTGCGTACTATCACCCTGATACGCAAGTCCACAATACTCCCATCCAGAATAACAAAATTTCAACGCGACTTTCCGTCTCGAATAATTCGAAAAATTGAACTCCTTCTGTCGAATTGGAACTTCGTTGCGGTTCCCGTGTTTGGATTCCGTAGAAGAGGAAGGCTCGTTTACGGGTCTAGGATCTTCGAGAGCCAAAAGACGTTCGATGAGTTGTTCGCGAGACCAGCTTTTGTAGTCGACAGAACGCGGATTGGTAGTCATGATTCTCCGGAAAAGAGTGGGTAAGCTGAAGAGGTATCGGTAATTATATATCATCCGATTCCATCAATGTCAGCTCAGCGGCCAGTGACGATGCAAGAGTCGATACAAGTCATATCCCACCCCTGATACTGAAGTTTTTTTAGATCTGACTCCTGTCACTCGAAACTCTATTCACTGCATGTATTTCTATAATACTTGTGTGTGTGCGTGTAGGCAGATATTAGAAACTATCTATATAAAAATAAGCAAGTAACAGAGCAACACCTATGCAATATTAATTAAAGCACCCGCAACGCAACAACCAACAAAACCCAAACTACGAAAAGAAATACTGTGACTTTTTAATATTCCCAACATCAAACTCTCCCTTCTTCGGTAACGGCGGGAACAAATCCGTCAAATTCACAAACTTGCCCATCAACTTCACAATCGCCTCTTTCTGCTGCTCTTTCTTTTCTCTCGCCGTTCTCATCTGATACGTCTCACCCTCTGCCTCTCCTTCACCATCATCGAGATCTTCCAAATCACTCGACTTGGACTTCGTGCTGGTCTCGGTTTGCAAATCATCCAACAACTGTTTCACAGCGTTTTCGTCTTTGACTGCTCGTGATTCGTCAATGGTCGACGTTCCACCTTCTGTGACGACTACGAGATCTTTTAATGACGAAAGCGACGATGCCTGTTCGGGCGTTGCGTATACCCTGCTTCCGGCGTTGTACAACTTGGTCGCGAGACTCGTCCCACTGAGATTGATCAGTGGAACCTTAAAGTTCTTATACCGTTTCGCAAACTACACCCCAAGTCAGTAAGGGAAGACAAACAGAAGTAGAGAACATACCTCGCGACGCAATTCACCAAGAACATCAGACGAATGAAGCGCAATAAATGTATCCCGAATCGTACTCGACATCTCATCAATATCAGCCGCATGGGTCCAATACGAATCATGCACCGAAGCAAACGTCAATCCCTTTTTCTACACCAAGTAATCAGCACAATATCACACAATAACATGATAAAAGACTTACCCGACATTCAAGGGCAGTCAACATCATATGCGTCGCATCAAGACTATGAATGAAATTAGGCGGGAACGCTGAAGCCTGTTTCACTGCATTCACTACAACCCCACTATCAGCATACTATCCTTCCGCAAAAGAATAAAACCCACCTTCAGCCAACGAATTCGGATCCGAGATATACACAGTCTGCACAGCAGTCATAACCTGCTTCCGCGCCGTCTTCCTATACGGTTGAACAATCGGCAACCCAAGCGGCGTAGTCCAAATCACACTCGTCATCTGCTCCTTTTTCAATCTATCCATCGGCAACTGTCCATTTTTCGCCGCTACAGCCCTAGCAGCAGCCACAGCCGCAGAAACCTTCTTTCCGGTCGTACTCGCACTTCTACCCCTAATCTTACTAGTGGCTTGAGCTTCAGCCGCTTTGCGTTTACTCCGTTCTTCCGGGGTCTCCAAATACTCCGCCATGAGCTCCGGGATCCTTTCCTCCGGAATCGACTTGGATATAATCCGAGCGCACAAATTGAGCCATATTTGAATGTCTTTAGCACCCTTGAACAAGTCTCCGATACACCCCAACACGACATGCGTCAGGTATGCAGCGGCAGGCCAACATTCCTCCTCTTGAATATCCTTCCTGTCCTTCAACTGTTTCTCGATTTGTTCTCTGGCACCGATAAACGTCACCCCATACACAGTCGTCATAACCTACATTACGCCGTTAGCTCCCATAAGGATGAAAGAAAAGACAACACTCACAGTCTGTTTCACGACCTTCCTCGTAATCTTCCCCTTCAACATCAACGCATACTTCTCCCCTTTCGCACAATCCCTCTCAATAACCTGCTCAACCATCGCACCCACATAACTATACACATCACTCGGCTTCTCACTCGCCTCCAAATTCACCTGTTTAGCACCTTGCACATCCCCTCCCAACGCCGCATAATGCTGTAACCCATTACACGTCCCATCCTGATGAACCGGTAACGAGCTCTCATACGCCTCCGGATCCCCACTCTCAAGCGCATCGTGCAACTCAATCGATGCAGCTAAAAACTGCCATGGATCAGATGCTGCAAACCACCATTCCCTCGTGGCCACATCGTCCAGGGGTTGAGTTGCAGTTTTGTAGATTTGATCGATGTGTTGGTCGACCCATCTGACTCGATCATCGAAATTTGCCTTGTCGTACCCGTAAAGATTGGCTATATGGATTTTGAGCCAGCGGAGACCTCGTGCACCAAGAGGCTTTGCTTCCCCGAACGTGAGTAACCCGCGACACAAATCATCACCGATATGGTTGAGATGTGCCGGGACTGGGTAGGCGCGACCGCGGAAATCGAGGTTGTGAGGGAAGTAAAAGGTGTCATTCAGAAGCTGCAAAACACCAAGTCAACACCAAACGACCGATCAAAAGAAAGTTGAAAAAACTCACAGCACGAGCAATCTCCAATCTATAATTCACACTACACCGATCCGAATGATTATTCGCCTTGGCCTGATTGTACGCCTTCTGCCTCTGCAAAAACACACTCCTCGCTCTCATATCACTTATTCCCCCACTCCTCGTCACACCTTCTGGTAACTCCGGTTCAGGCTTATCATACGCCGCAGGTGGCAACTTCCCCAACCTCTCACCCGAATTCCATACCTGAATAACCACATCGAATACTTTCCGGTTGATCCTCCAAGGTGTGCTGCCAAGTACGTCTAGGCCTGCATAGACAAGTTCGAATTGACCATTTTTTGAAGCTTCTTTGAGATAAATTTGTTGCTCGACAGAGTCTTTGTATCGCATTACAGGTGCTAAAAATCATGTTGGTTTATATAGTAGTGAGAGGTAGAGAGAAGACGAACTTTTAGAGTAGAGGTACCCGCCAACGTTGTGACTGATCCAGGGTTGCGGTTTCACGAGCATAGGAAGGTGACGCGGGTGGAGCGTATCTTTCAACTGGTCCTTTGCAAGTCGTTCAGCAACCACCGGGTTTAACCTAATCACACCAAGTTTGTTTCCCCTGAGGTACTCGTACGCGTGATGGAACGCCGGTTGGACCTCCGAGCTAACAAAATCATAATGTCAGTGGTAATCCTGAATAAATGAAAGGCGGAAAACACATACACTATCTCGCCAGTGTTCCTATCCTTGGCCGTCCTCTCCACCTCCGCAACCTCCATCAAACAATCCACAAGGATCCCACCAATCTTCGATCGAGTCGTTTGACTCCAACCAAGATTCCACTCCTCACCTTCCACGCTGCTCGCAACCGCGATCCTCCTCTCTCTCAAACTCCTATACCCAAGCTGCGTATACAAATCTTCACCTACACCCTCTGTCCGTTGCAGCGGTGAGGGATCCTTTGGCGCGGTATAAACCTGATGTTTCTTCGACATCTGCGCCTTATACTCCATCTCCACCGCTTTGCCAACCGAAATCAACGCTCTAGTCGTCTTCATCCCATCTGAAAGCCCACTCGACCCTTGTAACATCATAATCTCCAAAATCGTAATCAAACTCAACCTCTCCGCCTTCACCAACGTCAAATAGGGTGACAACAATTCCGTACTCCCACCAGGTCCAGCATGAGCCCTCCTCGGTGTACCTTTTGCAGTAAGTTTACGTTCGGATTCGTTGATGGTTTTGATCTCTTTTTCAATCCTTTCCCGAAGCTTGACATGCCATTCCCACATCCAACCCTGTAGTGTTGATGTGTTGAGAGCGGGGTTGTGGACACCGAGAGTGTCGAGTGTGTTGGTTTGTTGTTGGAGACGCTCAAGTGCGACGTCATAAGCCGATTTTTCTAGATGTTTTTGGCGAGCCATAACGTCCTCTGGGAGGATGCGGCGGGTTTGGTTGACTTCGGTTAGGTGCCGACGAAGTTGCGCGATGTTGAAGGGGACCTCTGGTTCAGAGATGATGTTGCCTTGGTCGTCGAATTTCTACCCAGCACGGATCATTAACATATGAGATTGTTCCACGAAAAAATGTGCCACGTACAGCTGGTCGCATGACGGGTAGAACTTCCGGAACGCCTTGGAGAGCGTCTTCGGACATTGCTATGGCCTCTGCTTGACCAAGCTCGGCAATGATTTCCGGTATATTGAGGTCCACGGCGGCTTGTGAAAAAGTCTTGATGGCCTCCGTCGCAGCTTCATGGGTATCGAACACGGACTCGGCTACGACGAGTGTAGGCGAGATCCCCCTCTGATGCATATTCTCGAGGAGGGTTGCTGGATCCGGTAGCTTGATGCGGGTAGAGGTACGATTCGCCAAAGAATCACGATTGAAACTACAAAAGTTTTATTAAGATAGGTTGAAACCGATGAGGAAAAGACTTACTGCTGCCATACGCGTAACATGAGCCCATAAGTCATCTTGTTCGGGACAGCATTCTCGAGCTCAGATTCGAGAATTTCATAGAGGTCGTGTATATTCTCCAACCACTGTTGACTATTCTCTGTATCCTTCTGGGTAGCCATGCCGTAGTATGCCTCAATGAAGGCATTGTACATGCCGGCCTCAAGAAGCGTACTCGTAGCATTCTGTCGAAGTTGACCAAAGATGATCTTCGCGCGATTGACGTCGTACAAGTTGTGTAAACACGCCTCCATAATACTCATAGCCTCCTGGGTGGACGTGTCTGTGAACCACGACTCACCCTGCGTGTTGCGTGTATTCGGAGGAGGCGGCGGGGGTAAAACGGTATAGGTACGGTCGCGAACGAGAAACCGCTCTAGGTCATTGAGAATGCGGTCCTCGTCTATGGGCCGTGAAGCAGGGTGTTTGTTGTGTGCGAGAAAGGAGGGGAATTCGTGACGGGGAAGTTGGGCGGTTGCGAGAGCGGGGGCATTGGCTGGTTTTGAGGGGGTGGAGTAGAGACGTGCTGGGCGGGGCAGAGCCTGGCGAGACAGCAGCAAAGATGTCCTTTCGACTCGCCGCGCAGCTCTCGGTAGCATGTTGGCCAGACAATTTGCGCAAAGAAACTTTTCATATGCCTCGGGCACGTGACTCGGCGCGACTGGACTCGGAACATTTTATCTTCTACTCATGTACATCCAATCAGCCTTCGATACCAGCTAGACGGATATGGTCAAGCCATAGAAACGTAAGTTTCATCCCAAGGACATGGTTTATACACGCACCCCCTTCCCAGAGTATACCCAACTCGTTCAGCGAGCTGCGTGCTCCTTGAAACTTCGTAACCTCTCGCCCAGCTTCCAGGTAGGTCTACCATCAATTTACCCGTCGCATGGAGCACCCTGCTTCGTATTTTACGCCGCCTTCTCGACACGTAGTCCGTTGGCACGAGGCCGGTTTTCTGGACCAGTTGGATACTTGTGTAGGTCCGACACATTGGGTCTTTTCTCTCGTTGGTCACTTCTTTCGTTGGTCGTTATCCTCAACAACGCTTCTACTTGTCTCCACTCTCGGCGGCCGTAGGCAGTGTCAAACTTCGGTAATGGTTTGAATTATCTCATCCCTTAGAATCTGAGCATAACTGGGGTTGAACGACGTCAGCATTACCGTAATTCGGACTCTGTTAACCGTCTCGAGAACTTGGTAATTAGGTGGAAACCATTCCTGGTTATCCAACCAATCCTGTATCGTGATAAATTTATCCCAGAGACGCGGTACCGACAGTGGCGCTTGTAGCAAAGGAGAAATTATGAATACTTGGAGAAGACCTGCTTGTACGTCTTCTCGCAACACACCGTCAAAAGCAGTAAGTTTGAGTATTCTGATCAAGACGAGGCTGTGTCAACAATGTAACTCAAAATACGGTTGCTGGGATATCGTTGGGTTCCAACACACCAAGAGTATGGTCTATCCCCCCCCCCCGTAGTAATTTAGATTTGCTATCGGACGTATTTACTATGATTAGAGATCCCGACTCGTCATTTTTTCTCTTCAGCTCCACTTATTCATTAGGAGATTGGGGATACTGGCATCAACGGTTCCTGCACATCCCTCACATGAAGATATATTTAGAAACCCACGAGCCATCACGGGGTCGATCGACGGTCGACGATTGACGTTTGAAGTTTGCCTACTGAAGAAAAGTTTTCGAAACCTTGTTATACTCCATCCGCCGAATCACCTTGGCAAGCAACTTATTCCGCACTCAATGGACCCACAAAATTCCATTAACCTAGGCCTTAGCGAAATACAGGATGACCCACGGGTAAATCTCAGTAAACTCGTACCCTCACTTACGGGTGGCGGGTTTCACGGGTACCATACAGGGACGGGGTTACCGTAACCAACCGTGTGGCCATAATCAGAAGGACTTCTCTTCACCTTCACCATACACTATCCTCTACATCCCAATGAGCTTGACACCGGTGTGTTTGATCAAGCTTCTGAATATATATGATAGCATACCCAGCTGACCACAATGCTCAGCGCTCAATGATCAAACAGGCTCTAGAGCCAAACGGTAATAACTCCACTCACCCCCTGGAATTTGAGCATCGCTTGGGTTGGATCAGGCCAGCATTACAGCAATCCGGACCCAATGAACTCGCTGTGACTTCTTCTAGGCGATCTGCGGCCTGACCGGGCCAAGGCACTTATTTGCTGTTACACCCACCACTGATATTGTCATCGATTGCGACAGACTTAGCAACTGCACCATAGACGATGACACGACAGATATATTTAGACTCTCGAGTTACGTTCGCGCGATGGGGACTGGGCGATAGCGATTCACAGAGTCATTTACTGTCGTAAGCACACAGCATCAATGCCACTGTAGGGGTACTCGCTGCTGGGGAGGTACTCAATGCCTGCCAATTAGTCTTTAAATTCGATTTGTTACCTGTGTCAAGAACTTGGTGGAAGATGGAAACCATTTCTAACCGCATCAGCCAATCCTGTGTCATGATCCAGGATACTGTACCGACGACGCTAGTAACGAGTCTGCCATATTTTCTGGAGGAACCATGAATGTCCAAATATTCGGAAGGGAACCCTGGTACCCCCCCGCGGCACACAATAGAAAACACATCCGCTTTTCCACGCAGGTCTAACAGCCTATGCTGAAATCCCAAATTAATTACCAAGAGCTGTATTATCACTGCCGATTCTCGCCTTGCCAATTCAGCTTTGCCAGATGCACAGATGTCATCACGTACGTCATTTCCTTGAATAGAGCCAACTCGTCGTTCCTAACTCCCATCGATTGAGCTCCCTGCATGTCCCTTACGTTAAGATCATACCTGGAAAATCTGATGAACGTGTCGAAGGTAAACACGTGCCAGATATCCGTTCGATCAGCCGACGGAACGCACCATCACAGATTCATTCTCCAGCCTGGGCAACTGAACGGCATTGCTAAGAAACTGTCAAGTTGTACTGCGCATTTCGGTAGGGTGATCTATTATTATACAGTATATAATTTGGGGTGGCGCGCACTTGGAATTTCCTCCACTTCAAACTGACTTCATGGCTATAGATTCTATACGGGTGGCATCTTGTTGGTGGATGTCCTCAAACACTCCGGAACAGTCGTGTCGCTGACCCGCTTGACAGATATTTCGCTTGTAATTTATGTTTGGGATTGGTTCAGCAAGTTGAAAGCTGAATACTATTTTCTCTGGAGGTATATTCTGAGTTTTCCTCGCAGTACTGGGCATCTCACATACCGTACTTTAGCCACTCTCCATCCAAGTTGAATGCAGTCCGAGTTTTGTACATCTTCACCCGCTACTCTCCATTCTTCTGCCATGCGTAAGTGAAGAAGTATCACAGAACACAACTATATCTCACATTTTGAAGGGCAACTCTGGCATTGTTAAATTACAGGGAACAACACAATTTTTTCGTATCAACCCACATCTGCCGCAACTGGTTACTGTTCATTGTCATAACCGTCGGCTGGACCTTTGGACTACTGCTCATCAACTTGATGCTCCGAGTGTATGCATTGTATAAACTCGACTCGCGAGTCATCTTCACTCTAGTCTTCCTCTTATTCATCAAAGTCGTCAATGTCCTCGTCTGCTGGCTTCTCTTCCTTCCTCAACTAAACTTCACTCCTGGGTGCCAGCCTCTGATCAACCGACCTATAAGGTTGATAAGCTTCACGTGCGTATATCGTCGCCATTCTAAATGATTCTACGCGACTAAGCAAAATGTCAAACAGATTAGTCGAAGTAATCATTCAAGCGATACCCGTCTATTTGACACTTTCTCTAGGCATTGAGCCCGAACGCGCCGCGCGTGCGAGGAGGTTTACAAGATTAATAGCCTCTTTACGCCGTGAGGGTTTATTTTCCTGGACCGCTGTTACGGGTAGGTGTGTCATATATCAAGGACTATAATCGTCTTGAAACCTCCACAATAACAGTTTTCTGTATCGTTGCTGTGTCCATCATGTTACAACCACGGAACGCGCCAAATTTACTTCCCCATATATCTCATCCGTGAGAATGAAATTTAGCTATGCAACCAGTGGTAACAGCATCCTAACATCCCGTTTAGCCTATTTATCACTTTCGTCTCGGTGCTCGTACGTTACTACCCACACCACTTAACGGAAATCTCATCAACTTTTACTTAAAGGGGTGTCATCTGATTCTTCAGATCCGCGAGCCAGTTGGTGACTTGGATGCTCCGGATCAAATTTCGTTTGAGCTGGATACATACATTTCTGCATGGGATATTCGGACATCTAGCCCAGAGGTGGAGGATTCTGTCCCCTGACAATTGGCCCAAATCTTAGCATGTGGTTCTGGAGTGTATATTATCATCACAAATCAGCACATGCGACTTCCATTTCGCTTCATCTTCGGCCGGGTTCACCACATCGGCTATAGCTATGAGCTGGCTATGAGCCTGACAGTTCACCGAGCAGCTGAGTAAGCTTTCCGGCTCTCGATCCCCACATGAGTACGAAAAATAGTTCGCCTCTCCAATATGGTATCGCTATTCTACCCCACACCCATACACTTTTATGCGCGTTTGCGAAATTTTCACGGTTTCTTTTTGGAGGCTAGATCCACGAAATCTAATGCACAAATTTTGGGGTACCGCCGGAGGCCGAGTGATCTCTGGACAGGAGATACCAAACTTAGACACGGGAAGGACAAAAAATCCAGAATTTTAGAAAAACGTACACAGGAGTATCCCAGGGTCCTGAGACTCGGCAAGCCTTCATTACATCCATGATAGCATCCCCGAATCATAAGTTCACGAAGACAGCTAATAATAGGTCTGAAGTTCTGAAGTCAGGGAGTCATGTGCACCTCTGATGCCGAAGAGCAAGTATAAAATACACCACCGCTGACCACTTCCTGTCTTCGAAATCTCCTTCCGCAGTCGCTCAGATGCCAACGATACGGCCCATATCCCAGCCCCCTACCTATGCAGAAGTTATTGCAGCAGAGAGTTACGGTCATGAACCAGTGTTTGTAGTCTTAACACCAGGTGAGTTCAGGATTGTGGTGTGAACTCCGCAGTATCGTTTCCTTATCGTGATCCCCACTGGCCCAGTACGAAGGACTGAAGATCCGCCAAGAAAGGACCCGCCGGTTCATGACATCAGCGCTGGGGATAGATTTGTGGCTTTGTTAGATATTGGAATCCGGAAAGTGCGTACTCCTGCGGCTTGGGTGCCCTTGCGACCAATTAAAGAATCCCTTCATCTCTTTCTGTTCTGGTAGGCTGTCAGCAAGGTTCTGCCAAACAGTAACAACAAGAAGGGTGAAGGAAGCTCGAAATCGTGATCTAGTATCATGGTTTTCAAATTGGAAAATAAGCCACATTAACCTTATTGGGTGAGAGGAGCGACTGGGAGTAGGCTCTAAATGGGTCACAGGTTAGAGAGCTAAGAGGGGGGAAAGTTATTAGATCGTGAAGGTCTTTTGGTTGGACACTGTTTGTATTCTTGTATTATTCCTGCACTCACCGACACTTGGACGCCACCTTCAGTCATAGACGACCTGGGGTTCATATTACTTAAAAAATCCACACAACTTAAAAGCCATAATGTCTCTGCTCGCTAATTCTTCCTCGAGCGGCTGAGCGGATCTATCTGGAAGTCCGGCTCCCATTTCCCCGGTAGTTTGTGTTCTTGTATTACCAACACTTACTCAGGGTAGTACCCCTGGAAGACAAGACAGTGTGAAGAGATTTGAAGTCTTGAGGGGTCTCAGATTGATGAGGTAGGAACGAAGAGCTTTGTTATGATCCGCATATAAATACTGTGAATGCTCGTAGCCACAACCCCTGTCTTGCACCTTCCACACCCGATAAATAGAGAACATACATATTCGAGTAAGCTACAACCCTACAATTTAATGGATATGGCACGATCATCCCGCCCATTTCCCCCGCTCTGCTCCTATACGCCGATACTTGGAATTTCCGTGGAGCGTTAATGGTGGCCATAAGCGTATCAGAAAAAAATCCGGAATACTTACATGACAGCTCGCGTTGCCGGTATTCAAACAATCAACCGGACCCTAGGCTTCCAGATCACAAATCCAGCAGTTCGCACCCGAATTCCTTCACTGGTCGACCCACACCCAAGCTACGAGCGGAAATATCAAGAAAATTTACCCTTAAAATCGGTTGGTCCCCTGATCATCACCACATGATCAAAGCCATGAAGGGTAACCAGAGCCCTGTACAAATCTATGCTCCCACACGACCATGTGCACATCCGTCAAGGCCTGCAGGGGGGTTGATCAAAAGTGTCAGCGGTTATGATTTTGCGGGGATCTTCTTCGTCAATCTAGGATGCGGCGTCATGGACACTCGGTGCAAGGTGCTGCACACCTGGTTCGTGTATTATTCCCATATACTTTAAATACCCTCGTTCACCGTCTTATTCCCTTTCCTCCTCCTCAGGCAACGCCTTGACAATTTTGGTGCTGGTGGCCTACTGACCTGAGAGGTCTCGCCCTCTCCGCTCTTATCCCGCCTCTCGCCACCGGATCTTATTACACTATCACGTCCCGACTCCTATCGACGTTCTTTCCCACTACGACATCTCACCTCGCCTACTATCCTTAGACCAGGCCTCCCATCAAACGCCTTTTGGACCATGACCAACTCTCGGAGAAGTGAAATGGAGGACTTGGACCTGCTGGTTAACCAGTCACTTGCTGTAACTCTGGTCGCGGGTAAGTAGTTGAGTCCTGCGTCCCTCCCCATACCACTCCACCACGTGCCGTAACACCCTCTCAGAGGCCCTTTCTACATTCATTCACTTGGGTTTTTGGGTCTATTTTTGGGTCAGCCGGATTATTGTTGTTGTGCGCAATCAAAGTCGACAATTGCAACCCGTGTCAATCGCACATTGCGGTTTTGCCAGGTCTTCTTGCGCAGACCGTTCCCACATTCACACCGCTTATCACCTTCTGGGCTGTTGGCGAATCTGATATTCTAACTGGTCCACACGGTCATGTTTATCGGTCTTTCTTGATCCAGGGGCCTGTATGACGACGTTGTTATATCATCATTTCATAACGTTAGACCAAGAAGTGCGTGGATTGTGTTGCATCGGGTCCTTCGTCGCACTCACAAAGGTATCTTGCTGACAGTTCACGCGGATGTGGACGTTCGTCTCTCCATTACACAATAGAGATATCCTTAGCTTTAACCGGAGGCTTCACTCAGGAACAAGACGTCACTGGCAAAATTTTTATTCTTCGTGAATAGATATGTGGTGGAAGGGATGCTAATGTGGGTTGTGATTGATAATTCGGTACTTTTTCTACTCAAGCTCACGGACCACTTTGCAGCTTCAACTGCATATGTGAGCTTATATCACGGCTCCGTTGGTCAAACTCGGATCTTATATTCGGTCGTATTTAGCGGCTTCACGCACCTTTCAACCAGCACCTGTGAGTGATTTTCCTTTGCCTTGTGCTCGATTTCTGATTAGAAACCGTATCCAGTTGTTAGTCGTATTCGGAATTTGATCGGAATTTGTTGCTAACTGAGGATTCCCAGCTGTGTTTTTTTTCTTCGATGGCTAGTCGTGTTCGTCTTTCGCTGCTCCAGTAACCTGCCTTTACTCTAATGCAATTCTGTCATCCAGCACTATTACCGTCAACACGGCAGTGGTGCAAGGAATCCTCGTATTGCGCATATGGGCACTATGTATGTTACTCTATTTGTGGTTGATGTTGCTCTGTACTTATAAATGCAGATCGGAGAAACTTGGCAAGTTCTTCAGAGCCGTCGAATATTAGGAAATAGCGGTCTGACGTCTAAGGACTAGCTCGCTATTAGCACGGCACTATTCTTCTACTTTGGTGAGCCTTTTATCAATAATAGTTCGTGGATCGGAAAACCGAACCTGAATCTCCCCAGGCGGTGTGATAACGCTAATAGGCCTGACGGTCGATGATTATGCGAGAGAACAAGTCATAAGTGCGTTCTGGTCGTTGTTTGTCCATTACTTGAACTCATCACAATGTATACTCAGTTGACCAAACCTTGGAGAGTTTACCTGGGTGTTATGCAAAAACTGTACCGGAGGTCATCGCTGGCTTTTGGTAGGCCCTTTGTATTATACAGTTGGCTGTGATTGATCTCAGTTCTGGGAAAGGATTGCTCCTTTGATTGTCGAGAGTACGTATACTTTCTGATTCTTAGAGTGTCGCTGATTCTATGTAGGCGTTCTATTTATCCTGGTCATTTCACGAGCGGTATGGTGGTGGAGGGAGGGTCACTCAGTCAACGGTATACTCAGAATTCTGGTGAGCACTCTGCGGTTGTTACTTCCACTACTCTTCTTACTGGCTCGAACTGTGTATGGCACAGACGAGAGATTCTTCAATGTACTATGCTATGTAAGTATTATCTCAAAGCTAAACTGCTCAGTGATTGAATGTGTATTGTAGAATTTTTGGTACGTCAACATTCCTCTGCGTTACTTTCCCGAAACTAAATCCTGTCAAAGCGCTCCTATTCTCAAGCTTTTGTGTCTTCCAATGGGGACCACCATTTCTCTCAAGTCTTCTCGTCACGCCAAGCACAACGGCGGGCTGTATCCTCGTTAGTTCCACTCCACCTTCCACATTCACGCACGACTAATATCTCCCCATCTTTTGAAGGGTTCACATCTACTCCTCAACCTCCGCGATCATATCAGAGCTTCAGACGAGAGACTGCAACGTCTTACTGACCAGGCAAGTCTGTCTTTGAAGATTCGACAGCCTACAAGGAACACTTTTTCAGAGGGGGGTGATGAGTGCACGGAATTTAGAGATGAGGAGATGGTGTTGACTGAGAGAAGCAGAGGCAAGGAACGGTCAAGAGTGGACTACGATCATGAGACGGGCCTCAGTGGGGATACTCCAATAGACTATGTGGAGGGTTCGTCAACATCAACGAAACTCGCACTATGAACTTTCTCATCTTCATTTCTCGTGTTTTGGGCACCATAGCATCGACCAATCTGTATTTCTTATACGTCGTCATCAATCTGGGCAATGATTGCATGAGTTTGTTTTTGTGGACATCACAACCCCGCCTGCTCCTGAGAATGCAACTATACCCTTTACAGGATCAAGATACATGGAGCTGGGGACCACCTTGAGCACCACGATGACATTACCCGCGGAATAGCACCAGTTGACGTCATAAAGCAAAATCTCCGAAGAACCATATATACCCCTTTTCTCAATCCTCAGACAGACAACAACTCTGATTCAACATTCAACTACAATGACTAATCTTCCTAACCCCAACTTTGATACCACCCCTTCTGGTGCTATGCGCCCTGAGCATCATATTCATAACTCCTCGGAGCCTCTCCCAGGACCTCCTGGAGATTACAATGTTGAGGATACGGGTAGAGACACCGACGATCGTCTTCCTCCTCAAGCACAAGATAGACTGGGCGAGTACGGTACCGGTTCGCCAGAAACCGACATCCCGAGGCAAGACAGGTCTCCACGGGTTGGTTTTGAGGACCAGAGAGATCGTGATCCCAGTAACAGAGGCAGGGAGAGCAAATACGTAGAGAGACCCCTTGGTGTCCAGCCTGCAAGACAAGGTAACTTGACTCTATTTCGTGCAAGGAGTACTAATGACGATGATCTATTTTTATCCTAGGTGGAGTTGCCGTCGGAGGGCGTGAGAATGAGGACATGCCCATGGGAAGGGCTGGTTTAGGCGACAAAATGATTGGCAAGACTCAGAAGGTCAGTGTTGATGATATGATAGAAGGACTGGGATCTCACTTGAGAACAGGTTATGGGAAAAATGACGAAGAATCCCGAAATGCACGAGAAGGGAGAGCTACGGGAGGCGGGTGGAAAGTCGGCTGCTGGTGGGAGTGCCCGGGCTCCCCATGATTGACATGACGATTCTTACCAGCTGTACAATAGCCTACGGAGTTAATTTTGTTAATGCAGAGGCTGTGGCTTGGACTGCGCGTCTCATCATATCACCGCTTTGACATAACCATGAGTCACCAGTGATAAATAGGTAGCAGCACAACTGGCGCCAAGACACCACCCCCTTATCACATACACCCATCTTCCTTGGTCCCATGGCACATCTCCCAGCCATGGAGTCTCTCTTCAGCGACAAGCTCAACAGCAATTATGTTCCCAGTGACGATGAAGTAGTTGCCATCAAGGAGCTCCTGATCGAGCCGGACCAAAAACTCAAGGATATATCCGGAGAAATTGAGGATATCAAGACGCAGCTGGAGAAATTGCTTCAAGAGAAAGAGGATTTGAACGATCAACTCAAAGCTCACAAAGCACTCCTCTCACCAGCACGTCGTCTTCCCCCCGATGTCATCCAGAAAATATTCCTATATTGCCTGCCGATAGATCGCAATCCAGTCATGAGTAGCAAAGAGGCCCCTGTTCTACTGGGTAGAATTTGTAGCCAGTGGAGGGACATTGCCCTTGCCACTCCAAAGCTCTGGGCTTCCATTCATATCGCCATCCCCGCCGACCCGCCTGTACCAATGCCACTTGGTACTGCTCCTCCCCCTCTTCCACCACAACCTGATCACCCCGCGCGGGTCCATGCGATAACAACTTGGTTGATACGATCTGACCCCTTCCCTCTCTCCATATCCGTGTTTAACTCTCGCTTTGATTCCGTTGCCGGTAACTCCGTTCAACTCTATCTCGACACGATCCTGCAGTTTGCGTCACGATGGAAGCACATTCACATGTCTGTTCCTCACCAAGTTTGGAACAACTTTCTCCCTCGGGTTCGGCTGAATGACGTTCCTATTCTCGAAAAGGTTTACTTTGATAGCGCGATGGGCTATCATGGTGTGCCTGGTTCACCTGGTACGGGTTCGAGGAGGGATAGTGGATTATTGAAGGCGCCCAACCTCTGTTCGATCTCTTTGATCCAATTCGAGCCACACATCCTACATCTTCCGCTACGCTGGAATCGGCTCAAAGAGCTCAACCTCTCAGGGCCAACTCCAACTTGGCAGCCTATCGAAGGCTTGTCTATTACCGAATCCCTTTCAATACTCTCTCTCTGTCCCAGTCTGGAATATTTCAGCGTTCAACTGTCCCTCGCCGGTTTCAGTCCCCTTGCAAATGGTGACTATGGTCTACCAAAGATTACGCTGAATAACCTCCTTGGTTTGGCTGTGACAGAAACCAACAACGTCGATTCCGCTCCTTTCTTCGAACATGTAACCGCTCCAGCTCTCCGACATCTCAAGTTCCGTCGCACTTCCCCCAATTCGTACATCGGCGTACCCGACGTGGCCCAAGCGAATAACCTAAGGGCCATCCACGTCCCACTAGCCATGTTCATCCGTCGTGTCGTGGGGTTAATCGAAGAGTTTGAGCTCGATGCACTGTACATGAGCGAGACAGATGTGATGAAGTGTCTGTCGCTCTTACCTGGTCTAAAGAGATTGTCATTGTGGAGTTTTGGCTCGTCTGGAACGCCAGCGAGTCCTTATGGGACGCCGACTATGGCGCCTTGGGAGATGTCATTGTTTACATTTGAGGATAAACATTTGAGGAGGTTTGCCCCTGGCGAGAGTGTGGATGATACAAAGGATAGGTTTGGGCCTGATGCAGACATTACACGGATTCTGCTTAGCACGGGTAGTCTCCAGATGCTTTATGGCAACGCTCCAATGCCGAACAGTCCTCCTAGCTCGTCCTCTACCCCACCACCCTTATTACTGCAGGACCCACTCGCTTCGGATAATACTGACGGTGCCCAACCTTCCACGGAGTCTGTTGTCAATGATGGGAATAATCAGGACGCTGTTCCCGGTGATGGCGCAGGGACAGCAAACGGTGAAACCTCTACGAGGAGGCCAGAATCACCTCAGGCTTTGGATTCTAATCTTCTATGCTCTTGGCCCAGGGCCAAAGGTAAATCGAGAGCTACGGAGATAGAAGGGTTGGAACCGATTGAATTCGACACATACCCGGATGTTTTATGTCCCTTGTTGGAACATTTCCAGTGCTCTGGAGCCGTATTCAGCGATGCGACAATGCTTTCCTTCCTTCGTGCACGATCATCTCTCGCATCTATCCCCGAAGTCGATCCTCATAAACCACTGTTCTCAATGACGGATTCACCAAAGAGCACTTCAGTTTCCGCACCTTCATCATCTCCTCCTTCACCTGGTCCATCATCTTCTAAATCAACCGCCATACGCACCTCTAATCAAGAACTCACTCATCTTCGCAGGTGTCGGATTTCGTTCTCTGTAGGACGTGAAGAGTCGGATGAAATTAAACAAAAGTTGGAAGAGATTCGGAAAGAGACAGGGATGACTTTGGACGTACAATATCCGCCTATGCCTGTGTCGGCATATTACAGACGGTACTCGCCATATGATGGTTTACCCAGCGTACCTGTTTTGGGTGCTGCGTCTGGTATCAATCCAAGTGGGTCAACTCATACTATCAGTGTGAATGGAGGATTGGGGAGTGGAGAACCTGTGTTTTTGTATAGTGCTGCTTTCCATTAGTTTCTGTAGGGGGGTTATGGATAGAAAGCATGATTTTGTGTATACCATTGATATTCTTGGACTCGTACTTTTATTTGGCTTTGGCAGAAATAAAAATAGACGAGAGACTTTTCCCACATCCAGCTCGCATTCAAAGCCTCAGGCATAACACTACCCATAAGTTTTTTTCTTTTTCGGAGATGCTCTCAACACGTCTCTATAAATTCCAAAGCCACAGTCTCGTATACCGTTTACATCTATCCTACAATTTCAAAATACTACTCTGCCTAATGACAACTCAAAAGCGAATGCAACCGATCAAAAACAAACTTTTGCGCCTGAGCAGGTGCATCCTGTTTATTCCTCGCATCAAACACACTAACAGTCGCAAAACATCCCGACCCCGACACAGTCGTCTCATCAGGAAGATTCTTCGATCCACATCTCGGTGTATCAACCCCAGCCGTACTCGGTTGTATCCTCGTAGCAATCCACTTGAATTTATGCGCATTATTATCACAACTGCTTGTAGAACTGAAATTGATGTTGATGCTGATGTTGGGGGGTTCTAGAGGTTCGTTGTGACCTCTTGAGTAACGACCTTTTGGGAGGTAGACAGAGAGGAATTTGAGGATGAGGGAGGTGTAGATTTTGGCGTCGATGGTGGATGCGGCGTGGGGGGAGGTTTTGAGAGTGGTGTAGGAGACGAAGGAACCGGAGGCGCTTGAGAAAGCGAAGGAAGGCACGCCTTCTTTAGCAGCTTCGCTGGCGGCACCACTGGTATTTATACATGTGAGTTCGCGAGGGAAGAATAAACTTGGTGTGGGATATGTGACTTACACAGTACCTGAAATTAAAGTAACGTTACCCAAGTTATCTAGAGAAAGAATCTATATCAGTAGTTGAACATTTGGTTCGTTATAAGGAAAACATACTGCCAAGATTAGAACCAGCGACGACAAAGTCAGGTTTGGTGCCCCAACGTTCTTTAGCAAAGTGTTGGATACCGAACCGAACAGAGTCAACACTGAACGGGAATTACGTTACTGAGGCGGTGCATATATCCAGACTAATGAACATACGGGAATCCATTGACGTAGTGGACGTTGCCTGTTCCAGAATAATAAATTGATGATCACTATCTCAGCGATAAGGATTCGTACGATCGTGACGGTCAGTATCCGTAGCAGGAGCACCGACGGGGCAAGTGTCAAACTCGCAAGGCGTGGTTAAAGAAACAGGGGTTGTTGTGCTTGAGCCTGTACCAGATTTGTCAACGGCAGGTGCAGAGAGGATGACCTAGGGGTATCTAGCAGTGAGTATGGTGGGGGTAGAGAGACTCATCGTACTCACTTCGAAGCCTGCTTGTCTCAGCTGCTCGTACTCGCCACGGATTTGAGCAACTGCCCAACCATCGTCGTTGGTGAGCACGATTTTTTGAGCGGCGGTGCCTACGACGAGCGTGGTGATAGAGAGGATCTTAGCAAGAGAAGTCCTCATAGCGGATATAATGTGAGTGGTTGGGACTGAGGGATTCGCTGGTGTCCCTGGTACATTTTATACCAAGAGCTGCACAGTTCTAACCCAGAACGTGCGCCGCATTTCCCGGTAAACCCCTTGGGTATGGGAGAATTTCATGAAAATAAACGTCAAGGTTTCGCTTTCTTGTCAGGTCCTGCAATTGCGGACGGCCATTCCAGCCAAAATTAAACGCAAGCACGTGAACCAGAGAAGTTCTCTGTGTATTCTTGTGAAATTCCTGACCAGCAGCCAGTCAAAGTGCTCGCCGGTTTCGCACATGGCTTTGTTCCCGGACATACAAGTTATGCCGTTGGCGGAGCGGAAGCTTGCTTATCTACTTCCCGGTTTCGGCGTGGGTGGGTGGCACACCAGTGATCAACTTGCCAGTGTTTCGGTCGGCACAAATCATGAACGTGCAAGGAAGATGACCAAAACTCAGGGCCTTGTTGAGGTAATGAGAATGCGAGTAAATTCCAACGACTGACGCACGCATATAGGTAATAAATTTCCCAGAGGTAATGCACAGCAGGAGGCGACATTACTGATCAAGCAGATCCATTAATTTCTAACGTGAGATATCGGGGCGGGTATTCTAGTGGTGCCCATGTTCGACTTTGGGCAGATCCTGCTCGAGGAAACCAAGGAACTCATCAGCACCACCGTTGGCCTCTTCGCCGTTGGTAGAGGCCGTAGACGATACTGAGGCAATAGAGGGCTCGGCAGCATCATAGGCGGAGAGCTCGGAGGCGAGGTCGGCAGGGACAGTGGGTGTTTGGGGGGAGGGAGGAAGACTGAACTGCTTCACAACACCAACATGTGCATCCCTGGACTATTTTCCTGGTGTAAGCCATGACCATTTGAGGCGACAAAAGCGACGTACCACAGGCGCGGGCTTGTAGGCTTTTATTTCACGAAGGTACATATCCTGGACGAGGTCTGCGGGTAAATTCGGAATTAGGTCCTTGCCACGAGTAAGAGTACAACACACCCTTTCGTGCGGCGGTGGTGGAGGAGAACGCGCGGATACGCGACACCTGGCGAGCCTTGGGACCTTGTCAGCATCCTGAACAAAGGAGAAAGGGAGAAAGACGCACAGCGACGGTAGCTTGCCTGAGGATGGTGGACATGGTGGTGAAAAGTAAGATGTGACGTGACGGGTGTGACCCGTACCCTGAAGTCATAGACAAGCGAGAAATCCCTATTCAACATCAACCACAACAGACTCGCAATGCTTGCCCGCCTCACCGCTACTCGTCGTCTTCCCCAGCTTCTTGGTGTCCGCTTCGCCAGCGACGGTCGCGCTGAGGGTAGCGTTGCTAAATCCAGGGAGTTCAGGTATGTGTTATGTCCCTTCGCGTCTTGGATGTGGGCTTAGTAGCGCTTTCTTTTTTGTAGCAAGAAGGAGAAAGCCCATGAGGGTAATTTGTCGTGGTGCTCCTAAGGAGCCAGGTGTTGACTTTGCGCTATAGATCAATTTATTCGTGAACACGAGAGGCAGCAACTGAGGAAGATCCAAGAACAGGTACGTCATGTCCTTTCTCGCGTATCTCTCTTTATTTACGGTCTCTCAGATTAACAAGAAAAAGGCTGAAATGGTGCGTACTCTTGAACTTTGTTTCAACTCTCTACTTACGCCTGTTCTATCTGTCAGGACGCTCTCGAGAGGGAACAGCAAGAGCTCACTCAGAGGGTAGACAAGGCGTAAATGCAGCTCTTCAGGTAATCGCCCTCGTACTTGTCGCTATCATGAACTCATGAAACGGATTGCAAATATAGGTCTGGTCGTGCTGGATTCGAGGGACGAAAGAAGTGGTCTTCGTATGACTCGCTACGCTGTTTTAATGTGACTCCTTGCGCAATAACTTCAGTTTACTCTATCATGAGCACCATGCGCGCTGCCCTGGCCCAATACTGATGCCAGAGCGAGCTCGCGCGGCTGAGCGCTGAGCGGCAGGCCACTGACGTCGTGCTCTCGGCTCCTATTATGTCAGCGATCGGGTGGTGCTCTAGATCTAGCCATCAAAACACCGATGGCTCCAGCCATTTTGACACCTGAGTCTGCCATGAGCAGTATAGCCAACGACCTTCCAGGGGACATTCTCATACTCGTATTTCAGGTCCTACAGGATGATTATATCTCACTGTTTCGATGTGCACTCGTAAACCGTGCATTCAACCAGGCAGCCTCAAAATTCCTCTATCGCAGGGTCGTCCTCGCACCCCACTATCGGCTCGTTCCTGTCTCAGCACCGATACCCGTATGCATCGCAGCCATCCACGAGGGAGGATTCTTTCTCATGCTCATCAGGAAATTTCAAATCTGGGGTCTGCAACCCTTCCTCAAAATGCCAAATCGGTCGAAATTATCGAAATAACTGGTTAGTTCCCATGGTCCTCTTCTACTCCCGTCGATAACATTAAACATTTCCCATCGTCAACTTCTACCGCGGCGTCTATAAACAGGTTATTTACCGCTCCAACCCCCGCCCATCGACACACTTTCCACAACCATCCTAGACGCATTTATCAAATTCGAGAATCTACGAGAGGCAATATTAGTCCCAACAACTTTCCATGATGATATCTTCACCAACGTACTCAAGTTTCTCGCTTTACCTCCCTCCCAAGAGAATACAACTTGTGCGACATCACCTGCTCCACCACGTCTCCGGGAACTAGTCGTAAACACTTCCTGCACGGACGGAGAGCACGCACCGTTACTTACTCAAATTACTGGCTTGGAAAAACTGTCGATTTACAGTCCGACAAGGGCAGTTCTTGATCTCCTCCCGGAATGGCTCCGCAAATTGTCCCATTCACTGACAGAGTTGCATATGAGGGTCCGTATTTTTGTTCCTTACTCATCTCGGTCGTCTGACTGACGTTATGGCTTTCAACCATCATCCCTGACGAAACCCAATACATATTCAACGTTCTTCCATCCCTTCCCCAAAAACAAACCTCTGACCATCACCATCGCTAATCAAGGAGAATTGCGGCTCTGTGACACCAGGAGTACTAAAACATCTCGTGCCCTTGTTAGAGGGGAACATTCGGAGCATGTCATTAGGCCTCTCATATTCGCTTACGGACGAAGATGTGTATGCGTTTTTGCATCAGTTGCAGAAATTGGAATGGGTCGAGCTGAGGTACTATTGGGTCCGTTTTTAGTTCGTTCCTTTCCAGCAACGGCGGAATTACTGACATTTTTTGGGAATAGCAACTTAGGCCACCTGTATCCAGACCCAGTCTCACACGCTTACGCTGTTTCACAGCCTGTCATGCGAACTTTCAAAGGCGCAGCGAGGTTCGGAGTTTGTGTAAATGGATCCGCCGGGCTATTTCGACCTCT
Source organism: Chlorophyllum brunneum (assembly GCA_963576785.1). Lineage (NCBI taxonomy): Eukaryota > Fungi > Basidiomycota > Agaricomycetes > Agaricales > Agaricaceae > Chlorophyllum > Chlorophyllum brunneum. Next base: position 588,643 of record OY756148.1, read on the forward strand.
CCTCTCGAATCCCTTTGTATACTTCAAGACCAGAACGACGACGACACCGAAACCTCAAGTAATACCGGTGCTAATATCAGTTTCCGAAGTATCATCGACCACTTGTGCTGTCGCCATTCGCGCACGTTACGCGTCTTGGATATGAGAAACGCCTACATTGATGTGAAATCGTTGAGGAAATTGTTTGGGACCTGTAATAGCTTGGAAGAAGTTTATCTGTGTGCTGGCAGTCATGCTCTGGTTCGTCCACCATCCATCCACCCATCCACTGACTGACCAAAGGCCTGTTAGACAATACTCAAGAAACATTCAGCTTCGCTACAGAAACTCCACACAGCCTCATTCGACATCCGCAACATCAGACTAAGTAGACGTCGCATAATCGACATGGAATTAGTCACAGCAATAATGAAGCATGGACCTCCTCTCCTACGAAGATTATCCGTGAACGGTCAAACTTGGGAGGTTCGTTCTCTTATGTCCACATCCATCTTCCTCTCATATCTAATGCAACAAGTACAGAGTACATGGAAACGCACCAAGGAGGGAACATTCGCCATTTCGATTCATAAACAACGGAAACTTGTTTTTCCCTGGGATCGTGAACCGGAGTCGGAGTATCACCGTCAACCCGAAAAGAAACCTCCAGTGGTGGTAGAAAGTGTTTTGAAGAGCGATACTGTGACTACTCGGATGCCGGGTACTACGAGTATCATGGATTCTGGTCCTAGTGCTAGTAGTCGATTGCGCGTCAGGTTTAGTGAAACTAGTTAATTCGACTCGTGGGTGTTGGCATTGAGCTTGGAGAGTGCCGATACGGGATTGCGAAAGGGTAGCACTTTGGAATTGGTTGTGTGTGTGTTTGAGTACAGACTACGATAATTATAATGCGCGCGTTGACGATGTTTACCTGTGGCTTTTTGAGAGAATAGGGTGTTTATTTGCATCAGGAGGAGATACGTGCGATACATCAAGTTCAGAGCCCTAGCTCCCACAGCGGTAATGCCAGATATATGTTTGGGCTCTACAACTTATGTTTCTCCTGCGAGTGAAACAGCTGTATGAGAAGACGGCGAGTGACCAGGTTATGACCCTTGTTCAAACCATGTATATATCCGGATCCGAATTCGTTGGCTGAGTTAGTTTATTCCCGTATTTTTTATCTTTATTTTTGGTGGTGTGCTGATGATGGGTGAAATAGATTTCTCGGCGTTCCTGATCGGTTTTATTCATATCTTGATGTGGCGCATATGATACTGACTGCGCTTCTCGTTCGATTCTAGCCGGACAAGTAACGCAATCGCACGGAGGAATCTATAGCGAGACGTTGACATTGTGAGTGTGTGGGCTGAGGAGATCCGGGTTTATTTTGTCCTGGGTCCCTGGCGGTGAGGTCGAAGTGGAACGTGGTCGGGTCGCCCCTGCGTTGAGCCACGACGAACCACCTACGTCTGTTCTCGATTCCTAAATTAAGTGGTATGGGTGGGTGGGTAATTTATTGATGTGTAAGTGTGTAGAGGTCTGAAGTGAAGAGGGAAAGGTAGTAAAGAGGTTCGTGTGGTACGTGATCACGTGGCTTCGAGAACGAGAACATACGTCTGACGACGCAAGGAGTCAGACGTATCCCTGAAATGGAGTGTTGAGTGTTTTTTTTTGAATGATGGGTGAGTTGATGGTGTTGTGAAATTGGCGCAGTAAAAGGGAATTTAAGTTTAGTTCGGTACACGTTTCGCGCTTGCGGATAATATTTGATAGGATGTCGAGCACGAGAGGATGGCGAGGAGGCGAAGAAAATATCCCTTATGTCAAAAACAGGAAGGCGAGCTAAGGTATCACCATCCTCAAATGTCTCTCGCCTCCAACAATCCGCAACTTCGCATGGACACTGGGAGCGGAGACACTCTCACTTATCCGACTCAAGGATCTGAGCGATGACAACGGTGATATGTTGATGTTTAATTTGGTCGGGAGTGCGTTTTCTTTTCATCAAGCCCGACATATTATGGCCGTTCAGCCCCTCCTCGGAACCGGCTTGAAGGAACCGGCGCTGGTGACAAGGGGACAGCCAAACGTTGCAATAGCTCCGTGTTTCCCCTCTTCTCCTTATCCAGGGTGCGTGTTCGGCGCCTAACATGTCAGTGGAGATAATCACAAGGGAAAGCAGTAAATAAGGTCGGGGACGTAAATTTTTCAGAAATACATAACGACAATGCAGCAGGAGTCATTGAATAATAAATTCCACACCGTGGTTTCTGAGGAAATAGAATCATGGGGGAAAAGGATAAGGAAGAAACCAAGAAACGACGGCATCTTGATATCCGAATATGCGCAGGTCATCGAAGCGAGTGCCTGAAATGGAGGATTAAAACTAATGAGAAATGGCGTGAGGTTGAGTGAGGTTGCTGTTTGGTTGCTACCAACCTGTCGCGTTTCACTGTCCAACTCCTACATTCATCGTGTTTACATGTCCCTCACTTATCGGGGCAGCCTGATTACGATGTCGCTCCTCGACAATGATATCTGGAGGATCACCATCCATACCCTGCTCGCTCTCCTGTGTTGTCCCATGATGAAACCGCAGGGTCGAATGCATTTCTCGCGAGGCCATCGATTCCATCACCTTACAGTTGGCTTCACGAAGGTTGAGTATCAAATGTGCTCCCTGAAATTATTCACCGTTAAATATTATTGATTAGTAACAGCCTTGGAGTGATGCCCAAACCATCAAGTAGTAAGCTGTGGTGAGCCACCTTGAATTCATGGGCATCAGTGGGAGACGGAGACAGGGAATGATATGAAGAAAAACTCACACATTCCAGTCAACCTGACCACGGGGTAGTATTAAAGCCCCTATCGCTTCTAGATCGGATATCGATTGGAGTATTGTAAATGCTATTTCAAATGAATCATCCATGTCAGTGTCTGAAACTGCCACAGGCATAAGTGCTTTTGCCTACTTAGGAGTCTGAAAATAATAGATCAGTATGGCATAATAGGTTTATTAACAATTCAATAGAGACTGACTCACGGTATGAAGAACAATATTCCATCACGGTAAAAAACATAGAGGATTGGTGTAAACCTTTTCATATGCAATAGTTTATCACGGAATGGTTGACCAACAAGCTTTAAATGTCGAGACATTTGCACAGCTTAACTAGTGTCAACATCACCTCGATGGTTGCAGAGCCTAATCGGACTATTCTGTGGATGGACCAAGTTCAATCAATAAATGGGGAGGAGAAGAAGAAAGACCCACATGTATGCTAGTGCTAACCTATATATAATATTTTGGAAAAAATCATTCACAAAGCATCCATGAAGTGGATATCCATCATTGATATTGCCACCAATTTGGGGGACAAAGTTAATGATAATAAATGCCAGGCCAACCTAATTGCATTCCAGTGAAGTGAGCAAGGTATTCAAGGCGCATGCAACAGACATACTAGAATTTCAACTTTATGTACAAAGACTGCATAAATAATCATCCTTCTTGCAAACTCCAGCTTTACTTATGCACGGTAACAAAACATAGGATAATTGTTACTTAACCATCTCAAGTCAGTGCAAATCTGGGTCTGAAGGATCAAAGACTCACCAACAAGTCCTTGGCTCCATAGTGCTCGAAGGCGTAATACCAGAAGAGTCTTCAGTGTTGCTGGGAGAAAAACTTGTGTGGAGCTACAAGTGATATCCAACATATTCTTTCTTAGGTGACTGAAGTGCTTACAGAATTTCAAATACACCAGCTGTTATACAACTGGATGACACGAATAGGTGTTAATGAGCCTAAATTACAAACACAAGATCATCACTCACGTCTATAAACTACTAGATGAGTGATAATCAGGAGAAGTGAGATGAGGCCTCGCCGATCGTTGGATAAATCTATGTTGCCGTACTGGTACCAGGGTATAAATTCTAGTCCACAAAATGACTCTAATATCCTCACTGTAAATGGTAGTACTAATTGATATGAGCTTGTCGCATCAATTCAAGCATATAATGAAATATTTACATCACTTGCAGGAAAGCCCACAAGCGGAGGGAGGAATAAACAATCTGGATGAGTGTCCGTTTTCCACTAGATTGTATGACAAGTGAGATGGAGGACTAATGCAGCAGAGTGATTGGGGCATACCGATAGATGTGCTCTGCCTGCATCCTCGTCAGCTGGACTTGTAGTTTGTAACTGCTTACTCACCTCTCGAGGTATGAGACGCAAGGTCTCATAAACAAACACTGCAACTACGGCAACTGGGCATGAATGTGTGAGTAAATACTCTCAAAAGATAACAAGGGTCTGCACATACAGTCAACGTAACCTGTCAAATGGGTGAAGCGAAGGTCGTTAGCATAATCCTCGGACGTCAGGGCCCGTTCAACCATGTTGCTTCAAGAGTCGTGATATTGCCCAGTGCTGTGGCTGGACAGGGTTTATATACCAGTCATATTTCTATTTCTACACATCATAGGATTGTCAGTGTTGTGATGGATGCCAAAAAGCTCTGAGCATCAAGACGGTGATTAGAGTAGTGAGGGATAATATTACTGAGTGGGTACGGCGGTTGAATCGCACATGAGCAGCTATATCGGCATCAGGCCATTTGAAGGACCACCCATGATCAGGACGGTATGTCCAACGGCTTTTCGAAGAGGCCGATGGCACTCCTACGGCACTGTATGACAGTAGCAGGAGTAGATCCGTAAATTTCGACTCTCTCCTTCGGTGTTGTCCGGGGCGGGGGGAAGTGCCACCATCTCCTCAACGGTCCAAAATCAATCACCTTTGTCCTGTCGTGTCGTGGCGATGACACAGACAAGGGGACTTTCATGTTTAATTTAGGAAGAGATACCGCCTTGTACTATCAACTTTCGGTATATTAAAACCATCATTTGTCCGTAGAGCTGGACTTGTAGGACCAAGCACAGACTAAGCCGGCGAACGTCCCAAATGGTGGAGAGGATGATTTGAGATTGTGGGGCGGTGGATCTATGTCACCAACTGACGCGAGAGGTGATCAGGGAGCATTATGAGCGTGAAGCTAAACACCACTTCACATTTGCGGCCATCAGGGCCATGTAGTATTGTTGTCAGTTCCGCCCTCTCGTCCTTGTTCAAGAAGTGGCATTCCAGGGCGCTTGATCTCAGAATCATTACAACTGTCTGGCTATCCCGTCCTTCCAGGCTCAGCCCATCCAATCCCTCTCTGGAGGTCATTCCCTCAGAACTGGCCAATACCTGCTCTCACGACTGCCCAACTCGAAACTTCCCTACAACGAATTTATCCTCTTCACGGAATCTTCACGGAAGACCACAGAATTCTCAATGATCCCAACGTGGTCCCATCAGCGGCTGTACTCACCCCATCCTGACTTTCCTAACACACCGCCACCTGGAGTGAGGCGTATTTGCACAACCCGTATGATGTCAATCGCGCCAAGAATACTATGATGTGGCAACCCAGAAGGATATAGAAAGCAGTGAACGATGGCTGGGGGATATCCATAACCTCTGTGAGGTTCTCGGGTCCGAACTCGAGGATGCCGTGTACCGTGCGCATAGCGGCAGTGAGTCTAGCTCCTCCCCAGGTCAGAAGCCCTTCCTAGAATTTACATCTTTTTGTCGTTCCGGCTCCGGTTGTAGGTTACAACTCTACGGCGTCCATTTTCCAGGTGCAACAACCCTCCTCGAGAATATGCATCAGAGAGGGGTCTCGTCCTACACTCGTGGTAGAGGAAACCGTGATTGATACCAATGAAGCCGTGACAGAGACTATCGGGACCTTCTCACCCGACTGGGTCAATCTCAGCATACAGGAGGTCAGTGCGGCTCCTGGTCGAGCAGGAGCAGTAGCCACGTCTGAAGACGCTCGTTACGGAAGTCATACCCACCATGCGACCAGCCGTACGTGGCACATTTTTCGTTTAGTGGTCTCGTATTTACGATCCATGCCGGATAGAAATTCGACGACCATGACCACATCATCTCTGAATCAGACCATTGTCCAACTCCCTCGTCACCTATTCGAAATCAATAAGACCCGTCGTGTCCTCCTAGAAGACGCTACGGCTCGCCAGAAACACCCCGCCTACAATGTTACACTTGGGCGTCTCCGACAAGTCCATACACCTGATGTTTCCGACAACTTCACTCCCAACATATCAACACTACAAGAATGGACGTAGGAGTGACAGCTCAGGCTTTGCGAGAGGATTACAAAGGAACCAATGCCACCAACGAATCCGAACGTGGACTCACTCCAAAAGGTAAAGAGGGGAGTACCACCAACACCTCGATCAAATCCATCGAACTGCAACTCGAGCTTTGGTACCTACCACTATGTGATGGCAATTCGCAGTATCAGATCCATGGATATTTCTAGCCGCATCGAGGAGGTTGTGGAGGGAAATATACACTGATGTCGAGGAAGGGTCCAAGGGGGCTGTGAGTACTTTTATCTGGCAGCGGGGCATGATTTTGTAGGAAGTTATGACGACCATGAATGAGGTGACGCTTTATGGAGCACTAACATTATTGCTAGGAAGGACCACAAGTGGAGACAATGGGAGGGTGAGGTAATGTCCTGTGTATCGATACATGTGTCCTGCCTACATCGTCGTCAGTTAAATTCCATGTTGAATGAATTTGAGCTGGGTCCTCAATCCTACTGATCTCTGTCATCCAGAATGGCGCCGTTAGGCCCTCCCCTTGATTCTTCCCAATAGGTTGTGGAGTCCGCACGAGTCCAAAAATCCACTCGTAACTGATTGACAAGCAGAATGGTATGAATACGCGTCCTATTCGAAGATGACTGGCCAGATGAAACAAAACCAGATTCAGGGTCAGAATCCTGCCTGACAAGGAGCAAACAAGAACGTACACACCAAAGGCCTCAGCCACAACTTGCGGTACGTGATCATGTAATTTCGCTCTAGGCCACTTAGCTTCTAGAATCGACATGTGCACATTTTCGTTCTCAGCGATGATATCGGCTATACCATTATTCCACCACCTCAAAGGAGTGCGAGTCCTTTTCTGGCCGTGACCTACCCACCTACCCTCATGATTCCTTTAACCCGAAGAGCCGTCAAAAGAACAGGTCCAATTTCTCATATTTTCTTGTCTTACCATGGTTCGCGAATTATACAATGTCCGGCGCTGAATTAGACTCTTCTCTCCGTGATCCTGCTCCTCGTTGTCATCCAGGCGCCCGCATCGCAATCTTGGATACCATCCTTAAGTGGTTCGAGGATACTGATCCCGCATACCAATTATTTTGGCTATTTGGTGTTGCTGGCGTCGGGAAATCTGCAATCATCCAAACTCTTGCAGAAGAGCTCTGGATATCACCCAAACTTTGCGCAAAACTCTTCCTATCTGGACCGAACCACTGTTACCGACCCGCTCACGTTTTCCCCACGCTTGCTTATCAGCTCGCTGTCCGAATCCCTGCTTATCGCGAATTCCTGAGACAGAAGATGACTGACGACCCCAAGTTATTGGAAAAGAGCATGGAGCACCACTTCAATCTCCTCATCGTCGAGTTTTTGGTTGTCCTGAGCCCGCCAATAGGGCAAAGGGGATGGGTGATTCTGTTAGATGGACTAGACGAGTACGAAGGAGGGAATGCGCAGACTAATATCATCAAGTTGATCAGCCGCTTCTTACGACAACATCCTACTGCGCCCCTTAGGTGGCTTATTGCAAGCCGACCTGAAGCTCATATAACTCGAATGTTCCAATCCATCGGGGTCAATGGTACATTTATCTCACAGGAGGTTCTCGTGAATTCCGACGTGGCTTTTCAAGATGTTGAGAAATTACTCCGGGCCATATTCGACGAACTTCGAGACAGTATGATGTTCTTATACCACGAGGTGCTCCATGGCCTGTGGAACGTCGCATGGCTCAGATCACATCCATGGCACCTGGGTGCTTCATCTTTGCCGCCAGCATCACTCGTTTCGTCGAAGACCCGATCGGTACCCAATTTCTCAACTCACAATGGTCCTCTCCGTTCCTCACCACATCCAGACGGACCCTGTTTCGACCCTTCATGCACTTTACACCAGCATCCTTGACGCTGTACCCAAACATACCTTGCAGACTTTGAAACTGTTACTTGATTTGAATTGGAGGACCCAAAGTCTGTTCCCAGCGGAAGCAGCGAGGAAGAAAGGATGGCTCCGTTTGTTTGTACGGCCACTGTACCCAATCTACGGCAGGACATGTTTATGCCCCCCCCCCCCCCCCCTACGAAAACTTAATTCCGTGATCCGGGTCCTATCAGAATTCGCGACGGCGATTGGGAGGGAGATTGTCATTACAGCTATCATGCTTCCTTGATTAATTGTTAATCAAAAGCACTTATATAACATGGCTACCTAGAGCGGGAAATCCAGGACGACAATTTCCCCGTGTATGCTTCTGTAGGCAATCCGACCCAGTTCCTCGTCAAACGTGAACATGTCATAATGGCGGGACGAGCGATTGCAGCATTAGACTTGCTCCAGGGTCGAGTCCGAGATTCTTCTCGTGATGCTGGGATGATCAGGCCTAGGATCCCCTGTGCGGTACTCATCACTTGGCGATAGTTGGTCCCGTCAAAGTATAGTTAAACCTGTTGCCCTTTGCTGCCCATTTGAGGTATGACCTATGGGATCTCAAACTAATATTGCCGCCGCCCCCTTGGCAAAAAGAACAAACTCGAAACGCGGAGACCGGGGATTGGTGCACATAATGAAAGTGTTTATTGAAGTGCACCAGAAGAGCGTCAATGTATTACTGGGGCATCAGGTCCCATTCTTTGTTTCTGAGTCTCAGTATTACTTACTGGCCACGTAGGGTGTATTTCTATTTATATGTGATACACCATTGCCGCCACTGCCGTTGATGGATATTCCCCGGCTGGGAATAAGTATTGTCTCAACATGGAACAAAGACAGCAGGACGATCTCACTTGAGGTTTCCTTCCAGACAAAGTGGTTGGCAAGCATTCCGGGTCGCGCCCAGCGGCCCAAAATGCCCGGTCCAGATCTAGTGACGAAAGTTCATTCGGAGCTATTGGTGCTATGGAATGCCTACCTGAACAGCACCAACGGCTTTCGTTCGTCATGGTTGCTTGGTAGTGATAGACGCTCATCGGTATCCATGTATGTGTGTGCATCTCCGAATTTTGTTCCATCTCTTGGCTTTTCTTGGCTCTGTTGAACAGGATCGTCTGCTGTAGTCGAAAATGAATCAGCCACTTCCCCAGGCCAAGGAAGAACAAGAGACTTGGAAGTAATCTCGAGGTATACTATCAAAGGCTTGGAATTCTTGGCGCTACGTGGGGGGTGATGAAAATCTGCTTGTGCCGTTATACCCTCCGTCAAGCTATGCTCAAAAGTCATAGTTGTTATAGACTCAGATGTCGACTTTCCATCACTTAACATTGTTTTACATGGGATGGTTATCAATGAGCAGTTTCGCGGCAACGGAAAGGGCTGAGAAGAAGCACTTTCAACCTGGGGATTACGGATGTCGAGGAGAGTGTTATGAGTTTATCAGAGGCTTGAGCCTCTTGGCAGGAGCAGTAGAACCTTGTCTAACACTGGGTGCACATGTGTACGTTATGCCTGAGTTTTGCTTTGGCGCGAGCGGGACCTATAAGACTTACTAGTTGGCCTGAAGGCCCTGCGGAGGAACTGTGGCTCGCGATTTGACCTGGATGATTACTGGGGATGGGCCATCAAAGACATGGAAACGAGGGTGATGCATATACAGGCCCGGTCTTCGGGATGGCTCGCTCGCCACCCTGATGTTCGATCTTATACGCACAGCATCGAGTCCCCATCTGTTTTGATTCAGTCGTTTCAGTAGATTGCCCCGCGGGCTGAATGAAAACAGGGAGGGCATGCTTGGAATCTGTCGGAAGTAAATGGTTGTCAATATACGGGACGTTGTCAAGTCGCTGTTTGTCTCTAAGGTACGAAGTTGCTTTTTCCGAAAACCAGGCCCAAGGTCATCGATCATCGCGAAGTGGGTGATCCAATAAGTGGAGCGATGGTCGTGAGGGGGCTTCTAGGTAAACACCACCACGGATGATGGGTAGGGACACAGGTTCCGAATGCATCGACAATGAACAGGTCCCCGAGCAGGTGTAGCATCGTAGCTAACATGAGATCAAACAGTTGATCTGTCATGAAATTCGGCAGTACTGATCGGTGGTTTGGCCTATCTGACAGGGAGTCGCACGATTGGTAGTTCGTATTGCGTGCAAGTAAGCGTGGTTAAGCCCTTGAAGCATCTGTTTCTCTGCTGTCCAATCACAGATCAGTGGATGCAATGCCGGAAGAAGCCACGATGGAGAACAGCCCTGGGACTCCCATCACGGGCATATGAACCGGGTGGGAAAAGTCTGTCTCTAGTCCAGCTCTTCGGAGTCCACACCACCCTCGGAAGATGCTGAGGCTGACTTGGATGTACCTGGGTGTATAAAGGGCACTCAAGTGGGACCGTTGGGGATGCTGGTATAATGATAATGATGCTGATGGACAGTTTGCATAACGATGGCCGAGATGACATGTGGATGGTTGTTAACGAGGTCGCGATGGTCGTCAACGGTCCATCGTGGCTCCGGAGAGCCCCGCAGGCTATATTAGGCTGTTCTCTCAATGAATAGCCTACCCCTTTTCTCTTCGACTCCTTTCCTCCCCTTCTTGCTCTTGCTCTTTGCTCGAGGCCGTCGCCTAGCGCGCTCCCCCAAGCCAACGATCGCCCGGCACTGGTGTCGCTTTGTCCTGAAAATCTTCATTAGTTTCTCTTGAGAAGTGTTATCTGCAAGCCCTCACAGCACCTCATTCGTTCAACGTTTTATTATCCTTTTTTATATTTCATTATCGAAAATGTTCTCGCGAAAGCTTTTCGTCGCTTTCCTGACTCTTGCTCTCTCTTCGTTCGCCGCACAAGCAGCTCCTGCTCCCCAGTTCCGTCAGGGTGATTTCTGTGACAATTCCGTACGTTTTACGTGGTGTCGATGAGATCTACCCCACACTTACTTTTAAACCTCTTCACTCCTCGGTGATTTTTTTAAAATCATGGATTTTCGGCGCCCATTTTTGTGTGGATGACAGGGCCAAGTTAAGACTGTTACTCAGACAGTAACCGTCACCAGTGCTCCACCTGCACAGACCTCGAAGGGTAACGTGGCAATCGTAAACCCTGGCGGTGAGTTTATTCATCGAGCGTGGGTAGTTGATCAATACTGAAGGCGCCTAACAGGGGATAATAATAACAACAACAATGATGGTGCGTCGGGTGTCCTCAGTTCCTATCAAGGAATTGGCTTATATCCTGGTGGCAGGTGGTAA